>LNAC01000024.1:2840493-2877967 GCA_002007465.1 Ailurus styani | reverse complement strand
TCAGTCCCGGCCTCCAACAAGGTACGGAAAGCGTTCAGGGAACAAAAGCTCCCGAGAGCGAATCCGAGCTGATGACTTAGCCTGGCCCCTGGCGAGGGCGGTGGGAATCCGCCTCGGGCAGAGACACTTGAGAATCACAGCGACAGGACCCTCCCCCAGAAGACCAAGGGAAAAATAAATAAATAAATAAATAACAAAATCCAGTCAAAATCAAGTTCAAGACTGCTAAGCATTGCGGAACCTCAGAACTAAGGAAAAGCAACAGAGACAATTCATGGCTTTTTCCCCATGATTCTTCAGTCGTTCAAAGTTAAATTCATTGAATTTTTTCTTTTCTTTGAAATTTTTTCTTACTTTTTTCTTTTAAAATTTTTCCCTTTTCCTATTTTAACGTTCTTAACTCTTATATCATATCAACACTTTTTATTCTCTTTTTTTAAAATTTTCATTCTTATAATCATATTTTATCCCTTCATTGTTTTTAACCTTATTTTTTTGGATACTTATAGGGTCTGTTCAATTCACCAATCTAATAGAGATAGATAGAGATAGATAGAGATAGAGATAGATATAGATATGGAGTCATAGACATAGATATAGAAACAGAAATAGATAATATAGATACAGGATTTTGTTTTATTCATTTTTGTTTAGTTTTTGTATGATTTTGTGTTTTTGGGTTTTTGTTTGTTTGTTTGTTAGTTTTTGGATTTGGTTTTTTTTTTTTTTGTGTGTTTTTTTGTTTTGTTTTGTTTTGTTTTTTTCCCTCTTACTTTTCTACCCAGTTCCAGGTCTCTTCTGAGTAGGTTAGTGTATATTTCTCTGGGGTCATCGCTACCCCTTAGTATTTAGTTCTCTCATCCATCTATTCCTATCTGCATAAAATGACAAGGCGGAAAAAATCAACACAAAAAAAAGAACAAGAGCCAGTAATGACGGCTAGGGACCTAATCAATGCGGACATTAGTAATATGACAGAACCAGAGTTCAGAATGACGATTCTTAAGGTGCTGGCTGGGCTTGAAAAAAAAATGGAAGAAAATAGAGAAGCTGTCTCTAAAGAAATAAAAGACCTTTCTGGAGAAATAAAAGAACTAAAATCTAACCAAGCTGAAATCAAAAAAGCTATTAATGAGGTGCAATTGAAAATGGAGGCTCTTACTGCTAGGATAAATGAAGCCGAAGATAGGATTAGTGATTTAGAAGACAAAATGTCAGAGAAAAAAGAAGAGGATGAAAAGAGAGACAAACAACTACTGGACCATGAGGAGAGAATTCGAGAGATAAGTGATGCCATAAGACGAAACAATATTAGAATAATTGGGATCCCAGAAGAGGACGAGATTGAGAGAGGGCCAGAAGGTATATTGGAGCAGATCTTAATACAGAATTTCCCTAATCTGGCAAAGGGAACAAGCATCAAAATCCAGGAGGCACAGAGAAGCCCCCCCAAAATTAATAAAAATAGGTCCACACCCCGTCATCTAATAGTAAAACTTACAAGTCTTAGTGACAAAGAGAAAATCCTGAAAGCAGCTCGGGACAAGAGGTCTATAACATACAATGGTAGAAATATTAGATTGTCAGCAGACCTATCCACAGAGACCTGGCAGGCCAGAAAGAGCTGGCATGATGTATTCAGAGCACTAAATGAGAAAAATCTGCAGCCAAGAATACTATATCCAGCTAGGCTCTCACTGAAAATAGAAGGAGAGATAAAAATCTTCCAGGACAAACAAAAACTCAAGGAATTTGCAAACACCAAGCCAGCCCTACAGGAAATATTGAAAGGGGTCCTCTAAGCAAAGAGACCTTAAAGAAACATAGACCAGAAAGGAAGAAACACAATATACAGTAACAGTCACCTTACAGGCAATACAATGGCTCTAAATGTATATCTCTCAATAGTTACTCTGAATGTAAATGGACTAAATGCCCCAACTAAAAGACACAGGGTATCAGAATGGATAAAAAAACAAGACCCATCGATATGCTGTCTACAAGAAACTCATCTTACACGCAAAGACACCTCCAGATTTAAAGTGAGGGGATGGAAAACAATTTACCATGCCAATGGACAGCAAAAGAAAGCTGGAGTGGCAATCCTTATATCAGATAAACTAGACTTTAAGGCAAAGAATATCATAAGAGATGAAGAAGGACACTATATCATACTAAAAGGATCTGTCCAACAAGAAGATCTAACAATCATAAATATCTATGCCCCTAACATGGGAGCAGCCAATTATATAAACCAATTAATAACAAAATCAAAGAAACACATTGACAAGAATACAATATTAGTAGGGGACTTGAACACCCCCCTTACTGAAATGGACAGATCATCAAAGCAAAAGATCAACAAGGAAATAAAGGCTTTAAATGACACCCTGGACCAGTTGGACATCACAGATATATTCAGAACATTCCATCCCAAAACAACAGAATACACATTCTTCTCCAGTGCACATGGAACATTCTCCAGAATAGACCATATTCTGGGTCACAAATCAGGTCTCAACAGGTACCAAAAGATTGGGATCATTCCCTGCATATTTTCAGACCATAATGCTCTGAAACTAGAACTCAACCACAAAAGGAAAGTTGGAAAGACCTCAAATACATGGAGGCTGAAGAACACCCTACTCAAGAATGAATGGGTCAACCAGGAAATTAAAGAAGAATTAAAAAAATTCATGGAAACAAATGAAAATGAAAACACAACTGTTCAAAATCTTTGGGATACAGCAAAAGCAGTCCTAAGAGGAAAGTATATAGCAATACAAGCCTTTCTCAAGAAACAAGAAAGGTCTCAAGTACACAACCTAACTCTACACCTACAAAAGCTAGAGAAAGAACAGCAAAGAAAGGCTACACCCAGCAGGAGAAGAGAAATCATAAAGATCAGAGCAGAAATCAATGAAATAGAAACCAAAAGAACAGTGGAACAAATCAATGAAACTAGGAGCTGGTTCTTTGAAAGAATTAATAAGATTGATAAACCCCTGGCCAGACTTATCCAAAAGAAAAGAGAAAGGACTCAAATTAATAAAATCATGAATGAAAGAGGAGAGATCACAACCAACACCAAAGAAATACAAACAATTCTAAGAACATATTATGAGCAACTCTACACCAGCAAATTTGACAATCTGGAAGAAATGGATGCATTCTTAGAGAAATATAAACTACCAAAACTGAACCAGGAAGAAACTGAAGACCTGAATAGACCCATCACCAGTAAGGAGATTGAAGCAGTCATCAAAAATCTCCCAACGAACAAGAGCCCAGGGCCAGACGGCTTCCCAGGGGAATTCTACCAAACATTTAAAGAAGAATTAATACCTATTCTCCTGAAACTGTTCCAAAAAATAGAATTGGAAGGAAAACTTCCAAACTCCTTTTATGAGGCCAGCATTACCTTGATCCCCAAACCAGGCAAAGACCCCATCAAGAAGGAGAATTACAGACCAATATCTTTGATGAATACGGATGCAAAAATCCTCAACAAAATACTAGCCAATAGGATCCAGCAGCACATAAAAAGGATTATTCACCACGACCAAGTGGGATTTATTCCTGGGATGCAAGGTTGGTTTAACATTCGCAAATCAATCAATGTGATACAAGACATTAATAAAAGAAAGAACAAGAACCATATGATCCTCTCAATAGATGCTGAAAAAGCATTTGACAAAGTACAGCACCCTTTCTTAATCAAAACTCTTCATAGTGTAGGCATAGAGGGTACATACCTCAATATCATCAAAGCCATCTACGAAAAACCCACAGCGAATATCATTCTCAATGGAGAAAAACTGAGAGCTTTTCCCCTAAAGTCAGGAACACGGCAAGGCTGTCCACTATCACCACTGCTATTCAACATAGTACTAGAAGTCCTAGCCTCAGCAATCAGACAACAAAAAGAAATAAAAGGCATCCAAATCGGCAAGGAAGAGGTCAAACTCTCACTCTTTGCAGATGATATGATACTTTATGTGGAAAACCCAAAGGACTCCACTCCAAAACTGCTAGCACTCATACAGGAATTCAGTCAAGTGTCAGGATATAAAATCAATGCACAGAAATCAGTTGCATTTCTATATACCAACAACAAAACAGAAGAAAGAGAAATTAAAGAGTCAATCCCATTTACAATTGCACCCAAAACCATAAGATACCTAGGAATAAACCTAACCAAAGAGGCAAAGAATCTGTATTCAGAAAACTATAAAGTACTCATGAAAGAAATTGAGGAAGACACAAAGAAGTGGAAAAACATTCCATGCTCATGGATGGGTAGAATAAATATTGTGAAAATGTCTATGCTACCTAGAGCAATCTACACATTTAATGCAATCCCCATCAAAATACCAGCAATTTATTTCAAAGAAATGGAACAAATAATCCTAAAATTTATATGGAACCAGAAAAGACCCCGAATAGCCAAAGGAATGTTGAAAAAAAAAAGCAAAGTTGGCGGCATCACAATTCCAGATTTCAAGCTCTATTACAAAGCCGTCATCATCAAGACAGTATGGTACTGGCACAAAAACAGACACATAGACCAGTGGAACAGAATAGAGAACCCAAAAATGGACCCTCAACTCTATGGTCAACTAATCTTCGACAAAGCAGGAAAGAATGTCCAGTGGGAAAAAGACAGTCTCTTCAACAAATGGTGTTGGGAAAACTGGTCAGCCACATGCAGAAAAATGAAACTGGATCATTTCCTGACACCACACACAAAAATAGACTCAAAATGGATAAAAGACCTCAATGTGAGAAAGGAATCCATCAAAATCCTCGAGGAGAACACAGGCAGCAACCTCTTCGACCTCAACCGCAGCAACTTCTTCCTAGGAACCTCACCAAAGGCAAGGGAAGCAAGGGCAAAAATGAACTATTGGGACTTCATCAAGATTAAAAGCTTTTGCACAGCAAAGGAAACAGTCAACAAAACCAAAAGACAACTGACAGAATGGGAGAAGATATTTGCAAATGACATATCAGATAAAGGGCTAGTATCCAAAATCTATAAAGAGCTTCTCAAACTCAACACCCATAAAACAAATAACCCAGTCAAGAAATGGGCAGAAGACATGAACAGACATTTCTCCAAAGAAGACATCCAAATGGCCAACAGACACATGAGAAAGTGCTCAACATCACTCGGCATCAGAGAAATACAAATTAAAACCACAGCGAGATACCACCTTACACCAGTCAGAATGGCTAAAATCAACAAGTCAGGAAATGACAGATGTTGGCGAGGTTGCGGAGAAAGGGGAACCCTCCTACACTGTTGGTGGGAATGCAAACTGGTGCAGCCACTCTGGAAAACAGTATGGAGATTCCTCAAAAAGTTGAAAATGGAGCTACCCTACGACCCAGCAATCGCACTACTGGGTATTTATCCTAAAGACACAAAGGTAGTGTTCCTCAGGGGCACGTGCACCCGAATGTTTATAGCAGCAATGTCCACAATAGCCAAACTATGGAAAGAACCTAGATGTCCATCAACAGATGAATGGATAAAGAAGATGTGGTATATATATACAATGGAATATTATGCAGCTATCAAAAGAAACGAAATCTTGCCATTCGCAACGACATGGATGGAACTGGAGGGTATTATGCTGAGCGAAATAAGTCAATCAGAGAAAGACAATTATCATATGATCTCTCTGATATGAGGAACTTGAGGGGCAGGGTGGGGGGTTGTGGGGGGTAGGGAGGGAAAAATAATGAAACAAGATGGGATGGGGAAGGAGACAAACCATAAGAGACTCCTAATCTCACAAAACAAACTGAGGGTTACTGGGGGGTGGGAGGGTAGGGATAGGGTGGATGGGTTATGGACATTGGGGAGGGTTTGTGCTTTGGTGAATGCTGTGAAAGGTGTAAGCCTGATGATTCACAGACCTGTACCCCTTGGGCAAAGAAAAAAATTAAATTAAAAATAAATAAATAAATAAATAAACAAACAAACAAATAAATAAATTCTCAACTGTCATAACAGAAAACTAGTGGAAATTGTCTATCATTAACGGATAATAAATAGAGGTTGAATCATTTAGAGATACAGAAGTAACCACTGGAAGAAATGGCTAAAATAATTGGTTGCTTCTGGGGGTCTGTGGATGAATGGGTTTAGGCATGGGGACTGTCATTTGTGACCATCAGCACATAAAATCTAATAACATTTAAGTTTTTTTCTGTAAAAAGTCTATTCTTACCAGAAATAAGAATATAAGTTAAAGCAATAATAAAGTACTATTTTTATTTATCAAATTTGCAAAGGCTTCTTGAAATAATACTCAATATTGACAAAGATGTGCAAGAGAGGACATTTTCATAGAGGGCCAATAGGATACAAGCTTACTAGGAGGAAATTTGATAAAATGTGTCAAAAAGTGTCTAAATTATGCAAAATTTTGAGCACCAGTTCCCTTTCTAATAATTGATTTTGTTAAACAATGTATTTTTATAAGGATAGTCACTGAAGTTCTGTGTTTAATAAGAAAATACTAGAAACAACTTTAGTGTTCAACAACAGAGGCTTGTCCAAAGAAATAATGATACATTCATATGATGAAATACTATATAGCCATTAAAAATTAGGTAATAGGAAAATATTTAGTGACATGGAAAAATATTCACAATGTATTAACTGAAAAAAATAACTATGGATAAAATGATATACTACCTTGGATTTGCTTTAACAATGATTTAGGAGAGGGAGACATGGAGAAGGGGTTTAGATAAAATAAGAAGGACCATAGGTTGACAATTACAGAAGTGAAGTAATTGGGAAATGGAATCATTATACTATTCATCCTGTTTTTGCATATGCCAAAAATTCTCCACAATAAAGTCCTTTTTAAACTATATGCAATGCATTTAAATATGGAAATTAAACATGAAAAAAATTAATGATACACATCAAAGAGAATGGTTATATCTGGCCACTTTTATTATCATTTGCTTGCTTCTATTTTTTAAATGATCCACACTAAATGTAAATTACTTTTACACTAAGAACTTCCAAAATTCTAATATAGACTATGGTCTATTTCTGAGTTCTCTAGTCTCTGCTATTTCTCAATATTTCTACAATTTCCAGTATCACACCATGTTCACCATTTTGCTTTATAGTAGCATTCTACTTTTTTTCCATAAGCAGAAACTATATGTGAAGTATCATAATTATTTTTTAAGTTTGAAAAAATTCATCCATAAACTGAATTATGTTAGAACACAGTGACAATTTATTGCTAATTTCTCAGAATGTCCATTCTTTTTTTTTTACTTTATTTTTTCAGTGATCCAAGATTCATTGTTTATGCAGCACACCCAGTGCTCCATGCAATAAGTGCCCTCCTTAATACCCACCACCAGGCTCACCCATCCCCCAACCCCCTCCCCTCCATAATCCTCAGTTTGTTTCTCAGAGTCCACAGTCTCTCATGGTTCGTCTCCCTCTCCAATTTACCCCAATTCACTTTTCCTTTCCTTCTCCTAATGTCCTCCATGTTATTCCTTATGCTCCACAAGTAAGTGAAACCATATGATAACTGACTTTCTCTGCTTGACTTATTTCACTCAGCATAATCTCCTCCAATCCATTTCTTTTAGTTCAGTGGTTCTCCTCACTTAAAGAGGAGTTCAATTTCTTTATATTAGAATCTCCTCAAAGTTTTCTTAAAAGACACTATTGCCCAGACTCTGTTCCTCAAAGGTTCTGATTTAATTGGTCTGAGACAGAATTCAGGCACTAGGCTTTGTTTTTCTTAAAGCTCCCCAGTTGATTCTAATATGTAGGCATGACTGTGAGTCACTGCCTTAGTCCCTACTTTGGACAGTGACTCTCAACTTTGGCTACACATTTAAGTCAATGAAGGAGATGTAAAAAACACTGATGTCTGGAGCCCACTCCACCAAGGTTCTTATTTAATTGGTCTGGGCTGTAGCCTGGGCTTTGGAATTTTTATCTTTACCCACACTTCCCCACCCAATATAAATATTATTATTCTACTCACTGATGTCTTGAGATTTACTTTTCTGCTAAAAATTTACTTCTGTTAAAATAGTAACACCTCAGTAAGAAAATATGCATTAAGGGGTGCCCAGGTGGCTCAGTGGGTTAAGCCTCCAACCCTTAGTTTTGGCTCAGGTCGTGATCTCAGGGTCATGAGATTGAGCCCCACATCTGGCTTCATGTTCAGTGTAGAGTATGATTGGGATTCTCTATCTACTTCTCCTTCTTCTTCCCTTCCTCCCCCCACTCGCATTCTCTCTCTCTAAAATAAATAAAATCTTGTAAAAAAGAAAATAGGCACTAAGATTTGTAATTCTTAGATTTTTTAAGATTTTATTTATTTCTTTGTCAGAGAAAGAGAGAGAGAGCACAAGCAGGCAGGGGTAGCAGCAGGCAGAGGAAGAAGCAGGCTCCCCACTGAGCAAGGAACCTCATGCAGGACTCATTCCAGGACCCTGGGATCACGACCTGAGCCGAAGGCAGATACTTAACCAACTGAGCCACCCAGGCATCCCTCTTGGACAGTTCAGTGAGGACAAAAATGTGTTTAGTCTGTCTTTTGCATGAATATTCTGAAAATGGGAAAAGAGAAAGATAACAATATATTGGAGATTTAGCCACCAAAGAAATAGCTGTTTCTAAGCCATCTAAGCACATATATGTGATAGCTTATATTACAGATCATATATATATATATCATGTCATATAAGCTACCATATATACCACGTAAGCTAATATATATATTATATATATACACATATATATTCCTCTATATTCATATATATAGAGAGAGGAATATATTAGAGAATATATATATGAATATAGAGGAAGATATATATATATATATATATATATATATATATATATATATATATATATATATATATATAGAGAGAGAGAGAGAGAGAGAGAGAGAGAGAGGTGGGGGGAGCACAAGAGAGAAAAACTAGGGTATAAAACAAATTTTCCTGGCTTTAAACGTAGAAGATGACACACAGAGACAAATACTAAATAATTCCATTTATATGAGGTACTTAGAGCAGTCAAAATCATAGAGACAGAAAGTTGCATGGTGACTGCCAGGGACTGGGAGGAGGGGAAATGAGGAGTTATTATTGCTTAATGGGCCCAGAGTTTCAGTTTTGCAAGATGAAAAGAGTTCTGGGGACAGAAGGTGGTGAAGTTTGTACAACAATGCAAATGTATTCAATAACACTGAACTACACACTTAAAAATGGATAGTAAATTTTGTGGAAGGTAGGAGGTGCAGAGATGTGGTTTGGGGGAGAAATGGATTGCAGATGCTGCAGAGGGAAGGGAGCCCTGGTCATGAAGAGAGGAGAAGGAGAGAAAGAGAGAAAGAAAGGGAGAGGAGCACACCGGGGATTGCATAAGGAAAACACTTCCTCGAAGCCACTGACTGGAGAAATGAGAAGGGTTGATGTGTGTGTGTGTGTGTGTGTGTGTGTGTGTGTGTGTGTGTGCGCGCGCGCATGGTGGTGGTGGTGGTGGTGGTGGTGGAGGTGTTTTTACAACCAGTGGGGCTCAAAGACTGGAGTTTTAGAGGTCTGTGTCATGGCCAGTGTGGAGCCCTAAGGGTGCAGCACACTCCTATGAAGAAGGGGAGCAGAGAATCTGAGAGCAGATGGCACAATCCAAGGGTCCCCTGGGACACATTGGGAGAGATGGCTCCCACTTCTTGGAGCACACCTGGGAGAGGTGGCATTGTCTCTCCAGGGAAAAAGAGTTGGCTGGCACCATTTCCTTCCCCCATCCCTTAGCATAAACTAACTTCAGTAAGCAGCACAGCACCAATCGTGGCAGCCTAAACCACTTACACCAAGCCCCACCCCCTACACTCTGCAGGTGCTGCTCCTCTTGAGCAAGTATGCCTGAGAACCAGAACAGCAGGCCCCTCCCTCAGAAGACCAGCACAAACCCCAGCAGACACCACATCCACTGACCATAAAGTTCTGCGAAGTGTCAGCTCTAGGGGAAATAGCATCAGGTCTCTTTCAAAAAGCAGACCAGAGCACACCTAGTTAAAATTCACCACACTCTGGCCAAGGTCCAAACACTCCTCACTGCATGCAAGGAAAAACCCTGCAGAGAATGGACCTGAGGGAAAGAGCAGCCAAAACACAACGGCAGAGTGTACCCAGCATACACCAGAGACATTTCCTGAAGTGCCT
The DNA here is from genome assembly GCA_002007465.1 of Ailurus styani. Taxonomy (NCBI): domain Eukaryota; kingdom Metazoa; phylum Chordata; class Mammalia; order Carnivora; family Ailuridae; genus Ailurus; species Ailurus styani. The sequence goes on along the minus strand of LNAC01000024.1, from coordinate 2,867,734 downwards.
GTCGCTGGACAGTATATAACCCCTGTTTCATAATGCCATTACTCTCAGGAGCAGGAACTAAAACAGGCTTTCCTAACACAGAGAAGACAGAGACCTAGACAAAAATGTCAAGATGGAGGAATTCATCCCAGAAGAAAGAACAAGGAAAAGTCATGGCCAGGGAGCTAATTGAAACAGATACAAGTAATGTGCATGATTCAGAATTTAAAGGAACAATCACAAGGTTACTAGCTGGGCTTGAGAAAAGTGTAGAGACATCAGGGAGTCCCTTCCTACAGTGATAAATTCCTAAAAACCAGTCATGCTGAAATGAAAAATGCAATAACTGAGGTTTGAAACCAACTGGATATAATGACAACAAGGATGGAAGAAGCAGAGAAATGAATAAGTAAAATAGAAGATAATATTATGGGGGCACGTGGGTGGCCCAGTCATTAAGGATCTGCTCTTCGGCTCAGGTCATGATCCCAAGGTCCTGGAATCAAGCGCCACATTGGGCTCCCTGCTCGGCAGGAAGCCTGCTTCTCCCTCTCCCACTTGCCCTGCTGTGTTCCCTCTCTGGCTGTGTCTCTCTCTGTCAAATAAATAAAAATCTTAAAAAAAAAAAAGAAAGAAAGAAAGATAATGAAGCTGAAAAGAAGGGGGAAAGAAAAATATTAGATTATGAATGTATACTTAGGGAACTCAGTGACTCTAAAGCACAGTAAGATCTGTATCATAGGAGTCCCAAAAGAAGAAGAGAGGGAAAAGGGAGCAGAAGGTTTATTTGAGAAAATTATAGCTGAAAACTTCCCTAATCTTGGGAAGGAAACAGACATCCAAATCTAGGAGGCAAAGAGAATTCCCATCAAAATCAACAAAAGGAGGTCAACACCAAGACATATCATAGTTAAATTTGCAAGATATAAAGAAAAATTCCTAAAACCAGAAAGACAAAAGAAGTCCCTAACTTACAAGGGAAGACAAATGAGGTCAGCAGCAGATCTCTCCACAGAAACTTCGCAGGCCAGAAGTGATGGCATGATATATTCAATGTGCTGAATGGGAAAAATATGCAACCAAGAATACTCTATCCAGGAAGGCTATCATTCAGAATACAAAGAGAGATAACAAGTTTCCCAAACAAACAAAAACTAAAGGAGTTCATGACTAAACCAGCCCTGCAAGAAATATTAAAGTGGACTCTTTGAGTGGGAAAGAAAGACCAAAACTGACAAAGACTAGAAAGGAAGAGAAACAAACTCCAGAAACAATGACTAGTGATAAAATGGCACTAAATTTATTTCTATCAGTATTTACTCTAAACATAAATGGATTAAATGCTCCAATCAAAAGATTTATGGTGGGCGCCTGGGTGGCTCAGTGGGTTAAAGCCTCTGCTTTCGGCTCAGGTCATGATCTCAGCGTCCTGGGATCGAGNCCCGCATCGGGCTCTCTGCTCAGCGGGGAGCCTGCTTCCTCCTGTCTCTCTGCCTGCCTCTCTGCCTACTTGTGACCTCTCTCTCTGTGTCAAATAAATAAATAAAATCTTTAAAAAAAATAAAAAAAATAAAAAAATAAAAAAAAAAAAAGATTTATGGTGTCAGAATGGATTTTTAAAAAAAAGACCCATCCATATGCTGCCTACATGAGACACATTTTAGACCTAAAGACAACTGTAGATTGAAATTGAGGGGATGAAATAATATTTATCAGGCAAACTCATGTCAAAAGAAAGCTAGAATAACAATATTTATATCAGACAAACAAGATTTTAAACCAAAGACTGTAACAAGAGATAAAGAAGGGGACTACATCATAATAAAGGGGTCTATCCAACAAGATCTATCAATTGTAAATATTCATACCCCCAATTTGGGAGCACTCAAATGTACAAAACAATAACAAACATAAAGGACCTCATTGATAATAAACAATAAGAGTAGGGGACTTTTAACACCCCAGTTACAGCTACAGACAGATCATCTAAACAGAAAATCAACAAAGAAACAATGGCTTTGACCAGATGGACTTAACAGATATATTCAGAACATTTCATCCTAAAGCAGCAGAATACATATTCATTTCAAATGCACATCGAACATTCTTCAGAACAGATTACATACTAGGTCGAATATCAGGCCTCAAAAGTACAAAAAGACTGAGTTCATACCATGCATATTTTCCAACCACAAAAAAAATTTCAGAAAGACCATAAATACATGGAGGTTAAAGAACATCTTACAATGGAATGAATGTGTCAACCAGGAAATTAAAGAAGCAATTAAAAAATACATGGAAACAAATGAAAATGAAAATACAATGGTCCAAAACCTTCAGGATGCAGCAAAAATGGTCCTAAGAGAGAAGGATATAGCAATACAGACGTACCTCAAAAAGCAAGAAAAGTCTCAAATAGGGGCACTTGAGTGGCTCAGTTGGTCAAGCGTCCAGCTCTTGATTTCATCGCAGGTCAGGATCTCAGGATTGAGACTGACCCCCATATCAGACTCCACACTGGGCATAGAGCCTGCTTGAGATTCTCTCTCTCCCTCTGCCTCTTCTCTCTCTCTCTCTCACGCTTTTAAAAAAAATTCAAATATATAACTTTATACTTAAAGGAGCTAGAAAAAGAACAGCAAATGGAGCTCAAAGCCAGCAGAAGAAAGGAAATAATAAAGATTAGAGCAGAAATAAATGATATAGAACAAAAACAAAAACCACAGTAGAACAGATCAATGAAACCAGGAGCTGATTCTTTGAAAGAATTAATAAAATTGATAAACCCCTAGTCACAGTTATGAAAAAGAAAGGGAAAGGGCCCAAATTAAGAAAATCATGAATAAGAGAAAAGTGATCACAACCAACACCACGGAAATACAAACAACTGTAAGAGTATATTATGACAAATTAGATGCCAAAATATTGGGCAATCCAGAAGAAATGTATAAATTTCTAGAAACATATAAACTACCAAAACTGAAACAGGAAGAAAGAGAAAACTTGAACAGACAGAAAACCAGCAAAGAAATTAAATCAGTAATCAAAAATCTCCCAAAAAACAAAAGTTCAGGGCCAGATGGCTTCACAGGAGAATTCTACCAAACACTGAAAGAAAAGTTAGTACCTATTCTTCTCAAACTATTTCAAAAGACAGAAATGGAAGGAAAACTTCCAAACTCATTCTACAAAGCCATCATTATGTTGATTCCAAAAGCAGACAAAGATCCCACTAAAAAAGAGAACTATAAGCCAATATCCCTGAAGAACATGGATAAAAAAATTCTCAACAAAATACTAGCAAATTAAACCCAACAGTACATTAAAAGAATCATTCACCATGATCAAGTGTGGTTTATTCATGGGTTGCAAGGGTGGTTCAATATTTTCAAATCAATCAGCATAATACACTGCATTAATAATAGAAAGGATAAGAATCATATGATCCTCTCAAATGGATGTAGAAAAAGCATATGACAAAGTAGAGCATCCATTCTTGATAAAAACCCACAATAAGTAAGGACAGAGGGAACATACTTCAATATTGTAAAGGCCATATATCAAACACCCACAGCTAATATCATCCTCAATGGAGAAAAACAGAACTTTTTCTCTACAGTCAAGAACAAGACAGGGATGTCTACTTTCACCACTATTATTTAACATAATGCGAGAAGCCCAAGCCTCAGCAATCAGACAACAAAAAAGAAAGAAAAGGCATCCAAATCCACAAGGAAGAAGTCAAACTTTCACTATTTGCAGGCAACATGATACTCTATGTAGAAAACACAAAAGACTCCACCAAAAAGGTGTTTGAACAGATACAAAATCAGTAAAGTGGCAGGATAGAAAATCAATGTACAGAAATCTGTGGCATTTCTATACACCAATAATGAAGCAGCAGAAAGAGAAATCAAGGAATCAATTCCATTTACAATTGCACCAAAAACCATAAGATACCTGGGAATAAACCTAACCAAAGAGGTAAAAGAACTATACTCTGAAAACTATAGAACACTTATGAAAGAAATTGAAGATGACACAAAGAAATGGAAAAACATTCCATGCTCATGGGCTGGAAGAACAAATATTGTTAAAACGTCCATACTACCCAAAGTAATCTACACATTTAATGCAATTCCTATCAAAATACCACCAGCATTTTTCGCAGAACTGAAACAAACCATCCTAAAATTTGTATGGACCATGAAAGACCCCAAATAGCCAAAACAATCTTGAAAAAGAAAAAACAAAGCTGGAGGCATCAAAATTCCAGACTTCAACTTATATTACAAAGCTGTAGTGATCAAGACAATGTGGTACTGACACAAAAACAGGCACAAAGATCAACGGAACAGAATAGAAAACCCAGAAATGGACCCAAAAATATATAGTCAACTCATCTTCAACAAAGTAGGAAAGAATATTCAATGGGAAAAAGAGTCTCTTTAACAAATGGCCTTGGGAAAACTGAACAACATGCAGAAGAATGAAGCTCGACCATTCTCTTACACCACACACAAAAATAAACTCAAAATGGATAAAAGACCTAAATGTAAGATAGGAAGCCATCAAAATCGTAGAGGAGAACACAGGCAGTAATGTCTTTGACATTGGTCATAGCAACTTCTTACTAGACATGTCTCCTGAGGCAAGGGAAACAAAAGCAAAAATAAACTATTGGGACTTCTTCAAAATAAAAATCTTCTGCACAGTGAAGGAAACAATCACCAAAACTAAAAGACAACCTTCAGAATGGGAGAAGATATATGCAAATCACATATCTGATAAATGCTTAGCATCCAAAATCTATAAAGAACTTATCAAACTCAACACCCAAAAACCAAATAAACCAGTTAAAAAATGAGGCGAAGACATGAATAGACAACTTTCCAAAGAAGACATCCAGATGGCTAACAGACACATGAAGAGATGCTCAACAGCACTCATCATCAGGAAAATACAAATCAAAACTATAATGAGATAATACCTCACACCTGTCAGAATGGCTAAAATCAACAACACGGGAAACAAGAGGTGTTGGCAAGGATGTGCAGAAAGAGGAACCCTCTTTCACTGTTGGTGGGAACACAAACTGGTGCAGCCACTCTGGAAAACAATATGGAGTTTCCTCAAAAAGTTAAAAATAGTACTACTTTAAAACCAGTAATTGCACTACAAGCTATTTACCCAAAGGATATAAAAATACTGATTCGGAGGGATATAAACACCTTGATGGTGCATAGCAGCAATGTCGACAATAGCCAAATTATGGAAAGAGCCCAAATGTCCAAAAGATGAATATATAAAGAAGATGTGGTATGTGCATATACAATGGAATATTACTCAGCCATAAAAAAGAATGTAATCTTGCCATTTGCAATGACATGGATGGAGCTAGAGACTATTATGCTAATCGAAATAAGTCAGAGAAAGACAAATACATATAATTTCACTCATATGTGGAATTTAAGAAAAAACAAAGGAACATAGGGGGGAAAAGAGAGAGGCAAACCATATAATTTTCTTAACTACAGAAAACCAAACTGAGGGTTGCTGGAGGGGAATTGGGAGGGGAATGGGCTAAATAGGTGATAGAGATTAAGGAGGGCACTGGTTGTGATGAGCACCAGGTGTTGTATGCAAATGATGAATCATTAAATTCTGCACCTGAAACTAATATTACACTGTGTTAACTGGAATTTAAATAAAAACTTAAAACTTAAAAAAAAGGAAAATAAGTAAATAAATAAAAACCTCTTTGTGGCTCCTAACATGATGAAATTGACCACCCTGTTAATCAAGATTGTCAACTTTGCAAAACATGCCTGAAGACATTTTTCTGGAGTTTAACACTGGTGTTTAAAGTTTAATGCTGATTTTCAAAGTCTATGACTAAAATCAAAGTTTACCCAGGTTTCAATAATTTCATAATGCAACATGTGGTAGGCATTTAATGTTTCATTTGCTAATGGCACTGTTCTGGGAACTCACATTTTTTTCAGGTATCTTGTTCCAATTTTTTGTTGCCACTTTCTCTCATCTCCAAAGTTTTCCTGTTGTCCTCTGAACTTGAAGCCATAAAATAAAATATTGTGAATTTTGCTTGTAAATCATTAAACTAGCATTCAGTAAAATGGAAAATTTCTTCAAGCAACAAGGGAAACAATTACAGATGACTGGGAAAACCTCTCTGATATCACACATAACTTTCAGTGTTCCATTCTTAGACCAAATTTTTCGTGTAGCTTTGTAGTTCTTGTCTTTCTCCTTGACACTCTTGTCAGGGTTTTCTAAATTTGTGTAATCATTTTGGGTGCTTATAAAAAATGCCAAATCCCAAAACCCTCCTCTGGAGATTCTGATCCCGTAAGTCCAGGGAGGCATCCAAGACTGTAACTACCTGCCTGTTTGTCTCAGGTGATTCTGCATGACGCTAATTTACCTGCAGACATGACAGAGGAAAACAGCTGATACAGCTCTTTCCAAGTCTCCCATGCCTCATTTCCTCTTGCAACCATTCCAGGCTCTCCCTTGGACTTTGATACCTGCTCTCAGTCTTGCTATTCAAACTGTGCTCCTCAGACCAGCAGCAGCAGCAACTTCACCTGGGAGCTTGAAAGAAATGCAGAAACTCAGGCTTCACCACAGACCTTCAGAATCTGCATTTTAACAAGATCCCCAGGTGATTGATATAAATATCGATGATGGATAGATAGATAGATAGATAGATAGATAGATAGATAGATAGATAGATAGATAGATTAGATAGATAGATAGATTAGATAGATAGATAGATAGATAGATAGACAGACAGACAGATATCCACTGAAGAGTAAGAAGGATTGAAAGAGAAGTATTTCCCAAACATTTTGGTAAACACCAAAATCATGTGGGGCCTTCCTAAACATGCAGCTGCCAGGTTCCACTCTTGACAAGAGGGTGATTCTGATGCATATCAAAATTTAAGAAACACTACATCTGAAATTAATATTACACTGTATGGTAGTTAACTGGAATTTAAATTAAAATTTTCTTAAAACTTCATTAAAAAAAAAAGAAAAGAAACACTGCCCAAATGGCTTCTCACAATTTTAACTTTGGCCAAGACCAGACTGTAATATTTTTTTAATTTTTCAAGGAAAAGGGGAAACTTTAAATATATTCCTAAACACTAAAAAAGTTATTGAATACAGTTTCTTCATCCTAAAGTAACAGAAACCTGGTGGAAACTTGGTGAGGCTGGCACAATGTCCTGGGCACCAAGGGCTCAATCGCCGGTATCTCACCCTAGGCCAAGTGTCTGGATACCCAAGCTGAAGGGCCTCTGGCCAGGCTCCATTGCAAGGCCTGGTGAGATCCTCAGCACTTCCTTTTTCTCTTCATTGGGTCTCCCCATACATCTCCAGGTCAGGCAGGTGTACCACTTGACTTCTCTGTCCCTTTGTTCCTTTCACGAGAGTCCCCAGCCCCTGCTTCCTCCAGATAGACATTTCCTCCCTGTTCCAAGCACCCTTTCCTAACTTTCTGCTCTAGAAGCTGAGCAGATGCTTCCTCTGATCTTCCTGAAAGTGCCTCCACCTGTACAGTCCTATCTTCTTCCCCAGACACATCCATACTCTCTACCTGGCTCTCTCGCTCTCTCTCTTTCTCCCCCTCTCTCTCTCATCATATGGCCTTAAGGTAGCTAACACCCATACAGCACTTTCTACATGCCAGGCACTGCCCTTTGCCTTTCACTTATATTAACTCATTAGTCTTAACAACAACCCTACAAAGTAGGTATGATTAATATCCTTCAACAGATAAACACCCTGAGACACAGCAATTCATTAACTTGCCCATATTAAGTTTCTGGAGCTGGTGAGTCAGAGAGCCAGATTCAAAACTCCAGAGTCCACTCTTCAGCCCATACACTCTAATGCCCCCAAGGCCCACTCCATCTTCCCTAGGGTCTCCGCCTCACATCACTGACTAACTTCCAAAAGTAAAACTGTAGCACACTTCCCCCTTTTCCTGACTTGAGAAATACCTACTAAGTTCCTCTCTTCTTTTTTTCTTAAGTTTGTATTTAAATTCCAGTTAGCTAACATATAGTGCAATACTAGTTTCAGGTATACAATACAGTGACTCAACACTGCCGTACAACACCCAGTGCTCATCACAAGTGCCCTTCTTAATCCCCATCACCTGTTTAACCCATCCTCCCATTCACCTCTCTACTGGAAACCACCAATTTGTTCTCTATAGCTAAGAGTCTGTTTCTTGGTTTGTCTCTTTCTCTCTTTCTCTCTTTTTCCCCCTTTGCTCATTTGTTTTGTTTCTTAAATTCCAAATATGAGTGAAATCATGTATTTGTCTTTCTCAAATCTATTTTGCTTAGCATAAGACTCTCTAGATCCATCCACATCATTGCAAACAGCATGATTTCAGTCTCTTTTGTGGCTGAGTAATATTCCAGTGTGTGTGTGTGTGTGTGTGTGTGTGTGTGTGTGTGTGTATCACACGTTTATCCATTTATCACTTGATGGACTGATATGTGAATTCAGTAATTGCAAGATATAAAATCAACATACAGAAATCTGTTGCATTTCTATACACCAATAATGAAGCAGGTGACAGAGAAATTAAGGACTCAATTCCATTTACAACTGCACCAAAAACAGTAAGGTTTCGAGAAACAAACCTAACCAAAGAGGTAAAAGATCTATGCTCTGAAAACAATAAAATGCTGATGAAAGAAATTGAAGGTACGACAAACAGATGGAAAGATATTCCATGCTCATGGGCTGGAAGAATAAATATTATTAAAATGTCTATACTACCCAAAGCAATTTACACATTTAAAGCAATCCCTATCAAAATACTACCAACATCTTTCACAGAGCTAAAACAAACAATCCTAAAATTTCTATGAAACCACAAAAGACCCCAAATAGCCAAAGAAACCTTGAAAAAGAAAAGCAAAGCTGGAGGCATCACAATTACAGATTTCAAGTTATATTACAAAGCTGTAGTAATCAAAATGATATGGTAATGGTTCAAAAACAGACACACAAATCAATGGAACAGAATAGAAAACCCAGAAATGAACCCACAACTATATGGTCAATTAATCTTCAACAAAGCAGCAAAGAATACCCAAGAGAAAAAAATATAGTCTCTTCAACAAATTGTATTAAGTTTCTCTCTTGTGGTCAAAGGAGATGATGGCTAGCACATGAGGCTTGATGTGGCCTTGTCAATACTCTCTTTTCTCTACTGTCCTTGGCTGCCTTTCAAGGGAATAGTTAGAATTTTAATTTTACAGAGTTTAATTTATTTAATTTTATTTCATTTTAATTAACTTAATTGATTTTAGTTCAATTTAATTTTTATTTAATTTAAAAAATTTTAATGGTTATGTATCACAATATGAAAGGGAAGCACTCACCCAGTAACAGTGATTGTAATGTACAAGTACAGCTGTTCTCCCATACATGACCTAAGAATTGAGTTCACCTGAGGAAGAAATGGGCAGGGAAGACTTCTGAGAGGAAATGTCCCAAAGCAGCCCTTCCTGAGCAGGACATAGCCTTGGTGACATGGGTTAAAGCAGTTGGAATGTAAATAACCTAGTCAGGACACAGAGCACTGCACTTTGCTGGAGGAGTCTTGGTGTTGACAAGAGGAGGAGAGAAGCTTATGCAACTTCTTGGTGTTGACAACAGAAGTTGGTGCAATTTCCCTCTCAGAGGAAATACAGGGAGCAGAAAGCCCATCTCAGGAAGAGAATTAAGAGCTGTGCACCAGGCACAACCACACAAATAGAGTAAGGTTCCTTAAACTGCATAATTTTCCATGCTTGTTTTATGAATGGCACTGGAACCATTCACAGGGCTGTGTGTCTGCCTTTAGGATAATGAGGAAACTGGGTTCCGTGCTCCACTTGCCATGAAGAGAACAGAACCCCTCCAGTTAGAAAAGCTCTAGGAGGAGAAGCAGCTAAGTTTTTGACACCTACTATGGGAGAGAAAAGAAGAGCCCAGAAAGATAGAGCTGAAATGAGCCGAAAGCTTGTGGAAGGAAAGACTTTTGTGGGTTTCCTCGTAGCTTCTTTGAGAAAGGAGATTGTGAGTTGACCAGTCTTTAGAGGTTGTATGAGGATACATTTGTCTTTCACTAGGTGGGAAGACCAAATCAACCACCCTGGGCCAAGATGTAGGTGTAAGAAAGTACACAGACCTGGCCACCTGGAGCCAGCATTCCTGCAGGGGAGCAGAAGTAAAATTAGAAGGCAGAACTGAAGCAGAGTGGAGACGACATGTCTCCTCATGAGTGAAGGACCAGAGAGAGGTGGGGACTCTATGCCGGGGAAGCTATGCCAACCAAACCAATGATGTCCAGACGGTCTTGTGATGTAGGGATATAGAAATTCTTCTCTGAAAACACAATTGATTTCCCTTCATTTCTTAGGAAAGTTCATCTGTAAAAAAAAAATCCAATCTGTCTTGGCCAAAGTAAGGAAAAGAAGGACAAGTTCATAGGGTATAACATAGTGACTAAGAACATACTTTGTGTATTAGACTATCTGGGTTCAAATCCTGACTCCATCAACAACTGTGTGACCTGGAACAAATTATTTATTTGCCCTGTGCCTCACATTTGGCTTCTACAAGAATTTGTGGGATGACAATAGCTCTCACCTTGAAAAACAGTGTGAACGTTAAATAAAATAAGACAGATAAAGCTCTTAGAATGACTCTGGGAGTATAATAAGCATTCATTAGATGTCAACTTCTACTATTGGGTAAAAAGGACAAGCCCTTGCAGAAGTGGGTCTCAGTGGGACACCTGGCTGGCTCAGTCAGTTAAGTGTCTGCCTTGGGTTCAGGTCATGATACCACAGTCCTGGGATCAAGTCCCACATCAGACTCCTTGCTCAGCAGGGCCCCTGCTTCTCCCTCTGCCTACTGCTCCTCCTGCTTGTGCTCTCCATCTCTCTCTGGCCAAAAAATAAATAAAATCTTTTTTTTTAAAGAAGAAAAGAAGTGGGTCTCAACTTTAATGTGTAAGAAACTTCTCTAAATACAGATGTCAAGGGAATCCAGATATGATATTAGGAAACCTACATTTTTAGTGCCTCTCTGGGTGACACAGATGCAGGTGGTCTCAGAGTACCCTGTTAGGAACCCTCCCCTCAGGGCCACCTGTAATGGTTGCAACTCCCCAGCCGATCAAAAACCCATAGGCAATTTGTAAGGACAAAGTCCCAAAAGAGGAGAGCTGGAGACAGTGGTGGTGCTGCTCTTCCAGACCAGGCATTCCTTTTACACTAGTGCTAGTCCTATTCTTTGAGCATCTACCAGACATGGCCTTGTACAGAGCAATGGGAGTTTGACAAGGGTTCCTCAGTATCGTTCATACACAGCATCTTCCAATCTGAAAGAGGCTTTTTGTGAGGACTTCCCCTGATTTTACAGTTTTTCTGTTCCTCCACTGGGAATGCTCTGCTTTTAAAGAGGGCTCAAAGATTTATGCTGTCCCAGTTTGGAACTGACACTCCATTCAAAGGCTTGGGAAATTCTTCTGCAGCACATTGAGAAGGAGAAATGGCAGAGCTTTCTTGAGCACTCTGAGCAGCAAGGCAATCCTCCAGATGTACCCTCTAGTTCCTCCAGAACACCAGGAGCAGCCCTAGATTCCAACAATAGTAGGCTGAGACCCAAAAATGCTTTTTGTGGTCTTGGATCCTTCCAAGCCCCATCCTGGACTGAAGAAAATTCAGAATTGTGCCTAACAGATCCCCCTGAAGTCTCGTCCCACAGTGTCCTAAGTAAGCACTTAGCCTCCCACTCACTTAGCAATGACACAGCACTTGAGAATTTCAGAGTGCATGAAGGACACATGGTTTTGTTGCTCTGTAGGCTCCATGCTGGAATTACCTCCCTAAGAACCACATACACAAAGATGATTTGCTGGGGATGGGAGGTAGAGGGAGTACACTTGCCTTTCATGGTAGAAGGCTCCTCAGCTAGAGTCTCTTTCCATGTGTTCCTTCTGTACTCCTTGCAACAGGATTTGAAATTATGGCAAAATTATCCTACTGAGTTTTATTTTAATTTTTCTAGGTAACTTAAATGCTACATGGACCATTTTCCTTATGTGATCATTATACCAACCTTTAGCTGTCTTCTTTTAAATTGCATTCCTGGGGCATCTGTGTGGTTCAGTTAGTTAAGCATGATTTCAGTTCAGGTCATGAGCTCAGGGTTGTGGGATTGAGCCCCATGTCAGGCTCCGCACCCAGCAGGGAGTCTGCTTGAGTTTCTCTCCCTCTGCTCCTCTCCCTGACTGCTCTCTCTCTCATTCTTTCTTTCTCTCAAATAAATAAATAAATCTTAAAAAGTTAAATAAAATGAAATAAAAATTGAATTGCATTCCTGTTTGTCTTATGCAGAGTATAATTAAAGAAACATGGGCTTTGAAGTCTGACAGATACAGTTTGAGCTTGGCCCTGCTACTTAATATCTGTGTGAATGTAGGCAAATTACTTAACTTCTGTTTATCTAGGTTTCCTTATCTGTAAAATTAAACTGGTTTTTGAGTAAAAAGTATGTACAACTATTACAATCCTTATTTCTACAACTGGTCCATCATAGGTTTCTATAACTCCATCCATTATCCATTTCATTGCCCCTGTTGCCCTCAGCCAGCCCCTCAGCTAGAAATGTCTCTTGATCTAATAGGATAATTCAGTTTCATTCCCAAAGAGTCTGAGTCACTAGTCTGTACTGTGTTACTATAGTCTACCATTAATTTTTACTACTGGGCATGGAGATGGCCTAGAGAACCTCTAAGATTCCTGATAAACTCCTTCTTACTCACATTGTATAGCAACAACCCTATTCCCCCTTAAAAACCAGGATTGACAACTCCATACAGTACAGTAATGTTCTTCTTTGCCTGTTGTTTCAGTAACATGATGAATCAAAAGAGACCAAGCAGCATTTTCAACTTCTAGCTTAATTGAGCCATTTTTGTGTCCAGTAGTGGAAATAAGCTCCACTGGAAACTAAACTTAAGACTTCTAAATCAATAGAGCCCAAGTTGCAGGAATGGAAAGCAAAATATATATGACTAGGTAAAAGAAAGAAAGGAGCCAGGCCATTTCCTCCCTTTGATGGACTATGGGATAATTGTAGAAAATGGAAGAAACAGCACCTTAGATAACCTACTGGTGCAGAGCATATACTATTATTTTACCCTAAACCATCAGGTGTTGTCTTCTGATGGATGCAGTCTTTCCAGTATACTCAGGAATGGGACTATAATGATGTAGCTGGTACCAGCACATCATGTGGAATATTCTTTAAGCGAGTTTCTTCTCCTTCCTTAATTGGTCAAAAGGAACTCCCCAGGAATCTAAGCTACTTATTTGCACAATTTATTTGTACCTTTAGTACTTTTTCAAGCCTGATTTTATAGATAGATAGATGATAAATAGATAATTTATAGTATATATTTATATTACATATTATAATGCATGTTATAATATGTATATATAATGTATATATTATAATGTAGTATAACATGTAATATTATATATTACAATGCAATATAATATTTAATATCATTTAATATGGTATCACATACATATGTGTGTGCAACACATGTGTGTGCATGCTAAAGTCCCTACCAGATACTTTGGGCATTACTAAACCAGCTGTATCCTAAGATCCAAGTAGCAAAGCAGCTTATGCTTATGGATTACTTAATAAATAAGTTAGAGCAGCAAACACAAATAAGAGATATGAATCTAAATAACCCATTGAGTGCTGTGCCTCTTTCTTAGTTATAGGACCCAAGATGCAGCAATGTGTCTTTCACTTTGAAGGAAATGATCTCCATGAACCCCAGGCCATAGAATTCCTAGAAATTTCACTAGTGCAGTCAACTTATCTCCCATCCTCTGGCATGTACTTGTCTAGCAAAGGCACCTAGGATATTTGCTAGTTCTGTTTACTAGGTCCATCAACACCACATTATCAGTGTAGTGGAGAGCATGATATTCTATAGAAAATTGACATGTTCAAGGTCTCTGAAGATTTTATTTTGACAGTTGACATGGCACTTGCATAAAATAGTAAAGCTATACTATTGTCCCAAAAACATAAAAAAGACAAAATAATTGCCTACTTCTTATATTCTTTTCTGTTGATTTAGAGAATTAAGCATATCCCAGAATTAAAGTTATATATCAGGTACCAGAGACTGATGTTGGCACTATTCTCTACCATGTCTCCAAAGATTTCTAACTGGCTTTTCCAATGATAAAAGAACCATTGCACAAGTCAGATACCCATTGTTGGGATTCTCCCAGTAGCCAAGAATATCTATTCCATCTATGAAACAGAAAATAATTGCTGAGTGTGTTCATAGATCCACTTGGCCCGGTATTGTAGGCAGAATTTCTAAAACGGTCCCCCAAAGATGTTTCACTCTAATCCCAGGAACCTGTGGATATGATGAGTTGTCATCTTCATGATTATGATAGTTATATGGCAGAACTGGCTTTAAGACAAAAATATTATCTGGCTGAACCTAATCTAATCACATGAGCCTTTAAAGGCCGAGCACTTTCTCCCGCTGTTGGCATAAGGAACTCAGAGATATTCGATGTGTGAGAAGAACTTGATGTGCCATTCCTGGTTTTGAATATGGAAAGGGGTAGTCACATGCAAAGGAATGCAGGTAACCTCTGGGAACCCAGGCGAAACTCCCTGGCCAATAACCAGCAAGGAAACTGAGATCTCAGTCCCACAAGAACAAGGAACTGAATTCTGCCAATAACCTGATGAGCTTTGCAGTGGGTTTATCCATAGAGCCTTCCAGTAAGAGTCTAGCCCACAAGATACCTTTGACTTCGGAAAAGCTAGTGAGATTCCAACCAAGCCTACACAGACAGCTGATTACAGAACTGTGAGCTAATAAACGAGTGTCATTTTAAGCCATTCAGTTTGTGTTAATTTGATATACAGCATAGAAAACTAATACACTTATACCCACTGTGAGGAGGACTCAGGTGAAAACTATCATCTGATACCTATAAGCCGTACACTGACAGACCACAGTAGCATTTTTGGTCATCAGTGATTAGTGTCACTTCAGAGTCACTGTACAATAACCCCTGAAAAGTTTAAGTATTTCCCATTTTCCAGTTCATAAACCCTTTAGGGAAAAGTTAGGAGAAAGATTTAGAGTACATACTTGTGGGTATGTTGCAGGATCCTTTCTTGAAAAGACATGTTCTTCACTTCATTCAAGGGGCTCCTCTCTTGAGAGCTGGCTTAGATCTTGGAATTAAGTGATAGATTGTGACCATTTAACTTATTTCTCTGTTCACCAGAACTAGAATTGTTTTCACGATACATAGTAAATAAAACTTTAGTAAGTCATTGTATTTGTTTCCTATTGCTGCTGTAACAAATAACTACATACTTAGTGGCTTAACACGAATTTGTTATATTATACTTCTGGAGGTCAAAAATCTGAAAATATGTTTTAATCAAACATATTCAAATCAAACAATCTAATCAAGTGTCAGAAAGACTGTATTCCTTCTGCAGGCTGATACAAATTGGTAAAATCTTATAATTCTCTTCCAATGTCAGACATTTTTACCTGTCTCTTGAAATCCTTGATGATGTAACTCTGGTTATGGGTCTGGAGTAATAAAAGGTATTAGGATGAGCCTTGAGATGAATATGCATCCCTGTGAAATAACTGTAAATGAGGTCATGACAGAGACTTTAAGCAATGGAGTTTATTACAAGAACTCAGATCACTATAAATGGATAAAGAAGATGTGGTATACACACACACACACACACACACACACACAATGGAATACTATGCAGCCATCAAAAGAAAAGAAATCTTGCCATTTGCAATGACATGGATGGAACTAGAGGGTATTATGCTAAGCGAAGTAAGTCAATCAGAGAAAGACAATTATCATATGATCTCTCCGATATGAAGAATTTGAGAGTCAGGGTGGGGGGTCATGGGGGTAGGAAGGGAAAAAAATGTAACAAGATGGGATCAGGAGGGAGACAAACCATAAGAGACTCTTAATCTCACAAAACAAACTGAGGATTGCTGGGGATGGGGGGTAGGGATAGGGTGGATGGGTTATGGACATTGGGGAGGGTTTGTGCTATGGTAAATGCTGTGAAAGGTGTAAGCCTGATGATTCACAGACCTGTACCTCTGGGGCAAATAATATATTATATGTTAATAAAAAAAAGAACTCAGACCACTAAAATCCACCTAGATTTCTCTATTTCATGTATTAGGATCTCATTCTTTCTAATCAATGCCCCAACTCTTACAAAAAAAAATCTGTGAGCCTGAAGCCAAATTTCCTTTAATTCTGTGATCCACATCATCAAATTCTGAGTCTGACTTTTTTGATACATTAATGATGGCTATGAATACAAGAAATAAAAGAGACAAACCATAAGAGACTCCTAATCTCACAAAACAAACTGAGGGTTACTGGGGGGTGGGAGGGTAGGGATAGGGTGGATGGGTTATGGACCTTGGGGAGGGTTTGTGCTTTGGTGAATGCTGTGAAAGATGTAAGCCTGATGATTCACAGACCTGTACCCCTTGGGCAAAGAATAAAAATAAAATTTAAAAAAAAGGAAGAAAGAAAAGATTTTTAAGGCAATCATAAAAGCTCTCTGTTTTTCTGACAAGAAATTTAAGTCCTCAGTTTCAAATTTTTCTTTTTAAATATTCTCCAGTGCAGTCAGAAGCAGTTATCCCACTCCACAGTCCTTGTGCTCCTCATATCCATAATACTCTACTGAAGCAGCACTAGGCCCCCCAGAGCCTTGCCTTCAACAGGCACTTTATCATAGACACCTACAGTTAGTAATTTAAGTAGCTGTTTTGCCACTATATGCCAATATGTGTTTCTCCAATGGATGCAGTGATTACTGCTTCAAACCTAACCAGGTTTTATTTCCATATTTGAGGGTGTGTTTTTCAGTGCACACACACACACACACACACCCTGTCCTCTAACAATTCACCATCATTTCCTCAAAGAAATCACCCCTTACCATTATGTACAAAATTGCCTGTTGAAAATTCAGCACCATTTTTTAAGAAACAAAATGGATGACCACTCGGGAGGGAGGAAAAAAGAGAGAGGTGGGGTACAAATCACGAGAGACTCTTAACTATAGAGAACAAACTGGGATAATGGAGGGAGGGAAGGAGGGAGGTGGGGGATGGGATAGGTGGGTGATTGGTATTAAAGAGGGCACGTGTTACGATGAGCACTGGGTGTTATAGGTAAATGATGAACGACTGAACTCCACTCCTAAAACCCATATTGAATCATATGTCAACTAACTAGAATTAAAAAGAGAGAGAGAAGAAACAAATGTTGACATGGAGGTGAAATTCTGAGCCATCCCATGGAAGACACATATTCTGGAGAGATTCCCAACCCACAGTGGACTTTGTTAGAGCAAGAAATGAATCTTTGTCGATTTAAGCCATAGAGATTGGGGGTTGTTTATTGTAGTAACATAACCCAACGTATTATGACTAATACAAATATTGATAACAAAACAGGTAAGGGATATTGCTAACCAATACTCTAAATCTGTAGTCTTGGCTTAAAAAAAATCATGCCATGGGAAGAGAAGAAATGGATACCGAAGGCTGGAGAGATGGCAATTCAAGTTACCCAGTGGCAAATAATTTGGTAAGACTGTAGCTAACAGTAAGCTGGGAAGAGGCAATTATGTACTCAGTGAACTTGTATACAGAATTTTGAAAACAGAACAAGGGTTGTGTGTTTATTGCTGCATTTGGCAAAGAATTACAAAAAGGAAATGAGCTCATAAAGCATTTGGCTTTTGTTTGTTTGTTTGTTTGCAAATCATAACAAAAAGAATATGGGGTCTAGCAGGACTGGAAGAGGCAACTGCTACCCAACAGGAAAGACATATTTGAGAAACAGAAGTTAATTAAAATCAGGCTTAAAGAAAGAATCAAATCAAGAGCCATTATACCAAGAGTTGTTAACACCTGTAAGTGAATTAAATCATCCCAAAAAAATCTTATTAAAGTGTTCCACCAATGAAGTTCTTTCAATTAAACAAAACAACTCAGGAAAAGGGTGGTAAAAATGTGGTTGTCCCACTGTAGTCCAATAAACCCAAAGCATCTGCACTTACAGTTAAGTCAAGAGAGAGGTCAGGATGAGAAAGCAAATACAGAAAATCTGAGAACTGTGTCTTAAAAAAAATTGTGGGTGTGACTATTTGACACATGGAACTGATTTTAATCATGCTGATAAAGAGACTCCTAAGACTTTGAGATAACTAAATGACCCAGGATAGCACAGGCCAGGACTAAAAGAGTCTTCGT
Source organism: Ailurus styani (assembly GCA_002007465.1). Lineage (NCBI taxonomy): Eukaryota > Metazoa > Chordata > Mammalia > Carnivora > Ailuridae > Ailurus > Ailurus styani. Next base: position 2,849,323 of record LNAC01000024.1, on the reverse strand, counting down.
TCAAAACTTTGTTGAAAACAGTCCTTAGGTTCCAAATATCTACAGACAGCAAGTGGTTCAAGAAGGCTGTTCACACCCTGTCTCAATGCTCATTTCATATGTGGCCAATGGGACTAAAGTCAAGGGAAGAACTTTTTCTGAGGGAGAGGCAAAGGTTAGAGTCATTGGACTCTACGGTCTTCTCAGAGAGCCTACCTGGGACCTAACCTGGAAATGTTCCACTAAAATAATCTCAAAGGACAGATCACTAAGACTTACCCAAGTTTCTCCCTGAGAATTAACCATCCTCCTTGATGTTGTGAAAACACTACTTTTATACCTGTCCTGTGTTACAGTCATGTATATATGTGTATGTCCCCCATCTAAACTGAGTTCCTTAGGAGTAAGTGCGAACTCTCATTTATCTACATGTCTTTAGGTAAAGGGCTCTCAAAAATATCTACCTAGGTGGATTTCAGAATTGTTACAGATCAATATCTACTGTTCCTATTTTTCACTTTCAGAAGGGAAATGTTTATTTTGATGATCCTACCACTGTTCCACCACTGGACACAGGCTAAGTTGCAAAGGACAGGGGGAAGATAACTTGTCTTTTTAGCTCGTAAATCTCACAATCAAGAGCCACCACATGTAGAGACTCTTGTCTTCACACAGGGATCCTTGGTTTTGGGGTCATTCCGCTTGTGGAGGGGATGGAGGCATCCTGGGTAGGGGAAAGAGTGTGAACCAAGTATTTAGCATCCACAAAGTGAGCTATAGTGGATATTTGTTTATTCACCTATATTTCTAGCTCTCCTCCTTCAATATTGACCATATGACTGGTTCTGGGCACATATAATATAGGGCACTGATATGGGAGCTGGAACATTTAATTGCTTGCCAGTGTGCAACACTATAGAACCCCTTTCCCTGTTTTAGCAACTGGCAACATTCCAAATGATGGAGCTCCTATAGCCTGGGTTCCTGACTGGGGGCAATATAAGACAGAGCCCTTTGTCAGCCTGAAATGGGTATGTAGCATGAGCAAAAAATAAACCCGTTTTGTGGTGTTTTTGTTATCATCACCTTACATAGCATATCTTACTTGAGTTCTCCAAGTTACTTTGAAATCTTCTCAGTTTGTATAATTCAGAAATCTTCCTTGGAGGATGTCTACCCCCCCCCAGTCTCCCATAAAAAGATAGAAATGCTCTGTGCCCCAGTTCCAGCTGACAACCCTCCCTGCCTATCCACCCTCAGTGATGGGCATGAACTATCTTGAGAGGGAATATTGTGAAGTCCTTTCTAATGTGCAGCCCATCTGCCTCCCTAATGTTTCTACTCCTTACTCTTTTTTAAAGAACTTTAATTCCAGTGTAGTTAACACGCAGGGTTAGATTAGTTTCAGTCATACAATATAGTGATTCAATAATTCTATATATTACTCAGTACTCATCGCAATAAGTGTACTCTTAATCCCCTTTACCTATTTCACCCATCCCCCACCCACCTCCCCTCTGGTAATCATCAGTTTGTTCTCCATAGTTAAGAATCTGTTTTTTGGTTTCTCTTTTTTTTTTTATTCCTGTTTGTTTGTTTTCTTTCTTAAATACCACATATGAGTGAAATCATAGGGTATTTGTCCTTCTCTGACTGACTTATTTTGCTTATTAGCATTATAATTTCTAGCTCCATCCATGTCATTGCAAATGGCAAGATTTCATTCTTTTTTATGGCTTTGTAATACTTCGTCCACTCATCTATTGATGGATCCTTGGGTTGCTTCTGTAATTTGGCTCTTGTAAGCAATGCTGCAAAAAAACACAAGGGTGCATATATCTTTTTAAATTAGTGTTTTCATATTCCTAGGGTAAATACCCAGTAGTCCGATTACTGAGTCATAGGGTATTCTATTTAATTTTTTCGAGGAACTTCCATACTGTTTTCCCCAATGGCTGTACCAGTTTGCATTCCCACCAACAGTATATAGGGGTTCTTTTTCTCCACATCCTTGTCAATACTTGTTTCTTGAGTTGTTTTTTTATTTTAGCCATTCCGACAGATGTGAGGTGATATCTCATTGTAGTTTTGATTTGCACTTCCCTGAGGTTGAGTGATGTAGAGCATCTTTTCATGCGTCTGTTGGCCATCTCTGTGTTTTCTTTGGTGAAATGTCTGTTCAAGTCTTCTGCACGTTTTTAATGGGATTATTTGGTTTGTTTGTTTTGTTTGGGTTTTTTTTGTGGAGTTGAGTTGTATAAGTTCTTTAAAAATTTTGATACTAACCCTTTTTTAGATATGTCATTTGCAAATATCTACTCCCATTCAGTAGGCTGTCTTTTAGGGTTTTTTTGGTTGCTTCCTTTGCTGTGCAGAAGCTTATTTTGATGTAGTCTCAATAGTTTATTTTTGCTTTTGTTTCCTTTGTCTCAGGAGACATATCTACAAAGATGTTATTAGCTATGGCCAATGTCAAAGAAATTACTGCCTGCGTTCTCTTCTAGGATTTTTTTTTACCATTTCAGCTCTCACATTTAGGTTCTTAATCCATTTGGAGTTTATTTTTGTGTGTGCTGTAAGAAAGTGGTCCAGTTTCATTCTTTTGCATGTAGCTGCCCAGTTTTCCCAGTTTTCATTTGTTGAAAAGACTGTCTTTTTCCCATTGCATATTCTTTCCTGTTTTGTAGTAGATTAATTGATCATACAGTTATGGGTTTATTTCTGGGCTTTCTATTCTGTTCTATTGATCTATGTGTCTATTTTTCTGCCAGTACCATACTGTTTTAACTACTATAGCTTTATAATAAACTTGAAGTCTAGAATTGTGATAGCTCCAGTTTTATTCTTTGTTTTCAAGGTTGCTTTGACTATTTGGAGTCTTTTGTGGTCCCGTACAAATTTTAAGATTGTTTGTTCTAGTTCTGTGAAAAATGTTTGTGGTATTTTTATAGGGATTCCATTAAATGTGTAGGTTGCTTTGGGTAGTATAGACATTTGACAGTTTTACTTCATCCTTTCCAATTTATATGACTATTTCTTTTCCTTGCCTAATTGTTCTGGCTAGGATCCAGTACTATGTTGAATAAGGTGATAAGAGAGATTTTGCAAATGTGAGTAAGAATCTTAAGATAAGAAGCACCTGGGTGACTCAGTTGGTTAAGGATCCAACTCTTGGTTTTGGCTCAGGTCATGATCTCAGGGTCCTGTGATCAAGCCCTGCACCAGGCTTCATGCTCAGTGCAGAATCTGCTAAAGTTTCTCTCTCCTTCTCCCTCAGCCTCCCCCCACCCCAGATTAGGACCTGGATATCTCACAAGCTTGCGCTCGCTCTCTCTCTCTCTCTCTCTCTCTCTCTCTCTCTCTCTCTCTCAGATAAATCTTTAAAAAAAAAAGAATCTTGAGATGAGATTATCCTGCATTATTGGTGAGCCCTATGTGTAATCACATGTATCCTATGGAAGAGAGAAGGCAATGTGTTTCCACTCTGCAGAGTAGTGAGGAGACAGAGAGAGATAGAAAGACAGACAGATTGAGAGATTTGAGGATGCTACACTGTGGGGTTTGAAGACAGAGGAAAGGACCATGAGCCAAGGAATATAAGCAATGCCACTATAGAAGCTGGAAAGGCTGAGGAAACTGGTTCCAAGACCCTCTGCAGAGGGTGTAGTCCTGTCAACACCTTGGTTTGGGGCCAGTGAAACTGGTTTCAGATTTCTGGAAGCCAGAAATGTAAGGCAATAAATATGTGTTGTTTTAAGCCACCAAGAGTGTAGGAATTTATTAAGTGGCAATACAAAAACTAAACAATGATCAAAGGATTCCTTGTGTCTGACCTTCTGACACAGTCTGAAATGACACTCCAAGCATCTGGGACAAAGCAGTGCCACACTTGACACCCACCAGACAGTCTACACTACCTACAACTGGTGGGAGACACAACATCTTCCAAGGGCAGGAAGAGCATTTTTTTCCCCTTTGTTTCAGACACACAAGCAGTAGTTTCCATTCTTACAGGAATAAGTCATCAATTAAAATTTGGTTATCTTAAATTCACATCATGTATCTGGCTTTTTCATAGTACTGGCATGATTTCAAGTATTGACTGGCTATCAACATTCATTTTGTTTAAACTATACACAATTTATTAATTTAAAAATTACCACACTTTTAATATCATTGTCAGGATATAGTTTTATGAAATCAAAGGAGCTATAGCATTCTGGATAGTGGGCACTGTATTAGAAAAGGTGCCCTTCAACAGACGAATGGATAAAGAAGATGTGGTCCATATATACAATGGAATATTATGCAGCCATCAGAAAGGATGAATACTCAACTTTATCAACATGGATGGAACTAGAGGAGATTATGCTGAGTGAAATAAGTCAAGCAGAGAAAGTCAATTAACATATGGTTTCACTTACTTGTGGAACATAAGGAATAACATGGAGGACATTAGGAAAAGGAAAGGAAAAGTGAATTGGGGGAAATCAGAGGGGGAGATGAACCATGAGAGACTGTGAACCCTGAGAAACAAACTGAGGGTTTTAGAGAGAAGGGGGTTGGGGGATGGGTGAGCCTAGTGGTGGGTATTAAGGAGGGCATGGATTGCATGGAGCACTGGGTGTGGTGCATAAACAATGAATCTTGGAACACTGAAAAAATAAAATAAAATTATGGAAACAAAAAAAAAGAAAAAAGTACACTATCCTTAATGGAGATTTAATGGGAAAATGAAAAAACTTCCTTAGAATGTATTACCACTGGGCACCTGGGTGGCTCAGTGGGTTAAAGCCTCTGCCTTCAGCTCAGGTCATGATCTAAGGGTCCTGGGATCAAGGCCCGCATCGGGCTCTCTGCTCAGTGGGGAGCCTGCTTCCTCCTCTCTCTCTGCCTGCCTCTCTGCCTGCTTGTAATTTCTCTTTCTCTGTGTCAAATAAATAAAATCTTAAAAAAAAAAAAGAATGTATTACCACTAAAAGAGGTCTTTAAAAGATGGCATCACCATTATCTCACCCACTTCTGGTTCCTTGCTGTGTGCTGCTATGAAATGTAATCAGCCAAAAAGAGAGGTACTTTGCTACTGCCCTACTCCTGACTCACTCCTCTGAGCATGCTTTGGCTTCAGTATCTTTTCCTGGAACATGGACCCAGCTAAAGTCATTCTTTTTTAGAAAGCCCCTCCAACTTGGTCAGATTCCAGTACTGATATTTATTAGCTACACGATTTGGGGCACATTATTTAAACTCTTTGAGTAGGTAGAGAAAATAGCACTTACCTTTCAGGTCAACTGGGAGTTTTAGGTGGATACATCTTGTTTAGCTCAATGTGTGGCACCCAGTGAGCCGTCTGGTAAACAGGGCCTGGAAAGAAATAGAAGATAAATGGAATATATCTTCTATGTCCCCGGGTATCTTTGGGATCCACTACCTGTATCACAGCTGTCCCAATGCTGCCTTGCTCCGGCCTCCCATTTGGAGGCTCCCTGAGATCCTTTAGAACCATCAGGCACAGTGTACCCATCTCCTCCCTGCTGCTCCCTCAACTCTGTTGTGGGTGTGAATATTTGAATACATGATTCATCTTCCCAATTAGATTGAAAACTTTCCAAAAGGTAGAGAACACACTTGACATATTTGTGCTGTCTACACACTTAGCATAATGCAGAACGCATACTATATTCGATTTTTATTTATTGGCAAAATGAATTAAAAAAATTATTCCGTGGGGAAAGTGGGAGACAGGACAGCAATAGCTTGTTTTTGAAATGGTATGGGTTGTTGTTTGGTGGGGGGGGTTGTTTTTATTTTATTTTTTCAGTGATCCAAGATTTATCGTGTGCTCCATGCAATACGTGCCCTCCTTAATACCCACCACCAGGCTCACTCATCTCCTCACCCCTCTTCCCTCCATAACCCTCAGTTTGTTTCTCAGAGTCCACAGTCTCTCACGGTTCATCTCCCCTTCGCTTTTTTCCCCCCAGGATGGGGTATGCATTGCCACCCCAGTGCCAGGTTAAAGTCACTAAACCAAAACCAGTTCTTGACATTATGGACCATCCTGAGTGGTAAACATGACCTCTACCAGCCAGTATGACCTCTAAGTTCCACATTTGGAAATATATTCGGGTTAAATTCACAATTATTTGAATCAGTGTGCTTATTCTGAGATGAGAGAACAGGAGGCTCTCTGACACTCTGCAGTGTTACGAACTCCAACAACAGTGACTATAGGCCCCAGAGTCTCCCTCAAACTTGAAAACCTCTGTTCCCTGGTGAGGATCAGGCTTTGGAGGGGTAAAACATAACATTCAGCCTGACTCCGACTTCAAGTTGACGATGCAAAATTGGACCATGGGAGTTGTTCTGTATTCTGAAATGAGCACAAGCCTTCAGTGCATTTGAAGACATTGTCAAGTTCTGTCCAAAGCGGGGGCCCTGGAGTACAGGCCTGTATTGTGTTGCACAACAGAAGCTTATAGAAAATAAATAAGCTCCCTTGCTAATCTATATGCCATCCTTGGTTGCACACTCGTTCATCTTTAAGGCAAACAATTTTTTTTAAATAGACATTTTTAAAAAGACAAAAAATTATCACACTTCCATTTCAGAAAAGTATATTGCACATGAAAATTTTCACCTGAGTCCCTTCATCTTCCCAGGAAAGTCAACAGCACCAGCTGCTGATTGCTCCCTTAACAAAGTAGCAAGATCTAGCAGGCCTGTTGTCTCCATGTCATCTCTTCAGTTTTTCCTTTTTCATTAATTTTAGTGTACTAGGTAAGGAAGGTACAAAAATGTATGAGGGGCACTTCTGATGTCAGGATGAGGCATCAATAAAATTTAGACTCCTGAGCAATAAACTGTAGAAGCTACAGGAAAGTCATATTTGAGGGCTTGCTCTCCCAAAGTTAATGACAATCATTTTTTTTTAACTGAATTTCAGAGATAAAGTCCTTAGGCCTTAAATCTTTGTCATTTTTGATGAGTAGCTCTTCGGAACACTTTGTTCACATCTGTAATATTAAGACCATAAAATAAATCTTCACTTAAAATGATAATCATTGTGTACTTCAGTGAGGCCAGCAAGATCCCATTTTTAATGATATTCCATCCTCTCTTAAAACTTAGCCATAACCTAGGTCCTCTGCCTTTTAGGAAAACTTTGTGTTCTTTTCTTATTCTAGGGCTTCTGACTTACCGATTTCGAGACCTATTTCTCCATGTCTGTTTAGATGCATTTATGGAAAGCATGTCAATAAATGGAAAGTTTGGTTGCATAATAAGAAGACACTTCTGAACAACTGCATCGGGTATATGAAGGTGAAAGTGCTGCCTTTAAATGCAACAAACTTGCAGCTTCTGAAAGACTAGACACCTAAGTGAGACTCAGGATCCATTTCCTGCGGTGCACCAGCAAAGCACAGTAGGCAATAACGAGGTGATGTCTGAAGGACTCTGAAGTCCAGTGCACAAAACCATGCAACAAGACAAACATGACTGGACGCACACCAACAAAGATCATATGTCAATTTGAAGAGTTTGTAAATGATGTTTAGTCTTCATTTAATTCTTTTTTATAAGGAAAAAATTTTTCTAAGTTTCATATTGACTTCTTTTTTTAATTTTTTGATTTAAATTCAATTTAGTTAACATATAGTATATTATTAGTTTCAGGGGTAGAATTTAGTGATCCATCAGTTGCATATAATACCCAGTGCCCACTATACCAAGTGCCGTCCTTAATGCCCATCACCCAATTATCCTTCCCCCCACCCATCTACCCTCCAGCAACCCTCAATTTGTTCAGTGACTCTGATGGTTTGCCTCCCTCTCAATTTCCATCTCATTTTATTTTTCCTTCCCTTCCCTTATGTTCATCTGTTTCTTAAATTCCACATAAGTGAGATCATACGGTATTTGTCTTTCTCTGACTGACTTATTTCACTTAGCATAATACCCTCTAGTTCCATCCATATTGTTGTGAATGGCAAGATTTCATTCTTTTTCTTTGTTTTGTTTTGTTGACTGCCTCCTTTGCTGTGCAGAAGCTTTTTATCTTGATGAAGTCCCAAAAGACTGTGGACTCTGGGAAACAAACTGAGGGTTATGGAGGGGAGGGAGGAAAGGGGGATGGGTGAGCCTCGTGGTGGGTGTTAAAGAGGGCACATATTGCATGGAGCACTGGGTGTGGCGCATAAACAATGAATCTTGGATCACTGAAAAAATAAAGTAAAAAATAAAATAAAATAATAAAAATAAAATTATTTTTTATTTTTTTTTAAGATTTTATTTATTTATTTCACAGAGGGAGAGAGATCACAAGGAGGCAGAGAGGCAGGCAGAGACAAAAAATAAAATTATTTTTTAAATATTTCATTCTTTTTGATAGCTGAGTAATATTAGGACCCTGAGATCATGACCTGAGCCGAAAGCAGAGGCTTTAACCCACTGAGCCACCCAGGCGCCCAAAAAATAAAATTATTTTTTAAATATTTCATTCTTTTTGATAGCTGAGTAATATTCACCAATTCATTCACAATTCATCAATTATATATATATATATTACAAGTTCTTTATCCATTCATCTCTCAATGGACATCCAGGCTCTTTCCATATTTTGGCTATTGTGGACATTGTTGCTATAAACATGGGGGTGCATGTGCCCCTTTGAATCACTATTTTTAAGGAAAGGCTTATTAAATCACTTAACCAAGCTAATAAGAAAGCCTCTACTTTAGTCAGGGGAAGGGGGTGGATTCTCCAATCATTTCACCAATAGTTTATTTTTTATTTTTTATTTTATTTTAATATTATTATTATTATTATTATTATTATTATTATTATTATT
>LNAC01000024.1:2801992-2840437 GCA_002007465.1 Ailurus styani | reverse complement strand
TCACCAAAGCACAAACCCTCCCCAATGTCCATAACCCAGCCACCCTATCCCTACTCTCCCACCCCCCAGTAACCCTCAGTTTGTTTTGTGAGATTAGGCGTCTCTTATGGTTTGACTCCTTCCCCACCCCATCTTGTTTCATTATTTTTCCCTCCCTACCCCCCACAACCCCCTGCCCTGCCCCTCAAACTCCTCATATCAGAGAGATCATATGATAATTGTCTTTCTCTGATTGACTTATTTCGCTCAGCATAATACCCTCCAGTTCCATCCATGTCGTTGCGAATGGCAAGATTTCGTTTCTTTTGATAGCTGCATAGTATTCCATTGTATATATATACCACATCTTCTTTATCCATTCATCTGTTGATGGACATCTAGGTTCTTTCCATAGTTTGACTATTGTGGACATTGCTGCTATAAACATTCGGGTGCATGTGCCCTTAAGGATCACTACACTTGTGTCTTTAGGATAAATACCCAGTAGTGCGATTGCTGGGTCGTAGGGTAGCTCCATTTTCAACTTTTTGAGGAATCTCCATACTGTTTTCCAGAGTGGCTGCACCAGCTTGCATTCCCACCAACAGTGTAGGAGGGTTCCCCTTTCTCCGCAACCTCGCCAACATCTGTCATTTCCTGACTTGTTGATTTTAGCCATTCTGACTGGTGTGAGGTGGTATCTCACTGTGGTTTTGATTTGTATTTCTCTGATGCCGAGTGATGTTGAGCACTTTCTCATGTGTCTGTTGGCCATCTGGATGTCTTCTTTGGAGAAATGTCTGTTCATGTCTTCTGCCCATTTCTTGACTGGGTTATTTGTTCTATGGGTGTTGAGTTTGAGAAGCTCTTTATAGATTTTAGATACAAGCCCTTTATCTGATATGTCATTTGCAAATATCTTCTCCCACTCTGTCAGTTGTCTTTTAGTTTTGTTGACTGTTTCCTTTGCTGTGCAAAAGCTTTTAATCTTGATGAAGTCCCAATAGTTCATTTTTGCCCTTGCTTCCCTTGCCTTTTCACCAGTAGTTTTTCACCACTAAGTTTTACCCATAGTAACTTCCAGAACATAAAAGAGCCTAATGGAAACCAACCTGATCCTTAGCACCCTCACCCACGTCACACCTCCCTTTATCGGTCCCAAGAATGAAAATGAAATGATGAAAAAGAATGAAAAAGAAACAGACTTTTCTCTCCTCCCTTATTCCAATTATTCCCAACAAAAACCACAACTGTGGCCTGGCTGTTACAATTCCAAGTCTCTATTAGCAGAGGCACTATATATGAGTAATTCCTCCTCCCTGACTTTTCATTTTCTTCGCTCATTTTTTATAAGCAGAGAAGCACTGTGAATTTATAAACATTATCCTTTGGAAGAATCTGTTATCTTCAGTGAATGGTTCATAGACAGGCTTTTGAGCATTATCAAACAACCTGCTGTTTTCTTTACTTTCCCTTGTAACCATTCACCAGTGTAATTGCAGCCATGAACAACAGCTGGAAAACGAAACTACTTTCTCAAAAAAGACATGAAGGACTTGTGAATAATCAACAACTATAGTTTGTAAGAAAAGAAGCCTCGCTTTCCTTCAGTTCCTATTTCAATCATTGTGCACCGATTTTTAATAATAAGTTCTGTTCTTTGGATTTATTCCAAAATTATTTTTATTCATCATGTCCTGGTAATTTCGCTCACATGCTCAGCAAGCAAGGTGAACCCCAACCATGAGGAGGGGAAAAGTGGTCAGAACCCAGACCTGCCCTCACTCTCATGGGCTAGTTTATTTGCTGCCAGGTGTTCCCATCCCCACACAGCCTTCTCCTTTCCTTTCCCTTCGCTATCTCCCTAGATGAGGAAGGAGCAGCTCTCCAAGTGGCCATCCGCCAAGGATCCTTTTTCACTTAAAAATCCAACTTTATCTTGTTGCCTCACATCCTGACTTTGTTCAGGACCTCATCTTCTCATCACATCATCATCTCCCCTTCTGCATCCAGGTCCTAACATTCTTCCTTTCTCATATTGGAACCCTATAATCCATTCTTCACACTGAAATCAGTTTAAGTCTTCTACAGCCACAAACTCAACATGTACGCCCCCTTCTTAAAGCCATCCAATGGATGGACCCTGCTGTCTCCAGAATCAAGTCCAAATTCCTTACTGTGACTTAAGCGGCATTTGAGATCTAGCCCCATGCCCACCTTCCTTTACCACTCAGCCCCTCCTTGTTTCCCTTTGCATTCTTTGTCCCACTGAAGGATTTGCCTCCCAAACCCCCACATCTATTCCCCTCTTCTTTTCCATCACATTCCCAGTGTTGAAGAAGACAAAGAGCTAAAGATGTGTCTGAAGTTTCTAGCTTGACTTATAGAGTGGACAGTGCCACTCATGGAAACATGGAGGAGAAAGTCCAGATTTAAAATTAGAAGTTCTTTTTTTATTTATTTGACAGAGAGAGGTCACAAGTAGGCAGAGAGGCAGGCAGAGAGAGGAGGAAGCAGGCTCCCCGCTGAGCAGGGAGCCCGATGTGGGCCTCAATCTCAGGACCCTGAGATCACCACCTGAGCCGAAGGCAGAGGCTTTAACCCACTGAGCCACCCAGGCTCCTGAGAAGTTATTTTTGAGACATCTTTGTTTCAAGATGCCTAAGGGAGAAGTCACAGGTGGAGATAGTGAGCATACAGTTAGAAAGAAGGATGTGATGGTTAGGAGAAAGGTCAGCCTGGATGATAAAGATCAAGGATTCATCAGCCTATAACTGGAAATAGAAGCCATGGAAGCCACCAGTAGAACTTGGAAACAGGAAGAAATAATGCTAATGAAAGAACATTTAGGATGTGGGTGGAAAAACAAGAACCAAAAACCAAAAAAAAAATAATAATTCAAGAGCTGGAACATAGAAAAGGGAGAGGTCATAATGATTATAAGCCTGTCAAATGCAGAAAGGTTCTATATGATGAGAAAGAAGGAAAAGCTATTAAATATGAGACTTAGGAAGTAACTAGTGGTTGTCTATTGGGTTTTTTTTTTAAGATTTTGTTTATTTATTTGACAGAGAGAGACACAGCGAGAGAAGGAACATAAGCAGGGGGAGTGGGAGAGGGAGAAGCCGGCTTCCCACGGAGCAGGGAGCCCGATGGGGGGCTCAATCCCAGGACCTGGGCTGAAGGCAGATGCTTGACAACTGAGCCATCCAGGCACCCTATCTGTTTAAGACCTTCCTCTTCAAGAATTTTCCATGTATTATCTCTCATAGTTACCACAACAACACCAGAAGTCATCCAGAATGCTGCCCAGAGACAATGTTACTCAACTGGTATTTGAGATTAGGACTCAAAGTTTCTGACTCCTAGATCAGTGCTTTCTTTGCTACAACGCTGTGCCTTCAAGACACATTGGCAATGTGGGCATTTTTTAAAAATAAGAAGTACTCATCGACTAGTGGAGAAAATGGACATGAGGAGATCACATTAAAGTGGTGAGTGCTACAAGAGGGATGCTAAGGGACCCCAGACATAAGGCGCCAAGTCCAGACTGGACTCCTGGAGGAGCTGAAGCCTGAGTGCAATTGGGAGTGATGGGATGAGTCAGCCAGTGGAAGAAAGGGCCAGCAAGGGCCCTGGGAGGGCACTGGGGCAAAACCGTCAATAGAAACAAAGCAGGAACTTGGTCAGTGAGTGTGGAGAGTTGCAAGCAGTGTGAAGCCAGGGAAGAGAGAGGGCTGTGGGAGGAGAGGAATCAGCCTCTCTCACTGATGCAGGGTCCCTTCAACCTTATCTCAGAAAAGAATGCTCCACATCCCCCCATGTGTTGGCCACACTGAAGTCCATACAATTTCTGGGATTCTCCCTGTGTCTCCCACCCTTGTGCTCATGCTCTTATTATTATGGTTTCTTCATCCTCTATCCTCAAAACTCCATGTATATTCTTACAGTCATTCATCAGCCAAAGTCTAGCAGCATGGCCTCTTTGCTCTGGGCCCTTTCAGATGATCCCAGCCCAAATTACTCCCTCCTCCGCTCTCCAAACCCACTTTATAATTCTTCAGTAGCACCTTTCTTACTTGGCCTTATATCATAGTTTCTCATGAGTAGATCTGTCTCTGTTCCCCTCTGCCCATCCCCCATCACTCCCACATACACACCCACACAGGATTATGGGTCCCTAAGAATTCAGGGCTCTGTGTTATTCACCTCTGCCCTCCTCACAGGGCCTAACACAGATCTGGACACATGGCAGAGTCTCAAGAATATCTGGTAAACTGAAAGGCATCACAATCCAGATGAAGAAAAAGACACAGAGACAAAGAAATCATCAATCTGCAGACTATTACTGTGGGAAAGAAACTTAAAATTCATCTCCCCTTATTTCATAGAAATAAGTCATCACCTTATTTCATAGAAAAGGGCCTCAGGGTTAGACAGGTGGAAATGCAAGAGGGTAAACTGTGTGGAGGACCATATAAATAATTGGTGTCATGTCAGCATCGAGGAAGCCAAGCATTATCTGAGAAGGTAAAACTTAACCAGATTTTGATGGAAGAGCATGAATAGGGCATTCCACGAAGGAAGGAGGGAATCAACAAAAGTGTGGCAATCAGAAAAAAACATGGTGTGTTGAAGAAAACAGTAAGTCAATATGGAGGGGCCAGAAGTTTCTTTAAGGGAAATAGTGTGAGATAAGACTGGAAGGGTAGGGTTGGGGTCAAAATCTAGGGCCCCTTAAAGATTAGAGAATTCAGACTCTATCCTGAGACACTGAGATTCTCGTAAAAGTGCTTTAATATTGAGTTGACTTGAACAAGATGGTAATGTTGAAAGATGGACCAGGAAGGTGAGGGGACTGCACTGGAATCAGACTGACTAGTTAGGAAGTGGGAAATAATGAAGTCTAGACCAGAGAGGCTACAAAGGAAACCAAAAGAGGAAAGAGACTGAATCACCATTAAAACTTGGGAAGGATGAGGTGCAAAAGGGGAAACATCAAAAATGCTTTAAAGGTGTCCAGATTACATGACTGGAAGGGCAAAGATAGGCAGGGGCGGGGGGTGCAGAAGGAAGGCAGAGAAAAATAAATGGTTAGATCTGGAGAATACCTTACAGGTCATCTTGTCCAAATACTGAGTTTCACAGATGATGGCTCTAGGCAAAAGGTGGTGCTGGAGAAAACAAGGGGACTTTGCTTTTAGTCCGAGTTCTTAGAACAAGGTCCTCCTATCACATTAAAGGCCAGGAATGGGAACACCCAGGGGTGGAGAACAGCATCACCCTAGGCAGAATCACCTCTGGCGCTGGGTGGGTTTCACCCTGCTTCCCCTTCTCCCTCTGTGCTGCCCAGGATCTGCCCTGAGCAGGGGATCGTCGTCTCCCCCCTGGATCTCCATGACTTCCTGCATTTCCTGCCTGGAGTCACCTCTTATCTAAGTCTAAGCCTTTCACTCTGGTTCCAGATTTCATCCCACCTGCTTAGGCCACCCTGAGCAGATACACGTTAGCTCCATGTCCCCTCTTTCTCCTTTCTCCTTCATCTACTCCTTCCCATTCATTCCTTCAACATTTTTATAAATCCTGGAAATACAATGGTAAGCAAGACATGGTTACTGATATCATAGGGCTTATATTGCATACTTGAAGGCAGGCTATCCCTTCAAAAAAGAGCTGAGATGAAAAATAAGGGGGCCTTGTAATCTATGTGGAAAATCAGAGTAGCTAGAGAAGGTACTCTCAGTAGGTATCACCTCAGCTGAGACCAGGATGAGGAGACCATAGTCCAGCCATATGAAAAGGCCCCAAGACTGGATACATTCAAGCAACTGAAAGGAGCCCAAAGAGAAAGCACAGTGAGTAAGGGCAAGGCTGACACAGCAGGAAACCAGGTGATAAGGAGAACTCTTTAAGAAAAGAGATAAATTTTTAATAGAATTAGGTACAAAAGTAAGTTTGTTTAGAATGAGGAAATAAATCCCACAAATTATAAATTTTTAAACATTTACAAGAACTAAAAGCTTAAAAATATTAAATCTTTCTAATAATTTGAACCTCTTATCATTATGAAGTGACCCACTCTAATAATGCTATCTTTTTTTAAAGGATTTATTTTTATTTATTTGACAGAGAAGGAGAAAGCACAAGCACGAGCAAGGGGAGAGGCAGAAGGAGAGCGAGAAGCAGACTCCCCACTGGGCAAGGAGCCTGATGCAGGGCTCCATCCCAGGACCCTGGGATCATGACCCTAGCAGAAGGCAGATGCCTAACCAACTGAACCACCAGGTATACCCCTAATGCATTCTATCTTAAAGTCTACTTGCCTAATAATATCTTCACCTGTGTTCTTGTAGTTTTTCCCCTGGTATCTTTGCTCATTCATTTATTTTCAATCTTTTTAAAATTTTATGTTTTAATCTTTCTCTTATAACAGCCTATAGTGGGTATTTCTTAAATTCTATCTGAAAAACCTACATCTTTTAACTGGAACATTTGGTCCCTCTAAGTTCTAGCCCAAGCTTAGTTGGATTTAAGCCTATCCTCTTCTTATATCCTTCTATTTAAGCTACCTGTTCTTCATTCCTTATGCTCTCCTTTCATGCCTTCCTTTCAACTGATTATTTTTTTGTCATTCTGTTTTATACCTATCAGTGTGCAAGTTACACACTTTTTCCACTCTTAATGTTTATCCTAGTGCATGTTTGACATATCAAATTCTGATGGTAATCTTTCCTTTAACTTCCCCTTGAAAAATGCAAGGACCCTGAAGTACCTTGGACCTTAGACCTTTAACTACCTCTTCTTCCCAAAGTTATATGTAACATAGTCTTGTATTTTGATTGCATATAGTTTCAAAAGCCCACAAAATATTATTATTATTGCATTATATAGTTAATGGTCATTTAGATTCACCTACATATTTACCTTCTTTTTTGCTTTCCTTTCCTGCTACATCACAGAGCTTCCATATGGCATCATTTTCCTTTTTACTGAACAATATTCTTTAAATTTTTCTTCAGCTGTGGGTCTGTTGGAAATACTTGTACATTTCCATCTGCAGTTTATGAAGGTTCCAATTTCTCTACATCCTTGCCAACGCTTAATATCCATCTTTTTTATTATAACCATCCTAGTGGGTGTAGAGTGGAATCTCATTGTGCTTTTGATTTGCTTATTCTAATGACTAATGATGATGAGCATGTTTTCATGTGTTTATTGGTAATTTGTATATCTTTTTTAGAGAAATGTCTACTCTTATGAGACTGACATGCTACCTACTGCACTAACGAGACACCTGAGAAATGCCTACTCTTAAATTGGATTTTTTTGTCTTTTTATTATCGAGTTGTAAGAGTTCTTTACATATTCTGGAAAGCGAGACTTTCTCAGATGGCATATAAAGTGCCAATCTGATAAGGGATTGGTATCCAGAATATATAAAAAACAAATATGTACTCTCATTCTGTAGCTGTTTTTTCACTTTTGTGATGGGATTGCTTTAGCACAAGAGTTTTAAATTTTGGTGAGATTCAGGGGCTTCTGGGTGGCTCAGTCAGTTAAGCATCTGCCTTTGGCTCAGGTCATGATCAGAGGGTCCTGGGATTGAGCCCTGCATCGGGCTCCCTGATCAGCCAGGAGCCTGCTTCTCCCTCTCCTGCTCCCCCTGCTTATGTTCTCTTTCACTCTCTCTTTCTCTCTCTCTCTCTGTCAAATAAATAAATAAAATCTTTAAAAAAATTGGTGAGGTCCAATTTATCTGTTTTTTGTTACTTGTGCATATTATGTCATATTTAATTATTGCCTCATCCAAGACCATGAAGGTTTACTCCTATTATTTCTAAGAGTTTTGTAGTTTTAGCTCTAACACTTAATTTTCATGATCCATTTTGAGTTAACTTTTATGTATGGTGTGAGATGAGAATATAAATTCATTCCTTTGCATGTGGATTTCCAACTGTCCCAGTAACATGTTTTGAAAAGATTATCCTTTTACCATTGAATTATTTTTTTTAAATATTTAATTTATTTATTTAACAGAGACACAGCATGAGAGGGAACACAAGCAGGGGAAGTGGGAGGGGGAGAAGCCGGCTTCCCACTGAGCAGGGAGCCCGGATGAGATGCGGGGCTCCATCCTATGACCCTGGGATCTGACCTGAGCCAAAGGCAGACGCTTAAGGACCGAGCCACACAGGCGCCCCTACCATTGAATTATTTTGACACGTTTGTCAAAAGTCAATTTACCATAATATAGAGTAAAATTCTATTCCATTGATCTATATGTCTATCCCCATGACTCAGCTTTGTAGTAATGTTTTAAATCAAAGTATGAGTCCTACAACTTTATTCTTTTTCAAGATTGTTTTGGCTATTATGAGTCCCTTGCATTGCCATATGAGTTGATTTTCATGGTTTTTTTAAATTCCAGTGTAGTTAACATACAGTATTGTATTTGTTTCAAGTGTACAATATAGTAGCTCAACAATTCCATATATTATTCAGTGCTCATCAAGACACATGTACTCTTAATCATTCCCATATGAATTTTAAGATCAACATGTCCATTTCCGGGAAAAAAGTCAGCTAGGATTTGGATAGAGATTGTGTTGAATTTGTAGATAAATTTAAGGAATATTGATATCTTAACATTAAGTATTCCAACCCATGAACACAGAATATTTTTCCATTCATTTAAATTTTCTTCCATTTTTTAACCAATGTTTTGTAGTTTTCAGTGTATGAATTTTGTACTTTTCATTAGATTTGTATCTATTTTACTCTTTTTGATGCCATTGTAAGTTGAGTTGTTTTCTCAATTTTATTTTCAGAATGCTCATTGTTAGTGTATGAAATGCAATTGATTTTTATGTATTGATCTTATATCCTGCAACCTTGCTGAATTTGTTTAGTCCTAATAGTTTTTTAGTGGGTCCCTTAGCATTTTCTATAGACAAGATCAGTTCATCTATGAAGAGAGATAGTTTTACTTCTTCCTTTCCAATCCAGATGCTATTTATTTATTTACTTACTTACTTACCCTAATTGCCCTTGCTAGAACCTCCAGTACAATGATAAATAGAAGTGACAAAAGTAAATATCATTTTCTTGTTCCTGATATTGGGAGGGAAACATTGAGTTTCACTCTTTATAGTATCTAGCTCCCTGTTTGAATGTTTACACTTCAAATTTATCTCCATGAATTTAGTAAGCATAGTAGTTCTGTCATCCGTATCTGATCATTATGAAACTGGTATCTCTGTGGTCTGTGCTTTTTGGTGGTTCTGGCTTACATTGTTTTATCCACTGGCGTATCTCATTGTTTCTGATAGTTTTCAGAACTTTTTTTCCCCCAATTATCTACAGAAATAATTTGAGAGTTTAGATGACCTTAGATGGTCTTATCTCCTTCAGAGAGGTACTTTTGTTTTTTCTCCTTCTACCAGGTACGTGAGGGCCCTAGCTATTGGGAACCATGGTTTTCTGAGTCACCAAGATGACCTCCCAAAGCAAAGTCATATCCCCATTCCCAAGGCACATCCTGTTGAGTTCTCAGGCCTGAGTAGGGAATGTTTCAGGTTTTCTCCCCCTTGGAGGGTGCTAGACTCCAATCCTTATTACTGTCTTTCGTCTTTTTCCCTGGAATGGTCACATACCACTGGGGCGAACACATTTTGAACAGTGCAACTCTTGAGGGTCTCAACCTCCTGATTCTAACTCTTGTTTCCTTCCCACACTAAACTGACAAAAATGTTGGTTTGTCCCAAGCATTGAACACTTCCAGGGCAGAAGCAGCTGAGGTTCATCTCTCTGAACTGTCTTTCTCAAATTAATCAGAACCTCATAATCATCATTATTGTTTTTCCTCATGGTTACTTTTAAGAATATTTTTTTTCTGTCTGGCTTTTTAAGTTATCTTCAGCAGGAGTGTTATTACCAAAGCCAAAAGATTCCTTTCATTCTGGTAACATTGCTCTCCAAAAAGTAGATTAGAGGATATTTCTCTTTATAGATGTAGCCCATCTAATTAATGAAAAAGAAATAACAAATTTGAATATAATTGTCTTACAACTCCTAATGAAGTAATGAATCAGTATTGAATTAATATCTGATGACAAAAAGAGGGATAACTAGACATCACAAGTCCCCTAGTGGAAAAACACAATGCCACTATGAAGTAGTCATCTCTAAAACTCAAATCTGTTTAGTCAAGCCTCTAGATCTATCTACCAATCTATAAGAAATACTAAAGACAAAGGGACAGGTTTAAATATATCATAAAGATGCAATAAGAAAAATCTAGACTGTGACACAGTCATGAGAAACAACTTGATTTCTTTACCAAATAAATTACAGAGGGGGAAAAAGAGGATTGGTGGACCTACAGATTAAAATAGATTTATGAGACATATCAAAGAATCACAATGCATAGATCTTATTGGGATTCTGATATTTTAAAAACTGTTAAAACTATGAAATTTATGACATAATTGAGAATTTGAATAGTGGCTCAAAAGTAATTGATGGTATTTTTAAGTATTATTACATTTTTAAGTAAATAATACTGTTGTGGTTAACAGTGATCTGAGACTAAGAAAGGAAAATGGAAGTAGATAGGGGTGTGAAGACAAAAAAGAAAAAAAATAGAATATTGTGTAGAGAATGGGAGGATGGGTTGGTGGGAATGAGAATACAGACAAGAAGACCATTCAGGGGCCTCTTGTAGCCAGATGAGAAGTGATGGTGACTCAGACTAAAATAATGAAGCAAAGTAGAAGAATTTGAGACACATTTGGGACTTGGCCTTGATGGCGAATTGAATGTCTGAGTCAGGGAAAGGAAAGAACCACAGGTGACTTCTCCATTTACAGTTTGAATAAGTGAGTAGATGTGGTGTCACTCACTGAAATAAGAGAAAACTTGAGGGTGGGTGTCACGAAGGGTAGGTTGGTGGCGAATAAACTTCTGTTGGCATTTTTTACATTTTGACTTCAAAATTTCTATGAGAAATTCATGAGTGTATCAGGTCGAAAACTGCCAAGGAGAGATTTGAGATGAAATTTTATCAATGAGAAGATGGTTTTTAAATCTAGAGGAATTAATCAACCTGGTCAGGTGGAGAGCATAAAGGCAAACATCTATTGAAGCCTAACATATCAAGCACTCAATAGATTTATAGTCTAGACAGAAAGATAAGTCAATAGTAAATGCTGTGATAAAATACGGGCAAAGCAGTGTTAAGTAGGGATGAGAGACAGCATCCCTTTCTATCCTAGCTCCCATCCAGTCACATAGTACGGACCATGAATACGAGCCAACAAATGTAAACCGAATGACATTTGATATTTTATCACAGTCTGACCTTTTCAACTTTATCCAAAGAAAATCTCCATTTTTATTGATAACATCATTCTTTCAGCCTTGTCTTCTCAAAGACTGAATTTAAAGGGCTCTAGGCACTGGGTAAGATGTCATGCCCAGGGGCACCTGGGTGGCTCAGTGGGTTAAAGCCTCTGTCTTTGGCTCAGGTCATGATCTCAGGGTCCTGGGATCGAATCCCTCATCGGGCTCTCTGCTCAACAGGGAGCCTGCTTCCTCCTCTCTCTCTGCCTGCCTCTCTGCCTACTTGTGATCTCTCTCTCTATGTTAAATTTAAAAAATCTTTAAAAAAAAAAAAAGAAAAAAGATGTCATGCCCAGCATTTCGGATGTCCTCAGTATCAGGAACAGATGGAGCCTGAAGCTGCTGGTCAGAGCAGCCATGAGCAAGCTAGACTCCAATTTTCCTTGGTAGAAGGCACTAGAAAAGCCAACTAGGTTCAGGGCAGAAGTCCAGCCCAGAGTACATTCTTGCTGGCTCACAAGGCCTGATTATGCAACCCCTCATGCCCTTCAAGCTTTCTCCCAACCTGAATACACAGACTGTGAATGAGTGCTAGTTTACAGGCACGGCTGATTCCAATCTCTTACTTGTCATGTCCTAATGTTTTATGATGTGTTGAGAAGACCTCTGGCAAAAAGCCTCTGTTTAAATGCCTTTTATTATTTTCTTGTTTGTGATATATCAGGCCAGAGGATGTGTGTAACCTGATCAACCTAGTAAAAAATTTTAATCCCTTCCATTTTTATGGCCTCCCAGGAAAAATTCCATTTAGGGGGAAAGTAATGACTTTCAGAACTAAACAATGAATCTTATATCACTGAAAAAATAAAATTAAAAAAAAAAAAACATCCTATCAGTGTGTTACCAAAACTGGGGCCCAGCCCTGTCAGGGGCTTCAACTCCTCTAAAATTTTCCTAATAGTTTTTGTTTAGAAAGTGGTGTGTTCAAGCATTTGGGAAGCAGAAGCTTGGGCAGAAGGATCCCTGAGAGTGTGTGTGTCAGTGCGTGGGAGGGATGGAGGAAAAGACTTGTGAGTTAAGGGCATTCCAACATGTTGTCAGGATGCCATTTTTCAGGAACGCTAGCCCACTGAAACTAAAGGTCTTGCTTGCTACCAGCTTTTCAAAGAGCAGTCATAGCTAGAGTCACAAGCTCCTTTGGTTCTTGCAACAAGCCTGTGAAGCAAGTATGCCACCCATTACTCCCTCTAAGACAGGGGAACTAAACCTGGGAAAAGCTAAGTGACTTGTTCACAGCCATACAGTTTAATGGGTAGCAGCTTCAACGTGGTTGCTTCTGACCTCTGTGTCTACTTTGGTTCCTGCCCTGTTCATGGGTCAACCTATCTTCTGCATAGAGTTTTGCTCCCAGATATAAACATCTCCCACCTCTATTAAAGAGTCTGGAACCCATTAAAAGGAAATTTAAGAGCATATGTATAAGAGTTACAACATCCTTCTACACATAGCATCTTCACTCTGGTGGTTCTTACCTGGTTTCCACTTCAATTCCATGATAGTCAAAGTACTGCTGGGATCACTTCCTCTGGAACTCCAGTCCTTTCAATCTAACTTAAAGGAAATATAGCAGAATCCAAGTAAGAGTAATATTAAGAGTGATAGTAAAACCTGCTCTAATTTAGCTTCATGTAAGTCATTCACAAACATTGCATAATTAATATAAGAAATTATTAGTAGCACAAATTCTTGCGATATAGTTTCAAACTGTCACCAGAAGTTGATACCAGGTTTGTTGCCCCATCATATTCTCTTTCATACCTACTACTATCTACATCCCTATCTACATGCCCTATCTACATCCACCCAAGCTCATCTTCATCTACCAAGCTCTCAGCATCTCATGGGGATAAAGAGCATGGGATCTGGAGTCAGACATACTTGGGTCTGCATCCTGGACCAGACACTTTCTCACCATGTGACCTTGGCAGGTTACTAAGTTTCTCTAAGACACAGTAATCTCATATGTAAAAGGGAGATGGTAAGAGTATCTCTCTCACATGCTACTATGAAAACTAAGTGGAGATGAAGACAGATAAATATAGATAGATATAGATGGATAGACAAGAGTAGATAGATAGATATCGTGTATACAAGCTGTCGCAATGTCTGGCACACGTTAACCACTGAACAAATCTTAACTATATTTTTATTACTTCATCCCATATCTATCTAATCCACTTTCTCCACTCTCCTTTTCTGTCAATCTTTCAGGTCCTGTGTTTACTATGGAGCAAAGCTCATGTTCTGAACTCTCTGGTAAAGAAAACAATAAGATACTATAAACAGAAGCAGAATGGGAGCCCAATCAAATGAAGCAATATTTGTAGACTCTCCTGTAACCGTATCAAGAGCTATATTAGTACTCCAGATGGACTACAAGTTCAGTCATCAGTCTCCATTTGGTGCATTGTTGAAGCAATAGCCCCCCTTTGCATTTCAAAGACTTACCCACTGGGTTGGTTTCCTAGACTTTGAGAAGAACTGCCTAGAGGCAAAATGGTGTTTCCTCTCTACTGCCAGCATCAGCACTTCATGGCTGGTCCCAAACATTTGCTGAGATGCTGTCCCACTAGAAAGAAGCTGCCCTAGTTATTAAGAATGCTTCAGCAGGGTATTTACCCCAAAGACAGAGATGTAGTGAAAAGAAGGGCCATATGTACCCCAATGTTCATAGCAGCAATGTCCACAATTGCCAAACTGTGGAAAGAGCTGAGATGCCCTTCAACAGATGAATGGATAAAGAAGATGTGGTCCATATATATAATGGAATATTATGCAGCCATCAGAAAGGATGAATACCCAACTTTTTTATCAAGATGGACAGGACTGGAGGAGATTATGCTGAGTGAAATAAGTCAAGCAGAGAAAGTCAATTATCAGATGGTTTCACTTACTTGTGGAACATAAGGAATAAAGTGGAGTACTTTAAAGAGAGAGAAGGAAAGAAAAAATGAATTGGTGTAAATCGGAGGGGGAGATGAACCATGAGAGATGGTGGACTCTGAGAAACAAACTGAGGGTTATGGAGGGGAGGTGGGAGGGGGGATGGGTGAGCCTGGTGGTGGGTATTAAGGAAGGCATGTATTGCATGGAGCACTGGGTGTGGTGCATAAACAATGAATCTTGGATCACTGAAAAAATAAAGTAAAAAAAAAAATGCTTCAAGAACACTAATTGAGATCAGATAATGTGTCTGCCTCCAGAACATCCCAAGAGAGAAAAGAGACCTATCTCCATGGAGGAGGCTACACACAGATGTGCAGCAGTGGAACAACAGCATATGACTCATAAACTTTGAATCCCAACATTATAAGTGCAGGTGTGTCAATAAGAGATAAAGCACTAATGGACAAGGCAAAAGCCCAGTGAAAAGCGAGATCATCTCAGGGTGACACGTTAATGAGTCATCAAAGGATCCATGAAATTCTACTAGAGGAGCTAACTATAGTCCTTCTGTCAGCTGTCAGATCCATCTTTAAAATCTTAATCTGACATTGATCTATGCACTCAAAATCTATAATGGCACCATGCTGGATTTTTTTAGGTTTGTTTGTTTTTTTTTTTTTTTGCCCCAGGGGTACAGGTCTGTGAATCAACAGGCTTACACCCTTCACAGCACTCACCAAAGCACAAACCCTCCCCAATGTCCATAACCCATCCACCCTATCCCTACTCTCCCACCCCCCAGTAACCCTCTGTTTGTTTGATGAGATTAAGAGTCTCTTATGGTTTGTCTCCTTCCCCATCCCATCTTGTTTCATTATTTTGGCACCATGCTGTTTTACAAGGGATTCCCATCTGGTGTTCCTCACATCACAAAGATACTCTATCCAGCCACAGGTAGACCTCTAGGGCAGCTCTCCTGTCCCTTCACTCTCTTCCTCAGTCGACTCTCCAGCCCAGCTGTACAGTCTTCACTCCAGACTTTTTCCACTCTCTTTAAGCCCTCAAATAGAAACTTGCGTGGCATTCTCCCACACCCCCACCTCCAAATGCCCACACGACCTAAAGCTTACACAACCTGAGGAGAGGAATTCCTTAAGGAAAAGAACACAAAACTGTGAATACAATATTTTGTGTTCATAAGAAATAACACAGAAATAACATTTTAAACACAAATATTTTAAAAGTGGAAAATACCACAATGTCATAATATACAGAAACATTACATAATGTTTTAATAATAAATTGCCTGACACACCTCTATAATACTTTTTATTATAATTTTTTGCCTGTATACTCTTTGATCATCTCTTCATATGATAATGTCTTTATAATATTATTTTCTTTTTTTTTTTTAAAGAAAGCAGATGTTTTTGTCTTGTTCCTGATCTTAGGGGAATGCATTCAGGTTTTCACCATTAACTATGCCGTTAGCTGTAGGTTTTCTGGTAGATGCTCTTTATGAGGTGAAGAAGTTTCCTTCTTCATCCTAGTTTGCTAAGAGTTTGTTTTTTTTTTTAAACAGGAATGGATATTGCATTTTGTCAAAAGCTTTTTCTGAGTCTGTTAAGGTGATCACATGATTTGTCTTTTTTTAGATTTGTTAGTGTGGTGAATTGATTTCGTTGATTTTTTTTTAATCAATTTCTTTTTTCTTTCTTTCTTTCTTTCTTTCTTTCTTTTTTTCTTTAAAGATTTTTATATATTTATTTGACAGAGAGAGAGAGAGAGATCACACGTAGGTAGAGAGGCAGGCAGAGAGAGAGGGGGAAGCAGGCTCTCCACTGAGTGGAGAGCCTAATGCGGGGCTTGATCCCAGGACTCTGAGATCATGACCTGAGCAAAGGCAGAGGCTTAACCCACTAATATGCATGCAAAAATTCTAAACAAAATTTAACAATTACACTCCAAGAATTACAAAAATAGTAATGTACCATGACCAAGTGGGTTCCCCCAGAAAAGAAATTGATTCAGGGGTGCCTGGGTGGCTCAGTGGGTTTCTGGAGTAGTCCACACACAGCCTGTGGAGACCCTATGAAAGCCAGCGTGGACAAAAAGAACCCTGTCCTCCAGGGCACCTGGGTGGCTCAGATGATTAAGTGTCTGCCTTTGGCTCAGGTCATGATCCTAGAGCCCCAAGATAGAGCCCCACATTGAGCCCATATTGGGTTCCCTGCTCAGCAGGGACTCTGCTTCTCCCTCTCCCTCTGCTCCTCCCCAAGCTTGTGCTCTCTCTCTCTCTCTCTCTCTCTCTCTCTCTCTCTCTCTCTCTCTCACTTTTTCTCTCTCAAATGAATAAATNCTCTCTCTCTCTCTCTCTCTCTCTCTCTCTCTCTCTCTCTCTCTCTCACTTTTTCTCTCTCAAATGAATAAATAGAATCTAAAAACAAAAACCCTGTCCTCCAAATTTCAGGTCTGTGCTCTGATACTACTGACACTAGTGATCACAGAGGTACAGACAAAGAGACAGGTAGCCATTTTTGTCGCACCTCCTCCCATTGTTGCGAGGCCGTAATCTTCTGGCTAAAGTGATTTCCAGGGGATATAAAGAGCCTATGCTGTTTTCTCCCCCTCCTTTCATTTTTTTCTCTTTCTCCTTTTCAGAGAAAGACCTTAAAGACTAGGACATTCATAAACAACTGCATACACAGGGAAAATTAGAAAGTGACTATGTATGCCCAGAGAAGGGCACACGCTCATTAAATAACTGAAAAGAACTTAAGTTTACACATCAGGCTCTCTCTCACACAAGGACAGATCTCTCACACAAGGACAACCTACAACAATTAAAAAACATAAACAAAAAGGTACCCCAAACAACCTTAAAAAATAGCAAACTCTGGGGAAGGGGAAGGATCTGATTAACAGAGTTACCACATTATTAGAGTTAAATGTCTAGTTTTCAACAATGACAACAAAATCACAAGAAACAAAGTGCAAAGAAACAGAAAAGTGTGGCCCATTCGAAGAAAATCAATCAGTCAATCAATAGAAACCATCCCTGAAGAAGGCCTGATGGCAGATCTATTACACAAAGACTTTAAAACAAATGTCTTAAAGATGCTCAAAAACAGTTATGTATGCTTTTGAAAGTCTAAAGAAAGTTATAAAATATCATCTCACAAAATACACAAATGCACAGTTTTGCATCAATTTTCAAGTGTTTTGGGGGGACAGTTGGCTGTGAACTATGTGTTTAAAACTTCTAGGACAGGCTGTTACATAATTAAACATGGAAAACCCTATGGTAGACATTTTTTTTAAATTCTAGGGTAGTACAAAAGGAACATTTGGTAACTGGAAGGTAACTGGTAGTTTGGTAACTGGAAGGTTTGATATTGAAGACATCAATAAAATGAATCAGTGCATTAAACAATCAGAAAGAAACCTACCTGTAGGGTCCCATCTCACCTAGTACCTATGAGTGCTACATTTTCATCATTCCATCTAAAGATAACCTTCAAGATTTCTCATTTGATAGTTTCTAGCATGGATTTTCATGAGATGATGCAGTATTTTCATGACTTAGATTTATTTCTGTATTCCAGAGAACATTTTATGTTGCTCTTGGCATTCAATGTTTTATTGTAGTTCTCATTTTAACAGACTGTATGTCTTGGTCTTCCAGACTGTGTGTCTGTGTGTGTGTAAGAGAGAGATAGAGACAGAAGACAGACAAAGACAGAGAGACAGAGGAAGAAGGAAAAACTTGATGAATACATAGATTTACTCATAGTTAAAACTCCTGGTAAAGAAGCTCTTTAGTTATCTGGACCTCTTCAATCAGTCACTTATGGTTTCTGAGCTTGTTTTCCGATCTAAACAAGAACACTTATTTCACAGGGGTAATGTAAAGATTGATATAATGCAAAAAAAATCAGTAATTTACAAGCCACATCTTAAATGCTCTATGAATATTAATTACTCTCTTTTTGTCCTCTTCCTCTCATCTTGGGCTTACATTACTAAAAAGTTCAATACAGCAAAAAGAATTATAAACATTTACATACCTAATAGAAGATCATCACAATATATGAAGCAAAAACTGACAGAACTGAAGAAAGAAATAGATAGTTCTATAGTACTACTTGGAGACTTTGATACCTCACTCACAATAATGGATAGAACAACCAGTAAGGAAACAGAGAAACACAATAAACTAACTAGATCTAACAGACATATACAGAACACTCTACTCCAAAACAATAGCATAAAAATTCTTCTCAAGTGCACATAATACATTTTCCAGGATAGAGCATATGTTAGGCCATAATTTAAGTTTCAATAGATTTTTTTAAGGTTTTATTTATTTATTTCACAGAGGGAGAGAGATCACAAGGAGGCAGAGATGCAGGCAGAGAGAGAGGGGGAAGCAGGCTCCCTGCTGAGCAGAGAGCCCGATGCAGGCCTCAATCCCAGGACCCTGAGATCATGACCTGAGCCGAAAGCAGAGGCTTTAACCCACTGAGCCACCCAGGTGCCCTCAATAGATTTTTTTAATGTAAATTTTACTTAGTTAACATACAGTGCAATATTGGCTTCTGGAATAGAACTCAGTGGTCCATCACCTACATAAAACACACAGTGCTCATCACAAAAAGTGCCCTCCTCAATACCCTTTACACATCCATCCCATCACCCCACCCACTTCCCTTCATCAACCCTCAGTTTGTTCTCTATCATTAAGAGTCCTTTATGATTTATTTCCTCTCTCCCTCGCCACTCCCCACTTCTCATACATTCACTGTCTTCTCTCTTAAATTCCACATATAAGTGAGATCATATGGTATTTTTCTTTCTCTAACTTATTTCACTTAGCATAATACACCCTAGCTTCATCCACATCATTGCGAATGGCAAGATTTCATTCTTTTTGATGGCTGAGTAATACTCCATGGACTATTTGCAAATTATAATTTTATAAAAGAATCCTATATCTGGATATTCTGGGGGGTTTTTTGAGAGAGAGAGAGAGTATGCACGTTGGCAGGGAGGGGCAAAGGGAGAGGGAGAGAGAATCTTAAGCAGGCTCCACACCCCTAACAAGGGGTTCAATCCACAACCCTCAGATCACGACATGAGCCAAAATCAAGAGTCAGACACTTAATCAACTGAGCCACTGAGGTGCCCCTGAATATTCTGACAATGTGCAAAATATATAAAGAACTCCTGTAATTCACAACAAAACCACAAACAACCCAGTTAAAAAGTGAGCAAAGGACTTGAATAGACATTTCTCCAAAGAAGATATACAGATAGCCAATAAATACATGAAAACATGGTCAACACTAATTATTATGGACATGCAAATCAAAATACAATGAGATACTACTTCACTCCCAGTAAGATGGCTACTATTAAAAAAAGGAAAAAAAACCAGCAAAGAACAAGTGTTGGTAAGGATGTGGAGAAATCAATAACCTTATGCACCTGGTGGGAAGGTAAAATGGTACTGCCACAATGGAACACAATATGAAAGTTCCTCAAACAATTAAAAATAAAATTACATGATCCAGCAATTCCATTTCTGGGCATATACCCAAAAGAATTGAAAACAGAGTCTCAGCTATCTGTATACTCATGTTCATAGTAGCATTATTCACAATAGCTAAAATGTGGAAGAAACCCAAGTGTCTGATGAGAGATGGATAAGCAAAATGTGATATATACATGAAATGGAATATTATTCAACCTTTAAAAAGAAGGAAATTCTGGTATATGCTACAACAGGGATGAAACTTGAGGACATTATTCTAAGTGAAATACACCAGTCACAAAAAGACAAATACTGCATAATTTTACCTACATGAGGTATTTAGAGTAGTCAAAATCATAGAGACAAAAAGTAGAATGGTAGTTGTGAGGGGCTGGGAAGAGAAAGGATGGGGAGTTAGTGTTAATGGGTATAGAGTTTCAGTGTTACAAGATGAAAAGAATTTCACATGGAGATGGATGGCAGTGATGATTGTACACCATTATGCATGTATTTAGTACCATGGAACTACACACTTAATATCTAGAACTCTCTGGACTTCTTGCATCTAAATGTCTTCTTCTTTCTCCAGGTTAAGAAAGTTTTCACTCACTATTTTATTTCAGCCATTTCTTTATTTCTTTTTTAAAGACTTTATTTATTTATTTATTTATTTATTTATTTATTTATTTGAGAGAGAGCACAAGCAAAGGGAGGGGCAGAGGGAGAGGGAGAAGCAGACTCTGCTGAGCAGGGAGCCCGACACAGGGCTCAATCCCAGGATCCCAAGATCATGACCTAAGCTAAAGGCAGATGCTTAACCAACTGAGCCACCCAGGTGCCCCCCAGCCATTTATTTCTTTGAATAAGCTTTCTGATCCTTTCTCCGTCCCTTCTCCTACAATGCATAACATTGGTAATTTGATAGTGTTCAATAATCCCCCATGCTATCCTCACTCCTTTTCATCTTTTTTTTCTTTTTATTCCTCTGATTGGATGAATTCCACTGTCCTGTCTTTGAGCTCACTGGTTCATTCTTCCACTTGATCCAATTTGCTGCTATACACTGCTAATGAATTTCTCAGGTTATTTGTATTCTCTAGCTTCATGATTTCCACTTGTACTTTTTAATATTTTCTATTTCTTTTTTTAAATTCTCACTTTGTTGATACATTGTTTTCCTGGCCTCCCAGCGAGTATCTTTAAGACTACTATTTTGAACTCTCCATCAGGAGAACCTCTTATCTCCATCCTGTTAAGACATGTTTCTGGACATTTATCTTGTTCTTTTGTTTGAAACACATTCATCTGTTTCTTCATTTTCATTGACTTTCCATGCTGCTTTCTGCCTATAATATAAAACAGCCACCTTTCCCAGTCCTGATGGGGTGGTCTCATACAGGAGATGAAACTTATCCTTGAACCTTGCTCCAGCTCTCAGTTGTCTCATCAGTCTTGGTGATTGTCCAAGCAGCATTCTTATTTTTAGTGGCTTCTAGTAGTTGAGGGTGTGCCAGAATCTGTCTGTGTTCCAAAAGGTAAGATCACAGTCAGTGCCTGCATGCACCCTGTTTAGAAGGTGGACGCTCAGGCAGCAGCTGAGAAAGTATGTAGTTAGGACCCTCCAGGGAGAAACTGGAAAATGAGCATTTTTGCCAACTCCCTCTGTGCTGTAACTTGGTGTATAGCTGCAGGGAGGGTGCTTTTGTACCTGTTAAGACCTCTTTGTTTGCTGCAATCCTGCAAGACTCCTGAATGCAAGTCTCATTGACTATTAGAGTCAAGCAATCTGGAGACGTGACCCTTGAGTGACTGCCACAGAAGCCGAACCACCAGATGTGTTTATAATCTCCTTCCAAGAAGATACTGGCAACTGGGTTTTATTATTGGAGTGAGATTAAGGGAGAAGGCATGAGAGGTGTCTACCAGCTTCCCAGGTTTTAGGAAGATTACAAACATCCCTGATGCCTGCTGAATTAGAAACCTAAACCTCAGGCAGCATCTTTTAAAGTATGCAGATAAACTTCTAGAGCGACACAGTGAGAGAGATGAGCTCTAGCTTCCCCAGTCTCTAGAGAGGATTATAGCCAGTCCCTAGTGCCTACTAAATTAGAAACCTGGTCCTCCAATGTCAGCTTTTAAATTATGCAGATAAACCTCTTTCATGGGAAGAGTAGGAAATGGACAACTGTGCCTGCTCTCTCTGCTCTGAGCCCTAAGGGGACAGTCACAGCAAGTGCTTGTGTGTTCATTAAGAATTGCTTCTTGGGGTGCCTGCATGAAGCAGTTGGTTGGACATCTGACTCAGTTTAGGTCATGGTCTCAGGGTCATGATCTCAAGGTCATGTGATTGAGCCTGTGTCAGCTCTGTGCTCAGCATAGAGTCTGCTTGGGTTTCTCTCTCTGCCTCCCATGGCCCCTCCCCACTGTATGCACACACACTCTCTCTCTCTCTCAAATAAATAAATAAATCTTAAAAAAAAGAAGAAGAAGAATTGCTTCTTTATTTGCTCTAGTCTTAGAGTCCCATGGACACAAACCTTGTTGGCTTGTAGATATAGGCATTTTAGGAGTCTGTTCCTCCAGCAGGAAGAATCTCTAGTTGGGGATATAGATGTACAGTTCAGACCCCTTGATGCACAGGGAGAAGATAAGAGCTGGAGTTCCAGGCCAACTGTATGGCATTGTGTTGAGTTGAGGTTTTTAACAAGAGTATGTCTTGGCCTTTCCTACTCATTTAGATGTGGATATTTTCTCATTTGTTGAATGTGTAGGAGTTGGCCATCTAGTGTTCAGATTTCTTTCACAGAGAATTGCTCCATGTGTATCTGTACCTTTGGTGTGTGTGTGGAAGAAGGGAGCTTAGGGGCCCCCTATGTTGCCATCTTGGCCAACTCTACAGAACCTGCTGACATACTATTCTTGTAATCTGTCCTCTCTCACTTCCTTAGTCTCATCTACTTCCACCCCCTCTCACTAAATCTCCAGCCATACTGGCTTTGCCCACACCAAGCATTTAGAATAAAAAGAGCTACTGGGCCATGAAGGAAACTCTGAGAAAGATTAACATGTAAGGATCGTGCCCTGGGGAGTAGGCCTGCCTACCTTGGGTCTGCCCGCAGATCTTGAAGCAATCTTATGATCCCACTCTAGTCCTACTCACCTACAATCCAGGGGCAGTCATGCCAGCCTAGGCATCCTGCAAGAGGTGCACCCACTTGTGCCTACAGAGACAAACCCGCAGACCTCAGTCACAGCTGTGGCCCCCCTGTAACTCAGTCCCAGTTCCCTCAGCTGCAGTCCAGGCCAGTTCTGTACCCCACACAGGGACATGCCCAGAGACATGTCAGGAGCCCTCCCAAGGATCCAGAGGGAACCACACACTAGATTTCTAGTCATAATTAGAAAGGCATTCTCCACCCCAGATTTGCAATTTCTTCATTTTATTTGCACTTATTAGGCTTCAATTTTAACAGCTAAATATTTTATTCACTTGGGATTTACCCTCCTATAGTATATAGGTCCAACTTTGTATTTTTCTAGATAGTTCTAGCTTGCCCAGCACTATTTGTATAGTTGAGAATCCCACACCCCCCTGCCATTGATTTGAGATGATCATCATATCACCTACTAAATTCCTGTATGTATATGAGTTAATTTCTGGGCATGCTGTTCTGTTCTACTGGTTCATTTGCTTCTTTCAAACACCATTATCATACTTTTAAAATTGTTGTTACTTTATGCTTGAATATCTGATAGGGATAGCCCTTCCTCAGCACTCTTCCCTATCAGAATAATTTCCTGGATGGTCTCATTTGTTTCATTTGTCATATGAACTTCAGAATAAACTTCATGACTACAAAGTGGGTGTGAAGGGGGAAGAAATACAGGCATTTTTATTGGGATCCTGTGAGATATATAATTTACCCTGGAAAAACTGTCAACTTTATGAAGGTATTTTCTAAGACCATACAAAATGTTTACTATTTGTTCAAATCTTCTTCTGTATTTTTCAGAAGAGTTTTAAAGTTTCCTTCATGTGTGTCTTGCTGAATCTGTAGGTATTTTTTGATTGCTATTCCAAGTGAGGTCTTATCTTCTAACTGGTTGATACATTTTGATATCGATATAGATAGACTGCTACTGATTTCCCTGTATTGATTTTGCATGTAACTCCCTTTGAATTCTCTTATTGCTTGACAAAGCTTTTTAACTGATTTTCTTACAGTTTCAAAGTATACCATCATACCTACAAATGATAGTTTTATCTCTTCCTTTATAATTTGTATGTCTCTATAATTTCTTTGCTTTCCCAACTGTATTGGCTAATACTTTCAGCACATTGTATAATAGAGTAGAAGTAATAGACACTTGTTCCTGGTTTTGACAGAAATGCTAAAATGCACAATGCTGATATTTGAGCTGAGATTAGTTTATTATATCAATAAAATTTCCACTATTCCCATAATATTCCAAATTCATACTTTTGCATATGGATATCTAATTTCCCTAATACCATTTGAAATGGTATTAGTTGAATGGTAATAGTTGAAAGACTATTATTCCCCCCCATCAAATTGTCCTGACCCCTTTATCAAAAGTCAACTGACCATATATTTAGGGTTTACTTCTGGACTCTAAATTCTATTCCATTGATCTTCATGACATACTGTCTTGATTGTTATAGCTTTGAAACTGCAAGTGAGTCCTACAATTGAGTTGTTCTTCTCAAAGCTGTTTTGGTTATTCTAGATTCCTTGCATTTCCACATGAATTTTAGGATCAGCTTGCCAATTTCTGGGATTTTGCTACAGATTGCATTGAATTGGTAGATCAAAGTTA
The DNA here is from genome assembly GCA_002007465.1 of Ailurus styani. Classification (NCBI taxonomy): domain Eukaryota; kingdom Metazoa; phylum Chordata; class Mammalia; order Carnivora; family Ailuridae; genus Ailurus; species Ailurus styani. The sequence continues at coordinate 2,815,800 of LNAC01000024.1, read as the reverse complement.
GGGAGTACTGCCATTTTAAATGTTGTGTTAAGTCTTCCAATCAATGAGCATAAGATGTCTATTTATTTAGATATTCTTTCATTTCTTTCAACCATGCTTTGCAGTTTTCAGTATACAAATTTTACCCATTTTCAGTTTAAATTATTCCTATTTTATTCTTTTTCATGTTATTATAAAAGAATTTGTTTTCAGATTTTCATTTCCGGATTCGCTTTTTATAATGTATGGAAATGCAATTGATTTTTTTATATTGCTCTTATATCCTACAACCTTGCAGAAGTTATTTATTATCTGTAATTGGTCTTCAGTGGGTCCTTAAGATTTTCTATACACAAGATCATTTGCAAATATAGTTTTACTTCTTTCTTCCTAGTTTGGATGTCTTTTATTTCTTTTTCTTGCCTAATTGCCTGCTGTAGATTGAGTATTCAAATCACTCAAAAATTCATATTTTGAAATCCTAACATCCAGAAACACACATATGAATAATGAAGAGTTCACCCCGTCCTCTTTCCCCAAATTATGTGACATTCAACATTACATGAAATCTTATGCTCAATGTGAATGTTCAAATTGAATTGAAAAGCAAGTTGTTCAAAACGGTGGAATCTTTGAGGTGGAATCTTTGAGAAGTGATTAGGTTATGAGGATGGAGCCCTTATGATTTAGATTAGTGCCTTTATAAAAGAAGCCTGGGGGGCGCCTGGATGGCTCAGTAGGTTAAGCCTCTGTCTTTGGCTCAAGTCATAATCTCAGGGTCCTGGGATTGAGACCCACATCGGGCTCTCCACTCAGCAGGGGGCCTGCTTCCCCCTCTCTCTGCCTGCCTATCTGCCTACTTGTGATCTCTCTGTCAAATAAATAAATTAAAAATCAAAAAAGAAGAAGAAGAGGAAGAAGAAGAAGAAGCAGCAGCAGCCTGGGAGGGGTCCCTTGCCCCTTCTGCCACATGAGAACACAGCAAAAAAAAAAAAAAAAAAAACCACAAGAAACAACAACAACAAAACTGTGCACCAGAGAGTGACACCTTAACAGACACCACACTTCTGGCATCTTGATCTTGGCTTTAGCCTCCTTAACAATGAGAAATAAATTTGTTGTTTGTAAGCCACCTAGTTTATGACATTCTGTAATTATAGCCTGAATGGACTATGACATTTCCCCTTGCACGAATCTGTAGGCTATTGAATAGAGGTGGTGAGAATGACATCTTTTTCTTATCTCTGATCTTATAGGGGTAAACAGTCACACCTTCACCATTAAGTATATTAGCTGTAAGTTCCTACAGATGCTTTTTATCAGGTTGAGGGATTTCCTTTCTATTTATTTTATTCCCTTCTAGTTTAAGTATTTTTATTCTGAGAGGAACTTGACTTTGTCAGATGATTTTCTGTGTCAATTGAAACAACTGTGTAATTTTAAAACATGGTATATTACATTAATTGATTTTTAAATGTTAAACCACTCTTGCATCCATAGGATAAATGCCATTTGGCATGTACAACTCTGATATGTTGATAGAAGTTGCCAGTATTTTGTTGAGAATGATTTTTGCAGCTACATTCATAAGAGATTGATTGGCCTATAGTTTTCTATTCTTTTGATGTCTTTGTTTTTGGTATTAGGGTAAAACTGGCCTCAGATGATGAGTTGAAATATTCCTTCCCCTTCTATTTATGGAATAGTTTACAAATTGAATTCTAGCTTGTCTGATAATAAGATGAGAACCCCCATTTTGCTTATATTTGAGTTGCCTGGTATACTTTTGCCCATTATTTTATTTCTAACCATTTTGAAACATTTTATCTTAGAAGTGTGTCTTCTAAGAATATAATTGGGTATTGTTTTGCAATCCCAAATAACCATTTTTTTGCTAATGGTTAAGCAAAGTTTTAGAACCATTTGAACAAGTTGCTTTTCAATTCCACTTGAGCATTTACATTGGGCATATGTAATGTTGAATGTCACATAATTTGGGGAAAGAGTACAGGGGTGGGCTCTTCATTATTCATATGTGTGTTTCTGACATTAACCTTATTATATCATAAATATGAAGGTAAATCCAGTAAAGACTGGGGCTGAGGAAACTTGGGAGTTGAAAAAGCTGCTGAGCTAAGTAGGAACAAAATAGGGGAAAAGGAGGAAAGCAACATTTATATTTGTGGTAATCTTCCTACGTGTCAGGTGCTTCACCTCACTGACTCATTTAATGTTCCCAACAATTTTCCCAAGTAGTTATTTTCATCCCTTTTTTTTCCCAAATGAGAAAACTAAGGTTTGAATAGTTTTCTGACACTCAAAGTGTGATTGTCAACATCAGCATCATCTGGGAGCTTATTAGAAATGCAGAGCCTCAGGCTTCATGCTAGACCTACTGAATAGAACCGCATTTTCACAAAAACCTCAGGTGATTTGTTAGGCATGTTAAATTTTAAGGTTCACTAGTGATTTTCCCAAATCCAAAATTCACAAGTAAGAGAAACTGACTCCAAAGCCTGTGCTCCTTGCTTGGCAGCTGCAACAGAATCAAATAACTTGCCAGACACAGATTAACTCAGCTACAATTGCATGGAGGAGTTCATGTCATAGTATCAGACATTAATTCTATCATCTATTGAAGAGTTCATTACCACCATAAAAACTGACACTGTATCTCAGAATAAGTAAGGTGCTTTGAACACCTAGAACAACAAATACATTCTAAGGTAATAAAAGTAAGTCATATTGAACACCGTTTGAAGTTTAAAAACCACCTTAAGCCCCAAATCCTTTGTTATCTGAGATTTAAATTGGTTGCTATGAGATCTAAGCTTATTTCTGAGTGATGCTAACAGCTCTGTACCCACTGCATGTCCATATATGTTTCTACATCCATTCAGATTGGAAAAACAATCCTAGTGTACCAGTCATGGAACTTAAATGTGGATAACAAGGGAAAGTCTTTTGTGGAATGCTGCAGTAACTCTTCTAGACTTGGGCCTAGGCCTTTGAATGTGAATGAAAGTTAAACTCAATTCACACCAAGTTCAAATTCTGAACAAAGTTCAATTCTTACAAAATCCAAAACTGTCCTTCTTTTTACCCTGTTTCTCCTTGTTGGTTTTATTTTTCAATTTTAGCGGAAATGTTGTTCATATTTGTTTTAGTTTTGCTAGGAAAAAAATGTTGATGTGCTTTTGATCTAGCTCTGGTGCTCTGAGATAGGCCAGCTTGTTCTGCTCTGAGAGCTTAAAAGAGCCTTTTAAAGAATAAAAGCATAATATAGTTCAAGATCATAACTGTTCCCAATGAGACCTTCTAAAACTTGAGAAGATTGGATCACCCACCTCAGAGAACATTGCATACTGTACTCTACTTGCTTCCTTTAGAATTTTAGAGCTGAGAAGCACTTCAGAATAAGGTTTATAGATAATTAATGCAACTCCACTCATTTAGTTGTAAAAACTAGTCTCAATTTTTGGTTAATTCTCTCAGTAAAATGTAGTTTTTGGAGCAGCACTTTTATGAGGACACACTGTACTCACCGATGCTTTGGTCCTTTGCATCTTTTCCCAGCTGGCAAACTCTCTCTAATGACATCCCAGGGATGAGACAGAGCAAGAGATCACATCTCAGAATCAACAAGGCAAATAAATCCTTTAAACTAGCATTTCCCCCAGGCCAGGATGCCTTTTCCAGGGTGACAGTACCGTGAGCAGTGTGGAAAAGCAGGTAAATAACAGACAAACTACTTCACAGCTCCAGAATAGAACGTGTCTGGGTTCCAATATTACTGTCACCAACTATGCTGCTTCACACAAGTCCTAGTTTAAGCCTCAAATTCCTCATCTATAAAATGGGACCAATCACATATATTTTGTAGGACTGCTGTGAGAAATAAGTGAGTTAATGAATTCAAAGCATGGGGCATGTAACAAATGGGAATTATTACTGTAAGTCCATTTAAATTCCTCCTGGGAGAGAGAGCCTGAGGTTTAAGGACAGAAGAAAAACTGAGAGCCAGAACAGAATACCTCCTCTTTGGAATAAGATTTCTTTCCATCAGTGCTGAAGCCATGGACCACCCCTTGCCCTGAGAGAGTGCAGGACATCTGGAAGAGTAAAGGACAAGAGTGACAGCCGCAGAGAGGAAGCCTGCTTGAACCAAAGCTGTGTCGTCTCTGGGGACAGTTCAGAAGAATTTGGGAATACCAGTTCTGAGCTCCCACACAGTGTGCCACCTCACCTCCTACTCTCTCAGCATCAGTGACTCTGGTTTGGCCAGAGCACTGAGGCTACAGCCTGGTGGAAACATGGCCACAGACATAAAGGCAACAGGAAAAAAAGCCATCTCTTAGCTAACCCAACCCAAACCTGTACCTCGAAAGGAGAGAACCTTCCTCAGTCACACTCCAAGAGGGTACAGAAGCAGAAACAGCAAAGAAGGTGAAGACTGAATTGGTTTACACACTGCAGCAAACTTTCTGCCTGTACCCTAAGCTGTTGGCCTCAGTTAGTCCCTGAGAAAAAGGGGAAGGAACTAAATGATCATTTTTGGATAATCGGGCAACGCACTCTGTCATTGATCCCTTCTCTCCTCACCACATCTCTGTAGGTGTTATGGTCCCTCTGACAGAGAATCAGAGACTCAGAGAGATGGGCAATCTGTCCAAAGCCACACAGCTCATCAGTCAGAACAGAGGTCTCTCTGTCATCTTACAAACCAGTCAGCCTTGAATGCTGTTGTTTGGCATTTAAGGGGTTTTTATTTTTGTGAATCTGCATTTCTGTTTGTTTGGTCAGTTGATTAATTTTTCTCTGGTTCTTGTTTCCCCATGAACACTGTTTAGTCACAGGTATGAAATTCAACCCACTTCTTTCTAAAGACTTCGAGTAAGAAACTTCAATTGGAACTTAATATTAAATATTCCCTGGAAAATATGGAGATTTCATAATCATTTATTAGTGTAGGAAATCTAAAGAATATAAGAAAGCAGAAATTCTAACCCTGTAAGGTTCTTTTCCACAGTGCCTGTTATATTTCTCTGAAATAATTGACTAATTTTTTCTTGGTGCATTCATGTAATACGAATCCTAGAACACAGCATTTTTTGGAAATTATTATCAGACTTTCTCAGGCAGGAGCAGCACAAAAGGCTGAAAGGCATCTCAAGAGGTGTGCACCCAGGATACCCATTTAAAGACCTCCTATATGTTTTTATATAATTTATGGGGGTTTTTTCCTATCCTTGTTCTATGACATTAAAAATGGTTCACCCACTTTATGCCAGGCAGCAGGGGATAAATTACTATACCTCTCTCAAGGCACTCAGCATTTCATGTGGCCTGACTGATGAAAACAGAAGATGCTGGTGCCAAGCAAATATTGTTTGCTTTGTTGAGCTAAAGGATTACATGTGAAATGACTCCCATCTGCTAAGAATGTTGGTTTCCTCGAGGTTTAGTTTTGTGCTTAAAAAACAACAACAACAACAACACAAAAACAAAAACAAAAACAAAAAACATACTACTCTGCCAGAAACAATAGGAAATTAACCAGCATAGTCCCTGTGGTTGATTGTTCTTTATCCCAGTGGAGATGTTCTTGAGCCCTAGAAAGACAGACCAACACTTATAGAAATAGACAGTGCTAAGCAAAGAGGAGGTAGCCCATCCATTCCCTTTTAACTAATTATTTTCCTGTGTGCCCACCATTCTTCTGATCATACTGGATTCTCTTATTCTTCAATATCCCCTTCCAACATGCCTCAGTGTTTCTCAAGTTTCTTTCCTCCATAACCTTTCCTTGCACCCATTCTTTCATGCAACTGGCCTTTCCCATATCTTCAACTATCAACTCCATATAAATGCAATATTCGACCATCTCAGATCATTATGAAAGACTGATGGAAGAGGAAGGACAGAAGAAAGGACAGGGAGGAAGGGAGGGACAATTTATTCCTATGATCTTATCCTCCAGCTTCTCCCCATAGCTCCAGATCTCCTTTCCCAACCCTACACTGGACATGCCTATTTGAATGAACCACCCACACCTCACTCAAACAAATGCATGTTGGAATCACCTTTTAAGACAAAGTTTAGTGAGATATAATTGAGATAAAATAAGGTGCACATACTTTAAGTATACAAGTTGGTAAGTTTGATGTATGCATATACCCACGAAACCTCACTGTAATCACAATAGTAAACATATGGATTATGGCCCAAAGTTTCCTCCGGTCCTTTTGTAATCCCTTCCTTTTCCACTTCTCTGGGCTCCTCCACCCGCAATCCCCCTTATCTCCCCAAACAAATGGATTGGCTTTCTGTCACTATTAGGCTTGTCTGCATTTTCTAGAGTTTTAAAGGAATAGGACAATGGGGCACCTGGATGGCTCAGTGGGTTAATGTCTCCCCTTCAGCTCAGGTCATGATCTCAGGGTCCTGGAATCGAGGCCCACATTGGGCTCTCTGCTCGGCAGGGAGCCTGCTTCTTCCTCTCTCTCTGCCTGCCTCTCTGCCTGCTTGTAATCTCTCTCTCTCTGTCAAAAATAAAATAAAATAAAATAAAATAAAATAAAATCTTTAAAAAAAAAAGGAATAGGGCGCCTGGGTGGCTCAGTGGGTTAAAGCCTCTGCTTTCGGCCCAGGTCATGATCTCAGGGTCCTGGGATCGAGGCCCGCATCGGGCTCTCTGCTCAGCAGGGAGCCTGCTTCCCCCCTCTCTCTGCCTGCCTCTCTGCCTCCTTGTGATCTCTCTCCCTCTGTGAAATAAATAAATAAAATCTTTGAAAAAAAAAAATAAAAAAAAGGAATAGGACAATGTGGTATATTGTCTTTTTAGATGGGCTTTTTTCACTTAGCATAATTAGGGAGTATCCTTGTTGACTATATCCACAGTTCCTTCCTTTTTACTGTGAGTACAATGGCACTGTATAAATATGCTATCATTTGTTTATCCATTTACCTGTTGATGGAAATTTGGGTTGCTTATCATTTGGGGGCTATAAAGCTATTGTAAACATTTCTGTACAAATTTTTATATGGACATATATTTCCTTTTCTCTTGAGTAAATAAATATCTCGAAGTAGATGGGTAGGTCATGTAATAGATGCATATTTAACATTTTAAAGTGACTGCCAAATTGTTTTCCAAAATGATGGTACCATTTTACATTCCCACCAGTAGTATTTGAGAGTTCTAGTTCCTCCACATCCTCTTCAACACTTAGGGTGGTCAATCTTTTTCATTTTAGTCATTCTGATAGGTATGTAGTGGTATCTCACTGTAGTTTTTAATTTGCATTTCTCCAATAAGTAATAATATTAGCCATCGTTTCATGTAAGTATTTGCCATCTATATATCTTCTTTGCTGAAATATCTTCAAATCTGTTGTTCATTTTCATTGGGTTTTCTTATTATTGAGTTTTGAGTGTTCTTTATATATTCTGGAATCAAGTCCTTTATCAAATATATGCTTCCCAAAGATTTTCTGCCAGTCTCTGGTCTTTTCACCCTCCCCTAACAATGTCTTCTGGAAAACAGTTTTAGATTTTGAAGAAGTCCGATTCATTTATTTGACCTTTTGTAGATTGTGATTTTGGTGTCTTTACTAAGAAATACTGCCTAACTCACAAAGGTTTTCTACGATGTTTTTTCCTAGAATTTTTGTAACGTTAGATCTCATGTTTAGGTATATGATCTATTTTGAGTTAGTTTTTGTAAATGGTGCATAGTGTGGACCCAATTTTTTTTTTAATTATAGATATCCAGGGGTGTCTGGTTGGCTCAGTCAATGGAGGAGGTGATCCTTGATCTCAGGGTTTGGGTTCAAACTCTATATTGCATGTAGAGATTATGTAAAAATATAACCTTAAAAAAATAAAATATAGCAATACAATTATTCCCACATTATTTGTTGAAAAAGCTATCCCTTTCCCATTGTTTTACCCTTGCTCTGATGTAAAAAAAAAAAATAAATAAGATTGTCTGTTATGTCTCCTGAGACTTTGATTATTATGTTGACTTTGTAGATAAGTTTGGGGAGAACTGACATCTTAGTAATACTGGTCTTCCAGGCCACGTACAAGGTATATCCCTCCATTTATTGATACCTTCTTTACTTCTGTCAACAATATTTAGTAGTTTCTAGTGTATATGTCTTTCACGTCTTTGGTCAGGTTTATCCCTAAGTGTTCACTTTTGATACTATTTGTTTCAATTTCAATCTCCAATTGTTTGTTGCTTGGTACATGGAAACAGAATTTCCTGTTACAAGGATTCAGTGTATCATAAATATCCAATGTATATTAAAATTATAAAAAGTCTGACATGTAGCAAGGGATATATAAGTGTTTTACAAGCATCAACAAGATCTGATAATGAACTAATTCTATTATATGTGTGTGGCAGGTGGAAGGAGAACCAAGGGTCCAAAATAAAAGATAACTGAGATGACAGGCAGCAGTGATCTTATTATCCAAGATTGTGAAAACAAGAGGATAAATGCAATTCATTGGGAAGTTTCAGGACATGTTGGTTTGGCAATGCCTCTTTTGAAGTGAAGATAGAAAAATTTAGCAGCAAGTAACTGGAAACTAGACTGTGTTCCTTTGGTTCTTTTGGGCTTCAAGGAAGGCAACTGTGTAATCCTAACCTTCGCTGTCCATCTTCCCAGAGTTATGACATGCTAATGTAAACCACAGGTCTTGAAGGAGAGTTGAGTGGCACAGTGCCCATCACTTCCCATTTTTATTTCATCATGAAACCCTTATTGGTGAGGAGAAACTTACAAAACTGGTGCTTGGAGATACTCTTTGGAAAACAACACTCTATATGACAGAGTTACGGTATCATATCATATATCAGCTGCTTGAAAGCCTCCAGCTATTGTACTTGCTCAACTCTTCTTGACTTCCAAGATTTAAGTAAATTGGCTCAAACCTTTATTCCACATATATTGGGAAACCTGGTGTCCTTTCTAGTATGTCTGGGTGCCTGGTGGGGGCTACAGTTCAACTGAGTTCCTTCTTCCACTAAATTCTTGATATCTGCTCTGAATTTCTTTCTAACAAGCTGACAGACCCTTCTTAATCTCCTTTCTTCCTGTAACACTACTGACTTAAGGCTGAGAGTTTGGTACAACAGAAAGGAGCTGCACACTAGTGTGGCACAGCCAACAAAAAATTGGGAATTAGAGATCCCTGTTATTTAAGAAGTTCTTAACTATCCCTGCACCCAGGAAAGTTTCATTGGTTGTCTCTTGTATTTAAGCTCTACCTTCTCATGTTCCTGGGCCCCCTTTGTCTCATTTCCTCTCCTGGCTTGGCAACTATCTCACTATTTCACTTCCAACCCACCCAGGGCATGTACTAAGGGTCACTCTTTCCACAACAATATAAGTTAGTCAAAAGCAATTTGAATGGTTCTCTCCCCTCAGCAGAAATTCACTGCCAGTACTGATTCTATAGGCCATTTTTCCTCCTGTCACAATCTGAAGGACACTACAGCAACACTGCTCTGATCCTCTTCCATTCTGATGTCTCTCTCTAGGCATCCCTAATGTTCCCTGTCTTCCCACACTCAACTTGCCCTCAAAGGAGAGATCAGATGAGGACAGTTGGTGACTATCCTGTATAGAAAGTCCCTATATGCATGTCTTTTTCCTTAAGCCCCTAATTCCCATTCAATCATCCTGGCCAAAGTCAAAACTCATAATGCTGCAATCCTTAAAGAACTTCCCATTTTGCTCGGAAGTAAGAGGGAAGAAAGGAAAGAGGTACAAAGAATAATAAAAGCATAGAATCATACTGTTTGTGGGCACATTTAAGATAATTTGGTGCCCAATCGCCTTTAAGAGAAAGACAACAGAGAGGTCAAGTGACACATTCCAGGTAACCTGGGGATTGACAGAGAATTGACTTGGACCAGAGTCTCCTCACTCCAAATCCACTCACAATACCAGCTTCCACCTGATAAACCAGTAACTTTAAAACTTTTGGCCACAACTCACAGTAAGAAACGTATTTTAAATTAGGACACAGCAAACACACACACACACACACACACACACACATTATTAATGATAACTTTTACATACCTCTTACAATATATGTGCATTTGTGTATAGATACAGATATATAGATACCTATGTGTATATCTGTATGTGTGTGACTAGATGGATGGATTAACAGTGGGAAAGGAATTTATAAATCCTAAGCTCTTTACATATGTTAATTTATTTAATTCTCACAACAATTCTAGAAGGTAGGTACTTTTATTACCATTATTTTACAGACAAGTAAAATGAGACACATAGAAATTTGTCCAAAGACAAATAGTCAAGCCAGGATTTGAATATAGGCAGTGTGGCTCCAGAGTCCATGCCCTTAATCATTACACCTACTGTCTTTCCTATGTGGTACACATGTAGTAATATATTTACGTATACACATATGTATGTGTAATGCTTCATGAAACAATACTTAACCTTACTTCCTATGATGCACTCTCATTTTAAAAAATTTTCTTAATTGCCTGAAAATCATTAATTGATTTATAAACCACATTTTAAAAACATTTGAAAGGCACTGGTAAAGGAACCTAATCAAGATGGAGGAGGAGTAGGAGACCAATTATCATCAGGTCTCAGGAGTTCGCCCAGATAGTTATCAAACCATTCTGAACACCTACAAACTCAACAGCAGATCGAAGAGAAGACGACCAGCAATTATAGGAACAGAAAATCAACCACTTTCCGGAAGGTAGGACTTGTGAAGAAGTGAATCCAAGGCGATACATGGGAAGACAGACTGTGTGTGGGGGGGGCAGCTTCCAGCAAGCAGTAGAGCAGCAGAGCACAAAATCAAAACTTTTAGAAGTCTGCTCCACTGAGGGATGTCGCTCCAGAGGCTAAGTGGGCAGTAGAGCTGTCACTGGGACAGTGTCATCTCAGGGGCACAGAAAGACCAAGGGTGTCTGAGGGTGGCAGAGCTCCCACGTATCTGAGCGGGGAAGCAGACTTCAGAGACAGAGCCGAGGAGGGAGCTCTCAGCTCAGGGTTACCTTAAACTGTGATCCAAGGCACAGTCGCACCAGTGCTCTTCCAGCAGAGACCCCACAAGTGGCAGATCCAGAGAGACCCCTTCCTTCCTCCTCCAGGACGAGTGGCGCAGGAGTGTGCTGCAGGAATCTGCTGGGTTTGGAGACTCCAAACGGGGCCATGCACCAGAGATGGAAATGCTCGGTCACAGGCTTGGTGAGCTCAGAGTGCAGCTGAAGACCAGGGAGATGGGAGGGACTGACTGCTTTTCTCCGAGGGTGCACTGAGAAGTGGGGCCCTGAGCTCTTGTTTCCTATGGGGCTGGATATTAGGAGGCCGCCATTTTCATTCCTATCTTCCAAAGCTGGACAGAAAGCATTCAGGTACCAAAAGCTCCCAAGAACAAACTGGAGCAGATTATCTAGCCTGGCCCCTGGCAAGGGCAGTGCAATTCTGCCTTGGGCAAAGACATTTGAGAATCACTGCAACAGGCCCCACCCCCAGAAGATCAGCAAGAACATCCAGCCAAGACCAAGTTCACAGATCAATGAGAACTGTAGAACTCTAGAGCTAGGGGAAAGCAACACATAGAATTCATGGCTTTTTTCCCCATGATCCTTTAGTCTTTCAAAGTTAAATTTTTTGAATTTTATTTTTTCTTATTCTTTTTAAAAAATTTTCCTCTTTCATATTTTAACATTCTTTAACTATCTTATTAATACCTTTTTAAAAATCTTGTTTAATTTTCATTGTCACAGTCATATTCTATCCCTTCATTGTATTTAACCTTATTTTTTTGTATACATACAGGTATTTTTCTTTAAAATTTTGGGATACAATTCTTCTAATAGACCAAAATATTCCCTAAATCTAGTGCATGGCTTTGTTCTAGTCTCCAGCCTGATCACATTCTGTCCTCTTTTTTTTTTCTTTTTTCAACCAACTTCTTATCAATTTCTTCCTTAGAATTGTTTTTAATTTTCATCTTCACAGTCATATTCCATCCCTTCATAGTATTTACTCTTATTTGTGTATGTTTTTCTTTTTTTAAAATTTTGGGAGGTAGTTTCTTCTAACAGACCAAAATACAGCCAAAATCAAGTGTGTGGCTCTGTTCAATTCACCAGTCTAATATATACATTTTTTTTTCTTTTCTTTCCTTTCTTCTTTTTTCCCCCCTATCTTCTTCCCCCAGTTTCAGGTTTCTTTGGATTTGGTTAGTGTATAGTTTTCTGGGGTCATTGCTACCCTATTAGTATTTTGTTCTCTCATTCACCTATTCTTATCTCGATAAAATGACAAGGTGGAAAAACTCACCTCAAAAAAAACAAAAGGCAGTACCAATGGCTAGGGACCTAATTAATATGGACATTAGTAATATGTCAGAATTAGAGTTCAGAATTACAATTATCAAGGTATTAGCTGGGCTTGAAAAAAGCATGGAAGATATTAGAGAATCCCTTTCTGGAGAAATAAAAGAACTAAAATCTAACAAAGTTGAAATTTAAAAAGCTATTAATGAGGGGCAATCAAAAATAGAGGCTCTGGGGGCCCGTGTGGTTCAGTTGGTTAAGTGACTGCCTTCGGCTCAGGTCATGGTCCTGGAGTCCCAGGATCAAGTCCCACATCAGGCTCCCTGCTCGATGTGGAGTCTGCTTCTCCTTCTGATCTCTCCCCTCTCGTGCTTTCTCTCCCTCTCTCAAATAAATAAATGAAATCTTTTTAAAAAATGGAAGCTCGTACCGCTAGGATAAATGAGGCAGAAGAGAGAATCAGTGATATAGAAGACCAAATGACAGAGAATAAAGAAGCTGAGCAAAAGAGAGACAAACAACTACTGGACCACGAGGGGAGAATTTTAGAGATAAGTGTTACCACAAGACAAAACAATATTAGAATATTTGGGATCCAAGAAGAGGAAAGAGAGAAGGGGCAGAAGATACATTGGAGAAATTATAGTAGATAATTTCCCTAATTTGGTGAAGGGAACAATCATCAAAATCCAGGAGGATCAAAATCAATAAAAATAGGCCCACACCCAATCATCTAATACTAAAACTTACAAGTCTGAGTGACAAAGAAGCACCCTGAAATCAGCTCAGGACAAGAAGTCTGTAACATACAATGGTGGAAATATTAGATTGGCAGCAGACCTATCCACAGAAACCTGGCAGGCCAGAAAGGACTGGCATGATATATTCAGAGCACTAAACAAGAAAAATATGCAGCCAAGGATACTATATCCAGCTAGACTGTCACTGAAAATAGGAGAGATAAAAAACTTCCGGGACAAACAAAAATTAAAAGAATTTGTGGGTGCCTGGGTGGCTCAGTGGGTTAAAGCCTCTGCCTTCAGCTCAGGTCATGATCTCAGGGTCCTGGGATCGAGCCCTGCATCGGGATCCCTGCTCGGCAGGGAGCCTGCTTCCTCCTTTCTCTCTGCCTGCCTCTCAGCCTTCTTGTGATCTCTCTCTGTCAAATAAATAAATTTAAAAAAAAAAAGAATTTGTAGGCACCAAGCCAGCCCTACAGGAAATATTGAAAGGGGTCCTCTAAGCAAAGAGAGAGCCTAAAAGTAACAGACCAGAAAGGAACAGAGACAATACACAGTAACAGTCACCTTACAGGCAATACAAGGGCACTAGGGGCACCTGGGTGGCTCAGTGGGTTAAAGCCTCTGCCTTCGGCTCAGGTCATGATCTCACGTCCTGGGATCGAGCCCCACATCTGGCTGCCTGCTTGGCGGGGAGCCTGCTTCCTCCTCTCTCTCTATCTGCCTGCCTCTCT
>LNAC01000024.1:2736597-2801922 GCA_002007465.1 Ailurus styani | reverse complement strand
AAAAAAAATACAAGGGCACTAAATTTGTATCTTTCAATAGTTACCCTAAATGTAAATGGCCTAAATGCCCCCAATCAAAGGACACAGGGTATCAGAATGGATTAAAAAATACATAAAAAAACTCATCAATATGCTGACTATAAGAAACTCATTTTAGACCCAAAGACACCTCCAGATTTAAAGTGATGGTGTGGAAAACAATTTACCATGCTAATGGACATCAAAAGAAAGCTGGGGTGGCAATCCTTATATCAGATAACTTAGATTTTAAGCCAAAGACTATAATAAGAGATGAGGAATGACACTATATCGTACTTAAAGGGTCTATCCAACAAGAAGATCTAACAATTTTAAATATCTATGCCTCTAACACGGAACAGCCAATTATATAAACCAACTAATAACAAAATCAAAGAGGGGCGCCTGGGTGGCTCAATGGGTTAAAGCCTCTGCCTTCGGCTCAGGTCATGAAGTCAGGGTCCTGGGATCGAGCCGGGCTTCCTCCTCTCTCTTCCTGTGTCTCTGCCTACTTGTGACATCTCTCTCTCTCTCTCTCTCTCTCTCTCTCTCTCTTTCTCTCTCTCTCTGTCAAATAAATAACTAAAATCTTTATAAAATAAAATTTAAAAATAACAAAATCAAAGAAACACATCAACAATAATACAATTATAGTAGGGGACTTTAACCCTCCCCTTACTGAAATGGACAGATCATCTAAGCAAAAGATCAACAAGGAAATCAAGGCTTTAAATGGCACACTGGACCAGATGGACAGCACAGATATATTTAGAACATTCCACCCCAAAACATCAGAACACACATTCTTCTCTAATGTACATGGACCATTCTCCAGACTAGATCACATCCTGGGTCACAAATCAGGTCTCAACTGGTATCAAAAGATCGGGATTATTCCCTGCATATTTTCAGACCATAATGCTCTGAAACTAGAACTCAACCACAAGAGGAAAGCTGGAAAGAACTCAAATACATAGAGGCTAAACAACATCCTACTAAAGAATTAATGGATTAACTAGGAAATTAAAGAAGAANAAAAATTCATGGAAACAAATGAAAATGAAAACACAACTGTTCAAAATCTTTGGGACACAGCAAAAGCAATCCTGAGAGGAAAGTATATATAGCAATAAAAGCTTTTCTCAAGAAATAAGAAAGGTCTCAAGTACACAACCTAACCCTACACCTAAAGGAGCTGGAGAAAGAACAGCAAAGAAAGCCTAAACCCAGCAGGAGAAGAGAAATAATAAAGAGCAGAGCAGAAATCAATGAAATAGAAACCAAAAGAACAGTAGAACAAATCAACTAAACTAGGAGCTGGTTCTTTGAAAGAATTAATAAGATTGATAAATCCCTGGCCAGACTTATCCAAAAGAAAAGAGAAAGGACCCAAATTAATAAAATTATGAATGAAAGAGGAGAGATCAAAACCAACACCAAAGAAATACAAACAATTATAAGAACATATAATGAGCAACTCTACACCAGCAAATTTGACAATCTAGAAGAAATGGATGCATTCCTAGAGACATATAAACTACCAAAACTGAACCAGGAAGAAACAGAAAACCTGAACAGACCCATAACCGTAAGGAGATTGAAGCAGTCATCAAAAATCTCCCAAAACAGAGCCCAGGGTCAGCAGTTTCCCAGGGAAATTCTACCAAACATTTAAAGAAGAATTAATACCTATTCTCCTGAAACTGTTCCAAAAAATAGAAATGGAAGGAAAACTTCCAAACTTATTTTATGAGGCCAGCATTACCTTGATCCCAAAACCAGGCAAAGAGACCATCAAAAGGAGAATTACAGACCAATGGCCTTGACGAACATANCTTTGATGAACACGGATGCAAAAATCCTCACCAAAATACTAGCCAATAGGATCCAACAGTACATTAAAAGGATTATTCACCATGACCAAGTGGGATATATTCCTGGGATGCAAGGTTGGCTCAACATCCAAAAGTCAATCAACATGATACATTAATTTAAAAAAAGAACAAGAACCATATGATACTCTTGATAGAGGCTGAAAAAGCATTTGTCCAACTACAGTATCCTTTCTTAAGACTGTTCACGGTATAGGCATACAGGGTACATACCTCAGTATCATCAATGCCATCTATGAAAAACCCACAGTGAATATCATTATCAATGGGGAAAAACTGAGAGCTTTTCCCCTAAGGTCAGGAACATGGCAGGGCTGTCCATTGTCACCACTGCCACAACATAGTACTAGAAGTCCTAGCCTCAGCCATCAGACAACAAAAAGAAATAAAAGGCATCCAAATCAGCAATGAAGTAAAACTCTCACTGTCTGCAAATGATATGATACTTTATGGTGAAAACTCAAAAGACTCCACTCCAAAACTGCTAGAACTCATACAGGAATTCAATAAAGTGTCAGGATATAAAATCAATGCACAGAAATCAGTTGCATTTCTATACACCAACAATAAGACAGAAGAAAGAGAAATTAAGGAGTCGATCCCATTTACAATTGCACCCAAAACCATAAGATACCTAGGAATAAACCTAACCAAAGAGACAAAGAATCTGTACTCAGAAAACTATAAAGTACTTATGAAAGAAATTGAGGAAGACACAAAGAAATGGAAAAACGTTCCATGATCATAGATTGGAAGAACAAATATTGTGAAAATGTCGATGCTACCTAAAGCAATCTACACATTTAACACAATCCCTATCAAAATACCATCAATTATTTTCAAAGAAATGGAACAAATAATCGTAAAATTTATATGGGACCAGAAAAGACCCTGAATAATCAGAGGAATGTTGAAAAAGAAAACTGAGGTTGGTGGCATCACAATTCCCAGACCTCAAGCTCTATTACAAAGCTGTCCTCATCAAGACAGTATGTACTGGCACAAAAACAGACACATAGATCAATGGAACAGAATAGAGCCCAGAAATGGACCTTCAACTCTATGGTCAACTAATCTTCAACAAAGCAGGAAAGAATGTCCAATGGAAAAAAGACAGCCTCTTCAACAAATGGTGTTGGGAAAATTGGACAGCCACATGCAGAAGAATGAAACTGGACCATTTCCTTACACCACACACAAAAATAGACTCAAAATGGATGAAAGACCTCAGTGTGAGACAGGAAACCATCAAAATCATTGAGGAGAACACAGGCAGCAATCTCTTCGACCTCAGCCACAGCAACTTCTTTCTAGAAACATCACCAACGGCAAGGGAAGCAAGAGAAAAAACGAACTATTGGGACTTCATCAAGATCAAAAGCTTTTGCACAGCAATGGAAACAGTGAACAAAACTAAAAGACAACTGACAGAGTGGGAGAAGATATTCGCAAATGACACATCAGATAAAGGGCTAATATTCCAAATCTATGAAGAACATATTAAACTCAACACCCAAAGAACAAATAACCCAATCAAGAAATGGGCAGAAGACATGAACAGCCATTTCTACAAAGAAGACATCCAATAGCCAACAGACACATGAGAAAGTGCTCAACATCACTCGGCATCAGAGAAATACAGATCAAAACCACAGTGAGATACCACCTCACACCAGTCAGAATGGCTAAAATTAACAAGTCAGGAAACGACAGATGTTGGCAAGGATGTGGAGAAAGGGGAACCCTCCTACGCTGTTGGTAGGAATGCAAGCTGGTGCAGCCACTCTGGGAAACAGTATGGAGTTTCCTTAAAAAGTTGAAAATAGAGCTACCCTATGACCCAGCAATCACACTACTGGGTATTTACCCTAAAGATACAAATGTAGTGATCCAAAAGGGCACGTGCACCCGAATGTTTATAGCAGCAATGCCCACAATAACCAAACTATGGAAAGAACCTAGATGTCCAGCAACAGATGAATGGATAAAGATGTGGTATATATATACAATGGAATACTATGCAGCCATCAAAAGAAACGAAATCTTGCCATTTGCAACGACATGGTTGGAACTAGAGGGTATTATGCTAAGCAAAATAAGTCAATCAGAGAAAGACAATTATCATATGATCTCTCTGATATGAGGAGTTTGAGGGGCAGGGCAGGGGGTCGTTGGGGCTAAGCAGGGAAAAAATGAAACAAGATGGGATCAGGAAGGAGATAAACCATAAGAGACTCTTAATCTCATGAAACAAACTGAGTGTTACTGGGGGGTGGGGGTAGGATTAGGGTGCCTGGGTTATGGACATTGGGGAGGGTATGTGCTATGGTGAGTGCTGTGAAAGGTGTAAGACTGATGATTCACAGACCTGTACCCCTGGGGTAAATAATATGTTATGTGTTAATTAAAATAAATAAATAAAGGCACTGTTAAATTAACCAGGCTAGGGCGCCTGGGTGGCTCAGTGGGTTAAAGCCTCTGCCTTCAGCCCAGGTCATGATTTCAGGGTCCTGGGGTCAAGTCCCACATCGGGCTCCCTGCCTGGCAGGGAGCCTGCTTCCTCCTCTCTCTCTGTCTGCCTCTGCCTACTTGTGATCTCTCTCTGTCAAATAAATAAATAAAATCTTTTACAATTAATTAATTAATGAACTAGGCTAGATTTCCTTTTTAGATCTTCCTTTTAGAAAAGAAGGAAACTTCAAACACAAGTATAAATTGACCACTAAGTAAAAGGGAGAAAGATCCAAGTTTTGGCCTCATGGGAAGACAGTCCTAATATCTGTCACTTAAGAGAGAAAAGAAGAGATGGAGAGATTATTTCTTGCACAGTATTAGTGAGTAAATATGTCTGTCAGTCATGGAGAGTAAATAGGTCAGTCATGGAGAAACAATTCCCTAAATCTTGAGCTCACCATAATAGTACAGTTATCACATTTATTAGAACACCGCTGAGCTATTTTAAAATCAAGCAAACTTATCTGCAAAACATTAATTAAATTCAACAAATATTTTTCATGTTAATAAAAATAGTGTAACACTATTTTAGTTCTTACTAATGTGTCAGGATTATTCTAAGAACTTTACATGTGTATTCACTAACTTACTAAGTCAATAGTAACTTACTATTCAATAAGGTGGATGCTATCATTAAACCAGTTTACAGACAAGAACACTTAAGACTTGCCTAAGATGACACAGCTAGTAAGTGTGAATCTGGGTTTCACTTTAGCCTAAATCTAGAAACTCTGTTCTCTCAACCACTACTCTATGCCATCTTCCACTCAATGTTTCAGCTATTGTGCTGGGTACTACATAGCAATCTCCAAAGCAAAATAATTTGATTTCCTATTAAAAATTTTTTAAAGATTTAAATGCATTACTTAAAATTAAAAAAATAATTTTAAGTAATCTTTACACCCAATGTGGGGCTCAAACTCACAACCCTGAGATCAAGAGTCATGCATTCCACCAGCTGAGCCAGCCAATGTGCCCCTGATTTCCTATCAAAATTGATTAATACAAGGTCTTCTAGAAGTATGCTAAAACAGAACTAGCTCATGCTCAAAAAAAAAAAACTAGCTCATGTTCAGTATAAATCAAGTATTAATTCATCATTTCTTTTTTTTTAATTTTATTTTTATTCTTTGCCCAAGGGTTAATTCATCATTTAATAGGCAATATTTGCATACAATGGCTTACATATTATGATAGCATTGTATTATCATTAAAATTCACATTTAAAATTCTTACTAGTCTATATAATCTATGATTATAGTATGAACTCACTGAGTAGTTTCTATTGGAATTGACATCTTTTGATGCTATCGTCTATCATAATTTAAATCTACTGCCACCATTAATATTAGCAATAAAAGTTTCCCATGGGGGGAAACATATACCTCTATGTTTACTGCAGCATTATTTATAATAGCTAAATTATAGAAGCAGCCCAAGTGTCCACTGAGAGATGAATGGATGAAGAAGACATGGTGTACACACACACACACACACACACACACACACAGAAATAATACACAGCCATAAAAAAGAATGAAATCTTGCCATTTGCAACAGCATGGATAGATCTAGAGAGTATAATGCTAAGTGAAATAAGTCAGGAAAAGAAAAATACCATATGATTTCACTCATATATAGAATTTAAGAAACAAAACAAATGAACAAATTGAAAAAGAGACAAAACACAGACTCTTAAATGCAGAGAACTGTGGTTCCAGAAAGGAGGTGGGGGCGGTGGTGAGATAGGTAAAGGGGATTAAGAATCCACTTACCATGATGACCACTGAGTAATGTATAGAATTGTTGAATGCAATGCATAAAATTATACACCTGAAACTAATATAATACTGCACATCAATTATATAGGAATTAAAATTTTTTTACTAAAAAATAAAAATAATTTTAAAAACTTTCCCATGGGGGGGTGTTTGTATGTGTATGTAAGAATATGTACATACATATTTCTGTTTATATACACATGCACTTCACACACACATAGTTCAATAACCTCAGGCAATTTCTTTCAAGTTTTTAATATTGACCCTATTTCCCATTTCCTCTGCTGTCAGAACTTGCCTCAATATTAAAGGTTAAGGACAGCTGAATGAAATCTTTCAAGGGGGAAATTTTGAACTACAAGAGAAGTATTGGGAGGTAGTCTAGTTGTCTGTTTAGTTGAGCAGTAGAGGTCTAATCTTGTCCTTGGCCAAGAAGATTTTCATAAATGCAACCAAATTATAACAGCCCAAAAAGAGATCATGTAGATTAATATGATGTTTCTTTTACTGTTCTTCAGTTCACTAGATACACTGAATCTACCCAATAAGCATTAATAGAGCAGATACTACTATTAGTTATGTCATTGAAGTAACACAGCTTATGAGCATAGGATCTGGAGTCAGGGGACCTGGATGCGAATTCAATTCTGTCACTTACTGAATAATCAGGGTCAACTTGGTTAATCTTACAGCTTTTTTACTTATTTCCTCTGACTTTGTCTTTGACCATTCTTCTGTTGCTCACTTCCCTCCAGTCACATCTCTCCTATCATTCTTTTTTATTATAGTTCTTGAACACACAGAGAAGCATTCCCTTCTGCATATTTCCTGTTTCCTCCGCCTGGAATATTCTTCCTCTGGAATCCTTCGCCTAAAGGTAATCTCATCAGAGAGGTTTTTCCTGATCACTCTATATAAAGTAGCATTCATGGACAACTCCCATATTCCTTCTCTTTTACCCTGCTCAACTTCTCTGCAAGGAAACAATGTAAACTTTTGTTTATTGTCTGTCTTTCCTCAATAGTACAGAAGCTCCACAGCAAGATGATCTTTTCATTCACTATGTATCCCCAATGCCTGTCACAAAGTAGAGTCTTTATTTGTTGTTTCTTGGTTTGCCTCTTTTTCCCCTTGCTCATTTGTTTCATTTCTTAAATTCCACATATGTGATCGATCATATGGTATTTGTCTTTCTCTGACTGACTTGTTTTGCTTAGCATAACACTCTCTAGCTCCACAAACGTCATTGCAAATAGCAAGATTTCATTCTTTTTATGGCTGAGTAATATTCCACTGTGTGTGTGTCTGTGTGTGTTACACACACACCACATCTTCTTTGTTCATTCATTAGTCAATGGACACTTGGGCTATTTCCATAATTTGGCTATTGTAGATAATGCTGCTGTAAACATACGGGTGCATGCATCCCTCTGAATTACTATTTTTGTATTCTTTGAGTAAATGCCCAGTAGTGAGATTGCTGGATTGTAGGGTGGTTCTATTTTTAGCTTTTTGAGGAAACTCCATACTGTTTTCCAGTGCCTGTACCAGTTTGCTTTCCCACCAAGAGATCAAGAGGGTTCCCCTCTGTCCAGTCTCACCAACACTTGTTTTCTTGTGTTGTTGATTTTAGCCATTCTGATAGGTGTGAGGTGATATCTCATTGTAGTTCTGATTTGCATTTCCCTGATGATCACTGATGTTGAGCATCTTTTCATGTGTCTGTTGGCTATACGTATGTCTTTTTGGAAAAATGTCTGTTCATGTCTTCTGCCCATTTTTTAACTGCGTTATCTGCTTTTGGGGTGTTAAGTTTGATAAACTCTTTATAGATTTTGGGTACTAATCCCTTATCAGATAAGTCATTTGTAAATATCTTCTCCCATTCCATAGGTTGCCTTTTAGTTTTGTTGACTATTTCCTTCGCTGTGCAGAAGCTTTTTATTTTGATGAAGTCCCAAAAGTTTATTTTTGCTTTTGTTTCCCTTGCCTCAGGAGATATATCCAGAAAGAAGTTGTTATGGCTGCTGTCAAAGAAGTTACTGCCTGCATTCTCCTCTAAGATTTTTATGGTTTCAGGTCTCACATTTAGGTCTTAACTATAGACAACAAACTGATGGTTACCAGAGGGGAGGTGGGTGGGAATACAGGTTCAATAGGTGATGGGGATTAAGGAGTGCACTTGTTGGGATGAGCGCTGAATGTTATATGAAAGTGCTGAATACTATATAATACACCTGCAAGTAATATTGCATTGTATGTTAACTGGAATTTAAATAAAAACTTAAAAATATTTTTGAATGATCATACTGATTTGGTGAATGACAATACATTTCCTATCTAGTTCATAAAGATACAAAAAGTCAAATGATTATGTGAAAGCACTTTGTCGAGTGCTATGTAAATGAGATGCTTTTCCTACAATGAAGAGATTATTAAATGACATTTACTTGGCTGTGGGTTATTTTCAAAAAGCTAAAGAATCCTAAATCAAAAGATCAAGAAGAAATTAGCCATACTGTTCATATTTAAGCCACTCACATCTGAATATTCTGAGAACTTTTTTATTTCCCATATCAAGAACTAGTTAGTTAACTAGCTAGTTTTTAGGTCTTCGGAAGGTTAAATTTCAAAATTATGTTTCCAATTTCCAGAGCAACTACAAATCAAAATAATACCTTAAGTCAGTTACAAATCAAAATACTGGGAATAAAATTGTTTCATCACTACATTTGAAGAACCAGAACTCATGCCAATCTAATTTCCTATATTACTGTGTAATCTCCACCACTCCTACCCTTACTTTAAAAGATTTACAGAAGCAGTGAAAGTTCTGAACAACATAATTTTCTATTAGAGGGGTTAACAACTTTAAACCTTATATCTTGATTTATTTCAGCTACTTATTGATTCCAGTCTTGTGCCAAGTAATTGGGTAATCTAGGATACCTTGCCTTTTCAAGAATAAGAACTGTTTTTCATTTCCTCTAGAGCTTTGAGGTAACTGGCTAGGAAAGGAAGAGAATTAATGATGAGACAGAAGTCCTCCTTCCCCTTTCCTCTGATGCCAGAAACTTGTTACCTCATTACTGAAGGCTACAGATGACTGAATGAAGTGCTTCCATCCTTCCTTCCTAACAGACAATCCAATTTCAACTCAACAGTCTTCTCCAAATACATTACAATGAAACTGTCAAAAAGCAAAGTCAGAGAAAGAATTTTAAAAGCAGCAAGAGGAAAAAAGATATTAACCTATAGGAACCCCCATTAGGCTATCAGCAAATTTCACAGCAGAAACTATGCAGGCTAGGAGACAGTGGCATGATACTCAAAGTACTAAAAGAAGAATGCAGTCAACCAAGAATACCCTATCCTCTAAAATTACTTTTCAGAAATGAAGGGGAGGGCACCTGGGTGGCTCAGTTGGTTAAGCGTCCAGCTCTTGACTTTGGTTCATGTTATGAATCTCAGGGTTGTGAGACTGAGCCATGCATTGCATTGGGCTTCCCACTCAGTGGGGTGTCTGCTTGAGATTCTCTTTCTCCTTCCTCTCCCTCAATCCCTCCCCCTGACTGATATGCTCTCTCTCTCTAAAATAAATAATCTTTAAAAAAAAAAAGAAAAGAAAGAAAGAGAAAGGAAGGAGAAATAAAGACCTTCCCAGACACCACTTAACTATAGTATAAAGATTAAAGGAAAACAGTATTAAAAATAACTGTAGCTACTATACCTTGTTAATAAATTCACAGTATAAGAAGTAAATTGTAACTTCAAAAACATAAAAGTGGGGAGTAGAAAGATAAAGTTTTAGTATGAGATTGTGGTTAAGTTGCCATCAGCATAAAATGAACTGTTATATCTATGTTTTACGTAAATCTTATAGTAACCAAAAAGTAAAAACCTACAGTACATTCACAAAAGATAAAGACAAGGGAATTAGAGCATACCACCATGGAAAATCAGTAATTCACAAAGATAGGCAGCAAAAGAGGAAAAAAAAAAGGAACAATGGAACTACAAAACAGCCAGAAAGCAATTAATAAGACAGAATTAGTAAGTATTTACATAACAATTATTACCATAAATGTAAATGGATTGAATTCACCAATCAAAAGGCAAAGACTGGATAGATTTAAAAAAAAAACAAAAACAGTATCTTATATGCTGCCTACAAGAGACTCATGTCAGCTTTAAGGACACACATAGGTTCAAAGGCAAGGGATGGAAAAAGATACTCCATGCAAGCGGAAACCAAAAGAAAGCAGAAATAACTGTATTTATATCAGCCAAACTAGACTTTAAGCCAAAAATGGTAACAAGAGACAAATAAGGTCATTTGATAAAGAATACAATACAATAATCATAAGAGACTTTGATACTACACTTTCAGCAATGTATAGATCATCCAGACAAAAATGGACATGAACCACACGTTAGACCAAATGGACCTAACAGACATACATAAATATCATTCCATCCAACAGCAACAGAATACATATTCTTCTTCAGTGCACATGGAATATTCTCCAGAATAAATTATATGATAGGCCACAAAACAAATCTTAGCAAATTTAAGATCTAAATCATATCAAGCATCATTTCCAACTACAGTGGAATGAAACTAGAAATCAACAAGAGCAAAGCTAGAAAATTTAGAAACATACAGAAACTAAACAACACACTCCTGAACAACCAATAGGTCAAAGAAGAAATCAGAAAGTAAATCAAAATACCTTCAAACAAATGAAAATGGAACTACAACACATGAAAACTATGGAATGCTGCAGAAGCAGTTCTTAGAGGGAAGTTTATAGTGATAAATGCCTATATTGAGAAAAATAAAGATCCCAAATAAACAACCAAACTTTATACTTCAAAAGAATAGAAATAAAAAATAAACCCAGAGTTTGAAGGGAGTAAATAACAAAGATCAAAGCAGAAATAAACGAAATAAAGATCGGGAAAACACTAGAAAAGATCAACTAAAAACTGTTTTTTGAAAATAAAAAACAAAATTGACAACTGATATCACAGAAATATACAGGATCATGGAGGACTACTACAAACAATTATATGCCCACAAATGGGATAACCTAGAAGAAATGGATACATTCCTAGAAACATTCAACCTACCAAGACTGAATCATGAAGAATCAGAAAATCCAAACAGACCAAGGTGAGTAAGGAGGATGAATCAGTAATCAAAAACCTCCCACCAGAGAAAATCCCAAGATCAGATGATTTCACTGGTGAATTCTACCAAACACTTAAAGAAGAATTAAAGCCAACTCTCCCCCAAAACTTTGAAAAAACTGACGCAGAGGGAGTACTCCCAAATTCATTTTATGAGGCCAGCATTACTCTTACATTAAGACCAAAAAAGGACCCTGTAAGAACAGAAAGCTACACAGGTCAATAAACCTAATGAACACAGATGCAAAAATCCTCAACAAAATACTAGGAAACTATATTCCACTGCACTTTTGAAAGGATCATATACTATAATCGAGCTTTTGTATTGCAAAAGAAACAATAAAATGAAAAAGCACCCCACAGAATGAAAGAAAAGATCTGCAAACCATATACCAGATAAGGGTTTAGTATCCAGAATTTATACAACTCAGTAACAAAAAACAATCCAATTGAAAAATGGGCAGAGGAAATGAATAGACATTCTCCAAAGAAAACATACAAATTGTCAACAGATACATGAAAGGATGCTCAACATCAATAATCATCAGGGAATTGCACATCAAAACCACAATGAGCTATCACCTCATATCATATCCACCTCATAGAAAGGATAGCATCAAAAAGACAAGAAATAACAAGTGTTGGTGAGAATGTGGAGAAAAGAGAACCTTGATGTACTGTTGGTGAGAATGTTAACTGGTGTAATTACTATACAAACAGTATGAAGGTTCCTCAAGAAATTAAAAAACTGCCATATGACCTAACAATCTCACTTCTCGGTCTATATCAAGAGGAAATAAAAACAGGATATTGAGAAGACACCTGAACTCCCATGTTCACTGCCACATTATTCAAAACAGCTAAGATATAGAAACAACTTAAGTGTCCATTCATGGATGAATGGATTTTTTTAAATGTGATTATACACACACATACATACACACATAGACACACATGAATATTATTCAGCCTAAAAAAGGAAATCTGCCATTTGCAACAACATGGATGGACCTTGAGTGCATTAAGCTAACCAAAAAAGTCAGAGAGAGGAAACCACTATATGGTATCACTTACATGTGAAATGTAAAGAAACCAAACTTAGAGAAAGAGAGTAGACTGGTGGTTGACCGTGGCTGTAGGGTCAGAGAATTGGGATATACTGGTCAAAGAATACGAATTTGCACTTCGAAGATGAGTAAGTTCTGGAGAGCTAATGCACAGCATTGTGATTATGGTCAACAGTACGTATTATATACTTCAAAGTTATTAAGAGACAGATCTTAAATGTTCTTACCCAAAAAAACATTATAATTATGTGACATGCTGGAGGTGTTAGCTAACATTATGGTAGTAATCATATTGCGATATATAAATGTTATCAAATCATCACATTGTACACCTTAAACTTACCCAATGTTGTATGTCAATTATATCTCAATTAAAAACAAAGGATTCTAGGTCAAGTCTTTCCCCATCTCAGCTTTAATTTCTAACTGTTTGCTTAATATATAGAATAAGAAGAATGTCTTACATTTCAGTAAGGCTGTTTTAAATACTTATTTTTCAGAGTTCATTCTGATGACCCTGTGTAGTAGGTAAAACAAGTATTATCATTACCCACGTGGCTAAGAAGTAGTAAAGGTACGATTCACAGTTCTTTCTTGATAATGACTCCAAGACTTAAAGCCTAGAGATGAAAAAAATATTAGCATCATAGACAAAGAAGAGATTGTTCTTAATTTCTGATATGCTAAGGTTATGGTGATAGCACAAGTCCAGTGATAGGCAGCTCTCATTTTCTACAGCTTGCCAGTGTGAAAAATAATTGATGCATAGTGACCTTGGCCAGAACACTGTCATATCCTTCTTCTGCAGGTTTAGGATTCTGAACTTCCCAGATCTGCCTAAGTGCCTCTCTATTCCAAGCCAGTTCAACTGAACACTCTCTAAATAAAATCAGAATTGGCATTTTGTGTACACGACTATTTGCAGCACAATGCTGACACCTAGCGTATTGACTGATTTTCTTTCATTCTTTCTATTTCCTTACTTGGGTCCCTCCTTCCCTTGCTCCCTCCCTCCTTCCATCCTTTCAAGAATGGCTGTTAGGGTATAGTTTAATAATAGCAAACATTTATTGAGAACTTACTACACATTAAGCGTTGTGCTAAGCACTTTAAAGGTATTTCCCTGAGAAACAAACTGAGGGTTATGGAGGGGAGGGGGGGATGGGTGAGCCTGGTGGTGGGTATTAAGGAGGGCACGCATTGCATGGAGCACTGGGTGTGGTGCATAAACAATGAATCTTGGATCACTGAAAAAATAAAATAAATAAAATAAAATAGAAAATTATAATAAATAAGTAAATAAATGTATTTCTCTCCATCAACTATGAACAATTCTTTTTTTTTTTAAGATTTTATTTATTTGACAGAGAGAGATTACAAGTAGGCAGAGAGGCAGGCAGAGAGAGAGGAGGAAGCAGGCTCCCCGCCGAGTAGGGAGCCCGATGCGGGCCTCGATCCCAGGACCCTGAGATCATGACCTGAGCCGAAAGCAGAGGCTTTAACCCACTGAGCCACCCAGGTGCCCAACTATGAACAATTCTTAATCATCATTCCTATTTCACCCAAAAAGGGGAAAGAGGCTGAAAGAGTTGAATCAAATTTTATTATTGTGTAAGTTAGGATTCAAATGCAGATCTATCGAACTCTGGAACTGGAGCACTCAATCACAATTTTTAAAGGAATCAAGTAGGATTGTTTACTGGATGGCTAAGTTAGTCTCTATGTATTCACTTGGAGTATATGTTTACAAAGGCTTTACTCAATACTATTCACAATAGTTAACAGTAGAAAATAAGACAAATCTGAGGTCTGCAGCTTTGAGCCAGCCCTCCTCTTGATTTAATGTCTCTTTGTATGGCAGGATGTCAGCCCTCTCATTCTCCCTCTGAGGGCAGAGAAGACCCTCACAGAGCCTTCTGGGCAGGTTCCAGTTACCTCTGAGTGTTTCAAGGACAACTCTTCTCCTGCAAGCAATGTAATAGTGTGGGTTTTTGGTGCGGTGAGCCTAACTTTCCTCAAACTATCTTGTTTCTTCTAGGCTGTGTGCTCCAAGAAGCCAGAGAGGGCATGTGCCCTTCTCATTTTTTGAAGGCAAAGCATTTGGCACATAGGGACTACTTTATAATATGCTGAATCCATTCACAAAAGGCTAGGAATCTGTTATTTCGTTTCTAACGCACCTTTTATTTAGAATATACAGGACCACTTGCATCTGAATTACCTTGGGTGTGTATTTAAACTCCATGTTCTGGGGTGCCTGGGTGCCTCAGTCATTAAGCGTATTTAGACTATGCAGTCCTTCTTTTCCTGGCCTCAGATCATTTCCCCTCAAGACTGAATGGGACCCCTCTGCAGGTCCACAGAACCCTACCTCCGTAAACCTGCTCTCTGGCACTTGGCTCAAAAAATTCAAGTCATCTTGGCTTCCCCAAACCCTGGCCTGGCTTCCTTGAACTATGATCATCAATGTGGTGTATGGGTTTCTTGTACTACAAGGAGATGCGGCAGTAATCTCTGCCTCCAGGCAGTAATGTGGTACAATCATATGGCTGAGCTTGTTTGTTTTCCTTCACTCATGAATCCCAGTCTTGCATTGTTGTCCAACCTCTGAAACTGTTGTATTTTATCCAGTTTTCTAGCTGTGGCCAAACAGGGACTTACATAAGACATACTTATAACACTGTCATTCAAGTCACTTTTGTACCCAGACAACACATAGGAAGAAAGAATAAAAGGAAAACCTTCTGAATCAAGAAAGAATTTTCTCAAGCCGATTGAGAAAGCTTGGAATTGACTATATTATTTTTCTGTCATAAGCTAACATCAGAAGCCCTAGAAAAAAACTGAGTTATAAAAAGGATTATATTTCTGTATGACTTGTATGTATTCAATGGAATATTATACAGCCATGAACACACTTTGGAACAATTTTAAAAAACTGGACATTTTCCCATGATAGTAAATGAAAAAAAAAAGCAAAAAGACTGTATACATGGCAGGATTCCAGTTTTTAAAAATATATAGAAGACAGAAAGGCACAAACATGTATGTGGAAAAAATATTAACAGTGACAATCTCTGGAGAATGATATGCTAGGTAACTTCTTTTTTCTATCCTTTTATTCACATACACACTTTTAAAAATAAATAAGAATGATTTGGTTTACTCTTGCAAAAGATTTTTTTTTTATTATTAATGGGTCAAGTACATCCAGGGTGTAGATAAAGGGAACTTTAGCTTGCAGCACCAGTTAACATTTGCCTGGCTGGTGCAGAAGGAAGCAGTTTCTTACTGTCTTAGAAATCTTACTGAAATTGATACACAGAATTGAATACCCAGATGTTTATATTCTCAAAAAGGAAACAAGTATCGGGGGCTTGCATGGGTCACCATTTCAAAGTACCCAGTATCAGATCACACTAAACTTAGCCCAAATCTTCCAGGGTAAGTCCTATTGGATAATTTTTGTGCTCAATCCATGTCCTGGGAAAAAAGCATAAAATCACTGATTCTACCACGCTGCATTCAACGCAAGGAACTGTGAGAAATTATAGAAGCATTAAACTTCCTGTGCTCAGGAAGTCTGTAATGTAGCTATAGTATAACATACAAAAAGAAAGTAATCAAGTGCTAAAACTGTCTGGGAAACAGGCTACAGGAATTCACAGAGAGGAACAGAACAACTGGTTGGCAAATAAACTGTGTGTTCCAGGAAAGGTGAAACAGTATAGATGGAAAGTAGGGAGGCAACAGTGACATCATGTCTTCCTGGATAGCAACGTGAGAGTATATTGAGGAGGAAATTTATACCAGATTCAAAAAAGAACAAATTCCAAAAAGTTCAGAGGAAAACAGCTATAATCTAAAAGAGCACTGGCTTTGCAGCAAGACAAGCAGGAGATCAAACCCAAGTCTGTTCCCTATACATGAGTGGCCTTGAATAAGCTTATTCTGCCTGAAACTGTTTTCTAACCTGGGAAAACACCTACTTTAAGATGGGATTATTATGAAAAGTAATACAAGGTACAACGTTGAATAGCACAAAATTGCAATTTTAGTAATGTAAATTATGGTTGATTATCAGAATTTCCTATGGTTGATAAAGAACCTATAGAATCTGTCATGCAATAGA
Organism: Ailurus styani; assembly: GCA_002007465.1. Taxonomy (NCBI): domain Eukaryota; kingdom Metazoa; phylum Chordata; class Mammalia; order Carnivora; family Ailuridae; genus Ailurus; species Ailurus styani. The sequence continues at coordinate 2,785,325 of LNAC01000024.1, read as the reverse complement.
TACTCAATAAATAATAAATAATTCATGTCTCAGTTCACCTACTTACTAGCTGAATGGCCTCAAACTAGTTACCTTGCTAAAGTGTAAAATGAGGATACTTATCTACTTTTTATGATTATTTTAAGGGTTAAAACACTCTGGTACAAAGCAGGTTATCAGTAGATTGCAGCTGGTATTAAGATTTTTAAGAAATATATGACACAAAGCAATGACAAGGGAATGATGAAAGTGAAACCCATTCTCAAACCCGAGACAAAAGACCGGTCATGTTTTTACCCTCCCGAAACTCAGACAACCTGTCTGTAATGGGACTTACAAAGGGCTAATAAGCAGTTGCTCTGTACTTCTATTTACTAAAATCAGATGGCCAACCAAAGAAGACATTCCTGGACATATCAGTTAAATAAACAAAGTTGATAAAAGTAAAAAGAAAAAATACATAAAAGTGAATAAATAAAATCTGAGAAAAATTCAGAGGTCAACAAAATAGGTTCTCATAACTATGGTCACAGGAAGCAGAAAAACAAAAGGCACAGACCTTAAGTTTGAAAGAATTGGTTTATATTTTGTATACATAATGTCATATAGTTACAATATATATATTTAGATACATTGCTATGTGTGTATTAGAGACCACATGTAATACAACACACACATACATCCATATCTATCTATCCAAGAGTGCCAGAAACTTTTTCTCAAAAGAATGCTGTTCAAACTAAAGGGAACAGCAAATTATAGAAAAAGCACTGAAAAAAAATTGAGGTCATTACAAGAAAACATCTTGCCACTGTAGTGTGCGTAGCAGTGAGTGATGAAAAGAAAAATGACATGTTAGGAATTCTGGCCCTGCAATGCCATTCATCTCCTGGCATGCCTTTTGAGCCAAGATTAATAAGACAAGGAACACGCGGACAGGCGTCAAGAGGGTATCCTAGGCATCGTGAACAGCAAATGTAAAGTCACGGGAGTGCTGAAGCGTAATTCTGGATGATTAGTAAAGAGAATGGAGGGCGCCTGGGTGGCTCAGTGGGTTAAAGCCTCTGCTTTCGGCTCAGGTCATGGTCTCAGGGTCCTGGGATCGAGGCCCGCATCGGGCTCTCTGCTCAGCAGGGAGCCTGCTCCCCTTTCTCTCTCTCTGCCTGCCTCTCTGCCTCCTTGTGATCTCTCTCCCTCTGTGAAATAAATAAATAAATAAATAATCTTTAAAAGAGAATGGAAGAGGTCAGAGGTGAGGCTAAACAAGAAAACTTTTATTTAAGAGTCTTTAAAGGAATTTAGATTTTATCTCAATGAAAATGAAACAGCATTAAAGAATTTAAACAGACGAGGACTATCGAATTTTCCCATTAGAAAACTCTGGTGCTGGTGTGAATGAAGGATTGAAGATAGGAAGAGACTCAAAGCAGGAAGACTTGTGAAAAGCCTATTACAAAAGTATTATCTATAAAATGTGGACAATGATACCTGCGCCTTGCCTATTTCACTTAGGGTACTGTCAGAGGATCAAATGAGAGTATATGTGAAAGTGTTCTGAAAGCATTTAACAAATGGTTATTATATACAGAAGGTGAACCAACTGTATATAAAATGTGAGAGTTGGGATTATTTCTAAAAAATCATGGAAAGCAGAAGAGGTGAAAAAAGACCAGAAATTGGTAAATACTACTCAATTTTTTAAAAGTAGAAAGGGGTGCATTTCTAGAAATTAAAGACTGATAAACCTGAACTGAAGCCCCATTCTAGAATCATCCCTATACATTTTTTAAAGATTTTATATGTTTATTTTACAGTGAGAGAGAGAGAACAAGCAGGAGGAGCAGCAGAGGGAGAGGAAGAAGCAGGCTCCCTGCTCAGCAGGGAGCAGGGAGCCTGATGCAGGGTTCAATCCCAGGAACCTAGGATCACGACCTGAGCCAAAAGCAGACGCTCAACTGACTGAGCCACCCAGGTGCCCCTCCTCCCTATATTTTAAGACATGTAGGGTCAACACATGGAGCGGTCCAGGTACCCTCAGCCCACTGTGAATAATCAGTCTATTTAGGGGTCATAAAAAGATATACCTTAAATACATGCTATGTAATAGACGTCTTCTAAAATGACCCCCAATGATCTCTGCTTCTTGTTATTTATGAGATTATATAGTCCTTCCCCTTGAATAACTTGCTTCTGCATTGAGAGGGCATCACTTTCATGATTAGACTACAAAAGATTCTGACTTTCATGTTGCTAGCTCTCTCTCCCTTGCTTCCTTGATCAAACTGCCATGTTGGGAAGCCCAAATGGCAAGGAACTGAGAGCAACTTCCAGCTAGGAGCCAGCTAAAGACCCAAGGCCTTAGTCCAACAACCCAAAAAGAACTCAGTCAAGCTAACAATCAGGTAAGCAAACATGGAAGCAAAATCTTCTCCAGTCAAGCCTTCAGATGAGATTTCCACCTTGGCTGACACTTTGAAACCAGAGGAGAGACATCCATGAGGCAGACAACCAGTTAAACTTCATCTGGATTCCTAACCCACAGAAACTGTGAGATAATAAATGTATGGGTTTAAACCACTACTTTTGTTATGATTTGTTATGCAGCAACAGGTAAATAGTACATACTAGCAGGATTACCTTGCACAAACACAATGGCTATAGAACATTCAATTTCCTAATAAAACAGCAACTGACTATAAGCCAGGACACTCTGGCATTCTAGTGAGAAGGAAGTGTTATTCTAGTGACATGGCAACCTGATAACTGTGGTCTTATCTTACTTTAGAAAGAAGACAGAAGATGAAAAAGCAACCTGGCCCAGGTCTTCACTGTAACATCATTTTCCTATTATCAAAATGTAATAAAGAAATAGCATAGAAAAGAGCACTGAAGATGATTACATGAAAGGAGGCACTAAAGAAAGATTCAAGGACAAGAATGCATTGGACCAGGAAAAAGTAGTCTGGGGTTATGAGGTAATGAAGTCAAAAATGTTTTCAAGTATAGAAGGGAAAAATAAACACATGAATATTACTTGGTTAAGGTATGAGGTTTCCCCTGGCGATCTTCAAGAAAGACAGCAGGCCTGAGATCATTCCTGCTTTAAAGCCAAGGCAATCAGCAAGTTGACCTCTTAAAGTCTAGATTCTATACTTAGAAATGTTGTGATGGTCATTAAAGAGAGAATCTCCTACCATTCTGCAGACTATACACCATTCAGCAGACCTCAGCAGTCAACCTATGTTTATAGAACAATTTATACATCATCACTTGAAATGTATTGACTATTATATTCCCTTCTCTAGTGAGGAAATCTTTGAGACACAGTTAATATTTTTCTCCAATACTTTTCCAACAGCAAGTGATGCTATGGGATCAAAAGACATCCTGAAGAAAGCGGGACTAATAAAGAATATTCAAATTCCATAGATTTCTTAAAATTTAGAACTGAGGTAATAACGCACCTTTAAAGATATTACCATCAACACGTCAAGAAAATAATCAGAAAGTGGCAACTGTTTTTCTTCACATATTAGGACATGGCTGGAGCACTTCTGAATCATATTCTCCATATCCCAGTTTATTTCTACGCTTCCAGAATCTACACATCATTCCAAAACCCCACAGAACAGTGATGTCACAAGTCTGGATCCTCTGACTTGGCAAAAAGTATGGGAAGCAGCACAGGAGTATAGCCACAGATCCTGCTGCTAACGTAGATGGAAATGATGGGTTAGGAGATATAGTCATGCCTATCCACAGGAGTAGTTAACTACTACTTTTATTACTGCTGCTATAATTTTGGTTATACAGAGCTACAAATATCTTAGGAAACTCTAAAAATACGATCTATAGATATAATATGAACTTAAATTTCAAAATATCTTTATTTTCACTCTCAAGTTAATCTCTGCCAGAAAGGTACTCCAGAAAACTTGTGAGTAAATGGTCACCATTCAACCTTTCATTGATTCAAAATGTCAAGAAATATACTGTGCTAGGGTGCCAACAGAGGCATTCCCTCATAACTGTACGAAATCATCTCAGGTAGCTTTAAAAGACTCAGCTTTTCTCCAATCAAACCATTGCAACCAGAGTTTGCAGAACCAGAACTTGTTTCACTTTTTTGAAGAGTCGGAAAGGACTTGAGAATAGAGAAAGGGGATATGGAAACAAATACTCTAGTGAAATTGGGTTCTTCCGTTTTTTACAGAGTTCGATTCCAGGTTAACAGCTGTATTCTAGATACATCTCACGCAAAGGGCTTGAACTCTTCAGAACTGAGTTTAGAAATAAATGAAGAAATTAACTTTTGAATGTTTTTTAAATCTTTTCTTTCCTGGCCAGTTATTCCTTTGATTGGGGTCATGACGCAAAAGGAGAGTAATGTCACTAAGACGACAGGACAGGAAACCCTGGGGGCACCTGGGTGGCTCAGTTGGTTAAATGTCTGCTTTCAGCCCAGGTCATTGTCTCAGGGTCCTGGGATGGAGCCCCGCGTCAGGGTTCCTGCTCAGTGAGGAGTCTGCTTCTCTCTCTGCCCCTCCCCTGCTCATATTTTCTCTCTCAAATGAGTTAATAAAATCTTAAAAAAAAAAAGAAGAGTACACCTTGGACCTTCCTTCCCCCAAAGAACATACCAATTCAACAATTCATGGATAAATTCCATTTGTGAAAAAACCAGAAACTATATAAGAGACTAGAATTAAAACAAAAAACAAAAAAACAAAAAAACACCAAAAGCTAGGGAGGATATGGAGTTACAGGAACTCTCATTTCATTACTAAAAAAGTAATATAGTACAGACACTTTGGTAGACAATTTGGCAATTTCTTACAAAACAAAACATACTTTTACTTTATGACCCAGCAAAAGCACTATTTGGTATTTATGCAAATGAGCTGAAAACTTACACACACACACACACACACACACACACACACACACACGAAACCTGCACAAAGAAGCTTATGGCAGCTTTATTCACAAATGTCAAAACTTAGGAAGAACCAAGATGTCCTTCAACAGGACTGTTGACATGGGTATACACATGAACTGTGTACACCCAGAGAATGGAACATCAGTGCTAAAGAAAAATGACCTATCAAGCCAGAAAATTGCATGAAGGAACTTTAAATGCATATCAGTAAGTGAAATCAGCCAACCTGAAAAGGCTGCATACTATAGGATTCCAACTATATGACATTTTGGAAAAGGCAAAACTATGGAGACAGTAAAATGATCAGTGGTTGTCCAGAGCACGGAGGAAAAAGGAAAAGGCAGACCACAGAAGATATTGAGAGCAGTGGAACTATTCTGTATTGATACTATAATGGCGGATACATGTCATTACGCATTTGTCAAAACCCACAGAATGTTAAAGCCATGAGTGAACCCTAATGCAAACTGTGGACTTTGAGTTATAATGATATGTCAATATAGGTCCATAGATTTGAACAAATTTATCACTCTGGTTCAGCCTACTGATAGTGGAAAAGGCTGTTCATATGTGGAAGAGGACATATGGGAAATCTACTTTCTGCTCAATTTTTCCGTGAACCTAAAACTGCTCTTTAAAAGTCTATTTCAAAAAATTAAACAAAAATCACATTTCATAGGTATAGGTGATTTGACAGAAGTTGACACTAATTTCTTTTTTATTAATGGCAGGGGGGTGGGTGGGCAGAAGGAGAGGCAGGGAGAGAATCTTAGGGGGCTCCACACCCAGCATGAAGCCCACCAAGGGGCTCAATCTCACGACCCTAAGATCATGACCTGAGCTGAAACCAAGAGTTGGAGGCTTAATTGGCTGAGCCACCCAGGCGCCCCAAGAGCCTACAGTAATATCTTAAATATCCCAACATGCTTCCTGTCCTTCTTGACTTGTAATCATTGAGAATAATCAACAGAATATTCCGCAAGCTGTGAAACGGTCATAGAAAGTGCCCAAGTGCTAAACAGGTGGCCAGCCAGAAAAGGTATAGTCACAAAGACAGCAGCTATCTGTACACATGAATTCTGGTAAGCTGGTAGAAGACAAAGGTCTCTTTATTGGTAGACATATCTTATTCATCATAGAGTATCCCAATTTTCTTTTACTAAAAGTCTACTGTTTGTATATTGCTTGAATTGTGTTGCTATATAGATTTTAAACAGTACTTTCTATGAGATTTGACCTGTATTACAGCCAACAAATTGGCTGAACATTACAGTGTTAGTATCATTTCCTTTCTGTTTGTTTTTTCTTTTTTAAGATTCAAACCTTCACTTTTTTTTTTCTTTTAGAGAGAGAGAGTGCACACACGCACGAGCATGAGCAGGGTGGGGTCGGGGAACTGAGGGAGAGGGAGAGAATCTCAAGCAGCCTCCATGCCCAACACAGAGCCTGACACAGGGCTCAATCTCACGACCCTGAGATCATGACCTGAGCTGAAATCAAGAGTCGAATGCTTAACCAACTGAGCCACCCAGGCGCCCCAACAATATTATCAATTTCAATTACTAGCTATATAGTATATTCACAAGGCTCATTAATATGCTTTTAAGACAACAAATTTGTAAACGTTATATAACTTTTAAGAGAAATTGTTAAGGGGTATTGCCAAAAAAGAAAAACTTTTTAAGTATACTGCTATTTTAAAAAGCACAACTAACAGTTTTTAAGTGACAATATTTCCCTAAGCATCTGAGCTGCAGACGCCTTGACTGATTCTAAAACTTTTGAGATTTATTCTTTCTTGTTTCCCTCTCCCTATCCCACATGCACACATACACCACACAAATGGGCTCATGGCCTCACCCTTAAAAATGAATTCTATAGTTTCACCTTGAACTGAAAAACACTTTAAAAGTCAATCATCTTTGAAACTCTTCCTGGCAGAACCTCCCCAAAACTATTACTGACAGAAGTTATTTCCCCTTTTCTTCACCAAACCTTCCCATGACTATGTGCTATTATGCTCCTCAGCCTACATGAGTAAAGTTTTTCCCGAGTACAGTATCATTTATGATGGTTTAAAACTAATTACTGACTAAAATAAAAAGGAGCTCCTCATCATCACTGTGTTCCTTCTCATATCTCAAGATAAGTCAATTCTGATCTCTCCACTTTACTATTCAAACACTTTTTCTAATTCTTCATTCAAATCTTGTTTCCTCAAATCATCATTCATGTGTGCCACTTACCTCTGAATTTTTTCTTCTTTTTCCATGTGTGGAGTCCAAAATTAAGCACAAAAGTCTTACAAATGCTCATATAATTTGTGAGGACTCTGCAAAACACTGTTCAGAGGGCCATTTTTCTTCTCGTGTACATATGATGTCATATTCTGACTGGAGTGCAATAAGCAAAATTTCTATTTCCAAAAAGAGTTATTTTTTTCCTTTTTTGAGACCCCTTGATTTTCATGATGAAAGTACATCACAGATAGAGATGTCTAACCAATCATTAGTTTTTTGATAGTTTAATAAATGCTGTTGATCAACCAGTCTAGAGACCTAATTCATTCAAAAATAATTCAGACACCTAAAAAGCAATGAGAAGTACTTCAAGATGGTGACACAGAAAGATCTGAACTCAACTTCTTCCAGACACACACCAAATCCATGGCTACATGTGGAACAATTTCCACTGAAAAAGACCTGAAAACTACCTGAGCAAATCCTTCACACCAGGGAAACAAATAAACAAGGCCACACTGAAGCAGGTAGGAGAGGCTGACACACAATATCTCACTAAGAAACTCACTCCCAGCCGAGTGACTCATAATTAGGAGGGAACTCACAAACCCAGAGCTTCTCCTGAGGAGAAGGGCTTATAAGCTACAATGGGCACCCCAACTATTAAGACCTGCACCTGCAAGATGAGCCTCAAAAACATCTGACTTTGAAAACCAATGGGGCTCATATCCATGTGACCCAAAGAACTGTAGTGAACTGAAAGTAGCTCTTAAAGGGCTCACACAGGGATCACTCACCCCAGTGCCCAAGGCAAAAACGACCATCTGAAAAATGCTCAGAATTTACATGTAAGAAATCCGCTCTCTAACCTTCAAGTATCAGCTGGACGGGAGGGCCTGCTGGGACACTCTCCAGGACAGAGGCTGGTGGGAACCATCGTTGTGTTCTCCCTCTGCCTGGCAAACGCTGGTGGCACCATCTTTTTTTCCTTTCTCAATGGGCGCCATCTTTTCACTCTCCCTCTGCAGAGCTCCAGAGCACCAGAAAAACCCTGAGGGAAGCTTTTACATGCATCCAGTGCCCCAGTTTTTGTGGCTGCCAATCAGGGAATGCCTCTTCGTCACCTGGCTCTGGTAGAGAGGGGGACTTGCATTCCTGGGTGCCACAGGACTGTCACAATTGGAAAGACAGTACCTGGCAGACTATACCAGCCTCGAGCACTGCAAAGACAGCAGGCACATCCCAGTCTTTCTGAGGAAAAGCCTATTTGCTTGTGCTGGAGCTTCGGCCTAAGGGGCAAGCTTCAGGTTTGGCACACATCTAGAGGCCCACAGAACTGCTCCTGGGGAATATAGGCTGGGAGGTGCCATCTTTACCCTCTCCTTCTGCCTTGCTACAGCTCACCAGTGTCTCCCAGAAACGAGCTTATATACTCAGCTGGAGTCCCAATTTTGTGACTATAACCCCCAGAACAGCTGGATCCGGTGGACAGCAGGGCTAATACTTGTGGTCTAACAGAACTGTATATATTTGCATACTTTAAAAGCTGCTGAATGAGATGAGATTCTGGCTATCAATCAGCCTGAATCTATGTGCTGACCAAAAGACTCCTTTTGGAACACTGACAGGTCCCTGCACACCCTCAACTACTGGGAGCTATTAAAAATAAAATAGGCTGCTTGGACAACCACAAAGGTTAGAAAAGCAACCAAGAGCTAGAGCAGGGCTGAACAGCAAAGCTCATCTCCCTAAACAAGCTCACTTCTTCAAGACTAGGAGAGGTGGCTATTTCACCTAACGCATAAAAACCAACACAGAGATAAAATTGGATTGCTATCTTACATAATACACAATATTAACTCCAAATGGATTAAAAATTGAATGTAAAACCTGAAGCCATAAAACTTCTAAAAGAAAACAGGTGAGTGAGCATTCTGATGCAGCAACTTTTAGATATAACTCCAAAAGCAAAGGCAACAAAAGCAAAAATAAACAACGAGGCCTCTATCAAACTAAAAAGCTTCTGCAGAGCAATGGAAATCATCAACAAAACAAAAAGAAAACCTACTGAATGGAAGAAAATATTGTAAATCATGTATCTGATAGGGGATTAATATCCAAAATAAATAGAGAACACACAATTCAATAGTAAAAGAACAAACCATCTGATTTTAAAAATGGGCAGATGATCCGTAGAGACATTTTTCCAAAAACATAAGGCTCACAACATCGCTAATCATCAGGAATATGCCAATCAAATCCACAATGAGGTATCACCTCCCACCTATTAGAATGGCTATTAACAAAAAGACAAGTAGTAACAAGTGTTGGCGAGGATGTGGAGAAAAGGGAATCCTCATGCACTACTGGTAGGAATGTTAAGTTGGTATTGCCACTATGACAACAGTATAGGCATTCCTCAAGAAATTAAAAACAGAGGTACCATATGATTCAGCAATTCCACTTTTAGGTATTCACCTGAAGAAAATGAAAACACTAACGCAAAACGATATATGCACCCTCATGTTCATTGCACCATTGTTTACAATTGCCAAGACATGTTCATCAACAGATGAATGAATAAAGAAAATGTGGTGTCTCTGCATGTGTACACACACATACGAACACACACACACACTGGAATATTACTCAGCCATAAAAAATAAAATGAAATCTTGCATTGTGATAATATGAACAGACCTTGAGGGCAGTGTGCTAAGTGAAATAAGTCAGAGAAAGACAAATACCATATGATGTTATATACTTACAGAATCTATAAATAATAATAAGTTCATAGATACAGAGAACAGATTGGCGGTTGCCAGAGGTGGTGGCAGTGAATGGGGAAAACGGGTGATGGCGGTGAAAGGGTACAAACTTTCAAGTATGAAATAAATAAGTCATGGAGATGTAATGTACAGCATGGTGACTATAGTTAATACTGTATTGCATATTTGAAAGTTGCTAAAACAGTCTTAAATTTCTCATCACAAACAAAATGTAACTAGGTATGGTAACAGATGTTAACTAGATTTACGGTGGTGATCATTTCACAATATATACAAATATTCAATCATTATGTTGTATACCTAAAATTAATGTTATATGTCAACTATACCTCAATATTTTTAAAAAAAGAAAAAATCAATGACATTTTTTCCTTAAATAAAGGAGGAAAATATTGTTTAAAAAATGACAAAGTTGGGAAAAAAGCTGTATCTTGTCATGTGATGTGATTTAAAAAAACTCAGACTGCAGAGTTGCTTTACGTTTGCACAATTTGCTCTACTATACACAAAGGAATCCCATTCAAGAAGAAACTAAAAATCCATTTTTATTAATAGTTTTTTGGAGGGAAAGAGAAACAACATATTACATACATGTTTACAAACATTTGCATAAAATGATTTTTCCTTTCCTTTGAAAAGATATTTTTTTCATTTGGCAAAAGATTAAAACATTATTTACCAGAAGCAATGAAAGCCAGTACCTTTATAAATGGTCGCATCTCCTATACAGTTAAAGGCTATGTAAATTGACACCAACGTTTAGAAGAACAATGAACTAAAGTAGCATGGTTAATGGTAGGACTGCTCTGTTAGGAGATGGAACTAAAGTTATGAGTGGTAATTAAGAATATGAAATACAGTAATTACATCCTTGAAGGTCTTATTCTCCAGGAGGAGGAAGAAAAGGAATAAGAAAGAGGGAGAGGGAGAAAGAGCAAGAAGGAGGTGGGTTGTGGGGAGGGGAGAGCTGTCGTGGGGGGGGGGAGGGGGGGGAGCATCGGAGAACACCACTACAGAGGGAGAATGTGCCCAACGTCACGTGTCCACGCAAACACGGCTCTGCTGGGAGGGTGTTCTCGCTCCGGAGCTCCAGGCACCATTCAGAACAGTTACGGCTAAGGTTACCAGAGAATGAACAGATTACCTCTACAAGAAGCTACAGGTTTAGAGCTACCTTGAAGACGATTCTCTCAGGTAAGAGCAATCTTTTCAGAACTTTAAAAGCAGGCTTTTGTTTTTTGTTGTTGTTGCTTCTAATATACAAAGAAAAAAATACGACAAAGGGGAAGGGACATAGATCAATATCTTTTCTCTCTTTTATCTCAGAGGAAATGTCTTTTTTTAACGTTAAGAAATAATAAGCATTACAGAATTAACCCAGTAACACTAGTGAATTACCTGTGCCAACTAACTAAAAAGGGGAAGAGAAACAGATCAATCTTGGCTTTTACTGCTTTAGTGCCCACATAGATAGAAGATAATTAAAACATACAGTATCTTTTTCTTAGGAATAGCCTAAACCTATTTGTTTTCAACAAAATTTAGATTTTTAAAAACAGTCTGGACTATTCATGGTTTTTGTCCCATATTTTCCATTATAAGCCTCATTATCTTCATTCGAAATAACATTTTTCTTCACTGAACAGGACAAAATCTGCACGCTCAAAAATCTCAGTATTTCTATTTTACTACACAATCCATCTGTTACTTTCTTGAGGGTGTTCCTAGGCTGATCTGCAAATGAGTACAAAACTTGGTAAAGTTTTATTTTTTAAGAATATTAAGTGATATAAGCTCTGGTATAAAAGAGGAAAGTAAAGTATATCCCCTTAGTCACAGTACTGCTCATCTTGGGCAGAAAAACTAAAACTCAGTGAAAATAACTCCTTTTTCAAATACCTAACTTCCCTAAAATTGTAGAGAAGAGGCCAACAATGCAGACATTAAAAAGGTGGGGGGGGAGAGGGGAATAGTAGGGTAGAAACTAAGAAGAAAAGCCAAAGATTCTAACCAGAAAGCTTTTCATTACCATGCAGTATTGAAATTAGTATAAAATTTCTGCTAAAAAATATCATTCTAAGCCATTTTATAGTAATAGTAACTTCAGTCATAGGAGTTGGGCACAGAAACCTGAAGCTATTAGGGACAGATATCTCTCCAGCTAAATTTAACTCTTTAGAGGTCAAATTTCATGCACAGAACCAAAGTTCCTTTCAAGTAATAAAATAGCAACAATTTAAATACAATACATATTTACCTATACTTCTATTACAAAACAAAAATTTAAACCTCCATTTAAAACATAATCATGTATGAATGTGGAAATTAAAAAAAAAACATTTGTTAATGAAAAATCTCTACATTACACTTAAAATACGAATTACAATCAATTTTGAGTCCAATGTTAACTCTATTGCAAATACTTGAGTAGAAACAGATAGCCTTTAGATATTCAATCTAAACTCTATCCAAAATGCCAGACCTAAATTTCAGCCTGTTTTAGTACTAATAACTGGTTTAACTTTTCCCATTCAGAGTGTAAACATGTATTTAAAAATTATTTTTAAGAGATAATAAATGTGAGGGTTTTTAAAACAGCCAAAAAAAAAATGCAAACCAGGTACTATAAGGTACAATATTTTCCCAACATACAAACAATTCTGAGAACAAAAATTACAAAATTACCTGTGGCAACTATGGAGATCTGATTTTAAATAGAAATTTTTAAAATTTTTAACTATTAAAACTACATCAAGTTAATTTTCTCTGACAACTGTACCAACCAGAACTTTCAGGAAAAGACTTACCCTCCAAGATTCATTAAATTAACAAACATCCAGAAATACAACATTCTCAAATACAAGTACTTCACATGAATGGAAGGCAGGGAGCACTTTATAAACCTTAAAAAGGCCAGGTTCTATTTAAATACTTGATATCAGAAGTATTATATAACTGGCCTACTGGTGCTAGAAAATACGTAAACTTTTGAAGAGAGACAATTTTTGAAGCTTGTTTTATTTACATCAAGTTATGAGATTGTTCACATTTAACACAAGAAGTCAGCTTCCAGTAAAGACTTTATAAAAAGATTTTCCCCATTTTTAATCACTTCGACATTTAGTGTTCAGGAAATGGGCCAGCTTTCTTACACATTTTAAAAATCATCTCTGCTTCTTTCTCACACCAGATTTCAATCTATCATGTTGAGAGATATTTGATATGCCAAAAGACTTGTCTGGATTTAGTAATAAATTGATAGTTGTATGGATGTAGCACATCTAAAAAGTATTAAGATCAAATTTTTAAAGTAACAAAACTTACATTTACAAACAAATAGTTACTTTAGCAGACTCTAAGCTTATTCCAGTATGTCACTGTAGAGATTTTGGAAAGAGAGTTTCCACTTTAGAGAAGTTTAATATATCCCAGAAGAAAGGCAGACTTATTCTTTTATAACTAACGTTTTTCCCCCTAAGCCATATTATCCAGTCTAATCACCCAACTGAATTTTGACAATGTCTAAAAGACAAATACAACCTCAAAGGTCAGGAAATGTCATGTACCCAAAAACAGCAGAATCTGAAGGCACCACAAGGCAATTACATTGAGGGAAAACACTATGTATACACTCTCTGCTATTTCTGCTTAAAAAAAATACAGAGATGTTTTAAGATGTTATTTTGTAATCAGAATAACGAATTAAAATATATTCCTCAAGTGTTTTGGTTTTCTTATAGGAAAATATTTGTGTATGCTCATCTTAGGATAGCCCTATACGGAAGCTAAGCAGGGTAGGGCCTGGTTAGTACTTGGATGGGAGGACAGCCCTATAAACAGAACTACAAACCTGCTTAAATTCACTCTGTTTCATTTCACAGACCACATCAACAGAGCATATATTTCAGACACACAAATCACAATGTTTACATGAGAAAAGAAAGAAGACTAATAATTAACATGTGCCTAAAATGAATGTTTCCCACAGTTTTGTAAAAACATAGAAAACCCAGTATTCCTGATTCAAAAAAAGATATCAAAGAATTATAAAAGCTAAACTTATAATGTACTAAATTTAATGTAGAGTTTATTCAAATTATAAACTCCATATTCCTAAAAAAATAAACTCCATATTCCTTAATCCTTAATAAGATCACAAAAAAAAAAGGTCTTTGTTTATTTTTTTTAATTAAGTAAGCTCAACGCCCAACATGGGGCTTGAACTCAGAACCCCGAGATCAAGAAGAGTCAGATGCTCTACTGGCTGAGCCAGCCAAGTGCCCCTCAAGTTTTGATTTAACAAGAATCATAGAAAAATCTTTGGGGAAATTATCTGTACAATCAGTGTTAGTCAAGGCTAACCCTGGTCCCTGATTATAAATAAACAGGTCCTGGTAAGAAATGAGAAAGCAGAATCCAAGTAGAAAATGATCCATAATTTTGGCTGAACCAAATTCCGTTTAATTTCTACCAAAACAAATAACCCACTGTGACTTTTTAAGTCATGTGGATAATCAGCCTATATTTTTTTAGAAGAAAAGAACAAATAGATCCAGTAGAAGTTCCACCTAAGATACTTAGCTTGCATTTCTACCTAAGATTTTTTACTTTGAATCTTTCCTTTGCTATGAAATGAAGCTAAGGAAATTAAATTGACAATGGATGTAATTATGAGATAAGCTAAAACAGAATACTAAAATACCTGCTTTAGACCTTGCTCAAAATAATTGTCTTTTTAAACAAAATCTTTCATAGCTAATAGAAATATTAGTAATGACTTATTTCCAAAGTCAAAAGTATTTTAGGTGGTCCCTCTAACAGACTCTGAGACAGGATTCTAAAACAAGAAGCTCATTTGGGAGGTAATCCCAGGGAACACTGATAAAGGAATGTTAGTGAGACAGTGAAGAGGAGGAAGAAAATAAAGAATACATATTTAGCAGTTTCCTGCTGTGGGCAGTGAAGTCCTGTCCCACTGGAAACTCTAGGAGACAGTGTGAAACATGCTCAGAGTATAACCAGAAGGGCAAGGAAGCTAGAGTAATTATCCTCCAACTCCCATCCATCACTGGCTGAAGGCTGCTCCCCAGGCATTATCTTCCTAGCACTTCCAATCTGTGTGTAGGTGAGAAAATTCACGGCAGAGTCACAGGTAATGCATGGACTGGAAGGGTGAGAGCCAAGTGTCTGCTGCAAAGACCCACCATCAGTAACTCACATACCAAATAATATCTCAAATTTCATTTTTGTAAATGTCCCACTACAAAGCCCAGCAGTGCATTTTATAAAAGCAACAGAACAGAAATTTTAGGCCTTCCAAGAAAAGAAAATAGACATCTTCAGAATTATTAAAAGTATGGAGTATTTAATCTACCAAAAGAAGTCTATTTTTACCTAAATTAATCAAAGTAGACATGTACATGAATGATTCCCATTTTTACTGAAGTTGTAAAATCCCATCACTATTTGAATTCAACATATCTCAAAGAGCCAGCACCAAAAACAAAACATAGAGTAATAATATGGTATAGCATCTGTGACAGACTGAAAATTAGAGGAGTTGACTCTTGTCCTCGCTCTGATACTAACTAGCCATACAAACTTACGTTAAGTCATATTATTTGTATGGGCCTGCCTCAGGTTCTCTACCAATAAAAATAAGGCAATAATGTCTGACCTATTTATTGTTGAGATTAAGAGGAAAGAAAAAAGTTGTGAAACATTTTAAAAATTAAAGTGCAATATATTAAATAAGGTATCTTACTATTGTCATAAAAAAATCAAAGGTAGAAAGGAGTTATATTATTCAATTCTAATTCACGTTAATAAACTCTGCTCTAGGAAAGAAGAGTGACGTGTTCCAGGAAATCAATGGCAACTCACCAGCAAACCCGAAAATGAATTCCAATGAAAAAGAGTTCACAGTACCTTTCTACTTGAGAGTTAGCTGAACATGTCATTGGGCAAGAAGCAGCTAAAGCAGATTTTAATTAAGCGTTTTAAGACGTTATACCACTTTTAAATGCCAGTGAACACCAAAAGATACTGCAAAATATGAGCTAAGAACCATGGGCCAGTGGTTTCAAATTTACCAGATCAGGGCGCCTGGGTGGCTCAGTGGGTTAGGGCCTCTGCTTTCGGCTCAGGTCATGATCTCAGGGTCCTGGGATCGAGGCCCCAGTCGGGCTCTCTGCTCGGCAGGGAGCCTGCTTCCTCCTCTCTCTCTCTGCCTCTCTGCCTACTTGTGATCTCTCTCTCTCTCTGTCAAATAAAGAAATAAAATCTTTAAAAAAAAAAAAATTTACCAGAGCATTTACACTACAATTCATTTCATTTGGCACTACACAGACCCTAGGAATACTAAATTCTATCATCTTTTAAAATTAGTAAGGAAGCTGGTTTCCATAATTAAAAACTGAAAATGGAAAAAGCCAATTAAAAAAGTGTTTCCAATTAAAAGGTTTATGCTTTCCTGTCCTTCAGAAAACACTTCATATGATGATTGCCTTTTGTTCTCCTTGCTTTTAAAATTCATCAAAATTGAACAAACACAGCTGAACGTCTACTACATTGGATCTGAATGGATACATTTTAAATGGAAAGAAAACTTCTTAGAAAAAATTTTCCATTTATAAAATTGTTAAGCTAAAATTACTTTTATTAAAATCTTGTTCAACAGTCTAAGCATTTAATTTAAAAATTCACCAAACTCTGTCATTCATATATTATTCCAGGTTTTTTTAGTTTTCATCGTATTTTAGTACTTTTTACTTAAATGTAGATAACATCACGTTCAGTAAATAATTCAGAGAATATTGTGGTCAGAAAAATTAAAATATTTTCCAAAACTTGCACTGGCAGATTTAAAGACCAGAACTCAGGTCTTGCTCACAGCCAAATACACTTGGCCTTCAAAAGCTTAATAATGGTATTTATATGTTCTTTGGTTTCATTATTAGGATGACAGGAAAGAAATAGGACTACAACTAAGTTAAGTTACAACCTCACTATACAGTATGAAATATGCATTTGAACATAACTTATAATTTATAATGAAAAACCAACTGTATTATATTATGGCTTTCAAAATCAGAAGAACTGGCTTTTAAAGTTTTTTCTGTTATTTTATAGTGTGAAGGCCAAAACCTTGTATTAGAATTAAACACACAGACATAAACAATTAATGTGATACATCTTGGGCACAAGCCACTCTGAAATTCCCAGAGAACCTTTAAATAAATGACAGATCTGAAACTCTAAAATTATTCACATAGTATCCCAAGGAGCAGCATGGATCAATAAACTCATGATAGGCAAACAAATTCCATCCACAATAGTGACTTTGAAAAGGCGTAAGTCCCAGTTACCGGCATTACTTGAGGGTACTTTTACCAAATGTATAGCAGTCAGTCATCATAGTGTGATGCTCCTCCACTCAGTTGCATTTACAGGGTGAAAGAGGAAGAAGGCAGAATTTATCTGCCAGTTCCTCTTGGTTCCCTTCCTAATATTCTGACATTCACAGGTAAAAAGAGCAGGCTCCTTTAATACCCTATTCTGCCACAGATATGGCTCTGTTTTAATGTTCAAGAAGCACCTGTTTACGAAAGTAAAGTCACTGATTTGAAGACCAACTTAAATGTATTCTAGGAAATAGAAACTTCTAGCTTATATTGAAACGTTTTAACTAAAACAAAAGTATATTATTATTCTAAAGGTCTACTGTTTCACCACTAATAAGTAACAATCATCAATTTACCATTTATGTTGAAAGTGTTAAATGATCAAAATCGATTTTTATTAAGTTTTATACATATGAAATAAATTCCATTTAATTTGTACTAATTCCATTAGCTTTTTTTCAGCTGGGTGCTCCATAATTTTAGATCTACACCGATAACATACCCAGGTAGTGCTGATGCTAACCGCATCGGATGCTACTCTGAAACCACTCACCTAGCTTTTGAGTACTTCCAGTGTTTCTGAGGACAGAGCTTATCTGCATTTAGAAATCCTCATACAGAACACTAAATGTGGAACCAGAAACTTCCATTTCTTAATTTTTCCATCTAGAACAACACAGAACATTTCTATTCCTTCCTATACACGGTAGTCGCCCAAATATTTGAAGAAGAAATAAACAAAACTTCCTCTCTTTAAATGTATCTTTCCAAAATGAATATTATCCATTTCTTTGATTGCATCCCACTCTCCATAACACTCAGGCCTTTCATCATTCCAGATGCCTCCCTATGAACACTGTAGTTCATGATGTCCCTCTTAATAGGTAGCACTTAGAATTTAACATAATAATATTAAAGTTTTAGCCTGAATGTCAGAGTGCATGCCTGCCAATCAGTAATAGTTCCCTAACCACATTATATCTTTCAGCAACCATACCATAGCACTTCCCAACTGCCAGTCTATGGACTGATACTACTCTTTGGTGAAGTTTTCACTGACCCAGAGTAAATAAGAACAGAAGAGTGTAGCAATTTTTCCATCAACTTAAAGTTGTTCAAGTTAAATAACTCTTTTATTCTCAGTTTATGTCCTTCCTAAATATTGGGGGTTGGGGCTAGGGAGCTAAATATTAAGGGACAGTGATGGAAGATGGTAGTTATTTTTCCAAAGTCTTTACATGGCGAAAGACAGTCTCGCATTTCAGAGTCTCTCTTAAATTACTGCTTTATGCCCTAGAACACTCAAGGACAAAGGTTCATCTCATCCATCCTCTAGTATAGGTAGCCAAGTGCTTAGAATAATTTCTATAATTTGCAACAACTAATCACAACCTCATCACTCTTGATTAATTTACAGCAGCAAAGCAAACCTCCCAGTGAGTGATTCAGCAAATAAAAGGGCTTCAAAGTCCTTTAAACACTAGTTCCCAAGACTTCCTGTTTTTCTTTACCCACTTCCCATTTCCCTTTATAATTCTAAGTAATACTCAAACCCAGCCAAGTAGACTACATCAAATTAAGAGAGGGTTAGGAAGGTAGAAACTTACAATCATTTGTTGCAGTTTAAATTGCTAGACAATAATTTGAACTATAAGTAAACTGTACCATCTAGGACAGGGGACAGCAAACCATGGCCCGTGGACCAAATCCAGCTGTCTTTTTGTGTAAACAGAGTTTGACTGAAACACAGCCACACCTACTCGTGTACCCACTGCCTGTGGCTGCTTCTGTGCTACAACAGCAAAAGTGAATAGTTGAGACAGAGACCATACCGCCTACAAAACCCAAAATATTTAGTATCTGGTCTTTTATACAAAACATTTGCCAACCTCTTATCTAGAGCAATGAACAATTCACTACTAAAGAAAACTTTGTGACCTGCAACAATAATCAGTGACTAACTCAGGACCGACCATCCACATTGGAGTATCTAAATATGAATAGTGGAATATCTGAATAGTCCTTTATCCTACTCTGTATGAAGATTGTTGCCCACCCAAGACAAAGCATTCACTTACCTGCTCTCTGAGCTAATCTTTAACATACATTTCTCAAGGACTCACTAGTAGAATAGTGAAGAATCCATGAATATACTGCTCTGTGCAATCTACGGTTAAAAAAAAAGTTGCTGCAAGTAACTCAAAGGCATGTAATAAAGAAGAAACTGTACAGAACCACGTAATAATTTCCTTTACATTTTAGATTTCAAATACAAAACACTTTTAAGGCACTTAAAGTAGAAAAGCTTAAGTTCAACAATTTAGGTAATATTAACTGCATTAAATAATGCAAATTAATTTCCCTTTTGTGTTAAAAAAACTACTTTCATTTTTATGTTTGTAGAGTTGAAATCAAGATAAAACATCTAATCTAATTTCATCATGTAGCTTTTTAACATTCTAGAATGTGCTTAAAAGATCACCTCCACATTTTATAGATGACAATGTCTCGATACAAAATGAAATATTTATGTAAGAGAACTAATTATTGGCACAGATAGAACTAGAACTCAAAGTATTCAACTATTAGTTTGGAACTCTTTCTACTTCATGATTGAGTATGAAAGATACGCTCATATTCTAGGAAACGGTGGAGTGATGTTGAAATAGTCTTGAGTTTTAAATGTACAGTAAACATATTCTCAGGGGCATATAGCCCACTCAACCTAAGCAACCCCTCTTGTGTTTTTCATTAGTCAATCAACTATAAAATCACAGAAAGAAAAAAATTGATTCATGGTAAAGCCACTTATCAGAATGATGAAAAAGAACAACCCATTATATCCTTAACAAATGATCAAAAATTAAAATAAATAATAATCAATAGTGGAGAAGGGGCAGTATGATGGATACTCACATATTGCTAATTTGGTACAAACTTTCTGAAGGGTAATATGGCCATATTTTAAAGTGCCTAAAAAGTTTTCACCATCGAAACCAATTATTCCATTCCCAGGAATATAACCTAAAGAACTAGATTATCATAGAGTTCAAATTTTACAGTTTTACGAAGATGTCCATCCCACTTTTATAATTGTGAAGTATTAGAAACAATCTAATATCCAAAGAAAGAACTGGTTCAATCATGGTGTATGTATTCATACAATAAAATATTAGGTAGCCATTTTTTAAAAATCACATTTTCAAAGACATGGGGAAGTACTTAGGAAGTTATAAAAAGTAGGGTATACAACTATATGGTCAGTATAATCTCAATTTGTTATGCACACACGCAAACACATTTACACACTCATACATATAAATAGCATAGACAAAGACTGAGAGGAAATACAAAAAATATTAACAGTGTTATCTCTGGATAGTGAAATTGCAGATTTTTTTCTCTTCTTTATCCTTTTCAGTATTTTCTAAATTTTCTGTAATAATCATGTATCAGTTTTATACTCAAAATAATAAAAATTCACTCCATAGTTAATTTTGAAATTTTTACAGTTTATATAATAAATAAGGAATAAATATTTATAGTACTCAAAAGTATACCTAAATGATGGGAAATAAATCATTAACATGTAAGAGTATAATTTCCACACATGTATAGGTGGATAATTTTGAATCCAAAAGATAACATTATTTTTTCTCAATTCTTGAGTATAGAAAGTTGATACTTAGTAAATAAGAAATGCAAATCTTTAAATAAAATTGGTGCAAGGCATCTAAAAATTGTGCTATTCCGGCATAACACTGAAGATACAAACGCTCTCCAATGTAATGTAGATAGATACCCAGTATTAGATTGAAATAGATATAATCTAGTACATGCATGGTGGCCAATAATTAACTAATCAAATTATATATTTTTTTTCTCCCCAAAGTGACTAGAAATGGTTTATGCTAAAAAAAAAAAAAGAAAGAAAGAAATACAACACCATACCATTATTTTAGTTGGAAGAGCCGCACCAAAAATCATGACAAAAAATTTGTAGAACTATAAGAAAATCCAGTGGTTTTTTTTTTTGTTTTTGTTACTCTTAATGATTTCTTGCTAAAAATTCAAGTAAGAGAATCAAATTGTTTAAAGCACTAAAAAAGCACAGCAGTAGTATATGGTCTGCAATGATTTGAAAATGACTAAGAACACTCTTCAATATTTCCTCATTTGCAGACTACTGCCTATCAAAGACGATCTTTGAAGGAAAGGACTACATCTGTTCTTTTACCAATCTTGAATTTATATTCTATTATAATATAGTAATGACACAAAGTGATGTCACACACAAAAAGCCAAACTATATGTAATTTTAAAAACTAACTTTAAAATATGATTCTAATATCTGTGATTTAAAAAATCACATAAATATGTAAAATATAAAATACATCCTTACATATTTTTTACATGAGCTGAAGTTTACCACTTTTAACATAAAAATTCTGAGATGGAATTAATAAAAAAACAATTTTCATAGGTACCACAGAGCAATAAGTTTAAATCAGACTATTTTGAGTTGTGTAGCCCTTTATTAGCAACTAAAATAGAAGGTATCTGTTGTACAACACGGGTAGTAATTGACTATAACTGGAGATTTATTATATTCTAATACAGATCATTTATAAATGCAATTTCTTTATTAAAAAGCTTCCACCCTTTTTTTGTTTGTTTGTGTACAATTTGCAAAACTATTCTGAAAGCGGAATATATGTGCACAAGTCTGCAAAGAGTGCAAATTTAGAATATGGTAAATGCTTTACAAGTTACTTTCAAAAAACTGTCTGCCACAACTGGGCCTTTACATTGCCATCTTTTTTGATCAAATTATTTTGATGCCAGCCTTCCTTCCACTGCCCTAAACTATAAAGCATTTTTTAATGAGTTGAAATTAAGGAAGGACTACACCTACTAGAAAAGAAGAGAAGAAAGTTCTATTAGTTTGAGGTTTCGGAATCCCCCCAAACCAGGACCAGTATCTTGGTAAGGGCTAGGCTGGGACCCCGGACAGAGAATGAGTATGTGCAGGTGGCATCCCTGAGGATTCAGAGCTTCAGTGGACCGTGAGTGCTCCCGCTGCATAACTCACTGAACTGTCTTGCCAGTTTCTACACTGGCTTGACTGGGCATAATTCAAAAAGGAAAAGCTCATATTCATTCCATTCTTCTGGAGCTCTGTGATAGCCTAGGGGAAAAAAAAAATTGGTTACGACAGACCTCATGTAAAAAGTAAACACTCTTTGTGTTGGTGGCTTAACTTTGTCCACTTCACAGCTGAAGCCTAGATTTTTTACTCTTCTCTTGATTTGTTTCTTGAGCTTCTTACTGCATCATATTAATTAGGAAAAAGAGAATTCCTTACTTCATTCTCTCAAAGAATTTCCCCAAATCTGACTTCTTGATAAATTTTAGTCATCACACACCCTACCATTGTTATATTTAATAAAGCCACTTCAAGAAACATATACCTTTCTCTCTTTTCTCTAAACCAAATCATAGCCACTTCTGTCATGAAATCCTGGTCTCTTCTTTGTCTAACTTTGACTAAATTTGAAATATACATAAATTAATTTCCAGATCTAAGGGGTAAACCACTATATTTTTACTTTAAATGTAGATTGGTTCATCATTTATTTTATTAAAATTTTACTTCATCCAATTCAGACTTTAGGAAATTAGTGTAGCTTACCTAGTTTAAATTTCAAGAATTAGTTTAAGCCCTTAACAGACTTTTCTTTCTAGTCAATACTGCTTAACAGAAAATCATTCCTAAAAATCCACAATGCACTGTCTTTCAAATTACAGCGAACTAACACTGTAGGGTAGGTTCCTACCCTGCACTACTCTAGCCTAACATCACCTTCTCCATTATTTCTCTGCCTCCCCAAACAACGAATGCATTACTGCTTCCTTCTCCCACTCCTGAATATACATACACTTTCTTCTCTATTAAACAGTCTCACATTTTCTTTTAGGAGATCCATACTGTTTTATTAGAGGAAAAATTAATATTATTGTCTCTTTCAAAAATCCAGCTACCCAAAACTTCTGCCTCTTACTATTATTTACATGTAATATCGTTTTTGTTGTAAAGAGAAAAACATATACATGTGATCTGTGTCATGTTACTAAATTATGAATATCTGAAGTTCAAGAACAGAATTTTCCTGTTTATTCTTAATAGAGTCTAGAACATTAAATAAAATCAAAAAATGAATAAGGTTACTTATTACCAAGGGTTACTTTGATTTATATTTGTAAAGAACATACTGGAATTGGCTGTGAGTCAAGAGAAAAACTAGGTTTCTATTCTAAATAATTTTTCTATATTTAAAAGAAAGTACTGGCCTGTACTTTATTCGTGTAAGCAAATAACTTTATTCATGTAAGCAAAATAATGGAAAGCCAAATTATCTTAAAGGTGCTCGAAAGAAAAGTTACCTAAAAGCAATGTTCATTAATAAGCTATCACAGATGGTAACAATTAAGATATTGTGAAACATCATAGGATCAAATGTTAGAAATCAAGGCGTCCTAAGGATACTCACATTTAATAACACCCCAATGGGATGTCTTCCACATATAGTATTATGGTATTTCTTCAAGTAGTTGCTAAAAGATACAGGGTCTAGTTGTTCTATAATACTCATACCCTAAAAAAAGAAGAGAAAAAGAAAATGAAAGAAAAAGAAAAAGGTACACAATTTATTATCTCCTAATTACATTTTAAAACTGTTACTTAGAGATAAACATAATTTTTCAATTAAGGAGAAGTAAAGAAAATACATTCCATAATCCTTGTGAAATATCAAACTCTTTCATCAAAAGTAATCTCATTATAGTCAGCTCTCAACAATATGTACTCTTGATTAACAGAAAACTTTCCATCCTCAGTTTAGTTTCTTATGACCTCCTGCTATATTTTCACAACACCATCACCAGTTACCACTCACAACCCTTCAACATTTCACAATTTTACATTTTTCTTCTATAAATGTGTTTACAAAAGTAAATCTATTGTGAAAATTAAATTTACTATATGACAGGTTTTTTTTCTCGTAACCATCATATTCTCCTTCCATTGGCATAAGTAATTAAGAGTTTACTGTAACTTAGCTAATTCTATAACGTACACTTAAACATCAACAGTGTGCAAGGCATTTTGAATTATCAGTACATGATAAAAAGAAGATACCACTAAGAAAAAGGTTAACATATTTTTAATTAACTTAAAGCTCATAAAAGACAAATGCTTAAGCAAAATGGGCCTTTTATGAACTTTTTAAAAGAAAGACTGGCCTGTCTTCCAGTTACAAATAACTTTATTCATGTAAGCAAAATAATGGAAAGTCAAATTATCTTAAAGTCTTTTTATCTCCTGGGTGGCTCAGTCAGCTGAGCAACCAACTCTTGGTTTTGGCTCAGGTCATGATCTCAGGGTCCTGGAACTGAGCCCAGCCATGAGCTCTGCACACAGCAGGAAGTCGCTTGAGACCCTCTCCCCTGTCCCTTCCCGGCCCTCCCTCCCCACTCACGCTCTCTCTCAAATAAGTAAATAAATCTTAAAAAGGAAAGAAAGAAAGAGAGAGAGAAAGAAAGAAAAGAAAGAAAGAAAGAAAGAAAGAAAGAAAGAAAGAAAGAAAGAGAGGGAGAGAGGGAGAGAGGGAGGGAGGGAGGGAAAGAAAGAAAGAGAAAGAGAGAAAGAAAGAGAAAGAAAGAGAGAAAGAAAGAAAGAAAGAAAGAAAGAAAGAAAGAAAGAAAGAAAGAAAAGAAAAGAAAGAAAGAGAGGAAGGAAGGAAGGAAGGTAGGAAGGGGAAAGAAAGCAAAGAAAGCAAGCTTCTTATCTCTATACTTTCGGTGGAATGTTTTATTTTTAAGATTTTAATTCAGGATCAAAAAATTTTAAGACTACTATTATAACAGCCACTATGACTTGGAGATGTATTCACACTAAATTCCATACCCTGCAAAAGCATTCAAATAATGTGTTCATAATACAATAATACAGAGCAATTTTAATCAAGCAAGTAAATCAATAATTCTCACTCATTCATTCACCAATTACCTTACCTTGTTTTCTTGTTCAGTTAAAATGTTTTACATTTGTGTTCAACAAACTGGATTAACATATTCTGAGAAATGTAAATGGTGGTTTAACTAGGGAATCAACTGATATATTTTGCGTGGTTTTTAAATTATATTTCAGCATGTTTTAAAACAACCACAGTGGAAAAGCACCTAGAGTAATCAGATGAACACTCATCTGAAAATGATAGTAATCAGTAGGTGACATAAAAATACTACAGTGGTAGCATCAAAATTTAATTTTATAAAGAATTCAAGTCATTCATAAACATCATCACACTTTCCTGCAAATAGGAAAAGATAGGTATGTCCATGTAATCAACTTTCAATTGACTGCATATCAACTAGCCACTCTCAGACTTGTCCACAACTGGTGTTTAACGCTAAGCTGTTTTCCCCTGCAAACTAGGAGGCTTCCAAGTCAACAGTCTCCAGTGACATTTGGTGCAAATTCAGAAAAATATGAACAAACTTAAAAATTAAAGCTAAGATAAACAATTAGTACCATAATTCTGGTTCAAAGAATATCACACAATATATTTCTAAACCAAGTAGTAATGCAGAGATGGAGTTACACAAATCTCTTCCACACATATGGATAATCAAGACATAACTCCCTAAAAATGAAGAAACTGAGGCATAAATAAGGTTAAAAGCTTGCCTCTGAATTTCTAATCTGAGGCTCTTACTCACTAGTCTACTTCATGCAGCATAAGAGACATACTAACAATTCTTTAAATACTCTCACAGCTATGATTGGTACATTTTAAGAGAACTTTTAATGTTCTTGGATGAAGTCTAAGGAAGGACTAAGTGAAGGACTGCTAACCTTAAATAGAACTCTACTCGTTAATAAATCATGTGACACTGAGGTTCTGATGTATGTGTTAATGTTAAAATCTTAAAGTACATTTTGAACAAACTTATCACATTCATATGATGACATGAAGAATTCAAAGACAGGAAAACTAATGATCAAATTTGTTGAAAACAAAGAATTCAAGAAATTTCATACAGAAAGGTACAAAATAAAGTTATGAATCTAGAGAAGACACTACTAAATAAAGTGCTTGAAATTAAGGTATAATGGTTAAATTACAAGAAGGAAAAGAAAAAATTGAGATGACAGAAATTAAGGGATAAAATTTAAATATTTAATTCCCTAAAGTGTGTTATGTACCTACTAGGGCAAGAATCGATTCCACTACAATCAATTCTCTGACAAATAAAGACAGTGAATGAGTATGCAGTTTTATAAAGAAGGGATATAGAGAAAAAAATAAGGCTTTTCTCAAGAGTGAAATTCCCTAATTGGAAAATTCACAAAGTATGCAAACAACAGCAATAATGATAATGAGAAAGAGGGAATCTATCAAGCAATACAGACCACTGGCAAATACACTTTTGTGTATTATTTACATTTTGATGTTAACAATTTTTAAATCAGTTACCAAAATTCCAAGAACATGAAAATGCTAATTTGATACTACTGCCAACTGCCAAAATTCCAAGAAGATGAAGAAACAAAGTACTTCTCCAATACGCTTAGTTAACTCTTCTATTACTTAAAATACTTGATCAGTGAATCTAAAGTCCAGGTGACGAAAATCTTACCTACGGCCTAGCATATTGAGAATCTGTTCACATGAACTTAAATCCAATATGAAGCAGTGAAGATCTAAGATACAAAGCAGATACCATAAACACCAAAGCCAATCTCCATCATGATTTGGGTTTCTGAGAAATTTAGGGGCTTCGGCGAGAAATCCTCAGATTGAAAGCTAACTCCCTGGCTTGAGGGGAGGACAAGAGCAGAGGGAATCTATCATTACGCTGACTCTCGAACGAGTGAAAGCTTGTAATGTTAAATCCCAAGTGGCAATCCTAACCTGAACAGACAATTTTAACTGACAGGGGCTGCAATTCAGGACTCTGATAAGACAACAAAGATCTACCCTTTTAAAAAAGTTTATATATAGGGGCGCCTGGGTGGCTCAGTGAAACGTCTGCCTTTGGCTCAGGTTATGATCTCAGGGTCCTAGGATCGAGCCTGACATGGGGCTCCGTGCTCAGTGGGAAGTCTGTTTCTCCCTCTCCCTCTCCCTCTATGAGCTCTCTCTCTCTCTCTCTCTCTCTCTCTCTCTCTCTCTCTCTCAAATAAATAAATAAAATCTTTAAAAAATAAAAAAGTTTATATANCTCTCTCTCTCTCTCTCTCTCAAATAAATAAATAAAATCTTTAAAAAATAAAAAAGTTTATATATAATAAAATATTTAATTTAAATTTAATTTAAATACCATCACCAGAAGAAGTCTCCCTCTACAGTAACAAACACAAAAAAGAAACAAAACCATTTTAGAGGACTTTAAGAAATTGGAACTAGAACCACAGGTCTTTTTATTATGAACACTTAATTAATCACCATATTATCAAGTGAGTAGGCCTCATTTTTTGATGTAAGGATACATATTTATATTGGAAAGGTGGATGTACATTTAGGTAGGCAAGGTGGGAAAAGGAAATATTCTGCTTTCAGTAAGAGGCATCAGATAAAATCTTACATTCAAAGAAATTTTATGGGGAAAAAAAATCACCCTAAAGATAGCAGTGCTAAAAAGCAATATACTAATAAATAGCTATCTTAAAAGACAATATTATAAAACCTTATACCAAAGACTACTAAAGAAACTATTGGCCTGAGTTCGAGAAAGAAGTATGAGGAGACAAACCTGAACAATTTCACTTTCAAAAGAGTCGAAAGAAAGAACAGCAACTGAAGTTCAAATTAAATGAAGTGACTACTAATAAATTTGGAAGGAAAATACCTCATAAGGATGACTACAATGACATTTTCAGATTCACTTTGCCAAATCATAAATAATTTGGCAATCTCCATAATGAAACATTGGTCTATATCAAAAGTGGCACAGAAAAAAAAAATAACATGATTATGTGATATATATATATATATAATGTGTCTGTATATACTTATGTACGGTTAATGTTTCCAGTATGTAACAGCAAAAGTTCACAAAAATGAGTGTCTTAAAATATGTTCTGCTTTGTAATTACTGAAATTATAAAACTCTAATTACCAAAACATGATCAGCAGCCAAAACTATTATAACACTTTGAGAATCTCCTGTTAACTAGTTACTTTCTTCCCCACTTATAACATTTGGAAGATCCAGTTTACTTTCCTATACGTTTTTCTTTATGTATTTTTTTCACATAACTCAATTCCAAGATATTCAAATGTTAGAGATGTAATTATTTTATAATAAGAGGAACAGCTATTTTTATTTTCCTTTCGAACCTAGAAACACTTTAACTTATTTTAGTAACTCTATTTAATAAGATTTTTCTGATAACAAAAAGAGCCAAAACTAATTAACACACTAATTTTGAAAAGATTATATCTAAGATTTTATACTTAAATAATTTTTCACCCCATCAAACTTTCAAAATGTATAACAATTACAATTCAGAATCACTAACGTGTTTTAACACTTTATATAGAGAACCATCCAATTATATTTGCTCTGAAAAGATTGCATATAGAAACTAAGATACTGGTTCTCAAATGAATGAAATTATTTATAACATAAAATGGCACTTTAGAAAAGGAATATATAGAGGGATATTCACCATTTGATTATATAAATCAATTAAGAAAACATGTTATATAAGAGTTTAATAATGAGTGTACATATATATATATATAAACATACATACGTGACTATATGTATAGACCTAACCACTCTTATTATTTTAATCCACTTTAACCCCCAGAAGTAACTTACAACTTGAATTAAGAACATGCTAATAAAAAACAGAACACTTACGAGCCATTTAAAAATTCTATATATAAACAGAAAGGGACCACAAAAATCCAAGTGACTCTAAGTCAAATTTGATATGACATTTGACTCCAAGTCAAATGTCATATCAAATATTAAATTCAACTTATTAACAAATACTAAATTCAAACTTATTAACAAGAAGCAAATACTCAATATTCAGAAATTGTATTCCAGACTACATAAAAATTTAAAAATTATGACCCTAATTTTGGACATCTAAAGTAAGGTAAATCGATGCAGATTTAGAAGTCAATATTAAACTTACTGATTCTGTGTACCCTTCTTGAGCAAAAATGTCTAATTTCAAAGACTTAGAAGCTACCACAAGAGGCAATAATTTTAGAAGAATTATGAGAATCATGTCAATGGGTAGTTGTTACCCTTTTTTGCTCTGCCTCAAAGTAGGAAACCAAGGCTATCTGTCTGATAATAATATACCTCAAGAAAGATAAGTAAAGCTAGTCCTCTTAACATAAGTTATCAATATAGAATTAGAAGACTAAAAGAATAGTTAAGTATGGATGTTTATACATAACACATAGAATAATTAGTAAAGTAATACTAAAGTGTTTAAATGTGACCACAGTTCTAAAGAGCTCCAAAGGATGCTATTATGTTCGGTGACTTCGGAGTACCAGGTAAACTAATGTTTTAAAGAAAAATCTCTCTGTGCTAAAAGCATTAATTCACGGATTTACAAATTTTTATGTGTGCAAAATTAAATGCTGCCTAATTAAAGCTGGCAAATGATTTGAAGATCTGAATAGAAAGCAAGAGTAGATAAATAGGAAATATGTTCTACTGAACAGATTAGGGGCCATAGCAGGACAGTGCAAATTCACCTACAAAGAGAATTTTGGAATAAAAAGATGTTGGGACTCTCCATACTTCCAGAAGGCAAATCTCCAGGGAGCACTAAGGGCAAGTCTACTTTGAAAAAGTCCCATGGGTGACTGAAATTGTAAAGACGAGGTGAAAGATTACTATAGTATACAATCTCCTCTCTGCCCTGGCTCTAATTACCATCTGCATGTTAGTTACTTAACTCCAGCCCTCTTCCCCAGACTTCCAACCAGTACAGTCAATTCCGTAGCAAAGCCCTTCTGGAAATACTTCTGAATGTGATCTCAAATCTACCAGCTTCCTTCCATATCCGCTAAAGCCACCCCAGTCCAAGTTACTATTGTCTCCCCACTAAACTACTGCCCGTGCCCACTGTTACTGCTCCTGGGCCTGGTGTAGAATCCATTTTCTACACAACCACCAGAGTGACCTTTAAAGTAATGTAACTAGGGGTGCCTGGGTAGCTCAGTCGGCTTCTCCCTCTCCCTCTGTCCATCCCCCACTCTTGTGCTCTCTCTTGGTCTCTCTCTCAAAAATAAATAAAATCTTAAAAAAAAAATAATGGAACTACATCATTTCTTCGTACGTACATACATTCCTTACCCTGGAACATAAAGCCCTACATTATCCAAATCCTGCCTATCCCTCTTGCCAGCACAGCTTGCACCACTCTTACCCTTATCTACTGTACTCCTGCAACACTCGCCTATTTTTTTCTTGCGTTCACGCCCAGCCTCTTTCCTGTCTTAAGGACTTTGACAGGCAGTTCCTTCTGTTCAGAATGCTCCTTCCTCTGACCTTTACTTGGTTTGGTCCTTCTTATCATCTCACTTTAATGTTTCTCCTCAGGGCAGTCTTTCTCCAATCACTTAACCACCAATCACTTGAATCATTTAGTATTTCAAAACCCTTTCAATATTGTCTGTATGGCACATGTCACTTTTGGAAACTAACATATAAAGCCTTACTGTTTGTTTGTTTTTTTTAATGTAGATCCTCCTGTTAGAATAAAAGTTCTGTAAGAGTAAGTGTGTTTGTTTACTGCCGTATCTCCAATGGTGCCTGAGAGTGTAAGTGCACTAAAAAGTAACTGGCTAACTTTACTTTACTAAAAAGTAAAATGAAAATCCAAATGCCAACTTGACATCTCCACTTGGATGTCTTAAAGGCAACAGCAAATATAACATATCCCGAATGTGATTTATGATTTCCCTACCTCCTAAAACATCATTCTATCTTCTTATGCTTTAAATCTAAGCGAACAGTACCAACACTCAACCAGCAGCATAAGCCAGACATTTAGGAGTTATTCTTGATACTTCCTTTCCCAGCAAGTTCAATCAATCTCCAAGTCCTATCATCAATTTGTCTCTCATATGTCCTGAATATATCCACTCTGTCCCTCTCTTCCACCATCAATCACCACCCCATCCACTGTCTAAATTACCATTTGTTACCTGGATTACCAAACTGGTCTACTCATTTCTCCTCTGACCTCCCTCCAATGAATGACCTGCTACACTGCAGCTATATGATCTGTTCAAATACAATCTGATTTTATCACTTTCCTATTTAATACCCTTTAAACAGCCTGTTCTAGGGGTGCCTGGGTGGTTCAGTCAGTTAAGCGTCTGCCTTGGGTTCTGGTCCGGGGATCAAGCCCCATGTTGGGGTCCCTGCTCCCTGCTTCTCCCTCTGTCCTGCTCGTGCTCACTCTCACTCTCAAATAAATAAAAATAAAAATCTTAAAAAAATAAATAGATAAACAGGGACGCCCGGGTGGCTCAGTCAGTTAAGCGTCTGCCTTCGGCTCAGGTCATGATTCCTGGGTCCGGGGGTCCTGCTTCTCCCCTCTGCCTGCCACTCCCTCCCCCTGCTTATAAATGCACGCGCTCTTTCTCTCTCTGACAAATAAAAATAAATAAATAAAACCTTTAAAATAAATAAAATAAACAGCCTGTTCTAGATTCTTTAGCTTCATTTTTCACCAATACCCCCAACCCATTCATCCACTGATCCACTCAACCACTATATATATTGAGTACCCAGTAAAAGGCTGACACAAAATGGACAAAGACCCTGATCTCATGAAGCTTACAATACGGGAGGTTATCACCAAACAAGTCAACAAATAATAAATCACACCGTAATTAATACTGAGAAGAAAACTTAAATAGGGTAAGGTCTTGGAACGACTGTTTACCATAGGGGCATAATGGAAAACTGTGGGCACATTTTTGGGTTGTCCCAATAATTAAAAGATGCTAGTGGGTGGTATCCAGGCATGCTGATTGTCCTATAATACAAGACAGTCCCACACAGAAATAATTGTTCTCATCCCATAACACTCTCGACATGTCTACATAGGTAAAAAACCTCCTTCTAATTATCTAGACCCTTAACTCTATTTTATATATAAATACTAAGAAGTTTTGCATGGTTTTAATATACAGTAGATTTCCAAGGAATGGCTATATTCATATAAAGTAAGGGAAGGCTGTACTTTGTTTAGTTTACAACTTTACTAAGAATTGTTCACCATTTTGGAAAATCAAGTCACCCAGCAATGCACTTTACTAATATGAGTCACAAACATAAAATAACTGTTTAGGTTTAGACTGATAGTTGTTATAGTAATGATATAATGTGTAAGCATCTACTTCATAGTGTCTTCTAATATAGTTGGTATTCAGGCACTTACATTATTAAAAATATATTATTTTATCATAAATTACTTTCCCCTTATTTCTTTTCATATTACAGTTAGGGTAATCAATTTAATTTGTATACAGGAAGATTATATTCATTATTTCATTCACTTGAAAAGTATTTACTGAGCACCTACTAATGTTCTAATCACCATTCTAAGCACTTTGGATACACTGGAGAACAAAATAAATATCTTGACTAACAAAATTATAATAAATAAGTAGAATATTGAGTTTGTTGAAAGAAAAACTGCAGCAGGGTAAGGTAAGTTGGGAATGCTGAGAAGGTGGAGTGTATGATGCAAAATTAAACTGGGTAGTCAGTGTGCCTTGTTGGGAAGGTAAACCTGAGCAAAGCCACAAAGTCAGACACTGAAGTACAAAAAGGGCCAAAGCCCTAAAGTAGACACATCTATATCATTCTCACAGAACAATAAGGAGAATATGTGTCCTGAATATCTCTTACATCTCTATATTGGAATAGCTTCTTTCTAAATCTGTTCAATGACTGCACTGTAAGTTCCATTAAGTGAAAGACAATGTTTTATTTTCTTAATGTCTTCAGTATTTCACACAGTACCAGACACACAGGAGACACCCATCAACCACTCGCTAATGAAGAAAATAAATGATGACATAACCAGAAAAGTTTTCTGAGGCAACTGAGAACTAAGCCTCAGAAAACTAAGATCAGCACTAGAAGCCAGAAAAGAATTAAATGACTGACATGACATCAGAAAGCCAAAAGAAAAGTCAGTAGATTAAGACCAAACAAAATTCCAAAGGTAAAAGTATTAGGCCATAATTATATCTAAGTAACAAGATAAATTTAAATATGATAAAATCTACGTATAATAAAATCTCCAAAGTAACTAAATTTGTATTCATTCCATTTGGCTTTTAATAAAATATTCAAGGTATAACCTACCTATAGTTTTAGATCCAGATTCCTTACTAAAATGTTTTATCTACTTTAGACTAAATATTCTTGTACTAAAACATATGCATAAAGCTTTTCAAACAGTGGTAAAGTTGATTTCAACATATCACAGACTTAAAGTCTGACAGAGTTTTAAAGATAATTTAGAGACCACCTATTTCAAGTCTCTCATCTTACAGATGACAAATTGAGGACTAGAGAACTTAAATGATCTGTCAAAGGTCAAGGCCAATAAGTGATATATCTGCTATATTTAATATTCTGTTTATAAGTTTAAAAAAAACAAAATGATTTGCATGACTTTTCAAATATGAAAACAATTACTACAACTGCCATACTACTTCAAGGAAAATGACAGCAGGATCAGTGTCTATTTTACTCCTGGGCCAGATAAGAATACAATCATATTTTTAAATTCTCTATTTAGACAACAAAATGAAACACCATTTAAGAAAATCCAAATGGCCAAAAAATATAATAATAAAATAAACTAAGAATTTGCTACGGTTGTTTCTGCTTTTAAGTAAATAATGGCATTAGTATCCTGTCATCCCTAAACCTGAGACACTCCCCCAAATAGCATCTAAAATCTATATATTATTCTTCACCTCATTAATCAAATAAAATTAAGATAAAGGAAATTTCAACTAATAGAAAAGGGATTATTTTTATAATCAATATTCATATGATTATAAACTATATTTTGCACATTTAGTTAAATAAAGATAGGGAAAGAATTATTAGTCCACTGTATATTTCAACATATTAAGTCTTGAATCACTAATCTGAAATTAAAGAAAACACCTTAGAGCATTAAAACCCCACACCTGAAAGACTTACCATTTTATCTAGATGTTCAATGGATCTATAAATCTCCCCCTGGGATTCATCATAGTAACTGTAACGGAACCTTTGACCTTGAAACAAATATCATGTACAAAATAAAATAGGGAAAAATTAGAAGCTAAAAAGAAAGCAAGCGCTTACCAAATAATTTCAGTTCTCATGGAAGGCAAAGCACAGCTTAAGCCTCTGAGAGAATCATTCCCAAGAGCCCTTGTACATAAAAATAAAAGGCATATTTGGGAAGTAATAAAGAAATGATATATCACCAGTGTTTTATGATGTTAAAAACTATTTCAAACTGTAGAACCTTAAAGTCACGAGCAATACAAAAGACTAAGGAAACAAAACAGCTTAAAAGTTAGAAGCATTGTTAAACATATTATATCACTCTGTAATGGAAGATAAACCCAAAGAATATGATTCAAGGAAATCTGGTTTAAGGAAACTATCTCAATGTAACAAATCAATGAAAGCTTAGCGTTTGCTGTATAAATGCAAAGATTTGATCTCTATTACAGAAAAAAAAAATGTGCAGGTCAGAAATACATGCGGCTTATGTGATTTTTATGACCTCAATAAAAAAATGTATCTCATTTTTGCAAAACTCTCTACTTGAAAAAAGATCAATACAAGTGCCTTAAAATAGGCACAAAAGGATAAATATAATAAATAGTCCTGCTCTGACAATAAAATCTCAGTAAGAGTACAAGCACAGAACATTCACATTTAGCTCTTCTCCAAGAAACACAGAGGGTAAACTGGAAGAAGCTTGCAAAGAAGACAGAAAACAAAAGGCTCAGGTAATAAATTTGGCTCCCTACTATAGTCATAAAAACCAAAAGTTAAACATATTCATAAATAATTGTGGTGTATTATTCCACTGACTATGTTGTATTTCAGACACATCTACACTTGTATATCTGTGATCCCTGTATTTCTTAGAATTCATTACTTTCATATTTAGCTATTTTTAAAGATTCACCAAAATGCATTTTAAAGGTATCGAGTACACCAGTCATGTATCCACACACTCTGTGTCTTGTGCTTCATTTTTAGCCCAAAGTGCACATACACAATTATTACTCTCACACCTGAGAAGATGGGTTTCTTTGGCTGGGTAATAATGATTTTTATCTTACTAAAAAAATCATCTTATAAATGATAAGTGATTCATAATAATAAAACCCTTTTGGTGCTCTCTTTTGGAAAAAAACCCACACATCACAGTTCTCTACACTTCCTTTACTTGTTGATTCTGATCATCTTTGATGGTCATCTTTCTAGAATATACTGTATTTCCTTAACTTTGTATTATTGTGTGTATTCATACACATTTATATGATTACTCATGTAACAGTTCTTACTTTCCCTCAAGAGCTTCTATTAAATCAGTATTGCATCTTATAATTCATGATATCCTAGAATCAAGCAATTAGGTTCTGAGACAATTATCCACTTCCTGAATATAACAACCATTTTTGTAAACATGTCGCCATAACTATGAGATCCATTACAGTCCTTGCACTAAAAAAATTCTTAAACAGTGACAATTCGTCACTCAATGCCCTTATATTAAATAACTCATCAGACATTTCTTTCAAAATTTAGAGTAGGTATAGTTTTGTTTTTCTTTACAGAATGTACACACTTACTCCTACCTAATAGCGACAACTATATAATTTGACCCTATTTTTCCTATCTGCCAGATGGCTACTGGAAGGCTCAGAGTCAAATCTAAAATATGTTGCAACAACTTCTTGATTCAGTTCACTGGTACTAAATTTCTACTTTGATTTCAAAGGTCTTTTGATAGAGTTGCCCCACATCTTTTGTGAAATGAATGAACAATTAAATGAATAGTCTTAGACAAGAAACTTCTGACTCACTGTTAACTGCAGTAAGAGTAATATCCTTGGAAGCAATCAAGATGAGTATTCTTTGAACCTGAACTACTTCAGGTTTATACTAATACATTCTCTTTTTCTTGCTTCAGGAGATAGCTGTGAGTATTAGCTGTCAATAATCCCTGTGACTGGGACGTAACTATCTAATCTGAAAACTGCTACTCTTCAGGTGCAGAGAAAAATGCATGTACTTTTTGATAACCATTTACTACTCAAAAGTATTTTCTGCTTATTTCCAAGTTCAGAACTGCTGTTTTAAATGACTGAAGTTGGTCAAATCTGCCTTAATCACAAGTGAAAAATATAACTATACTTAGAAATACTGCCTTGTTCATATGAACCATTTTCACTGTAACTTTCACTTAAAAACTACTTCTGAATTAAGAGAAAAATACATAAAATGTTTTGAATACTTTAAAATACCAAATCAACATGCGATTTAAAAAGAATGACAAAATGCACAGGAAATCGATGAGTAAATGTTTAACATTTTGCTATCTACCTCTTGCTACTACTTAAGTATTTGCATTTTGTAGTTGAAGAATCAAGTAGAAATATTTTATAAGCTCTAAACAATATACCAATTAAGTAGCTAAATCCACACAACAGAAAGCTACTACATTGAAAAAGTATATTACTTAAACAGCTCAAACTTAGAATAATTTTTAAAAATTATACAAGCATTTAAAAATTACTTGAGTAATTCATTCTGGTCAATATACATACAGAAAGCATCTAATTCAAAGTAAACCATTTCCATCATCCTAGCCTATATGTGGGGGTGGAAGTAGGGGACGTGTGTGCACATGCACACACATACACACACACACCACTTTAGTTACACACCTCTTGGAATTTGAATGCAAAAAATATTTTGTATCTAATTATCAAAAAGAAGATTATCAAGATTTTATTTAATGAGAAATAAAAGAAATGACAACACTAGCACAATACACTGTTCATAAATGCACCTTTAATCAAATATTTATTGTCGATTTAAACTATATTATGATTTCATGTAACTCACAAGCAGACATTTTGTCTTAAAATACTTCTAACGTTCAGTGGAGCTTATGCATCTAAACTGAGCAAACACAGGTGCCTATGTACCTGGAGAACTGGACTTGTATACTTTTATAAGTATGAGTAAAGCATATCACATAGTAAGAGAAAATTACTTACCTGAAACTTATCCTTTCAGAAGGTACACTGGGAAAATGGATTCTTTGAGCCCCTGTTTCAACTCCAAGTATGAGCTTTCTAGCTTTAAGAGCCATTGACACTGCCCCTAGGGGCAGCACAAGCTTTGGAACTCCCCTAGTGAGTATGTCAGTAGTTTCTTCAGGTGCCTTCCCTCAGTTCTTTTCAAATTCAAAAGATGAGAGGAAAAATAACCCAAGAAAAAAAATCCTGTAAAGCAGAAACCTTACTCTTTGAGGGAAGGAGGGTAGCTCATTTGTGAATCCATTCCAGAGCACGCTTTCTGAGAAAAAGAAATACAGGTAAGTAATTTTCCCATCTCCAAAGGTGACTGGTGATTAATGAGTGGATTCACAGAGTGTGGAGAGTAAGCTCCAGGGATGTCTGTTTAACACACAACGATCAACTAATGAGGACAAACAGAACAATGAATGGTACAAGAACCAACACTACTTTTTAAGTACCTCAAAACAAAAAGTAAAAAAAAAAAAAAAATCAAATACCTCAACATTAAGCTATACACTGGATTGCAGAAATAAACAATGAGCTTGGAAAGTTGATTTTAAAGCCCCCAAAAAGATTAGTGAACAAGAGACTTTCAGACATATGTCCAGTAAAAACTGTACTGTTACACATTCACTTAATCACTTTATGTTTATATGTTAAAGCATTTTCAATTATTTTAGTTAACCCTCACAACAACCTATGAGATAGATTATTAGGTCATTCTATACTAAGGACCTAAACTGGGGACATTCATAATTGAAATCGTGAAAAACTACAGTCCTTGCACTCTAAAGTCTTAGTTATAATGTAAAAAGAAAAAAAACAGTATTAGCCTTCCCTCAAAAGATCAAAAACTTAAATATGTGGAACTAGTGTGTATAAATTTGAGAAGACAAATATGAAAGCTTGGATAAGATGTATTTCAGGAATTAGCTAACTTATTCTCAAACCAATTGAAATTATTTAGAAAATAGTAACACCCTAGTACCTAAGAGACTAATAACAGAAAGGGAAAAAAAACAGGCATGCATAATCACTTGTTATGGAAAATTAAACTAGAAATCTGAATAAAGATATAAATTCATATTCTGGGGAATGCCACTTTTGATATGTGACACAAATAAAAAAAGAAATTATGTAAACCTAGACAAGTGTAAGTTTATATGTAAAAATCCAAAACTGCTGAATTGAGTGTAGTAAAATTTATTCATATTTTAATAAAATAATTTATCATTAACATTTACCAAGTAAATTTACTGAAGTTAATTTGCACTTAAAACCACCATAAAAGGGGGCACCTAGGTGGCTCAGTGGGTTAAGCCTCTGCCTTTGGCTCAGGTCATGATCTCAGGTTCCTGGGATGGAGCCCTGCATCAGGCTCTCTGCTCAATGGGGAGCCTGCTTCCCCCCCTCCCTCTGCCTGCCTCTCTGCCTACTTGTGATCTCTCTCTCTCTCTCTGTCAAATGAATAAATAAAATCTTTAGGGAAAAAAAAAAAACATAAAAGGAAAACTAAGTAGAATGAATTGACTTTAAAAAAACAATTTCTGTTAGATGCAGTTTCATTCAGGAACTTCTTAGAAGTTAATTAGAAATTACGTTAATGAAAGCTGTCAATGATCTAAATGTGAAAATATAAATTTCAGGGAGACCAGGAAACTACAAATATTAACAGTATATATTATATATATGGAGAAGAGCAAAAATGAAAGTTAGGAAAACAGAATGAAAATTCTACCAATTAGAAAAACTAAAATTGGCCCAGTAAAAATTCTCTTATATGGAGCCGTCTTATAGGACAAGAAACTTGGTCAGAAAAAGTATGGACATAACATTACCTAAGCACAGCAAAAATCAAACACTAGCAGCAAATGTCCTTCACTTATACCACAATCCCTGGTAGTAGCAGGAAGGGTGAAATGAGGTAGTTCATGAAGTGTTACTAGGAAACATCACCCCATTGGGCTGATTAATGAATTTTCATGTGGATTAGACTAACGATAAAATAAAAGACAGGAATTGAAATGGTGAGGGTTTTTGTTTTTTCCTGGCAGGGTGGAGTATTCAAATGAAGGGATAGAAAGAAGGGTCATAATAGAATATAGGTTTGCACTCTCCCTTGGCTTTTCCCACCCAAAAAGAAAACTTGAGAATATTTTAATCTTTTCTACTTTTTCTCTCTCTAATGTCTTTTTCAAGTCCACATAAAATTTAAATGGGATCTGAAAGATGAAAATCTTTAAGGCAAAGTACACTTTAAAAAAAAAAAGTCATTCTTGTAATGGACACTGGCTAACAAGTAAAATCAACTAGGCAAAACCCTTCCAATCACTGTCTCTATCACCAAATCTCTTGCCTTATTTTTAACAGAAGCCGGACATAATAGAAATAATGACTAGAGACGAAAAACGTTGTCACTGCTAGTACTCTAATACGTTATTCAACATAACAAAATTCCACTGCAGGCATCTGAGTAATTTGTCAACTGTACCATAATCAAGTAAGTGATTTTTCTCCAAAAATCAGCTATTTAGAAACGTACAGGGTATTGACAGCTTAACTCAATGAAACTTTTAAGATCTCTGTGTATCTGAGTAACTGAATTCTTCCTGTGAAACGATTTAGAATTCAGTGTTATCATTACTTTGATATGGTAAAATCAATCTATATAGTATCTTTACAAAAGAAGAAGAAGAAGAACCACCACCACTAAGAAATAGCCTCACAAGAAAAAGCTAGATTTTTGAAATGGGACTATAACGTTCGTTAATTTAGAAAAGATGACCAATGTCACCAGAGCATGAAATTTTAGCCCATAACCAATGATTCATATTACTTCAATTAGGCATATAAAATAGAAAATGAATCTTACTTTACAAGAATGCCTGTTATTATTGTTCTTGTAGAAGGGAAACTACCAATCTTGGAATAGTATCCATGCAACACCTTCCACTTATACCCAGATCTTCATCAAATTTCCTAATAAGAATTAGTACAGTGCTTTCCGTAAGTACAAAGTAAGCACTTAATGAGTATTGTTAGTGAGAGTGATACTAAAAAAAATAAACACTTGGAAAAGTTCTATTACTTAACCACCAAATGTAAATATAAATATGTTTTATCTCTGGATAATTCTCATAACTAACATCTACCAACCTTTAGAAATTTTGAGTTCTTATTTGTAATTATCACCAGGAAATCCTAGCTTACAATTTAAATGCCAAATTTTTCTACAACACAGGAGATCAAAAGGCCTAAATAACTTTCCAAGAATCTAGGTAGAATATAAAACAAAATTCATCTTTCTCTCTCAATATTGTACTTAAATACAGTACTTGGACTAGGGCTTGTTTGCTTTAGAATTCATTAATGAGGCAAAAAAAAAAAAAAGATTCGACAGAAAAGAGCAATTTTAAAGCATCTACTGATTTCTGTGTGGATTTATGCTGTGATTGCACATAGTATCAATCTTAAGGGAGAACCCAGATTCTAAAGAACAATATCAGAGGAACTCATTATTTAAATCTAAAAGTAATTTAAAGTGATTCATAAGAGCCTTAAAAGTGAAGAGGGAGGGGACACATGCTTCAAGAATTTTTAATTTCTAAAACATATGGGTATGCTTTATTACCAACACAAATTCACAATACTAAGAAAAATAACCTTTTTCAACAATGATACTCCTTAGTTTTTAAGATCAACTATGACTAAACATCAGAATTTGCAAGCATCTACTAGTCCTTACATCTAAGTAATATATTTATAATCCATAAAAAATAACTTCTGCCAAAGGTAGCAAACCAACTAGCCAAGAGAACTGATTATTAAAGAATCCTGAGAATCCTCTTAGGGAGTTTGGCAAGGTAGCATAGTTACCTGCATACCCTAAACCAGGACTTCCCAACCTCAGCACTAGTTATTTTGGGTAGGATAATCTTTGATGAAGAAAGCTGTCCTGTATACTACCGGATGTTTATTCAGCAGCTTCTCTGGACTCCACTAAGTAGATGCCTAAAGCATTCCTGCTTCCAACCCCCACCCCACTGTAATGACCAAAAATGTCTCCAGGTATTTCCAAATGCCCCCTCATAAGACAATCAGTCTCAGATGAGAAATTAGTGCCTTAAACCAAAATACTTATCTATAAGGGAGGAGAGCTCTCTTAATATGGTCTCAACATCATTCACAGAGCAAGGTAAGAGAAAATAACAGCCTAACCAGGATAGATAAATACTGAGTCAACTCTGGTAATCAATGCTTAAGACACATAAAAGCCAGGGCTCCCTATATCTCATTGAGGATGCTTTTCTGGCCATTCTAGTCCTCTGTCTTAAAATTTATAGTCTTGTGCCTTATGTTTTCTCTATAATCAAAGAAATAACTGAAGGATGAACAGATATTGGCAACCTCAAGCCAATGAGAGATGTCCTAAAAGGAACAGGCTTCAAAAATACTCTAGAACAGCAATGGATAAAGGAGAGCAAACTGTACTCAAAGAATCAAAATGTAAAATTTACTCAAAGAGGCATCCACAAATGTCTTTCTTTATCATCTATTCACTGTGAAGTTTCCTTTCTCTTTTTATTCACGATAATAACAAAAATCACTTACGAGTCCTTAACCTTATAAACCATTACCAATGAAGACCACATTGCTAATAGCCAACATGTTATTCTTTGGAGGGTAGCTCTAAACTGATGGCAAAAATTAAGCACCAAAGGAAAAGTAGAAAGAAAAAACACTAATTACAGAAAAGGAAATGTGGAAAAGGACTGGCATAGCACACAGTGCTCTTTTACCTTCTAAAGAAGAGCATTTGTTGTATCTATGAAAAAACTTCAGATAATCTACCACACAACTCAACCTGGAAACAGAGTTAAAAGATCTTAACTCCCACTAATGTAAGTGGCTAAGCAAGGATGCCCTCACAGTGTGAATCCAATTATACCAGTCGCCTTTGGAAATGTATCCATAATCTATCATAATCTGATCCTTTTTAAAAGACTTTTTTATTCACTTTTAAACATTGTAGCTAAAAGTAAAACTTTCCAAGGGAAGTGATAAGGAACTGAAAATCAGAGCTTAGAGTGAAAGATACCATTAACCACAAGTATATATTATCTACCATGATATGTTAAAATCTAGAACTTACCCCAATGGCAGAAATCAGAAGAAACCACAAAGAGATTACTAGGATCCGCTAGATATTTACTGAAGAGTTTTCCGAATTCCTGTTCTTTTGACTCACTCAGAGCTCCAACCAGTACAGGAATAATGGTAAACTCATCCTTATGGCTTAAAGAAAACAGAAAAAAAAAAAAAAAAGTCATTTAAGAAGTATAAGAATAAAAATAGTTTTCCAATGTGTTGGCACTAAAAAGTGGAACATTTATTAATAATGGTAAGGATAAGATACATACTGTTGAATTTTTAAATCTAAAATGAAATGTTTAAAGAAGACCATTTAAAAAGAAGAGAGATAGAGAATACTAAAAATATCCATTTAAATTACAGAAATGTACAATACTTCTTTAGGTAAACAAAGCTATTTTACTAGCAGGTATAATAATATCCTCAAATATAAAAATAAGCCCATCAGACCATCACCAAGTCAAGTCTTCTCAACTACCCATCAAAGCAACAATCATCTGCCTAATCCTTCCACGATTTTAAAAGAGCATTAAACTCCTCCTCAATATTTTAATCCTATCCTGTTAAATATAAATACCACTGCTTCTGGCATTTTATAAACCTGCCAAGTGAGACCTCAAAACTTAGTCTTGGCTCCCATAAGATACACCACCTGCACCCTATACCTAACACTAATAAACAGATACAGGAGAGTCTGAAGATACAATCAAATTTCACTGGCATTTCGGGTGGACATAGAATTCAAGGAAGTAGGTATTAATTTCTAGCAGCAAGAAAAAGACACCAAACCCACCCACAATGTTTATGACATATCCACAAGTCCCTTTTTCACTCTACAGATTGACAGATTTATGGAAAAGGAACAGAGCAGATTAATAAAGAATAACTATCATGGGCTATAGAAATAGATGTTCATCCAAAACCTTCTAAAATTTTCATTGCAGTGAAATTTTACTTACATATATTCAATATTATTTATATTCTAAATTATCCCAGATTGGAATTTTAGAGGTGTGAATCATGTTTGTCTGACTTGTTCTGAACAGGACTTTTTTTAAAAAATCACCATTATAATAAATGCTTTTTAATATGTTAATCTGAAACTTAACTGATGTAGGACAAACAGAATTCATAAAAGGGTTTTTAAAAATACTAAGTTTAAGTATATTCCCAAAATAAGTGTTAGCCCAGCTTCATAAAGCTACATTCAGGGCACCCAAGCGCCTCCCCCAGAAAGACCCCCTTACCCTTGTCAATTGCGAAATAAACAGATCATACAGATCTCCAGTCCCTCTGCAATGCAGGGGCTTCTTGGGCAGAATCTGCATCTATGGAGTAAGAAAAAAAAAGGAAGCTGGCAGAGGAAGCTGCCATGGAATATCTCCTTCTCTGACTCTTTTACCAGTTTGCTGAACAACTGCATGAATGAATAGGGGCTCTTCAGTAAGAGTGATTATCATTCGAAAGGAAAGAATTTGAGCTCTAGTAAAAATTCAAGAAGATTGTTATGACTTGTTCTAACTTCAAGTACTATCTACGTAAATAAATAAAGATCATCAAGGAGTATGTAAGTAATTATGACATGGTAGGGATGAGGTTATATAGAATATAAAAAACAAGTCAGAAGAAATAGGTTCAAGTACCACCTCCATCACATAATAAAAGTTGAGAGGTGGGTAAATTACTAACTTAAAAATGTATTTCCTTATCTGTAAAATGATCGTAATTACAAATCTACTTTCTAAAATTGCTTTGAAGTGAGAAACACTACCGGGAAAGTACTTTGTCAACAACTGGTGGCTCACTGTAAAGAAATAATACATGTCTACTATTCTACAGAGCCACCAAACTATTCACTTACCCTCAGCCTCAGCTTGCAAATCTATCTATACCGAGGTAAAAGTCTCACACTACTTAGAAATCTAAGGTTTGAATCAAGATCTATCCATCAGCCTCCTTGTCATTTCTAAAAAAACAAAACAAAAACTTCTTGTTCTGTATTTCCACAAAGTATGAATTCGAAAAAAAGAGCATTTGGCTTTGAAATGTAATATTCCTAGATTTT
Organism: Ailurus styani; assembly: GCA_002007465.1. Lineage (NCBI taxonomy): Eukaryota > Metazoa > Chordata > Mammalia > Carnivora > Ailuridae > Ailurus > Ailurus styani. The sequence goes on along the minus strand of LNAC01000024.1, from coordinate 2,740,360 downwards.
AGAATTCAAGTTTTTATGCTGGACTTCCCCAATGAAGGTGCACAAAATCTCACCCTCAAAAAATAATTTAAAAATTGTAAAAACAAAAACAAAAACAAAAACAAAAAACCCACCATTTTGTGCTCAAGAAATTAACCAAAGAGAAAAAAACACAACAATAGTTTATTCATGTAAAACAAGTNTCTCACCCTCAAAAAATAATTTAAAAATTGTAAAAACAAAAACAAAAACAAAAACAAAAAACAACCATTTTGTGCTCAAGAAATTAACCAAAGAGAAAAAAACACAACAATAGTTTATTTATGTAAAATAAGTGCACTTCTTGGGCTTTAACNGCTCAGTGGGTTAAAGCCTCTGCTTTCGGCTCAGGTCATGATCTCAGCGTCCTGGGAGCCTGCTTCCTTCTCTGCCTGCCTCTCTGTCTACTTGTAATCTCTCTCTCTGTGTCAAATAAATAAATAAAATCTTAAATAAAATAAAATAAAATAAAATAAAATAAGTGCACTTCTTGGGAAGAACAGTAGGGGTCTGGCATCTTACCAGAAGCTACCTCCATCCCCCTGCCCCATTCCACCAACATGGTGGGGTTGGCTGTGAAAACCAGCAGCTTCACTACTAAAGGGAGCTGACTTGGATTTGGAGCAGAGAACAGAAAATTCACACCCAGCAGGAAACAGAAAAGCCTGTAGCTCTCATAGCTTGAGATTACAGTACCAGTGGAGGCAAGCCACAAACCTGAGGACTACCTAGAAATTTAACAGGGAAATTCTGGAAAGGAGAGAGCCACAGAGCGACCCGATAAACTCACATATCCTGAGAAGAGGACTGATGCCCTCCACATAACTCCTTCTGACTAGAAGCCAGCAAGCACATATGTGCAGGGGAGACCCATAAGGTTCCAAGATCCCCCAAAATGCCAGCTAATTAGGAGAGTGAGAGCACGCCCAAGGGAAAGTGCAGACCTGAGAGCAACATCACACATCGCAGGTTGACTGGAAATCTGCGTGCACACTCAGGGAGACCAGAGAACACCCCATAGAAAGGGAAGGAGGCAAGCTACAAAACGGCCCAAATTTTGAATATGTTCCCCAAACTATACCCAATCCACCAGCAGAGGATGAAAGCCTTACTGGCTCAGTGTTCAGTCACAACCTCCAACCAACCATTAGCTAAGCACTAAGCAATGCAGACATAAAGGTAAACTCTAGAAAGCCAAATTATAAGAAATTTTAAAAAGCTGAGGAGATACATCAGTAGCCACAATTTTGGGAGACAGAAATTCTGCAGGCAAGGCCAACAAAGTTAATTAAAAAAAAAAAGTGAACGAATGAATGAACAAATGAAACAACTACCAGCATCACTACCACGTGCAGAAAATTCTAATAAAACCAGAATCAAGTTGCTATAACACAAGATTTTAAAAGTCCAGTTTTAAGAAAAAATTATGAGCCACAAAAGCAGGAAAGTGTAAAACATTCTCAGGGGATAAAGAAAAAAAAAAGTAGTCAGTAGAAGCTGTATCCATGTGGGACCAGATTTAGCAAAAACTTCAAAATAATTATTATATGTTCAAAAAAATCAAGGAAAATTATGCTTTAAAAAGGTAAAATATGGTAATGACTAAATAAGTAGTAAATATCAACAAAGATATGCAAGGTATTAAAAAGAACTAAATGGAAATTTTAGAGTTAAAAAGTACAGCAAACGAAATTAAACATTTACTAGTGGTCTAAAAATATTACATAAAGAATCCGTGAAATTAAAGATAAAATAAATCATCCAACCTGTAGATAGAAAAAAAAAAAGGACTGAAGAAAAATGAGCAGAGCCCTGGACACTTGGAAGACAACATCAAACATACTAGGGTGCATATAATCAGAGTTCCAAAAAATGGTACAGTAAAACTATAAGAAGAAATAATGGCTGATAAAAAAAAAAAGAAAGCAATTTTGCCATTTGCAACAGCGTGGATGGAACTAAAGAGTATTATGCTAAGTGAAATAAGCCAGTCAAAGACAAGTATCGTATGATCTCACTGATATGACGACTCTGAGAAACAAAACAGAGGATCATAGGGAAGGGAAGGAAAAATGAAACAAGATGAAACCAGACAGGGAGACAAACCATAAGAGACTCTTAATCTCAGGAAACAAACTGAGGGTTGCTGGAGGGGAGGGGGGTGGGAGGGATGGGGTGGCTGGGTGGTGGACATTGGGGAGGGTATGTGCTATGGTGAGTGCTGTGAATTGTGGTAAGACTGCTGATTCACAGACCTGTACCCTTGAAACAAATAATACATCATATGTTAATTTAAAAAAAAGAAATAATGGCTGAAAACTTCCCAAACTTCATGAAAAACATTTATCTACAGTTCAGGAGACTCAACAACCCACAGTAGGATAAGCACAAAGAGATCCCCACCTAGATACACTATAATGAAACTGATGAAAACCAAAGACAAGGAGAAAATCTCAAAAGCAGCAAAAGGAAAAGGACTCATTACTTACAAGATAGTGTTTTCAACAAATGGGACTGGAATAACTGAATATCCATATTTAAAAAAGCAAACTTAGACCTTTACCTCATACCACACACAAGAATTAACTCAAATTAGGTAATAGACATAACTATAAGAGCTAAAATAACAACACTTCTGGAACAGGGGTCAGCAACAATCTTTGTAAAGGGTCCACAAAGTAAATAATGAAGTAAATATTTTAGACAAACATTTTTTAAATAAGATATCAAAAGCTAAATCCACACAAGAAAAAAAAATGATAAAATGAACTCATCAAAAACTTTTGCTCTTCAGCAAAGCAAAAATAACCTATATCTAGAATATGTAAAATCTCTTACAACTCAGTAAAAGACAAATTATCAAATTTAACTGGGGCAATATATATGAACAGACATTTCACATGAGAAGACATACAAATAACTAAAAACCACATTGAAACGTTGCTCAACATCATGAGTCACTGGGAAGATGCAAATTAACACCAAATGAGGTTACACTGTACATCTACCAGAAGGGCTGTAATCAAAAAGATTGACAATAACAGGTACTGGACAAAATGGGAGACATTAGAACCCCCACGCATTGCTGCTGGAATATGAAATGGTGCCGTCACTTTAGAAAATAGTTTGGCAGTTTCTGAAAGTCAGAACATAGATTTATATGACCAGACACATCATTCCTAAGTATCAATTCAAAAGAAATGAAAACATAAGTTCACATAAAGACTTGTACAAGAACCTTTATAACATGATTCCCAATAGCCAAAAATGGAAGTGATCTAAATGTCCATCAACTGGTGAATGGATAAACAAAATACGGCATGTTCACATAATGTAATAACTATTTGGCAATAAAAAGAAATGAACTATTGATATATACAACACGGATGAACCGCAAAAACAGTATGCTAACTGAAAAAGGACAGATACAAAAGACATTTCATAAGATTCCATTTATGTGAAATTTCCAGAAAATATAATCTATATTGTATTTTTCTGCAGAGAGCAGATAAATGGTGGCTTAAGATTCAGAGTCAGAGGGGCGCCTGGGTGGCTCAGTCAATTAAACTTCTGCCTTCAGCTCAGGTCATGATCCAGGGTCCTGGAATGGAGCCCCACATCAGGCTCCCTGCTCAGCAGGGAGTCTGCATCTCCATCTCCCTCTCCATCTGCCCCTCCCCCAGCTCATGCACCCTGCGTGCGTATGCTCTCTCTCAAATAAATAAAGCCTTTAAAAAAAAAAAAA
>LNAC01000024.1:2719879-2736552 GCA_002007465.1 Ailurus styani | reverse complement strand
AGGGGGGGGGGGGGGGCACCTGGGTGGCTTAGTCGTTAAGCCTCTGCCTCAGGTCATGATCCCAGGGTCCTGGGATACACCCCTGTATCTGGCTCCCTGCTCTGCAGGAAGCCTGCTCCTCCCTCTCCCACTCCCCCTGCTGGTGTTCCCTCTTTCACTGTGTCTCTGTCAAATAAATAAATAAAATCTTTTTTTAAATAAATAAATAAATAAATAAATAAATAAATAATAAAATGCACACAAGTCTTCTCTTCTGTGTCATAAAAATATTCTCAAACTAGATTATGAGAATGATTGCACAACTCTATAAATTTACTAAGAATCACTGAGTTGTACTCTTCTGTGAGTGAATTTTATAGGATGTAAATCATACTTCAGTAGAGCTATTAAAAGAAAAAAAAAAAAAGAAAATCCACCTTTGCACCCTGCAAGCTGTGCTACCTGCAGCAGCTTACTTAAAACTACCCTAAGCATCAATCTGGTCATCAGTAAAAACAGAGTTAACACCTTACTTACAAGGCTCTTATGAGCACTTTAGTAATGTAGAGGAAAGTTTTAGCTCTTCTTTTTCTGTCCTATGCCTTAAATCATACTGCAGAAAATTAATATATCCAAGACGTGTAACAGACTAAAAAGAACTGAAATCCCAGAACCAAGAGAGGAGCATTTGCTCTAAAAATAAATAATATTACTATAGCACCAGTACTCTTGAAGGTTCAGAGCACTAAAAATCTGAGGACCTTGACGGAGGCCACAATCAGAAAGAAAAGTAAAATTTCAAGATCTAATATAAACCCAAGATATAAGAAGTGTAAGAACGGCATTTAATTGAGTCAGAAACTTGACTAGCAGGCTAGAATTGGGAAAAGAGGATTGGGAATCTTACAGGAGAGTTTAACCTAGCAGGTCTGCTGCTACAATTTTTAGAAGAGGCTGCTTGTAAAGACTAGCCCTTGGCTTTTACAATGTTCCCTCCGCATGCTGATTAAGGCTCTGTTACCCACTTGGGACACCGTACCAATCCAGCTAGCCAGGATTGTAAACAAAATGATAACGACAAACACCCATTTTCCTTCTGACAGTCTAGAATTTCAGTAGCTGAGGCTATTTAGGCAGGCAGAGAGTCCCTACATGATCAGCCCCCAATCAAAATCCTGGATTTTGAATCCTAAAGCAGGCTTTCCTGGTCAGAAAAATTGCACATGTGTTACACTGGTGGAGGAAGCACATTCTATTCAACCCATCCAATGAGAAGGAGAACGCTGGAAGTCCGCACCTGGATTCCTCCAGATTCTGCCTGTGTGTCCTTTTGTGTATCCTATCTTTTCCAATAAACCAGAGCCATGGATAATCTGTGAGTCATTCTAACGAATCTTCAAATGTAAGGCTGGTGGTGGAACCCCTGAAACATGTGTTAAAGGCAAAGTGGCACAAAGGAGTCATTAACGGCAGAGTTTTAGGGGAACTTTATAAAAAATAATTTCTCTTCTTTCTGATCAAATTCACCTCAGACCACAGAGATATGCGTATAGATTTTGTATGGAATACTCTGATTCACTATAAGAAAGAACAAACTAAAAAGATACAGAAAACATCAGGCAGAACCAAAGAACTGGGGAAGGAGGAAGAGAGAAGGAAAAGGGGGAGGAAGGTAGTTGTCAGTGACAACTAAGATTAAGATTTAAGTCATTAGAAGTCGGCAGGGAGCCTGCTTCCTCCTCTCTCTCTGCCTGCCTCTCTGCCTCCTTGTAATCTCTCTGTCAAATAAATAAAATCTTTTTAAAAAATAAAAAATTTAAAAAAAAATTTTTTTAAAGAAAAAAGGAGTAATATGCTTATGATTTCAAGTTCTAAACATGTCCTTCCCTTGCTAAGGAACTTTTACTAGCTCTATACCAATCACAGAATAAAATACAAATATCTTACAATGACATCCAATGACCTCTCTAAAATGGTCCCAACCTACTGTCCCAACTTCCTAATCTTGCCTCTCTTACTCTATGCTTCTACAGGTCACCTACCCATATGCCTCCAGCTCCAGGTTGGTAATATATATGCATTAAAAGTTGGATAAGGTATAAGGTAACAGGAAGTGGTAGGACTAATATCCAACTAAATCCAACTAATATCCAACTAAAAATATTCATATATATAAGAAAACTTATTCTAACTATACAGGCCAAACAAAAAACATCTACAGACATACCTCAGTTACTAAGCAAGCCTCTTCGCAACTTCTTTAAACTAAGGTAAATAGCTTTCCGTTCTTAAGCCCTAGGTTTTCCTATTCCGACACTTTGTATTTACAGAACTCCCTTCCCACTGAAACCTGTCCCACTTTGTGAAAATTACACCCATCTTCAAAGTCCACTCAAATGCCATCTACACACATAAGCCACATGAGTGTTCCCCTAATTTTTTCTTCTGCTCCCACATCCCCTTTTTGGGGGGATGCACTTCAACTGCACTTAATACATACATTTCTTATCATTTTTACCAGGGTAAATGCTGAGGAAATACACAATGTTTGCTTATTTTTCTATTCCCCATCATTCCTTGCACACACGTTAGTACAATTAAGTAGCTCTGTAACATTTGAAAAATGCACATGAACCAAAATTTTTAAAACCTGAGTGGAAATGTCTTTTTTTTAAAGATCTCATAACTTTTTTAATAGTTTTCTTTTTTACTTTATTTTTTTCCTTAATACCCATCACCAGGTTCATCCATCCCCCCCTCCCCTCCCCTCCATAATCCTCAGTTTGTTTCTCAGAGTCCACAGTCTCTCATGGTTTGTCTCCTCCTATGATTTCCCCCTTTATTTTTCCCTTCCTTCTAATGTCCTCCATTTTATTCCTTATGTTCCACAAGTAAGTGAAACCATATGATAACTGACTTTCTCTGTTTGACCTATGTCACTCAGCCTAATCTCCTCCAGTCCCGTCCATGTTGATACAAAAGTTGGGTATTTATCCTTTCTGATGCCTGTGTAATATTCGAGAGGAAATGTCTTAAACCAACTTAAAACCAATCAAATTTTTTACATAAATTAACTAGTAAAAGTTACGGGAGGAGAATTGTCATTTAGGGGCCAAAATGAGTTTTGTGTACTAGCCTACTTAATTAGTCCCCATATGTAAGATACATTATTTGTGACTTAAAGAAACATCAAAAAAGGAGTCTTTCATGTATTCCTGAGGTGGTGGTAAATAATTCCTTTTTCAACCCAAAGTACTAGAGAATAAAATCAGAGCTATAAACTAGTAAAGAGTTCTTCAGAGAGAGGGAAAATGATAAAATCAGAAACTCAGATCTACTTTAAGAAAGTACATTAGAGAAGAAATAAAGATAAAATAACATCTTTAGTTTATTTCATTTGATATTTTCTTTTTTTTTTTTTAAGATTTTATTTATTTATTTGACACAGAGAGATACAGCGAGAGAGGGAACACAAGCAGGGAGAGTGGGAGAGGGAGAAGCAGGCTTCCCGCAGAGTAGGGAGCCCGATGCAGGGCTCAATCCCAGGACCCCGGGATCACAACCTGAGCCAAAGGCAGACGCTTAACGACTGAGCCACCCAGGCACCCCTTGATTTTTCTTATCTTCATTGATCCAAGAGATAACAATTTCTTCAAAAACTAGTAGTAATAATATGTTGTAATTATAGCTTATTAATAATGACTGCAATGTTCTCAGGAACAGGAAGAACAAACTGGAAATACTGACACAAGGTCCTTGCACTATCTGTGAAGCAGGATCGTGTTATTTTAAAGTGCACTTGGATGAGTTGCAAATGCATGGTGCAAACTTTAGAGCAACCAATAAAAAAGGTTTTTTTTTAAAAAAGTACTATAATTGATATGTTGAGAGGAAAAAAATGGAATCATATAAAATGCTCAATTAAAACCACAGAAGGCAGAATAACAGAAAACAAAAAAGAAATAAAGAACAAGGGCAATAAGTAGAAAGCAGTTAACAAATATGAGAGATATTAATCCAACTACATCAATAATTCTTTAATAGGTGAATAAACTGTGATACACCTATAAAATAGAATATTCTTCAGCAATAAAGAGAAATAAGCTATCAAGCCAAAAAAAGGCATGGAAGAATCTTGAAAGTATATTATTAAGTTAAAGAAGCCAACCTGAAAAGGCTGCATACTGTATGATTCCAACTATGTGACTTTCCAGAAACTATGTGACTATTCACTATGGCGGTAGTAAAAAGGAAGTGAGTACCAGGGGATGGTTGCGGGGAATGAAGAGGGAGAGGATGAACAAGGAAGAGTACAGGGGATTTTTTAGGACAGTGAAATGATTCTGTATGGTACTATAATGGTAGATAACAAGGACTCCAGGCATTTGGTAACATCCATAAACTATGTAACACCAAAAGGGAACCCTAATTAAACTATGGACCTAGTTATTAATAACGTATCAATATTTCTTCATCAACTGTAACAAATGTACCATACTAACACAAGATGTTAAGAACAGGAAAAACTGTTCAGTTAATAATATTTAATACCATACAAAGCCATCTTATACTAGTGTTCTCACTCCGGGAATTCAAACATATAATCAGTATGGGTGAATATAAGAATTACAAGACTGCAGCATAACAATCTGGATAAACTGTGTAAAATCAAGTTGCTCTTTTTTAATAATAAGTACTCCAAGAGTTATCAAATCCTAACGACACTGAATTTGTAAGATTGCCTAGAACCTAAAGCAGAAGATGGAACATATTGAAGTATACTCTACTGTACTTTTTTTTTTTAAGATTTTATTTATTTATTTGACACAGAGAGAGAGATCACAAGCAGGCAGAGAGGCAGGCAGAGAGACAGGGAGAGGAGGAAGCAGGCTCCCTGCTGAGCAGAGAGCCCGATGTGGGCCTCGATCCCAGGACACTGAGATCATGACCTGAGCTGAAAGCAGAGGCTTCAACCCACTGAGCCACCCAGGCGCCCTGTACTGTACTTTCAAGCTGTCCGCGTTCCCAAACTATTAGCAGTAACAAAAAGTATTAAATGGCTAAGACGATAATGATGATACTTTCACAGTGAACATGAACAGTTTTATAGCGCCATATTTCTTAGTGAAACACTTTTAAAGTTACTAAAGCATCCTATTTACTCTGAGCATTTTTCAGAACAAAAAATACTGAAGTTGAGGGAAAGGAATTGTTTTATATCTGGACTGTGATGAACATATACAACTCTGAATTTGTCAATACTCACAGAATTCTATGCCTTAAAGAGTACATTTTACTGCATATAAGTTACCCAAAACAATTAATTAAAATTTTAAACTGTAAACAAATAGTAAATGGGAATGATAGAGAGAGAGGAATATGTGGGGGGACATTAAGGGTAACTGAACAAGAAAAAAGAAGTATAAAACTCTATTAACCAAGTGCTATTAATCTTCAGAGTTAACCAGGTTTTTTTTTTTCAAGATAGGTGGTTTCTACATATCCTAACTTAACTCTCTCAAAACAATTAAGCAATGTAAAAAATATTATNGATGCGGGCCTCGATCCCAGGACCCTGAGATCATGACCTGAGCCGAAGGCAGGGGCTTTAACCCACTGAGCCACCCAGGCGCCCAAAAATATTATGCATTTCAATAGTAAAGATAATATATGGAAAAAAGGATCAGAATAAAGTATGTAAGATATGATCTCCTGTTTACATATTTTACACAAATAAGTATGTGTAGATGTAAATCTTACATAGATAATACAAACATGTACATATATATATGTTAGTATATACATAAAAATTTTCACTATCAAATGAACAGTGGTTGAGGGGAAGGAGGGAGGCTTTAAGTCTTCATTTTATACTTCTTGATGCTGTTTACATTTTCAAGCCATGTACAGTACTGTACAAGTATTTTTTTAACGACAATAGGGTTAACTAAGCAAGAAGATTATGGGTCATTTCATGTTTTCTCCTTTATACCACTCATTATTTCTTTTAAAAGTTCTAATGAATATTATTTTTTAAATCTGTTTAAGGTAACACATAGAATTAAAATAATACCTCAGGTATTTATTTTAAAAATCTATAATGACTACAGTAAAAAAAATTAAACAAAAGTTAGAAATTAAATGGTCAACTGATAAAAGTATTATATAGACATATTCTAGAAAGTTCTATGTATACTCAATAAAAAGGAGTAAAAATGACACGGAAATATGTTCCCAATATGAAACGCAGTTAATAAGAACATTTGACCTCATTTTGGGAAAAATATTTAATATTTAATAATGGGAAGGTCAGGGCGCCTGGGTGGCTCAGTGGGTTAAAGCCTCTGCCTTCAGCTCAGGTCCACGATCTCAGGGTCCTGGGATCGAGGCCCACATCAGGCTCTCTGCTCAGCAGGGAGCCTGCTTCCTCCTCTCTTCTCTCTCTCTGCCTTCCTCTCTGCCTACTTGTAATCTCTCTCTCTGTGTCAAGTAAATAAATAAAATCTTTTAAAAATAATAATAATAATAATGGGAAGGTCATTATTAATCCATTCAACAATTAATTATGGGAATCCTTTTGTGTACCAGATCCTGAGTTGGGCACAAAAAGTACAGTGAAGACTAGCTGTCCTCAGGCAGGGAGCAGATTAGGGAACTACCAAGGAAGGGGGACATATGCCGGCAGTCACCGAAAGAGCTATTTAACTACAGGGGTACTGTGGTTAGCTGTCTTTAAGTATAATCCCTGAAAATTCGTCCCACTTCTGAATGCCTATGTCACCCTTCCCATCAAAAGTAGACTCTCTTTCTCCCTCCCCTTGAACCTAGCCTTGCAACTTGCTTGGATGAGGAGAATGTGGCCTAAGTAACACTGTGCCAGTTCCAATCCCAGATATTAAGATGCCTGAAAGTTTCTAGCTTTGTTTTCTTGCTGCCCTGAACTGCCATGTACTTCAGGATAGTCCACAACTATCTGAGAGGGACACCATGTGAAGAGAGAGGCCTTGAAGGATAAGAGAGAACAGGTGAGACAGAGAGCACCAAGACAAGAACGAAGGTCTTCAGGAGACAATCAGCATCGCAGCCCCAGACGAAAAGTAAGGGTGCCCTCCCTAGAGCCTTAGGCCTAGTCGGCCTCTTCACCTGGCAGCAGATGAAACAGAGACAAGTTGGCCCCACTCACTCCTGACCAAATCTCTAGTTCACAGAGTCATAAGCAAAAAACAGGCACTTTGAAGTGATTTGTTGTGCTGCAATAGGTACGTGAGATAAAAGTGGTGCTGAAAAAGGTACTACTGGAACAGAAACCTGAAACACTGGCTTTGAGGACACTGAGGCAGGCAGAAACTGGAAGGGCAAGAAGGAGACAGGGACCTATTAAAGCAGTAAGGAAACTGCCGGACAAGGCCAGAAGAAGAGGGGACCATAACATATACTGGCAGAACGATTAGCATAATGATCACATGTAAAATAACTTAGAACATTCAAAATATACCTAGCGAACCTATAGATCTAGCTAAAGAGATCTCTAGGCAAAATATTCCAAGTGTTACTTGCTTCTTGCCAAGTATGAGAGGGTTAAAGAAGAAAAATATGAGCTAAAGAATTACAAGCATAATTTAAAGGAAATATTTCTAACCAAGAGTTGCTTGGTTGGAAAATAGCTGTTTCTCATCACTAGCCTTTACAGATAGCAGAAGATTGTCAAAGAAAACGACATAAAGACAAAGATCAAATCCAGAGCACTGCCAATAAATCACAGGCTCACAATCATCACATCAAAAATTCATCTATAAAATCCTTCATTAAGACCACAGAAAGACTTAATAAGATAGGGTTTATATTCTCTCTCAGGTAGGTAAAACAGCTTCTAAGAACCATATAGGACCCTAAATTGGGATCCAAACTAGAGAGAGTCCTGTCACTCACAGAGCTGTGGATGTGACTATTGCCTAATGGAATGCACTTACAATCTGATACACAGAAAACCCACAATATTTAGACTAAAATAAACACTGTTCCAAATGAAAAGAGGCCTTTAAGTTTTCAAACTGTCACATACATGAATCAAACAGAAATGACTACTCAGGTGTAAACGAGGCCCATTTCATATGGAGAAGTAAAAATGAGTCTGCGAGTAGAGGCAAGAGCCCAAAAGACCAAGTCAAAAGCTGAGAAAAGTAAGGAATTACGAAGCCACTACCAGAAGTCAGAACCAAGACCTAATCAAAGAACATTCTCTGTTCCCTGATTAGATTTCGGAATTGCTTTGGACCAGAGGCTGCTATATGCTTCCCATTCTTTCACTCTCCACTGGGAGTATCTATTGTGTGGTTAAGAATTTCTGTGTTGGGGCACCTGGGTGGCTCTGTCATTAAGCATCTGCCTTTGGCTCAGGTCATGATCCCAGGGTCCTGGAGTCAAGCCCCCAGTCGGGCTCCCTGCTCAGTGGGGAGCCTGCTTCGCCTCTCCCACTCCCCCTGCTTGTGTTCCCTCTCTTGCTGTCTCTCTCTGTCAAATAAATAAATAAAATCTTAAAAAAAAAAAAAAAAAGAAGAAGAATTCCTGTGTTGGGGCGCCTGGGTGGCTCAGCTGGTTAAGTGTCTACCTTTGGCTAAATCATGATTCCAGGGTCCTGGGATAGAGCCCCCTATCAGGCTCCCTGCTGTGTGGGGCGCTTGCTTCTCTCTCTCTCTCTGTCTCCCTCTGCCATTACCCCTATCTCTGCTCTCTCACTCTCTGTCAAATAAATAAAATCTTAAAAAATTTTTTTAATTCCTGTCTCAAAATTGTATATGGAGTGAATGGAGGGTGGGAGTGGGGTAAAACCTGTCTTCTTAGTTCACAGGTATCCAAATCAAGAGAAGGTGTACCTGGAAAGCTTCATCCACATCCTGACCTAATGTACATCATTTGAAACTGAGGTCCTAGCTGAACAAGATTTCTGGGCACCTTAGGAAGACTGAGTACTGCACGTTTGAGAGATACTACTGTCCATCAGAAGAACTGTGATATAGTCCATCTGCAAAGATGGCTACCAACAATTCCTCCTATTCCTGACTATATACACGCTACTCCTCCCATCAAGAAGCAGAATCTATTTCTCCTTCCCTTAAATCTTGGCTAATGTTGTGTTCTGCTTTGAAAAAGAGAATAAAAATAATGCTGTGTAGTTTCAGGCCGAGGACTTAAGAGGCTGAGAACTTTTGTTTTTGTTCTCTGGTTACCCTAAATCACCATGTAAAGAAATCCAGGCTATGCTTCTAGAGAGAAGCCAAGAAGAGACAAAAGCCCCGGCTGATGAACAAATAGATCACCTAGAGAAGAAATGAGGTGTCAACTAAAAGCTAGCACCAAGGCCATTTTGGATCCACTAGCCCCATTCAAGTTACCTAGTCAATACCTCATGGACCAGAGCAAGGTGTCCCCTGCCCAAACTCCCAACCCCAAATTTGTGAACAATAATTTATAGAATAATAGTTGTGATTTTAAACCACTAAGTTTTGAAGCAATCTCTCACACAGTAATGGGTAACTAACACAGGTACCCAGTGCAGCAAAGACTACAAGGGAAAAGTACTGGGTACTTTCTAAGAGTTAGTATTAGAGACACAAATGTAATCTGGGAGAGAGGGAAGATCTCTTGAGAAGTAATATATTTATCAGTGGTTATTTAACACTATTTAATAGAGGGGGAATTATGAACTGGAATTTTGGTTGATTTTAAGTTTCTGTTTTCCTAAATTCTCAACATTACATGTTTTACTTTTGAAATAACAACAAAATATTATTTTGTTAAAACTTCCTTAAGGATATTGTTGGCCTTATTAAGTCTAAAATATATTTCTTCATAATGAAATATGCAAACATTTCAAGATATAACAAAAGTTTTCTATTATTCTATGTAATTGAAGAATGGAATGTTCTGATCATATTAGCATTCCAGGAAATAAACAGCATATATTGGTTTAACAATTTCTAAAGGATTAGAATATAGTAAAACACAATTAACCTAAAATTATATTGCTTATAATTTACTATCACACTGATTTTTCTGGAAACTTCTTCAGCTTTACACAATGCGTCACAGTTATCATCATGAATAGATGTGGACTGACAGAAGTTAAATAACCTTTCCTAACAGAATTTGGAGTGGAAATGATCCAAAATGATTGCCATAATAGATTAAAACCAGTAAGAAAAAATTAAACAGTAGTAATTGAGAGTTAAAAAGAAACCACAAAGTACAAGAGAGAAATAATCCAACTTAACCGTAGGAAAAAGCCTTGGGCTTTAACTAGCCACAAGTGTATTAGCCAATAGCAAGTAAGCCATATCAACATGAAAAATGTTAATGTAATCTTGGACTTCATTAATACATTTAATTAACAAATATTTACTGTAAACCTATACAGTATACCATGTATTTTACTAAGAGAATATAATGACAAGATCCAGGGAAGGAATAATCTCACCATATTTAGAACTAGTCAAACTATATATGGAATATTAAATCCATGTAAAGGAAATGGTTGAAAAAATTAAACAAATGTGACTTACAAAACAAAGACTTTCTAATTTGAATACTGCCCTAAAAGAAGAAAGCTCTTTTAAAAATTCTTTCAGGGATGCTTGGGTGGCTCAGTCGGTTAAGCAGCTGCCTTTGGCTCAGGTCATGATCTGAGGGTCCTGGGATCAAGTTCCATTATCGGGCTCCTTGCTCAGCAGAGAGCCTGCTTATCCCTTTGCCTGCCGCTCCCCCTGCTTATGCTCTCTCTTGCTCTTTTTCTCTCTCTGACAAATAAATAAAATCTTTTAAAAATTAAATTGATTAATTAATTAAAATGTTTCATTTTACAAAGTAAATTACTGACTACTACATAATGGGCACTGTGCTAGGCAGTGGGATACAAGTGGAGAATAAAAGAGGTATTGTCCCTGTCCTCATCCTACTTAATAGTTCTATGGGCATCCTACCACTGGAAGACCTTTAGCAAGTACCAAATAATAATCCGTCAAGCATATCATAAAAATATCCATGTACTTTGCACAAGGCTGAAATAAATGAGCTCCAGTGTTACTTCCAAATCTAAAATTTTTGATTACTTACTTACAGCATAAAAGAATTTAATTGTTATCCTGAGATAAATGTCTAATGAATAAAATAAAAGGCAGACACACACACACACCCCGCACTCACATACACACACACACGTACACGCAGAGGTTTTTAAAACATTATCACCTAATTAAAAACCATGTCAATTCACATGTTCCGCCTTTATAGGCAAACTACTCAAAACCAACTTCAATCCACATTAGAAATATCTAATCTCAAATTTTTATATCATTTCAAATAGTAAAGTTTTTTTTAAGATTTCTTTATTTTTAAGTAATCCCTAGACCCAATGTAGGCCTCAAATTCCCAACTCAGAGATTGAGAGTTGTAGGCTCAACCGACTGAGCCAGCCATCCCTCAAATAACAAAATTTTTTTTAAATCTCTTTATCCTAATGATTAGTTTACCCAGTGAAAGTAATTCCAAAGAACTTAATACTTATGATGTCTCTGGGATTTCTTATATTAATCAATATACCTTTCCATGGCTTTAGCTGTATAAGGCAAATGCATTTCAATACTGTGTTCATCTTCATCTGTCTGCAGAGACATGCGTTCAAACATTCCTGTCTTCCACAGTTCTCCGTAAACTAAAGAGATTTCAAAATACAGTAAAACAAATATATTAATGTATATCCTTATTCTGTGAGACTCCACTCAGTAACAAAAAACTACATGCTTTGGCAAGAGACAGAAGTACCACATAATATTTTCCTTCATTTTTATCTTTAAAAAAGAAGAAAAAACTAGCTTTTCACATACTAAGCAAAGCAATAATACATGTGATGACTACTCGGCATTTTCATATGTTACACAGTCATAAAAAATAATCATTTAAAATGTTCATCAGTTCTTTTTATTACATCTAAAATCGCTTCTGGGTCTAAGCTTTTCCTCGACTTTAATCAGCACATGCCAACAAGAACACAGCTGATTAGAGCTCCTAGTAAAACATGGCAAAGCCCCTGCTCTACCTACAAGTGAGGTTAGTAATATAGTTTTTAAGTTTTATTATAAAATCTATGGGATTGTTATTTATTTCCCACCTCAGATGTTTGCCACACGAAGAACAGAAAATTCCTATTAAGCATGCTCTTTTCTACAAAATTAAAAAATAAGCTTCTGGCGCAGACCAGAACATAAATTCACCATAATACCATGCCATAAAAAATTCTAAAATGATCTACTAATTCAGACCCTTCTGATGAATTATACTTAAAAATGGATATGACATAATAATGAAAAGATGAAATTTAATATGTAAAAGTGATGTATGAATATTTTTGTTTTATCATAGAAAAGAACCAACATTTTTATAACTACATCCTTAATATTAGGTTTACTGATATTAAAGAAACAAATGATGGCATGACATTTTTTCTGCTAAATTATGCCCGATTAAAAATCATCCATTCCTTTATTAGGAAGCTATCTAAAACCAAAATTTTGTGAATGCCTCAAAAAGGTTTTAAAAATAAAGTGTGCTCCCAAAAAGCATCACAGGGAGTAATAAGGCTGGTTATATTCCAGCTTCATTAGTAAAATTATTCTAACAACAAATTACTAATACTTGGTAACAATTAAAACCCCAAATCAGGTCCAAAAAATAAAGAAAAAAGAGGTGACCGTCAATTTTGCAAATGGCTTCTTTCATCCTACAGAAGAATTTGTTCCAAGATTTCTTGAAACAATAAGCACCCAACATACTTAAAATATAATGTGATGAACTGGAAGAATACAAAGCAAGCTCATGAAGATGGCTTTTGGGAAAGCAAATTGAGTTCAGTTAAGGGGAAAACTCTGAGTCAATTGTGGATGGTAAGTACAAGAATATTTGTTTCACTATTCTCTGTACTGTTCTATATTTTTAAAATTACGCTCCCCACTCCTCCAAAAATACTACTATAAAGTCAAAAGATTTTAATTTACACATTCAGTGTATAAAATGAGACACAACTAAATAAAAGATGTGATTTCTAGAATCCTATAGGAAATATATATCAAAATAAGAGACATGTTTTTAAAAAAATACACTTAAGATTTATGAAGCACCTTTGTTTCAGTGTTTCACTTTATCCCCCCCCTAAAAATCATTTGAGAAGAAATAAAGGCATTATCACCATGACCTATTTACAATGAGGAAAGCGAGATACACAGAATCAGACTAACATGTCCAGAATCTTTCTTCAGGTTGTAGTGGGTACTAATTGCTTGTCTTCATGGTACAGTGAGTACAAGACACTTCCCTGAATACACATGTAATATGAACAGTCTGGAGACTAGTGGACCTGACAGATTTTTGTGGCTGGCAAAAAACTCTAGTTGTCCTTAGGCATAGAGGAGATCTTCCACCTTTGTTTTTGCTTTTTCCAGGTAAGTTGAAATCAATTTTATCTTTAAAACTGAGATTTTACTTATAATATTCATATTTTTAATTTTTTTAATTAACTTATTTTTTAAAAAACTTTAGCTGTTTAAAAGCTCTAAGATTTCTATATACTTACTCTTTTGGTCAATACGAAGGTCATACAGAGGTGTCCTATATATATCCACACTGGAAAGTGCACATCGAGAGAGGGGCACATGATGAGAAGGCCCAAGGATGAAAATTCTCCGGCTAGGAGATATACAACAAAAAGCACAGAACAATTGTACTTCTACACAAACCTTATTAAATAAAAGGGAAAAAAATAAGTAATTTTTAAAAATCACATGTGGCATCATTTTCTTTCTTGACTGATTTCATTACCTTCTATTATGAGGTAAATTATGTACTCCTAAAATTTATGTTGAAGTTCCACCCCAGCACCTCAGAATGTAACAATATTGGAGATAAAGTATTAAAACAGATCATTAAGTAAAAATGAGACTATTCGAATAAGGTCTGAATCCAGTGACTGGTGTTCTTATAAGAAGAGGAAGAGGTAGGAGAGACACACATGCACAGAGAGGCGACCATGTGAAGAAGCATCAAGAAGACCACCATCTGCAAGCCAAGAAGAAAGGCTTCAGGAGAAACCAATTCGAAGAGCACCTTCATCTGGGTGAAGCCTTCCAGCCTCTAGACCGAGACAAAATAAATTTCTGTTTTCAGCCACCTACTTTGTGGTAGTTTATTACAGGAGGGCCAGCAAACTACTATCCCCACAACTGATTTGCTCCTCAGTTAATTAAGTTCAATTCCTTATCTTTGTCTTTTTGTTGGAAGGCCTTTAAAAGAATCATTTAAAAAAAAAGAAGAAGAACTATTTTCAACACCTGGGCATACTAGTTACTGACTTATTGATCTACAGTAAATCAACTGCTGTGCTTAAAATCATCTCTGCATTCATAATGCCTAGGATACAGAAGGTTTTCAATAACTATAGTCATTGAATTTAAACATTTCAGCTATAAATAAAATCCCAAAACTCTAACACGTTCTAAACTTGCTTCATAAGATCTACCACAACTTTAATAAAAATATATGATAGTATAATTTCTAAAACTCCCTGCAAAATATCATTACAAAGAACCATTCTGATAAAGCTATTTCCACATTTCTACCATAGCAGAGAAAAAAGGAACCTTGTTGAGAGAAAATGCTGTATAATAAGCTTTCTCTGTTTCCATTCAAGTAGATATAAGTCATTCTCAAAAACAACAAAACTTGATTATGTGTTATTTGCACTGTAGCTAAGGAAAGAACTGGGCTAAACTAGAGCTTAAATCTTTACAATCTCTTTATCTTGACATCAAGAGTAAAATTAACTTCCCCTCGTTTTATCTCAAACATCACTACAATCTAAATTCCAAAACTGTCTTCTGTTCTCCCAGATTCAAATGAACGAAAT
Organism: Ailurus styani; assembly: GCA_002007465.1. Taxonomy (NCBI): domain Eukaryota; kingdom Metazoa; phylum Chordata; class Mammalia; order Carnivora; family Ailuridae; genus Ailurus; species Ailurus styani. The sequence goes on along the minus strand of LNAC01000024.1, from coordinate 2,721,623 downwards.
CTTGCCCCAACACACACATACAAACTTAGATTTGAAAACCAAAACTACGAAAAAGAAGAGAATAGATGATAAGCTATGTACCTAGAAAAAAATTAATTATACTCATTGCTCAATTAATGGACAAAGACTGAGACATGAACTAGTTCTTTCATATTGAAAACTTGCAAGCCAAGGAATGTGCTTAGGCGATATATTTATTTTCATAAAATTCAATTACAGCTAAGAAAATTAACTTCTTATCTGCTGTATGTTACTTGCTGTGATAGGCGAAGGGATGGTAAGGAAGATGTGGATAAGGAAAACAGAGATTCTCAGTTTAGAGTCCCATAACTTCCTCAAGATGTCACAGATAGCAAACATAAGACTTTCTCCACAGGCCATTCCTAGTCAAAACCATGATCTCTCTTCTTCCCCTCCCTCCCTCCTCCACCGCTAACACTTCTTTTCATCACCACTAAGAGCAAAGTCAACAGCCATTTCCAAAAAAACAAAAAACAAAAAACAAACAAAACAAAACACCAAATCAAATTTAGATTCCTAAATGAACAAAAGAGATACCATTACGCTCTCCTATCTTAACAGTATATAAACATTATTACAATTTTTGAAAATAAAGTCTAACGAGAGACATAGATAATGGTTGTGTTTAGGTAACTTGGCCTAAGGAAAAGTATTACAAGAACCAAGAATCAAGTATGAAAAGAGGGCATTTTTATGATTGAGGAATGCATTTCTATGATAAGACAGAGGAATAGACTAAAATGAGAACACTCCTAGGAAATCTAGCATATATAATTAAAATATGAAATGGCTTTTAAAATATCAATTTAAACTCAAGACACAGATACATTTCTAGGTAAGTGTAAAAAGTTCTAATAGTAACCAAAATAAGAGCACTACTCCAGAAATAAACACCAAACGAAGGTCAGCTTGGAAAGTCTAACTGGCCCCTGCAATACCAGCCAATTTACTTTGTTGGCCTATTTTGCCAGACGCAACCTAGATGAAAGATAAGACTGGTGGAGAAAAGAGCTCCCACCATCCGAATTACCCAACTGTGTACTTGATTCTTTCCATCCTAACAGAAACTTACTCATATGCAACACAGGGAAAAAGAGGTTTAGGTCACAACAATATGAACTCCTTTTAAGTGATAAACCCAAAAATAAACCAAAATAGGCTAGACATCATTGAAAAGAAGGGGGAAAAAAGTCTATTAGTAGTAATCTCAAAATGGGTCTTTTTGTTAACTGCATGCTAACAAAAAGAAAATTAATAATGTCAATAAAAAATAATGCATTTTCTTTGGGGGGGGCTAGATTGCTAGATCTATAAACATCAAGGCCACAGGAATATTTTGGAGAAAAATAAGTAATATAGGCATAGGAAGCAATACCACTTTCTCTCACTTCAATTAATTGCAAAGTACTTTGCCTTTAAATGAATAACTGATAAATATTAGTATATCACCACTGTTGTCACACATGTAAAAAAAAAAACNTAATTGCAAAGTACTTTGCCCTTAAATGAATAACTGATAAATATTAGTATATCACCACTGTTGTCACACATGTAAAAAAAAAAACCCTTAATATGAAAAAAAAAAGAAAAAAGTCAAGAGGTATTCTCTTAGAAATAAATGTAGCTTATGTATAATACCCTCATAAATATTCAACTACTTATTCTAAATACTGCAATACAAGTAATTTTTTAAAGATGTTTCCTGGCAAGTAGAGATATTTTA
>LNAC01000024.1:2645354-2719751 GCA_002007465.1 Ailurus styani | reverse complement strand
CAAGTAGAGATATTTTAACTAAATTAAAAGTCATGTGGCCCCAAAGAAGATTCCTTTTGTTTTTTTTTCTACCCTGAAAGGCTTTCTGAAAGATATGAATCAAAATCAAGTTACTAAGTACATCTTGAGTTCCAGGTTTTAAATTAAACTTTGAATAATAGGAAAGACATTGCAACAGTAAATACAAGAAAGAACTTACTTAAATATATCATTTTTTTTAATTCCTTAAACAACCAAGGTACTCCTTTTGAAACATAAATCAGATCCCATCACTCTGCTGCTTAAAAGGTCTTTCAGTGACTTCTAATCAGAGGATAAAATCTAAACTCCTTAAAATGGGTTCTGAAGTCTCAAATGCACTGGCCCCATCTTGCATTACTTTCCCCACCCCTACCCCTTGATCACAATCGTTTATGTATACTGATCTTGCAGTTCCTTCATGACTGGAACACAACTCAGCCTACTTCAAAGCCTTCACAAGTGCTACTGTTCCTTGGGCTTGACTTAAAAATCATTTCCTCAGAAATGCCTTCCCCAGGGGGTGCCTGGGTGGCTCAGTGGGTTAAAGCCTCTGCCTTCAGCTCAGGTCATGATCTCAGGGTCCTGGGGATCAAGGCCCGCATCGGGCTCTCTGCTCAGCAGGTAGCCTGCTTCCTCCTCTCCCTCTGCCTGCCTCTCTGCTTACCTGTGATCTCTCTGTCAAATAAATAAAAAAAAATCTTAAAAAAAAAAGTAAAAAAAAAAAAAAGAAAGAAAGAAATGCCTTCCCCAACACACATAATCTAAATACAATTATCCTGTATCACAGCACTTCTCAAATTGTGAACTGAAGATTCCATAAGACCCTTTCAAGAAGTCCACAGAATCAAAACTATTTTCATAATAATCAGGAATTTATCTGCCTTTTCCATTGTGTTGACATTTGTACTTACGGTACAAAAATAAGTCTAGGTAAACCACTGGCACATTGGAACTGTGACCAAGGTAATGGAATCGAAATGTACTGCTATTCAAGTATTCTTTACCTTCACCCACACCAAGGTTTTTTGGGTTTTTGTTTGTTTGTTTGTTTAGTCCAGTTTCACTTACTTTCATTAAATCTTGAACTACTGAGTACAGTTTTATAAAAATATTCTGTACAACAAAATGTATTAAACTGGAGGTGATAAATGCATAAAGCACTTTTGCTATATACAGAATTAATGCCTTGAGGAAAACATTTGTGTGATTATGAGTGTGATCTAAACTAAACGATTTTTTTTTTCACGGAACACAATTTTTACTTCAAAAAATGACTGTAGGCAAATTACGGTTATTCCAATTTAGGTATTTGGCAGAAATTTTCTAGAAAATGAACAAAATAGGCCTGCCACTTCAAAGAAAACATTGTCCAAAATATAACTGAAGCTTTTAAGTGAAAATCAGACCTTTGCAAAACTTCTATCACTGTGAAATGGACAGCTTCCCAATAATTAAAGATATTTCTGATGATATTTGTGGTAATAGTAACAAATGTGATTTTTTGGCACTGTATGATAAAATGTCAACATTCAAAAGATCTGCGTAATTCAATTAAGAAATNAATAGGCCTGCCACTTCAAAGAAAACATTGTCCAAAATATAACTGAAGCTTTTAAGTGAAAATCAGACCTTTGCAAAACTTCTATCACTGTGAAATGGACAGCTTCCCAATAATTAAAGATATTTCTGATGATATTTGTGGTAATAGTAACAAATGTGATTTTTTGGCACTGTATGATAAAATGTCAACATTCAAAAGATCTGCGTAATTCAATTAAGAAGTATCTTCTAAATGTTCCATGCACGGTATGACAAAATCATGCAAAGGTAAAAGATCCATTCAGAGTACAAGACAGTACAAAAGATAATCCTAGCTGACATGCAGGGAGTGGATTAGTGTGGAAGGTAAGAATAGAAGCTAGGGGCAGAGAATTTAATCTTCTGTCTTGGACTGTTATTTTTTCTCTAAACCTCATAGTTCCCAGAAAGTTGTTCTTTCTCTATTTTTCCTCAAAGGCCTCTGAAACATTGCCAATCTCAAGGAGGGCCACTTTTAAGAGAATACAGCTATGACTGTCAATCATTTTTAACCCTTGGACCTTCAGATTTATTTATTTGAAATTCAATTATTATATACTAATTACAAAAATAAGCTGATCACAACTTCAACATCATTTGCCTCTCTTTTTACTCACCTCCTTTATCATCATCTCAGTCCTTGGCTCTCTTCCTTTTTCTCTTTTTCATTCCATTCGCACTATCAACTTATTTAATACATGCTTTCTGCATCTACCAATATAGGTTCTATATCTCTCTACATATTATCAAGCCAAATTTAATTCAGGAGTACCCTTCTAGAAAATAACATCATCAAATAGGTTTTGAAAAGGCTGTCATCTTCACTAACCTTGATTATAGCTGTTTATGGGCTGAAATAAAGGAAACTTTTGGAAATATTTCCAATGTAATTTATTTTTGTTTTTACTCATGAAATAAATTAGCCGAAATTGTATATTAAATATGTATTAAAGAAGCACTTCTTAAAGACACTCCTCAAGACATCATAAATGAGGCAGGGCTAACCAAAACCTCATCAATTTGTCAACATCATCATTTTACTTATTATTAAAAACTTACTAAAAATAATTTCCAGGGCGCCTGGGTGGCTCAGAGGGTTAAAGCCTCTGCCTTCGGCTCAGGTCATGATCTCCGGGTCCTGGGATCGAGTCCCGCATCAGACTCTCTGCTCGGCGGGGAGCCTGCTTCCCCCTCTCTCTCTGCCTGCCTCTCTGCCTGCTTGTGATCTCTCCCTCTCTGTCAAAGAAATAAATAAAATCTTTAAAAAATAAAAAATAAAAAAATAATAATTTCCAACAAAAGTAGGATACAATGCGCAGAGCACATTACAAAAAAAAAACTTCTTTTGAATGATTATGCTTCACCTCTGCTAACACAAGTCTAACCTAACAATCAACATTTGATAGAATTAAGAGGACTGATTTTACCTATTCATACAGTGTGTATAACTGATGTACAGAGTGGAGCCTGATATTGGTTCACCTTTGTGAATTGACTATTTAAATAAAATGCTGGCCAGCAAATTAAGTAATTTGGGCGGCTATTTCTAGCAGAAGTTTTTGAAAGTTCACAAATTTCTTTATTTTAGAGAGCAGTGTATTACTTACTAAGTCTCAATCTGCCAGAAAAAAATTTTAAAGCTAATTTCAGAGCTTTCATTGAATTAAGAGCTAACATGCTTCAAACACCATATTAAATTCACTGTCAGATTCTAAAATAATTCAGATACCTCACTGAGCCAATGAGAAATTATTTTCTTTCATTAACCACAACCTAACAAGTAGAATAAACAATTTTAAATTACAAAATGATTAATAGAACAAAGTGCTTTGCGTTCTTAAAGATGCTCATCTCCCAGTTTAAAAATATATATATATAAAAACCAAAACATTTAACCTTCTAACATTTCCAGAACTAAACATATTACCAACAAAAGGAAAAGGAAAAACTAAATCTTCAGACAATGAAAACAGTATGAAAGCTTTTCATAACCTATGTAAGGTATAATAAATATATAAAAGTTAAATTCCTAATGAAATCAAGTATATAACAATAAGCATGCCAAAACGAATTACTTCTGTGACAAAGTGGTTATGATATAATTCCCCACTGTCTCTCACTTAAACAAAACTGTATATTACTTACGTAATAGATGGATCCACTTGTTTGTAAGCATGAGCAGCACAAGACCCACAGTACGTATATCCTGCATGGCTACAAAACAAAATATTTTTTAGACTTAATCATCAGATTCAAAATCAAGATAGTCTCAAAAGAAAAAAACCTTTTGAAAGAAATATAATAATTACGGTAAACATTACAGAATTGAGTGTATAGATAAAAAAGCAATGTAGCTAATGATGCAAACTCTAGCACACAACAGAGAACACGTAATTATTCTATGTTCTAACTTTAAATTTTAAAAAGTATTTTGTAATTTTTTTGGTATTAAGAACAATTAAATTTAGATTTTCCAGGCTTACTTGAAGTTGGTAATGTAATACTAATAATATGTGAGTTTTTAACATTCCTCTTCAATATTATTAAGACCCAGAGCAAGTCAAATCAGACTGAAACAAATATCCTACAAAAACAACTCACCTTCTTTTTCTAATTTCTTTTTATTTATACTTTTTAAAAACTGAAGTATAATTAACAAACAGTATTAACATTAGTTTCAGGTATACAATATATGATTCAAGAATTCTATACATTTCTCTGCGCTCATCAAGTATACTCCTAATCTTTTATCTATTTTGCCCATCATCCCACTAACCTCCCCCTCTCTGGCAACCACCAGTTTGTTCTCAGTATTTTTTTTTTAAGATTTTATTTATTTATTTGACAGAGAGAGACACAGTGAGAGAGGGAACACAAGCAGGGGGAGTGGGAGAGGGAGAAGCAAGCTTCCTGCTGAGCAGGGAGCCCGACGTGGGGCTTGATCCCAGGACCTGGGATCATGACCTGAGCCGAAGGCAGATAGCTTAACGACTGAGCCACCCAGGTGCCCCTGTTCTCGGTATTTAATAGTCTGGTTTTTTGTCTCTTTTTTTTTCTTGTTCATTTTTTTCTTTTACATCTTACATATGAGTGAAATCATATTGTATCTGTCTTTCTCTGACTTATTTCACTTAACAATTTATACCCTCTAAATCTGTCCATGTTGTCGCAAATGGCAAGATCTCATTCTTTTTATGACTAATATTCCATTGTGTATGTGTGCACACGTGCATGTGTGGGTGTGTGTATATCACATCTTCTTTATCCATTCATCTATACTGATGGACACTTGGGTTGCTTCTGTATCTTGGCTATTGTGAATAATGCTGCAATAAACATAGGAGTGCCTGTATCTTTTCCAATCAGTGTTTTCATTTTCATTGGGTAAATACTGAGTAGTAGAATTATTGGATCATGTGGCAATTTTACTTTTAATTTTTTTAAGATTTTATTTATTTATTTGAGAGAGAGAGAAAGCATGCACGAGCAGGGGGAGGGACAGAGGGAGAAGCAAGACTCCCCATTGGGCAAGGAGGGAGTCCAATGAGGAGCTCAATCCCAGGACCCTGAGACCATGACCTGATCCAAAGGCATACACTTAACCAACTGACCCACCCAGGTGCCCCTCTACAATATGGAGGAAACTCCATATTGTTTTCCACAGTGGCTGCACCAATTTGCATTCCCATCAAATGTGCAAGAGGGTTCCTTTTTCTCCACATCCAACACTTGTTATTTCTTGGCTTTTTGCTTCTAGCCACTCTAACAGGTGTAAGGTGATTTCTCAGTGTAGTTTTGATTTGCATTTCCCTGATGATTAGTGCTGTTAAGCATCTTTCCAATGTGTCTATTGACCATCTGTATGTCTTCTTTGGAAAAATGTCTTCTCAGGTCCTCTGCCCATTTTTATCAGATTATTTGGGGTTTTTTGTTACTGAGTTGTAGAAGTTCTTTATATTTTTTTAGATATTAACTCCTTATCAGATATATCATTTGCAAATATCTTCTCTCATTCAACAGTCTGACTTTTTGTTTTATTGATGGTTTCTCTGACTGTACAAAACCTTTTTATTTTGGTGTAGTCCCAATAATTTAATTTTTTATTTTATTTCCCTTGCCTAAAGAGATATCTAGAAAAATGTTTCTACAGCCAAAGCAATCTCTATCAAAATACAAACAGTATTTTTCATAGAACTAGAATAGTACTAAAATTTGTATGGAACCATAAAAGACCCCAAATAGCCAAAGCTGAAGGTATCACAACCCCAGCTTTCAAGATATACCACAAAGCTGTAGTAATTAAAAGAGTACAGTATTGGCACAAAAATAGACAGAGGAGTGGAACAGAACAGGAGGCCTAGAAACAAATCCATGCTTATATGGTCAATTACTCTATGACAAAGGAGGCAAGGATTTACAATAGGGAAGAAACAGTCTCTTCAGCAAATGGTATTGGGAAAACTGCACAGCTACATGCAAAAGAATGAAAATAGACCACATTCTTATACCATATGCAAAAATAAACTCCAAATGCATTGAAGAACTAACCGTGAGACCTAAAACCATAAAACTCCTAGAAGAAAATAACTCACTTCTTCAATGTCTTTAGTAATAAGAGAACTGACTTGGTCTTCTGTGTATTATGCCTTTCATTTTCTCTCCCTACTACTCATCCCTTCCATCTTTTGGTCTCAGAATTAGATTTGGTTCTCTTATCACCTATGGAATGACTTTGTTTCCTGACTTCATTTTTTTTTTCTTGACTCATTCAAGTTATATGACTTTAGACACATTTTCCTGGGACTTACTTATTAGTGTGTGGCCAGTGGTATGCTGGTATTTATTTAACAACTGTCTCTGCAGGAAAAAAAAATGTATACATGTGTACATAAGCTTACTATATAATCTCTACTGAGTTAAAAAGATATGTACCACACTTGGGCACCTGGGTGGCTCAGTAGGTTGAAGCCTCTGCCTTCAGCTCAGGTCATGATCTCAGGGTCCTGGGATCGAGGCCCGCATCGGGCTCCCTGCTCAGCGGGGAGCCTGCTTCCTCCTCTCTCTCTGCCTGCCTCTCTGCCTACTTGTGATCTCTCTCTCTCTCTCTGTCAAATAAATAAATAAAATCTTTAAAAAAAAGATATGTACCACACAATTTACAAATAATGAAAAATATAATTCTCTTTATCGCAAATTCCATAGAGTCAATTGATTGCCACAGAAGGCTTTCACTGATTTTTGCTGAATTCTCATATCCATAGCCAAGTGATGGTTGCAATTGACAAAGGTGGAACAATGAAGACATATGTCTGATCTGAATGAGTTCTTTACTAATTAGGTAACAGTTTTCTAGTATTAGAAGGAATATTTCCTTCCATATTTTCTTACACTTTTTATAACATAAGGGCTTCAGACACAACATACTTTTAAGTTTAATCAGCATTATTAACACTTTTCCATTTCTTAAGTACAATCAACAAACAGTAATTCAAGCCCTGATATATAGCAATTTGCCAATTAATGTGAAGTAATTCACTCTTGCCATAATTGATTAGAAGATGCACAATAAACTGAAAAGACAAAACACAGACTGGGAGAAAACAATTATAAAGCATATATCTGACATAGGATTTATATCTGAATATGTAAAGAAATTTTAAAACAAAACCGACACTTAAAACAGGTAACCATTTTGCAAAGCGAATAGTTCTGAAAATTGGTTGCAAAATAATGTGAATGTACTTAATGCTACTAAACTGTAAGATGGGGGCACCTGGGTGGCTCAATCAGTGGAGCGTCTGACTCTTGATTTCAGCTCAGGTAATGATCTCAGGGTCCTGGGATCAAGCCCCAAGTCAGGCCCCGCACTTAGCGGGGAGTCTGCTTGAGGATTCTCTCTCTCCCTCTCTCTCCCTGCCCCTCCTCCCCCCACACACATGTGCTCTTTCTCTCTTTCTCTCAAATATATAAATCTTTAAAAAAAAATAAAAATAAAAATGTTGGGGCACCTGGGTGGCTCAGTCAATTAAACATCTGCCTTCAGCTCGGGTCATGATCCTGGAGTCCTGGGATCAAGCCCTGTATCAGGCTCCCTGCTCAATGAGGAGACTTCTTCTCCCTCCGACACTCCCTCCTCTCATGCTCTTTCAATGTCTCTCTCTCTCACTGTCCCTCTCAAATAAATAAATAAAACCTTTTTTAAAAAAATAAAAAATAGGGGCACCTGGGTGGCTCAGTGGGCTAAAGCCTCTGCCTTAGGCTCAGATCATGATCTCAGGGTCCTGGGATTGAGCTCCGCATCGGGCTCCCTGCTCAGCAGGGAGCCTGCTTCCTCCTCTCTCTGCCTGCCTCTCTGCCTACTTGTGATCTCTCTCTGTCAAATAAATAAATAAAATATTTTTTAAAAATTAAAATTAAAAATTAAAAAAATTAAAAAATAAAAAGTAAAAAATAAAGATGCCTAAGATGGTAAGTTTTATGTTATGTGTATCTTACTGCAATTTTTTTAAATAGGAAAAGATATGAACAAATACTTCAACACAGAATATACTGGGATGGCAAATAAGCACACAAAAGAATGCTCACTATCATTTAGGGAATGGCGAATTAAAACTACAAAAGCTACCACTAAACACTCAGCAGGCTAGCTAAAATTGAAAAGAGTGACCATACCAAGCATGCTAAAGATGTAGAATTGAAACCCAGGCTACACTTGTGGGCATGTAAAATGTTACAACCACTTTTGAAAACAGTTTGGGAATTTCTTAAGAAGTTAAATATACTCCTACCATATGACCCAGCTCTCCACTCCTAAGAAAACTGAAAGCATTATAACCACAAAGACTTGTAAACAAATGTTCATCCCAGTTTTATTTGCAATAGTCAAAAACTGGAAACAACCAAATGTTCTTCCAAAGGTAAATGGATAAACAAATTGAGGTTTGGTCATACAATGAAATACTCTTCAGCAAGAGAAAGGAATGAACTACTGATAAACTCAAAAATAATCATGCAAAAAAAGGATGATAAGAAAGAAAGACATATGCTGAGAAAAGCCAGACAAAAAGAGTTCATACTGTATAATTCTACTAAAAAATAAAAACTAGTTTGTAGAACACAGAGTAAGTCAGTGGATGTGGGTGGAAAGAAGAGACAGAGAGGTACAGAAGGGAAGAATTACAAAAGGGCACAAGAAAATTTGAGGATGATGAATATGTTTATTACCTTAATTGTGATGGTTTCACAGGTGTATACATATTTCAAATGTATCCAACTGCACACTTTAAATACGGGCGGCTGTATGCTAATCCTAGCAAAATAGAGCTCTCTTTTTAAAAGGGTCATCATTTGATCTAGCTTAAACTATGAATGGAGAAAGAGTTTCACGAGGTCAATCACAGCAATACAGGATAGCAGTATGCTTAATCAAGAGTTAAGTAAGTGGGACCTACACTAAGCACCCTGAAATCACTGAAGGCCTTACTGGCCGGACTGATGGTAGTCACTCTATCTGTATACCTCTGGCAAGAGAGCCTATTAAGTTGCTTTGGTAGAGCAATACTCTCACAACCCAGTTCTAATCTCAGCCAGAAGAAATGTTAGTTGTTGTATGGCTCAGCACAGTTTTCCTCATCTTGATTTTCTAGCCTAACCAGGGACCCCATTTTTTCCAGTTATGTCCCCCGTATTCCAGTGCCCAACACCCCAAAACTGACTACTTCCGATTCCTAACAGCTGTTCCTGATCTTAACATAACTGGCTCCCCTTCTCAATTCAGAAATATGCTACCTTGCCCAGTCATGTGGACCTTAGAAATCCTTTGATCAGGAGTCTCTTATGGTTTGTGTCCTTCCCCATCCCATCTTGTTTCATTATTTTTCCCTCCCTACCCCCCACGACCCCCCACCCTGCCCCTCAAGTTCCTCATATCAGAGAGATCATATGATAATTGTCTTTCTCTGATTGACTTATTTCGCTCAGCATAATACCCTCCAGTTCCATCCATGTCGTTGCAAATGGCAAGATTTCGTTTCTTTTGATAGCTGCATAGTATTCCATTGTATATATATACCACATCTTCTTTATCCATTCATCTGTTGATGGACATCTAGGTTCTTTCCATAGTTTGGCTATTGTGGACATTGCTGCTATAAACATTCGGGTGCACGTGCCCCTGAGGATCACTACCTTTGTGTCTTTAGGATAAATACCCAGTAGTGCGATTGCTGGGTCGTAGGGTAGCTCCATTTTCAACTTTTTGAGGAATCTCCATACTGTTTTCCAGAGTGGCTGCACCAGCTTGCATTCCCACCAACAGTGTAGGAGGGTTCCCCTTTCTCCGCAACCTCGCCAACATCTGTCATTTCCTGACTAACAAACTGAGGGTTACTGGGGGGTGGGAGGGTAGGGATAGGGTGGATGGGTTGTGGACATTGGGGAGGGTTTATGCTTTGGTGAGTGCTGTGAAAGATGTAAGCCTGATGATTCACGGACCTGTACCCCTTGGGCAAAGAATAAAAATAAAATTTAAAAAAAAAAAAAAAGAAAAGAAAAAGAAATCCTTTGATCCATCAGGACCTGTCCTGGGCTGTTTTAAACCTGAATAACATCTCATGTTTTCAATACCGCTTTGCTCTCAGTTGTCACTCATATCCCATCCCTCCACGTCCCAACCTTACAGTTTAAACAGGTCCTTCCATCTTAGATCTGCTTCTCCGACTTTAATTATCTGCCATTCTTGAATTTAAAGGCCCTACCCTCAGTCCATACTGTGACTCTCAATCAGTCTTTCAGCATGACTATCTCCCAGTTTTACCAATCCTGTTCCTACCCACATGTAGTTCTTAAAAGCCAGAAAGTCGTCTTAGAAACCCTGGGTTCTTGGGGCGCCTGGGTGGCTCAGTCGGTTAGGCATCTGCCTTTGGCTCAAGTCATGATCCCAGGGTCCTGGGAAGGAGCCCCAAGTCGGGCTCCCTGCCCAGTGGAAGTCTGCTTGTCCCTCTCTCTCTCCCGTCCCCCTGCTCCATCTCTCCCTCTCTTGCTCACTTCCTCTCTCTCAAATAAATAAAATCTTTTAAAAAAGAAAGAAAGAAAGAAAGAAAAAAGGGAAAAAAGAAACACTGTTTTCTTAAAGTATAGGTAGAATAGAAATACTAAGCGTAAAGAGGTAAAGGCACAAAGGAAGGGCATAAAAGTTGAAGGAAGAACATGAGCAAATGTTCAAGTATCTGATGTAATTGAGAAAATAAGAGACTGACCTGAGTGGAACAAGAAGTAGGGTTAAGCCACAGTCAAACAGAGAAGTCTGGGCTTGATAAAACAAGTTACTGAAAAACTGCAGTACACTCCAGAGCAGGGTAGTGACCATATAAAACTGTTATTAGTCTAGTACTGAAAAACATGAGATCAGAAGCAGGAGGTGTTAAGTGACGCTCTCTTGGAAACCGTGGCCTGAGGTAGCAAATGTCATGGTCTAGAAAGGTCCCAGTGCCAGTAGAAAATGAGACATGAATGTTCTATAGTCTAAAAAGAAAAACTGACATATCTTAGTGACCAAATAGGTACAGAGTGAATGAGGAAGAGAAGACAGAGGACAATTATGATAACGGTAATAACTAACATTTACTGAAAGCTCTGTGTCATTCATCCATGTAATTCAAAGCAGTAACTCATTTAATCCTCACACCAACCCTTTGAGATAGGAATTATTATTTTTTATTTTATATATGAAGAAACTAAAGCAGAAAAGTTAAGAAACTTGCCCAAGGTCACACAAATACTAAGTGGCCACACCAGGCCTCAAACGTAGGCCAGTAGAGCTCCAGAACCCATTCTTAACCACCATAAAAGACGTCTATATATTTTAAGGAAGAAGGGAATGTTTCCAAGCAGTAGGAAAATCAACAACCCTAAAAACTGGAAGATTACCATATATCCTTTAAGACTGTAGGAAGGTGGGTGGTTTTGAAAACATGATTAACTGAGGTAAATATGTTTTATAACAGAACTCAGATTTTAGGTTTCAGTTCTTTCTGAATTTGAGGGCTTAAAAGTCTGCTTGAAGTAAAGACAAAATAGTTGCAAAAAGAGAGCTGAATAAAGAATATAGTGCAGAGTATTTTTTAAAAAATCATTAAGTGTACCATCCTTCTTTACTCACATCATGAGAAACTCTACTTCATGGAAGGACCAAGATCATAGCCAAAGAAAAGAATTTCTAGTACTTTCCTTTATCCTGGCGCAGATACATGGTAATGAAGAGAGCCATGATAATAATCATCAAATCTCTCCACTGATCCCTGCTCCTAGACCCTTCTCTCTTGCTAACAGAATCTATGATTCTAAATGTATGTGGAAACAAGGTTTATTAAGGGATCACGCATAATAAAAGAGGCTTCACTAAGGGAACATCTAAGGTTTTTTTCTTTTGTGCATTACAGTCAGAAGAGCAATGAAAATGTAAGCTCTACAGATAATTGAATATACATCGTAAAAGGGTATCCTAAACAGTATTTCACAGGCTCTTAAAACCTTAATGCAAAGTCATCCCTGCTAGCTTTTCCAGGTCACTCTGGTTCCCAATGTAACCTCAATGAAGGCAAATTCAAAATTATACTTTAATATCTATCACTTTCTCATTAGACTAAAACCACGCCTCTAAAAACTGATCCTTCTTGTAACACAGGGTAATTTTGCTTCTCCCTTGACTCCTTCACAGCAGACCGTTTATATCACCAAGTCCAGCTCCTAACCTTCCAGAATTTCTGTGCCCCATACAGAAATGCAATCAAATGAGGATGCAAGGCCATTGTCTATGGTCATTCACTGGTTAAATGACAGTTTCCCACACAGCAACCTTGCAGTGTGGGTATAATTTAAATTCCTATGTCAGGAAAATTACTAATTACTACATGACATGAACTTTCACTTGTTCATCCTGAGACCTTCAAGGTTACAGGTGAATAGCATAAAGTGTGAATGCCAAAAGTCTACCACTCTTTCTATGAGAGACTGTTCATCAAGGTGGATATGGAGAACAATTAAAACAAAAACAAAAACAAAAAACCCTTGGATTCAACAAAATCAGATTCACATAGTCCTAGTTCTACTTAATAGCAGCAAAAATGCAAGTAAAAAGATATTGAACTAGATGAAATAAGAAGACTGGACCAGATGAAATTATCTTCCGCAGTAATAAGAAAAGTCTGTAAGATCTACTTACGGTAAGCTAGGATCTAGAAAGCTAGAAAATAAATTTAAAAACACTTCTGAGCGGGCGCCTGGGTGGCTCAGTGGGTTAAAGCCTCTGCTTTCGGCCCAGGTCATGATCTCAGGGTCCTGGGATCGAGGCCCGCATCGGGCTCTCTGCTTGGCGGGGAGCCTGCTTCCCCCTCTCTCTCTCTGCCTGCCTCTCTGCCTCCTTGTGATCTCTCTCCCGCTGTGAAATAAATAAATAAAATCTTTAAAAAAAAAAAAAAAACACTTCTGAGCATATGGGATCCACCTGAACAACAACTGGCTCTAACCAGTTTCCAGAAGCAGCAGCCTCACATCGCCACTCTCCATTCTGTTTTGCTGCACCTTGTCTTTTGTTCTTTTTTTTTCATAGGCATTCCTCAGGGGCTCTCAAGATTCCTGCTTTATAAAAAAATATCAGACGATTATATCCCCAAAAATATTCAGGTTAGAAAGTCATTATTCAGAATATTTTATTTTTACAAAACGGAATCTCACAAATATTAAGCAAACAATACTATGAACTAAGGAAAGTAATTAAAGTTATTCAAGTCAAGTAAGAATAAACTAACCACAATGTTGCATATCCAGATTGTTTTACTGCTAGAATATACAGGACCTGAGATACTGCCATGAATAACCTACTGCTTAAAATAAAGAAAGACTAGAAATAAATAAGTTGCACATCTCCAGTAACTTAAATTAACCACATGTTTTATAAAGATTCATTGTCTCACCATATACACTGATAGACCTGAACAGGTGTACTTCACTATATGTAAATTGGTCTTCTATATAACTGTTCCTAGCCTTTAAGTTTTTTAAAATAGTTTTTATGTTCAAAGAAATACATGCACACAGTATAAAAAAGTCAAATAATAAAGAAAGGTACACAATGAAAAGTGAAAGATCTTTATGCTACTCCTACTAGGTTCACTACTAAAAACAAATCAAACTCTAGTTTAAATGTATGAGGACAGCTACAATATTCATACTATCTGCTTTATTGTATAAGTAAGCCCCCTCCTAATTATCTGATTATATTTTTATATTAAATAAGAGGTCTCCTAAGTGATACATACTTAATGTACAGCTCCATTCTAAGGGTTGCTGAGTTATGCCTGCATACTGAAAGATAAACAACAATTTTGGCATCAAGGTGTCTGGCAGTCAGGGTAGGAAGGCTTCTGGATCTTCTATTCATAAGATCATTTCAACATATATCCCCTGGCAACATACTGTTTCCTATACCTCAAGACAAGTAAAGTTCTAAATTCAACCAAAGGACATTTTTAAATCAAATTAAATTATTTTGAATCTCCCACCTACACCTGCCTATATCTCATATAGATTAGAATCATTAAGATTGATCAATAGATGGTTTATGGATCAATATTTATTCTTTAACATTATTCCATTTAATCTACATCAATATACAAATAAGCAATCTGTTTAAGCACTTTTAAAAGTATGCTACCTAGGTTCTGAGTTGTTTATTTTTTAAGACTCCCCTTACATAATTTATGCCTATGAAGGCAAGACCTAAGAAAAGCTGGTCCAAGAGAGCTAAATTTTATACAAGTTAAAGAATGTGTTTTAGGCGTGCCTGGCTGGCCCAGACACTAGAGCATGCAACTCCTGATCTCAGGCTTGTATGTTTGAGTTCCATGTTGGGTGTAGAGATTACTTAACGATAAATCTTTTAAAAATATATATTTATTTGAGGGGCACCTGGGTGGCTCAGTCGTTAAGCGTCTGCCTTAGGCTCAGGTCATGATCCCGGGGTCCCGGGATCGAGCCCCGCATCAGGTTCCATCCTCGTCAGGAAGCCTGCTTCTCCCTCTCCCACTCCCCCTGCTTGTGTTCCCTCTCTTGAGGTCTCTTTCTCTGTCAAATAAATAAAATCTTTTTAAAAAATTGTTTATTTGAAATAAAAGTAGGAATCTTAAAATTCTTAGTTTTCTAATTACTAAATAAGCATGTTCTTAACAAAGACCCTTTTGTGCCTTTAGAACAATAAAATATTTGTTGTTGCTTTTCTACCTAAAAAAAGAAAAAGAAAAAACTCCTCTAGAAAGGAAAATAATTACTTCTGGAAATCACATAATAAAATAAAGTTGACTATGTTTAAAGTTTTCATATGTTAACAAAATGGAAATTGCATTATATATGCATAAACATAACTAAAAAGTCATATAACAGAAACATGCTCACCAAAGCCAAAACTATTTTCGAATACTCATTTTAAAACCTACGGTAACTTGGAAATCTTTTACGAATCAATATATTTGTTGGCCAACAGACACATGAAAAAGTGCTCAACATCACTCGGCATCAGGGAAATACAAATCAAAACCACAGTGAGATACCACCTCACACCAGTCAGAATGGCTAAAATCAACAAGTCAGGAAACGACAGATGTTGGCAAGGTTGCGGAGAAAGGGGAACCCTCCTACACTGTTGGTGGGAATGCAAGCTGGTGCAGCCACTCTGGAAAACAGTGTGGAGATTCCTCAAAAAGTTGAAAATGGAGCTACCCTACGACCCAGCAATCGCACTACTGGGTATTTACCCTAAAGATACAAAGGTAGTGATCCTCAGGGGCACATGCACCCGAATGTTTATAGCAGCAATGTCCACAATAGCCAAACTATGGAAAGAACCTAGATGTCCACCAACAGGTGAATGGATAAAGAAGATATGGTATATATATACAATGGAATACTATGCAGCTATCAAAAGAAACGAAATCTTGCCGTTTGCAACGACATGGATGGAACTGGAAGGTATTATGCTGAGCGAAATAAGTCAATCAGAGAAAGACAATTATCATATGATCTCTCTGATATGAGGAACTTGAGAGTCAGGGTGGGGGGTCGTGGGGGGTAGGGAGGGAAGAATAATGAAACAAGAGGGGATGGGGAAGGAGACAAACCATAAGAGACTCCTAATCTCACAAAACAAACTGACGGTTACTGGGGGGTGGAGGGGTAGGGATAGGGTGGCTGGGTTATGAACATTGGGGAGGGTTTGTGCTATGGTGAGTGCTGTGAAAGGTATAAGCCTGATGATTCACAGACCTGTACCCCTGGGGCAAATAATACATTATATGTTAATTAAAAAAATTAATCAATATATTTGTAACTTAGACTCAAACAGTTCATTTCCCAGGCCACTGCGAATTTCAACTTAGAGCTAACAATAAAAAGGAAACAAGTCTAGCTACATTTTCATGAATAACTAACCTTGACTTAATTATGTTGATTTAGCACAGCTTCCACATTTGAAACAAGTTTTAATTAGGAAGGCAGCCTATGATAGTCAAATACCAGCAAAGTGATGAGAATGACATAGACCCTATGTTGAGAGTTACCATAAAGAAATGATTATTAATCCATTGTTTCTCACCCAATCAAGTTAAGCAAAATTCCCCCTTTATTCCTGTATCAATTTTTCTTTCTCTACTAGATCATCTCATCTGTATTATAAACACTTTAATATCTCCCACCTTAAGTAAAATTTCTCACCTGACAACATATTTCCAGTGCCCCATTTCCTTGATTTACAGAAAAGTCCATTAAAAAAAAATTTAGGGCGCCTGGGTGGCTCAGTGGGTTAAAGCCTCTGCTTTCAGCTCAGGTCATGATCTCAGGGTCCTGGGATCGAGGCCCGCATCAGGCTCCCTGCTCAGCAGGGAGACTGCTTCTCCCCATCTCTCTGCCTGCCTCTCTGCCTCCTTGTGATCTNCTTTAAAAAAAAAAAAAATTATCCTGGGGTACCTGAGTGGCTCAGTTGGTTAAGTGGCTGCCTTCAGCTCAGGTCATGATCCCAGGGTCCTGGGATGGAGTCCTGCATCGGGTTCCCTGCTCAGCGGGGAGCCTGCTTCTCCTTCTGCCTCCCTGTCGTTTGTGCTCATTCCCCATCCCTCTCTTTCTCTCTCCTCAAATAAATAAATAAAATCTTTTTTTTTTTAAATAAATAAAATCTTAAAAAAAAAAAAAAGTTACCTTCAGGACACCTGGGTGACTCAGTAAGTTAAGCGTCGGATTCTTGATTTTGGCTCAAGTCATGATCTCAGGGTCATGAGATTGAGTGCTGTGTCTAGCTCCACGCTCAACAGAGTCGGCTTGAGATTCTCTCCTCCTCTCCCTCCTCCCCTCAGCCCGCTCAGGCGCTCGCGCTCTCTCTCTCTCTCTCTCTATCTCTCTCTCTCTCAAATAAATAAAATCTTAAAAAAAACTATCCTCACTTTATTTCTCTCTCTGATTCTCAAACCCACTGCAACTGCACTTTCATCTCCATGGAAATTGCTTGTATCAAAGCCAGCAGTGATCTCCATATTGCCAAATCTAATCTTCAATTCTCAGTCCTCATCTTACTTGACCTATTGGCAGAATTTGACACAGCTAATTAATTTTCTCCTCACTGAAGAGGAGAAAATTTTCATCCTTTTGCCTCCTACAGACACCACTCACTCTTACTTTTCCTCCTGCCCCACTGTCCTCCTTGAGTACCTCCTTTGCAAATGCTCATCTTCACCTTGATCTCTAAATAAAATTAGCTTGGGTAAGGGCTTAAGTCTTTGAACCTCTCTTCTTCTCTATATTTTCTTCACCTGGCAACCACAGCCTGGTGTAGCTACCCTATATATCACACACGTATATATATCACAAATTCATTTGACTCATTTTATTGCAATATTCATTTAATTATAGTGGTCTGGAACCAAACCCAAAGTATCACTGATGTATGCCTGTAATTATTTGTTTAGTGTCTGTTTTCCCAAGTACTAAAATGTAAGCACCATGAAAGTAGCAATTTTAGTTTATTCAAAATGTAGCACTAGGAGGTAGTCCAAGATGGCAGCAGAGGAAGATCCTAAACTCTCACCCCATGGACACACCACATCTACTGCTACATATCGAACAATTTCCTCTGGAAAAGACCTGAAAACTAGCTGAATAGCTCCATTGCAACAAGTGGTAAAAGGGCCACATCAAGATGGGAAGGAGAGGCAGGATGTGGTCTCCTCAAAATCCCACCCCTGGCACAGGGACCCACAATCAGGAGGAATCTCACAAATCCAGAGTTTCTCCCTGAGGGGTGCAGGGTTCATGCCCCACATCAGGTACCCCAATCCATGGGAACTGTAACAGAGAGATGAACCCGCAAAACATCTGGCTTTGAACACCAATAGGGCTCACATCCAGGAGACCCAAAGGGCTGTAGAAAACTGAGATACTTCTCTTAAAGGGCTCACATGCAGACTCAGTCACCCTGGAAACCAGCACAAAAGCAGCAATTTGAAAAGTGCCCAGACTATATGTGAAGGAGTTTCACTGGCTAATCTTAAAACACCTATTAGAGGGGCAAGGCCTGTGGGAACTCTCTCCAGGAACTCTCTGGCAGGGACTTCATGGTGCTCCCCCTCTGCCTTGAGAGCACCAACAGGGCAACCCAGCCCCGTGCTCCCCTTCAGCCCATGAAAGCTGTGTCTGCACCAGCCATGCGAACATTCTCCGGTGGGCTTGCTAAAGCTGGCAGGCACATGCAGCCTACATAGAGGGCACTCCTTGATCGCCTGCTCTGGTGGCCAGGGGTGCCTGCGTTTCTGGGTCCAGAGGAGCTGTAACATCAGAGAGACAGCTCACCACAGAGACAGCAGTTTGAAACACATCCCTAGTCTTTCTGTGAAACAGACCGATTTACTTGTCCCAGAGCTTCAGCTGAGAGCCACACTAACATCTGCTACACATCTGGAGGCTGTGGAGGTGCTTTCAGGGAAAGCGGGCCAGGGACTCCCATCTTTATACTCTTCCCTAAGCCTCACTACTTTTCACCAGGACCTCCAAGAAAGGGGCTTATACACTCATCTAACCTGACTTTTGTCACTATTGCCCAGAGGACAACTTTAGATCACCTGGTTGGGAGGCCAGCAGGGTTTACAACTCCAGCCCCACAGGACCATATATGTCCACATATTTTAAAACCTGCTGCCTGAGGGTCTGGCTTCCAATCAGCCTGTAACTGGGGGTTGCTTGAGACCTGCCCCCTTCAGGACACTGACAAGTCTGGGCACACTCTCAACAACTGGGAGTTATCAAGAATAAATTAGGCTGCTTAGACAACCACAAAGGTTTTAGAGAAAACCAAGAGCTAGGGCAAGGTTGAAAGATAAAGTACATCTACAGGAGACCACTCTTCGAATACTCATACATAGAAACAAACACAGAGAGTCAAACAAAATGAGAAAACAGGAAAATGTCCGAAAAAAAGAATAAGATAAAACCTCCCCAAAAAACTTTAATGAAACAAAAAGCAGCATTAAGAAAACACCTGGCATTCAGCTGGGTACATATTTGCTGAGTGACTAAATAAATAATAGCTTAAGTCATTATGCTGAAAGTTTACCAAGATTAACTCATTTAATCATCAAAAAACTATATGGAAGTACTACTAATATTCCAATTTTATCAATGAGACAAAGGCAGGAGAGATTAACTTGTATGTCACATACCTTATTAAATGGTATAGTCAGCCTCCTACATCTATTAAATGAGATCAAGTCAGACCATACAAATGGATCAGCTAACAAAATGTTTGGCACATTAAATACCTAGGCACTTATGGGATACTTATTATGTGCCAGACATTAATGTAGGCTCTTTGTGTATATTTACTTATTAAATTCTCATTTTCTTCAAGAAGTAGATGCTATTATTTTCACTATTTTTTATTTATTGGGGCACCAAACCTAATTCAACAGAAGTTACATAAAAGACACTGCTGTGAAAGAAATGGGACAAACTCCAACCTTTACTCTTCTCGGAAAACAGTTAACATGTGCTTTAAAAAATGTGTTTTGAACGTCAGCACTGGAAACCAAATCAAAATGAACTGAATTCCTATCACTTATAGACACACTGTTAACTGTACTTGTTAGCTTGTAGTTCTAGAATACCTTCTAAGATTCAAAGATGAAACAATCGCAGATTTTCTTCATTAAAAAAAAAAAAAAACTACCCCTTCCCCAAATATCTGTTTGCTACTCCATATTGCACGATATTTAATACATCTTTTTCATTATAAGGAAAAAGTTAGCTGAATTAAAGTAGATCTTTTTATCATTTAAAACAGAACTTACACATTTATATCAATCTGAAATAACCAAGTTTATGTACTGCAAGTTACCCTCTGCTTTAAAAGTCAGTTTTATTACCAAAAAATAAATTTTAAAATTATTGCACCTGAGAAAATACCCAATTGCTTTATCCTTGAGTTAAAGTGAAAGCCAAAGGAATCATGAAAATGACTAAATATAATTTCTTCAGCTCAAAATACAGCATTTATTAATTTTTAGTGCCATCTGTAGATACTATTCTATATTAACAATATATGAAACATTCAGGGTAAAGACCCTTAAAACTTACGGTGCAATAATGGCTCTAGCAGGTCTTTTTGTAGACTGTACTTGTGAGAGCCAACCTTCTAGCTGTGCATTCAGCTGCGGTCCTGTAAAAAGAGAAAGAGGGAAATTGGAGTTAGCAGAGAAATGTGCTATATATAACCATACA
Organism: Ailurus styani; assembly: GCA_002007465.1. Classification (NCBI taxonomy): domain Eukaryota; kingdom Metazoa; phylum Chordata; class Mammalia; order Carnivora; family Ailuridae; genus Ailurus; species Ailurus styani. The sequence goes on along the minus strand of LNAC01000024.1, from coordinate 2,699,342 downwards.
TGACACAAAGTCCTTATTGAACCTATTTGGGACTAAAATAGCTTAATGGGCAGTGGGACCATTAGTTTGTATGTCAATGTTTGAAACTTAACCAACTACTAAGGAAGCCATAGAGAAGGCCATGTACTGATTAAACAAAATTTGCTTTTATCCATTTACTTACAAACATCTTCATTCCAGAACAATACAATCTATAATTTGAGGCACTGTTTAAACAAAATAAAGCAAGAAACAAAAAGACTCTTGGCACGTGAAAAGAAAACACCTGAGTGATTGTTTACAGTGCACCAAAATTTGCCTTAATCACTAAAATCACATCCATGGAGTGATCACTCCCATACCCAAAACCTTTCCTTCTATCCACTATAGCCCCTACTCTGATGATCCCATTGATAACCAGTGACTATGCCATGTCAAAAATCTCAATTGCAAGCATCCCACCCTCCTCACTGCCTATCTTCCCAGTTTACTTCTAGAAATCTCTTGATTGCCAACAAACTGGAATTACTTTTCCCACTATCCTTCCTCTCCTTTCTTCTTCCCCTCTTACCCCGCCTGAGACTGGGTGTTCATCACTATAATCATTTCTTTATCTATGCCCTCACTCTTGCTCCTTTCTTTCTCCCTCACAGTCAAATCACAGTTTACACAACTTTCCACTTAACACAATATCTTCACTTGTACAGCTGAATGAGATGACAAACACAACTATATGAACTTTAAAATTATACCCATAAATTCCAGACCCTTAGCAAAGCTCAGAAATCATACCACATTATACTAGTGAACTTGCTCTCCCAGCCTTAAGATAATTACTTCATGTAGCTTTCCATTTTACCTTAAAGCCTCATTCCCTTCTCACTCCCAGCATATGATCGTGGTTTTTCATTTTGTCAAGGAAAATCAGAAGATAACCAACCAGCTCTGTTTGCCAAGGACTTTCTCAGTGTTAACACTGCAAGTCCTGCATCTTGGGAAACTACTTAGTCGCAGGCAAATCTGGACATTAGTCACCCTAAATTCAAAAGAGAACTACTTCCTCCTCTTACCATTTATTTTGTCTTCTCTCCTGTGTCAACACATTGACCTTACTCCTATCAAAAGTCAAACAAATTCCTTCTACACTGGGTCCCATTGTTTCTCTTCTCAAGGACACTGCTCCTCTAACTGTCCCAGTCTCCTGCACAAACTTGTCCCTTTTTACTAGCTCATTACCAGTAGCATGCAAATATATAATGTATTGCAAATTGATTTGCCCCCACCTACCATCCATTTCTCTGGCCCCTTTTTTCCTCTGGCTCTCTTTAAGCATTTAATTATAAAATATTTAACTGTTACAAAAGAATCTAGATAATAATAAAACAAATATCCATGTACCCAGTACCCAAATAAGTTAAATTTTAATATTCTTCTTTACTTAAGATCTTCCTTTATTAAGAAATAAAATATTACAGACACACTTGAAAACCTTGCTGATCCCAATTATACATTTCCCTCCTCAGAGGGAAATCAAAATCACTTTCTGATTTTGGTGTTTATCATTGTATTATATTTTTACTAATTTATATATCTATAAAAATATGCATTGTTCTGCACAGGTATTGTTCTGCACGTTTTTAAATATTATATAAATATACTATGCATGTTACTCCATAATTTGATTTCGTACACATTACTGATAACAGGCACTCATGTTGGTTTTGTAGCTCTAGTTCACTCACTTTAATGCTGTATTATACTGTGTAAATACCCCAAAAATTTATCTATTCATTCTCTTCACAGACACTTGATTATTTCCACTGTTTCACTATTAATATGCAATGTTACAAGTATCTTATAAACATGCATTAAGAGTTTTTCTGGGGGCAGCCTGGTTGGCTCAGTCAGTTCAGCAACTAACTCCTGATTTCCACTCAGGTCATGATGTCAGGGTCATGGGATGGAGCCTGTGTCCGGCTCCATGCTCAGGGGGGAGTCTGCTCAGGATTCCCTCTCTCCCTCTCCTTCTGCCCCTCCCCACCACACTCACTTGTGTCGCCTCTCTCTCACTCTCAAATGAATAAATAAATCTTTTTTTAAGAGTTTTTCTGGGATTTAACTACAAATAAAAGAACTGGATCATAGAGTATGTACATCTTCAACTCTACCGGAACACTGCAAATTGCCCACTAAAGTGGCCAGATCAATTTACCCATCAGTGTAAGAGCATAAAAAATGAGAAGTTTAATTCTTCCTGTTAAAAATAAGGGGAAAATGGGGCACTGACTGACTCAGTCAGTGGAACATGAGACTCTGGATCTCAGGGTTGTAAGTTTGAGCTCCATGTTGGGCATGAAGCCTACTTAAAATAAAAAAAATAAGGGAAGAGATAACTCCCATATTTTTCTTAGAGCACTTTCTCTAGAAAACTTGTAAATTCTTTCTCTATCCCTTTGAAATACATGTAAATGCTTTTAAAAGTTAAAGAAGCTTCTAGGGACCCCAGATGATTCAGTCAGTAGATCATGCAACTCTTGATCCTAAGTTCAAGCCCCATGTTGGGTGTACAGCTTACTTTAAATAATAAATAAATAAGGAAGCAAGCAAGCAAGCAAGCAAGCTTCTAACCAGCAATCCAGGACTCCCTGAAATGTGATTTGCACCAAAGGAGATAGTACCCTCTTTCTGCCAGCTTTTGTGGGAAGACAGGAACCTAGCTGACCACCTAGCTCCAAGTTGCAAAATTTACCTCCTATCATAAGAACACAAGTTATTTTTAGCCAGTTACAAATACATATGGTCACCACAATTACCAACTGATTTAGAATGAACTATGTGTGAGAAATGTTGCTATCAAGTCCTCTGACTTGAGCACTACTTACAATTTATCTTGAGAACATGTATGTAATAGGTTGTATCTGGCCATATAAAAGGGTGAGCTCTCTTTAGATCTCTGAAATCTCTTAGCAGATTGACTGTGATGTGCTTCACATTCTGGCTCAATGCTTATTTTCTTTCTCTTCTGCCTCTGAAGAGAGGTTTTTCTGAAATGGAGGTTTGGGTTTAAATTATATTTCTCCAACATCAGCAATGGTTAAAATTCCCATTTCCCCTCATCTTTACCAATATTTGATACTGTCATAATTTTTAATTTTTTGGCAAAATGACAGGTATGAAATAGTATCCCTTTATTTCTTCTAATTTGTTTTCCCCTAATATCCACTGAGATTAAACATCTACTGACTTGGATAACCCTCTGTATATATTTAGGACTATACACAGAAACAAGTCAAGTTTACAATGAACAGCCCATTATAAAATGCCGAAGTACAAAAAAGTTCTGATTTCAGCAAACAATGTAGTTTACTTTAAAAACTTAAACTTAAGAACAATTCCAAAAACCATTATATTACATAACCTCATTAGTAACTCAAGGAAAAATAGTTCAGATTTTCAATGTAAATTTTTAGCTGCCAAATGAACTTTGTATCAACTTAAAATAAGTATTGCTCTAAATATTTCCACATACAGGAAATTTATAAACAGAAACTGAATAATGGATAAAAGCAAAGAACATATTCTCTCCCGATTTAGCCACTCTATTGTCACCAAATTCACTGATTTTTAAGCACTAAATTAAGGTCTTTTAGCAGTCCTTCTATTAAAAGGACCAATTTCCTCAAAAGGACCCTAAGGTAAAAGTTTAAAAGGTAAACTCCAAGTTTCTTAATTATCTTTGAATAAGACAACTGAGCATATCTATTTATTACGGTTGCTTAACTGCTGATCTATAAAGTATCAAGGAAAAAAATGAATTTGAGTTCTTCCGGAGAGGCCGATACTTGGCAATATGGTATCCGTAACACATAAAGATGATGACCAAAATATGCTTTGTGTTTCAAGTATCACTGGATTTGAAGCACACTGATAAGTGGAAAAACCAGAAGTATAGTTAAATCCTAGCAAAACCAATGGCTATGTCATCTTGCCCTGAGAAGGATAAGTGGGTATTTACTTCTTCGGAAAAGATATTAAAAGTAGGTTCCCAAAGGATCAATGCTCAGGTATTTCCTTAGGAAACAGACAATAAATAATGGGTTGTATTTACTGTAATGCAATTTAATAACACTTCTGTTTCTACCCTACTTGAGTTACACAATTTCGCAAAGAAATTTATATTCATGGTGACAAAACTATAGAGATATTAAACATACACACACATACACACACGAACACACCCCTCCTCAGCTGTGCTTTTCCTATGCAACTTGTTAACAGAACCATTCCAAGATACGTAATGAAGTAAGCCAAATGGTTTTCTACACTTTTCTGTTTTCTACACTGGTCTGCTGTTCCTATTCTTTGCAAACAAAAAATTTTAGTGGCCTGCTCACTCTGAACAAAAGTCATGTGTTCTATAAGCTCTTCTCTTCTTCTCTTAATTAGCACATCATGGGCTCAACTATGACTAACAATGTTTCAATGTCACAAACAACATTTCCCTTCATTTTATAATTGAATAAATATTTATGGAACACCTATTTATGTGCGAAGAAGTGGAATGGATGCTATAGTTATAGCAATAAAAAAAGACAGATGCATTCTCTGCCTTCATGGAGCTTCTATCAGTGGCTCAAATACAAAGAATGGCTGAAAGATAAAAACTTCAAACACCAGGACAAGCTAAAAAAGAGACATTTTTGGTTAGAAGGGCCTTCTAGTGTTGCTCAAAGTATCCCACATAAAGAATGACCAACAGCCGTAAATTTTTTTATACCATTCTTTTTTAAGTGGTACCTGACTATTAACACAGTAAACATAATTCCGAGGGATTTGCTAAGGCAAAGTAACAAGGGACAAAGCAGAAGCAAAAAATACAAATCCAAACAAAAGCACCCTGTCAGCACCTAGTTTGTTGGCAATCATTCTGTGAAATCTGTTCAAACTAAAAAAATTAACCTGTAATCAAAAATAATTAGATAGGGCACCTGGGTGGCTCAGTCGGTTAAGTATCTGCCTTCGGTTCAGTTCATGATCCCGGGGTCCTCGGATCGAGCTCCCTGTGAGGCTCTCTGCTCAGTGGGGGGTCTGCTTTGCCCTCTCCCTCTGCCTGCCAGTCCCCCTGCTAGTGCTCTCTTTCTCTATCAAATACATAAATAAAATTTTTAAAAAATAAAAAATAAATTAATTTACGCTAGACTTTTTTATTTTTTTTTATTTTTTTTTTTAAAGATTTTATTTATTTATTTGACACAGAGAGAGAGATTACAAGTAGGCAGAGAGGCAGGCAGAGAGACAGGGAGAGGAGGAAGCAGGCTCCCCGCTGAGCAGAGAGCCCGATGCAGGCCTTGATCCCAGGACGCTGAGATCATGACCTGAGCCGAAAGCAGAGGCTTTAACCCACTGAGCCACCCAGGCGCCCAACGCTAGACTTTTTTATAAGAGTGGCTGCTGGATCTCTGAATTTCATAGGCCAATAAAATTTCCCAAAAAATGGGGGGAACAAACACAGGGGTGCCACTTTTTTATTTTACTAAGAAAGGACATTTAAGGGTGCCTGGGTGGCTCAGTGGGTTAAAGCCTCTGCCTTTGGCTCAGGTCATGATCTCAGGGTCCTGGGATCGAGGCCTGCATCGGGCTCTCTGCTCAGCAGGTAGCCTGCTTCCTCCTCTCTCGCTGCCTGCCTCTCTGCCTACTTGTGATCTCTCTCTGTGTGTCAAATAAATAAATAAAATCTTTAAAAAAAAAAGAAAGAAAGAAAGAAAGAAAGAAAGAAAGAAAGAAAGAAAGAAAGGACATTTAAAACATATCAACCATATATCTATGATCTCCATGACTTCATAAAATAAATAACACCAAAAGATGAATACAATTTTAAGATAATCTCAGTCCTTTAAACTGAATAAATTAACCACATTGCATTGACTCCAAGATACCAGCAATATCAATGTGCACCATCATTTTATGTATCCCTAAGACAAAAAACTCCCAATTAAACAAGGACATATGGCTACTTATCACTTAGAATTTTTTATTCTTTATTTATTGGAAAAGCTCTTTTCAGTTTATTTAAACATGAATTATGATACTCATGTTTATATTTTAATAATATATTAAAATAAATTCAAAGTATTCTTGGATTAAGGAGGGCACGTGTGGTGATGAGCAACGGGTGTTTTACGCAACTAATGAATTGTTAAATACTACATCAAAAACTAATAATGCTGGCCAATTAAACATAATAATAATAAAAGAAAAGATTCTGAAGAATGTCTTCAAATTCACAATCTGATATCTAAGTTACTTTTTAACTCACAGTCATTGGTACCCTTTGCTCTTCCATAAAATCATCCTTTGTACCATTTGGAGAATTAGTGATGCAATATTTCCTTTAAAAGTGTTCCTCTAGGGGCACCTGGGTGGCTCAGTCGGTTCAGCATCTGCCTTCAGCTCAGTTCATGATCTCAGGGTCCTGGGATCAAGCCCCATGTCAGGCTACTGCTCACTGGGGAGTCTACTTGCCCCTCTCCCTCTGGCCCTTCCCTCTGCTTCTGCGCTTTCTCTCTCTCATAAATAAAGATTTTATGAATAAATAAAATCTTCATAAATAAATAAATAAATAAATAAATAAGGAAAGGAAGGGAGGGAGGGAGGGAAGAAAAGAGAGAAGGGAGGCGGAGCGAAAGAGGGAAGGAGGGGAGGAAGGAAAGGAGCTCTTCTATTGCCTCTGGGACGCCAGTCCAAGCAACTGACCACACAAGTTCCTATGCCATACATTGCTTGATCTTACAAAAAGTGTCACCACAAGATGCAACTAACCACAGGTTTCAGAAGACAACTCAGGAACAGTAATGGTAATCTCTTCCATAAATGGTCCTTAAATAGCATGTTAACTAAAACATCAATGGATTGCAGCTATCCAGTCATACAAGCAGGATTAATTCTTGAGTTCACATATATGTACACAGTGGCAACTATTTCACAACCAACCACAACCATATTTCACAATGATGTTTAGGTGCAATTGATCATAAAATACCTCAATTTCAGAAATGTTAAAATGTGGGAAAATATACACCTTAAAATTGATGAAATATAGCAGGAATACAAACTATACTCACTATAATGTTCTGATATTTATTTCAATGCAGAACAGCAAAAAATTCATCAAAAACGAGCATTTGAGACCACTGCTTCTAACTACAATGAAGTGTTTCTGAGAAGCCTTAACAACTATAATAATCTCACTTAATTTTAAAAATAACATTTCAGCATTTCTCCCCAAATCCTTTCTCTCATTGATACTGTACTGTGATGACATACCTAAAACTTAATTGCTATGCTATTTCCAAAACCTAGTATCTTATTTTTAGATACATCTCAAGGGATACTATTTGCTTTTATATATCTGTGATAGGGCTCCTCACCCAGAAAATAACATGCTTTTGGAACCACAAGAACTGTCACACTGAATCTAATCCAAAACTATCCAGAGCATTACTGTATCAATGCTCATCCCCCAAAACCTTTGCTGTGAAGAACACTGATTGTTCTCCTTCACAAAAACCTCAAAGGTTAAGCCAAATCCAAATTATCTTGGATTCCTTATTACCCACCAATTTATTTAAACATTTTAAGAATTTATTAACATTTTTTAGTTAAACTCTGTAGTTCAGAATACAGTTGCACAGGGGCAATTAATCCTCCAATGAATAACCTTTAGTGTATACCAACCAAGTCTTATATTTGTCCAACTGGAAATCACTTACCACTCTTCTGCCCACTCATATACAGTTTCTCAAAATTTTCACAAAGTTGGGCGCCTGGGTGGCTCAGTTGGTTGAGCAACTGCCTTCGGCTCAGGTCATGATCCTGGAGTCCAGGATGAGTCCCTATCAGGCTCGGGCTCCCTGCTCAGCGGAGAGTCTGCTTCTCCCTCTGACCCTCCCCCATCTCATGCTCTCTCTCTCTCTCTCATTCTCTCTCTCTCTCAAATAAATAAATAAAATCTTTTTAAAAATGTTTTTTCGGGCGCCTGGGTGGCTCAGCGGTTTAAAGCCTCTGCCTTCGGCTCAGGTCATGATCTCAGGGTCCTGGGATCGAGGCCCACATCGGGCTCTCTGCTCGGCAGGGAGCCTGCTTCCTCCTCTCTCTCTGCCTGCCTCTCTGCCTACTTGTGATCTCTCTCTCTCTGTCAAATAAATAAAAAAATAAATAAATAAAATAAAAATAAAAATAAAAATAAAAATGTTTTTTCACAAAGTTAATACCAATTCCACTGGCATTTCCTACTTAAAAGGGTTGCAAATTTGGAGGATCACAGAGTATTTCTCCCCTCAGGTCACTTACAAAACTATAGTTTGAAAATAGGTTTAGCAGTGATCCCATTAATAGTCCACTAATTTGAATTCTCTATCCCTACTCCTATTCTCTGTTGATAAACAAATTCCCTATCCCTATCAAATGGTGTGACTAAATCCCTTGATAGTGCCTGGCTGTAGTATCTTATGTAAACTCTTTTTCCAGGATCAAAATATTAATCTCTGTTTGCTACTTTTTATTATAAAGATATGTTCAGTACAGAAAATTGGGGGAATACATATTACGGGGTGAAAACCAACAATCCCACAATGATAATAATCTGAAAATTAGTATTTTCCAAATTTTCTTGTAAGTCTTTAAAATGAGCTAGAATTCTGTAACCTGCTTTTATTTACATAACAATAGTATAGCATAAGCATTTCCCTACATGATGAACTCCTTAAAGACATTTTATGGCTAAATAGCATTTCATTGCATGAATGGATCACTTCTTCCTTAAATATTTCTCCAATATAAGATGTTTAGGTTGTTTCCAATTTTTTTGTACTATTAAAAATTCTGTAGTATGTGTCTCTATTTCATATTTAAATTTTTTTTATTTTTGAGTCTCTCAGAAAATGGAATTACTATGTAAATCAGTATGAGCTGTTTTAAGATTTCAATACATATATTCAAAATGCTATCCAAAATTGCATCCATTCATAGTTATGCACCATGTATGACAATGGTTGTTTCACCATAACCTCACCATCCTCATCAAAAAAATGTTTTGAAAGAGAAAGTAATTTAACCCATTACCCCACCTGATAAAAATTAAAATCTAATGTCCTTATATCTAGCATTTGAAAAATCAAATATTTTATTTCTTCAACCAAAGCAATTTAACTTCTAAGAAAAATATATTTTTGGCTTCTGAGATATTTATTTTCTACTTGGACCACAGAATAGCAACATGATTCTTGCCAGCCACAAGTTTCCCAATACCAATGTTTAGCAAACAACTACTAACCATAGGTCTTTATAGAAGACAAGTCAAATTCAAAATCAAGCCTATTCTGCTGCATCATGCAGCTATTTTATTTATTTTTTTTTTTAAAGATTTTATTTATTCATTTGACACAGAGAGAGAGATTACAAGTAGGCAGAGAGACAGGCAGAGAGAGAGGAGAGAGGAGGAAGCAGGCTCCCTGCTGAGCAGAGAGCCCGATGTGGGCCTCGATCCCAGGACCCTGGGATCATGACCTGAGCCGAAGGCAGCGGCTTTAACCCACTGAGCCACCCAGGCGCCCTCATGCAGCTATTTTAAATTACAATCCTAAAGACTTTGATATGCTCCTACCATTAGATTTTTTAACTAATAAGGTTCTTCTAACACTAGTCAAAAAGAGGCTGCAGACCAGAATCATCTGATGTGTTTATTTAAGGAAGAGATCTCCAGGCCTTACCACAGAGCTACTGTCATTACAATCTCTGGAAATGGCAACCATTTTTTCAAACAAGCTTTAAACAAGCTCTCCAGGTGACTCTGACACTAATATTAAAATGTGAACGTGCATAGAACTAGAGGGTATTATGCTAAGCGAAGATGGTCAATCAGAGAAAAACAATTATCATATGATCTCACTGATAGGTGGAATTTAAGAAACAAGGCATAGAATCATAGGGGAAGAGGAGGGAAAAATGAAACAAGATTAAGCCAGAGAGGGAGACAAACCATTAAAACTCTTAATCTTAGGAAACAAACTGAGGGTTGCTGGAGGGATGGGAGGAGGGCAGATGGGGTAACTAACTGATGGACATTGGGGAGGGTATGTGTTATAATGAGCACTGGGTGTTATATAAGACTGATGAATCACAGCCCTGTACTCCTGATACAAATAATACATTGTACATTAATTTTAAAAAATAAGGGGAAAAAATGTGCAGTACACTGCCATAAAGGAGTTTATTTGCCCATGCTATATGAATGAAGGTAGCTAACAGGCTCTTGGAAGGTTTATAACTGAGATTTTTCATTACCATAAAAAAAAAATCACATAATCTACAAATGACCAATATATAAATGCATGAACTTTTTTTTAAGATTTTATTTATTTATTTGAGAGAGAGAGAGAGAGAGATTACAAGTAGGCAGAGAGGCAAGCAAAGAGAGAGGAGGAGGCAGGCTCCCTGCCGAGCAGGGAGCCCAATGCGGCCTCGATCCCAGGACCCTGAGATCATGACCTGAGCCGAAGGCAGAGGCCTTAACCCACTGAGCGACCCAGGAGCCCCTAAATGCATGAACTTTTATCTCCAAACTACTTTGAAGCCTTAAGTGACCTCCGTTGCTTAAAATTTCCATAAGTTTATTTTTAATAATGTCTGTAGCCTCCCATTAGGATCAATGCCTCTCCAGCTTTTCCCCTCAAACAACCATGATGACAAAGTAAACTCAGATTCTTAGGAAGCAGATTGATACACAAATTCAAATTCTCTTTTAAATCTTCTGTTTTTGTCCAAAAATTCATGAGGATGTAATAGCCTGACAATACAATAACCACTATAGTCTCAAAACTCCCATGCTCCTATTTGCAACTTAAATGGAGGCTTCAAGGAAAAATACACCATGTTTATCCTTCAACACAGAGTCAAGTACTCTAGTGAGGAAATACGAACCCGAATCATAAAAAGGCCACCACCTAAATTACATAAATGCTTAAGAGTGGGTCCACAATACTTCCTTCATGCATATCTAATCAGGAATCGTCTTCTTCCAATTGCAGCTAGTGTGTTTCTTTTCCTTCTTTTAATGTTTCTTTGGGCTACAATCAGTCAGTTGATAATAGTAAATCTGGGTATTTTGATACCAAATCTAAAAACATAATCCGTGGAAAAATAAAACAAGTCTGCCTTATTGGACAGAATCAGGACTAAGATAAATACACTTCCCACACAAGGCAATATTTCTTTCACTAAAAAAATAAAAGTTTCTTAAGATAAAAGTTAGAATTTTCACTTTCCATATATTTCCACCACAAAACAGATTATAGACATTACCACATTCTCACCTTAATCTGTGTAATACAGATATTCTCTAAGAGCTTTCGCTTACAGAATTTAACCAGAAAAAGTGATCAAGCCTAATGACATGTATACTGTGACTGCATATTTGTAAACTGATAGAACAACAGATGTGAAATAATCTAAGTGTCTACCCCCCCCCCAAAAAAAAGCCTGGTTAAATAAATTATAGTAGATCCATAAAGTAGAAGATTAAGCAATGTTAAACACTGATGGAAATTTTTATGAATCCTTATGGGAGATCTCTTAATTAAGAAGAAAAAATATAAAGCACTGTATAGAGTAGAAGGTACAATATGCTGTCATTCTGTATGTGCATATACATGATTACGTACTGGTTTATATTTATGTAAAATATCTCTGGACCAACATAAAAGAAATGGTTTACAGTGACTGTATCCTCACAAGGAAACTAGGACTAGAGGGAAACTTTACTTTTCACTGCATACTTTTTGTATCTTTCATACTTTGTACTATGTACATATACTATCTATCCAAATATTAAGTATTAAAAACATGGTGCACTCATATAATACCATGATGTCATAAACAATGATGCTGCACCAAGATAACAGAAGCCAATTAAGTTCCATTAAACACTGAATGGATAAAGAAAACGTGGTATGTATACACAGTGAAATAATACTCAGCCATTAAAAAAATAAAATGGGATGCCTGGATGGCACAGTCAGTTAAGCATCGACTTTTGGTTTCAGCTCAGGTTGTGATCTCAGGGTTATGAGATCAAGCCCCAAATTGGTGTCCCCACTTAGCGTGGAGCCTGCTTAAAACTCTCTCTGCCCCTCATCCCCTCTCTCTCTCTCTCTCTCTCTCTCAATCAAAAGTAAATAAATACATCTTAAAAAAAAAAAGAATGAAATCTTGACATTCACAGCCAACATGATAGACCTAAATGGTATTATGCTAAGTGAAATACTCCAGACAGAAAGACATATACCTTATCATTTCCCTTATATTTGGAATCTAAAAAACAAAACAAATGAACAGACAGCAACAAAAACAGAGAAATAGACTCATAAATATAGAGAACAAACTGGTGTTGCTAAAGGAGAGAGACAGGTGAAGGGATGGGCAAAACGGGTGGAGGGGATTAGAGGTACAAATTTCTGGGGCACCTGGGTGACTCAGTCAGTTAAATGTCTGCCTTTGGCTCAGGTCATGATCCCAGGGTTCTGGGAATGAATCCCGTATTGGGCTCCTTGCCTGCTTCTCCCTCTCTTCTCCCCTGGCTCTCTCTCTTTCTCACTCTCTCAAATAAATAAAATCTTTAAAAAAAATCATTTATAGAGGTACAAACTTCCAATCATAAATACAGAAGTCACAAGGATGAAAAGTATAGCATAGGGAATATAGTCGATATTATTGTCATACACTTATTGTAGAAAGCATTTTGTGATGTATATTAACTGTTGAACCACTATGTTATATACCTAGAACTAGTATTATATGTCAACTACAATTCATTTAAAAATACTTTTTTTAAAAAAATGATGCTGCATGGAGTACCTGGCTGGCTCAGTTAGTGGAGCGTGCAACTCTTGGTCTTGGAATAGTGGATCTGAGCCCCAAGTTGGACGTGGAGACTGCTTTCAAAAAAAAAAAAGGATGCTGCAGACATCCTATTAATTGACTGGGGAAAAGAGCCTTTAAATGCCAAGCCCAACTAACAAATCTTTGTTAAACCTAAGACAATACCTATATTAATAATCTAAGTTACATATAACCCAACTGTTGAAAATTGCTATTTGACCAATAGAATACACATTAAAGTATTAAGATATATACAGACCAATCTGACAAGATTTCCCTACTAGCAAAAGGGGGTTTCCCCTTCTTACATCGCTTGCCTAAGTATGATGTCCATTACCAAATTTCTGGTAGATATAATCAGAGGACAAGAAAACATTCTAGACAAGAATGACCGAGAAAAGAGGACATCAGGGCACCTGGGTGGCTCAGTCATTAAGTGTCTGCCTTCGGCTCAGGTCATGATCCCAGAGTCCTGGGATCAAGCCCCAAATCCGACTCCCTGCTCAGCTGGAAGCCTGCTTCTCCCTCTCCCACTCCCCATGCTTGTGTTCCCTCCCTCTCTGTCTCTCTCTCTCTCTCTCAAATAAATAAATAAATAATCCTTAAAAGGAAAGAAAGGAAGAAAGAAAGAAAGAACATCAAACACCTTATTAGTATCTTTCCTTATGTAATATGTAAAATGTAATGGTTTCAACAGTTTTGTTTTGTTTTACTTGTCCACCAAGGGACAAGTAATTCTCCACTCTTGACTTTTTCAGCAATCATTTATCAGATAATACAGAGAAGCCAATTTGCTTTTTGAAGTAATTAACTATAATCTAATGCAATTTTTGGTTTTGTGCTTTTGTTGTGGCATGTTTAAGGCCTGTTTTCTTTTCACTAAGCATTGGTAATGCATGTGCCAGCTCATCCGTCTAAAGAATTATGTTTCTGATTTTGCAATTATAAGATGTAAACAAAAAGAATCTCAGCAAGTTCTTCCTTGAAAACTAGCCAAGAAAATATGCCTAATGTGGACTGAGATGGGCATGCCAGGTATCAGATATACAGAAAAGAAAAAGATAGTCAGGCATAAAAGCTACTAAGATAAAAGGATTCCCAAGGAGTTCACAGATTGATAATTCAGGAGGAAAACCAAGTTTGAAGACTAAGGAACGTGGTTAAACATGGAAGCTGAGTTATAAGTGTGCATCTACTCTGCCAAACCCTTTTCATATTCCTTTGGCCTATCTCTGCTGAACTATCACTAAAGCAAATGTTGTAATGTAAAAGCTTCCCAGATGCAAGAATAAATACTTGGGTTTAAACCCAGGTGGGACCTCTCCCAATCTCAGAAGATCATACCAGAAAAGTTTTGAAAGCCTCAGCCACGCTCAAGAACTAGTATCTTTAAAAAACCTTAAACAATGTCACTAGCACATTCTTTTAAACCATAGCCACCAGAAAAATTCTACTAAAGAAATAAAAACTTCCCAAACCCCTCTACACTTAGGCCAATTTGATAGACAGGTAGATAGATAACCACTCAACCTCAACTTGCTACATGCCACCATTTCCCCCAAGAATATTAAGCAAAATTCAGATTTGTAGAACTTTATACCAAAATAAACTGGAGGGGGTGAGTGAAAGTCAGGGATGACTAAACGTGGGGGCAAGACCAATGACAATTAAGAAAGACCTGAAATCTGTTCTAAGATGACGACTTTGACTTGGACACACTGCAAGTTTTAGGAGACAGTAAGGCAGCTAGGTAAGACGTCGAGCTGTTAAAGAATAAGAGCCTTAAGTGCAAAAAAAGGGGGTGAATGACAGAAACAGAGATTTCAGAGTCATTTAATTAGTGGTGAAAGACAAGAATGGCTGAGCCATCTGAGCTCACACAGAATGATGACAGCACAACTGTTCAAAGTGTGTCTTCACAAACAGACACTTCAGCATGCAAGTAAGAAGTTGAGTCAGTGAGGGAGGGAAACAAGGTGCAGCTCAAGAAACAGGGAAAATGCAGTAGAAGGAAAGCAAAGAAATAAGATCTTCAAAATTAACAGACTTTCATGCACTGCAATGAATGAACATAATGAGAACAGAGAAAATCCTAATCAATGTAATTGGTGATTTTGAGAAATCAGAAACCTGAGAGCGATTAGTTTTCAGTACTGGGGGTAGAAATTAAATTTACAAGTACTGAGAGACAAGAGAAATTACAAGAAAATGAAAACAGCAGATGAAAACCACTCCAAGAAGAGCTGAAAGAAGCTCTATCATTGCCTCCTTTTTGATTAAAAAAAAAAAAAGGTCTCTAGGTCTCCTAATCTGAAGTCCCCAACACTTCAAACATATCAATTCACTCACTTCATGAAATAAAATCTTAGGCATCAGCAATCATATTTTTATACCTCCTAATGAAGAAAGCCAACTATTACTACCATGAGAAAGTCAACATTCAAGTACACTTTTGGAATTGTATCCAAATAGATAAAAAACCAACATGAATATGACAGTGCGTTTTTTGGAAGATAAATAGTTTTTAAGATTTTCTCTATACAGTCACATTAACATGATCTACACATTAACAATCCTGTAGCTAGTTCTACAGAACTCAAGCCAATAGCTCATGTTAAAAAGGAGAGTGATAATTTAAAATATTAGCATTAGGTTTTAGTAGCCAAGCTTTCATCTAAGAACATCAAAGCAACTTTTAAACATCTATTAATTATAGCCTTTCTAAACTATCCTGTTTTTTGCAGAATACAAGCATGAACATGATTACATTCTACCTTGATGACACAAAATATTATTTAAAACACTTATGTTTAATATTCAATAATTATGATAAATAGGGATATAACAACAAAAGTTACTTTGGATTAGTACTTCAGAATGAAAAGTAAAACCTCAACTTGAACTTCATTAACTGTCATCCAGAAAAATTCAGAGAGGGACCAGACTTTTTAGTTCTATTTAAAAAAACAAATCTGCTAAAATAATAATAAGAACACGGTAAAAAATACAACAAAGTACTGTTTTCAGCTATTTTAGATATACTTGATATTCAATTTTAAAAGTAGGTAATAATATGGCAGAAAGAACTGCAATGTGGAAGACAGGAACAGCCAGAATTTAAAGATTTTTCTTTTTTTTTTCTTTTTTTTTTTTTTTTGACAGAGAGCACAAGCAAGGGAGTGGCAGCAGAGGGAGAGGGAGAAGCAGGCTCCCTGCTGAGCAAGGAGCCCAATATGGGACTCAATCCCAAGCCCCTGAGATCATGACCTGAGCCAAACGCGGCCACTTAACCAACTTAGCCACCCAGGTGCCCTCGGAACAGCCAGAATTTACAGTAGATCTACAATATGACAGGAACAGTACTGGGTTCCTCAAAATGTTATTCTTGATTAACTGTCATAGCAATCCCATGATATAGTTATTATTATTTTAGCTTACAAATATACAAGAAAACCAGTTTCCTCAAGTTCGTATAACCAGTAAATGGCAATGCCAATATTTTGAGCCACACCAGTCTGTCTCTGAGCTGTGAAGTTGTCCTACTCAGTACACTGCCTACTCTAAAAAGCAAGTGATCCAGGTTACAATACTAACATTCCCACAAATCTAGGCTTCAATTTCCCTTTCTATAAAATGAAGAGGACAAACTCAATTATGTCTGTAATTCTAGGTTACTATAATATAATAACAAGTAGAATTATATTTTTTAAGATTTTATTTATTTTTAAATAATCTCCACACCCCATATGGGACTCAAACTCACAATCCTGAGATCAAGAGTTACATGTTCTACTACCACCTGAGCCACCCAGGCACCCCTAGAATTATTTAGATTGATGATTAAAGATACTTATCAATCACTTGTATACATTTACTAGGTTTAGCTCTGGGGTGTATCAGCTTTCATTCTATGCTTTCCTTAAGAAAGACCAACATAGAGGGTACCTGGCTGGCCCAGTCAGCACAGCAGGCTACTCCTAATCTCGCGAGGTCAAGCCCCATATTGGGCATAGAGGAAGGAAAGAAGGAAGAAATGAAGGAAGGGAGGGTGGGAAGGAGGGAGACCGAGGGAAGAAAGATCAACATAGGAGTAACACAGCAGACACCAAGAACCTCTTTCCCAAAAGTGAAAAAAGAAGTAAGAAAATTAGGTATTATATAAGACAATTTAATAACTTTTAAGAAACTACACCTTTCTTGATTAAAAAAAAATCCCAAAACAAAGCCTCTTAAAGTAAAGCTTTGAAAATTACGACTCTCAATGTATTTTCATCATCAAAAGAATCATCAGAGGTCATTTATTAATTGCCAACATTACTTATAAGACTTTGATGCTTTGATTTTGTTTAAGACAGTAAAGATTGGGGCTTCTTGGAAAAATGGCTGATTCTACATCTGGGGGAGAACATGTAAAATGAGTCAGGAACATCTTATACCAGATGTGAGGGTTAATTTTGTATGTCCTCTTGACTGAGTCACAGGATGCCCAGGCATTTGGTCAAAACCTATTCTGGGTGTGTCTGTCAGGGTGTTTCTGGATGAGTTTAACATTTGAATTTGTAGGCTGAGTAAAACAAATACCTACCAGCCCTCCCTGATGTGGGTATGAACCCCATCCAATCAACTGAAGGCCAGAATTGAACAAAAAAGCTGGACCTTCTCACAAATAAGAAGGAATTCCTCCTGCCTGACAGATTTCAAGCTGGTACATTGTTTTTTTCCCTTCCTTCAGACTCAAACCTAAACGCTGGCTCTTCCTGAGTCTTGAGCTGGACTGGAACTACATTAGCTCCTAGGCCCCCAACTTGCCCACCAAAGATAACTTGTGAGCCTCTAAAATTCATAAGCAAATTCATTATAATAAATCTCTTTATATATATGTATATATCCCATTGGCTGTGTTTTTATAGATAATACAGACTAATACACGAGAATGTAAGAAAGCTATCGAAGAAAATTAGGGTCATGTCTAGACTCAAAAACCAGCTTAAAGAGGCTCCCACGGGCTAAAGATGGGACAATCTAAGTATCTTTTAAGTCTAGGAGTTCACAGTGACCCTTGAAAAAAAATTTTTTTTGCTGGTTACCTTTATCCAAAGGTGCCTTTTATCCTAATGCTAAGGAACCAACTCATTATTTTGATAACTAGGAAATAAAGGAAAAGGATCAAGCATTACTTATCCTACTTTTTCTAAGTGAACTGTTCCTCCAAGTAACCAAGTAACTGATAGGAAGTATCCTCTTAGAGAAATATTACAAATAATAAATGAAGGTAGAATGATAAAAAAAATATCACCACTTTGCAAGCCCTAATGAATTATTAGATCTAAACAATGATCATGAATGGCTACCTACAATCGCCAAAAAGAGACAACCAGGCATTCTCTACTTCTTGACAAAAACAAAGACAAAAAAACTAAATCTGATCAAGTCTCTAAATCTGTGTCATTTCATACAGGGGTCAATGGCCCCATGTGGCTACTGGGATGTGCAACTGTAGCTTACTCTAATTGAGATATGATATAAGCGAAAAATATACACCAGATTTCTAAGATTTAGTACAGAAAAATGTAAAACACCTCAAAAATTATATTGGTTACATGTTGAAGTAACATTTTGAATATAATGGGTGGAATAAAATATATTTCTTTTTTTTAAGATTTTATTTATTTTTAAGTAACCTCTATACCCAATGTGGGGCACAAACTCACACTACCAAGATCAATAGTTGCATGCTCTACAGACTGAGCCAATCAGGCACTCCATACCTGTTTCTTTTCATTTTTTTAAAGTGGATACATGAAAAATTTCAAATTACCAATATGTGGCTCAAATTTTTGGCTTTCATTATACTAATACTGGACAATGCTGCTCTAGATCTAGTCAACAATTTCTATATAGTAAATGTGACAGAAAAATATGTTGAACAGCGTAACAGAGATCTAATTACAAAGATCCAGGCTGCAAGAATCTCTAAAAATCAAAAGACCCATTTTCTTCAACAACAAAAACAAAACTGAAAGAAAAAAAGAAAGAAAGAAAGTGAGATAGAAAGGGAATGTATAGATTTGAACAAAAGATATAACAACATCAGGAACAAGGCAAAAAGTTCTCCTTATCACAGCTTTTTGACATTATACTGGAAATCCTAGCTGATACAGTGAGACAAGAAAAGGAAATAAAAGGTATATAGATTGGGAAAGAAGAATAAAAACTGTCCATCTAAGCAAAGGATACAATCATCTATGTAAAAAAAAAAATTCACAAGAATCAACAACAATAATTTCTGGAATAAATAAGTAAGAATGGCAAGGTTGAAGGATACAGGTTAAAATACAAAAGCTTTTCTTTTCTTTTTTTTTTTAAGATTTTTTATTTATTCATTTGACACAGAGAGAGAGATTACAAGTAGGCAGAGAGGCAGGCAGAGAGAGAGGAGAGAGGAGGAAGCAGGCTCCCTGCTGAGCAGAGAGCCCGATGTGGGCCTCGACCCTAGGACCCTGGGATCTTGACCTGAGCCAAAGGCAGTGGCTTTAACCCACTGAGCCACCCAGGCACCCTACAAAAGCTTTTCTACATACCAGCAATGAACAAGAGGAATTTGAGATGAAAACACAGCAACATTTTTATTAATACAAAAAAAAGATGAAATACTTGGGCATAAAGCTAACAAAACTGTATAAAACCTATACAAGGAAAACTACAGATCTGAACATCAAAGAACTAAATAAATAAATGGAGAGATATTCCATGTTCCTAGATGGGAAGACTCAACATTATCAAGATGTCAGTTCTTCCCAACTTCATCTAAGATTCAGTGCATCCCAATCAAAAGCTCAGCAAGTTACCTTACGGGTATCAACAAAATGATTCTGAATATTATATGAAGAGGCAAAAGATCCAGAAAAGCCAACAAAATACTGAAGGAGAGCAAAGTTGGAGGGCTACTGATCCTACCCAACATTAAGACTCACTATAAAGCTACAGCAGTTAAGACAGAGTGGTACTGGCAAAAGAACAAATAAATAGAGCAACGGGACAGAATAGAGAGCCCAAAAGTAGACCCACAGAAATACAGTCACCTGATCTTTGACAAAAGAATGGAGACAATAAACTGGAGAAGACTCTTCAACAAATGGTGGCTGAACAAGTAGACATCAAGGGGTTACAAAGTAAATCTCTGTATCTTCTACTCAATTTTGCTGTGATCCTAAAACTGCTCTAAAGAAATAAAAAAATATTTTTAAATAATAATATATTTTTAAAATACTTATGAGACACACCCACTAACTGCAACATAAGAGCCTCGTTTGAATCCCAACTTAAAAAGAGTTTAAAAAGAAATTATGACAATCAGGAGAATATGAGCATTAACTGAATATGAAGAAATTAATAACTTCTTATAGTGATAATATTAGTACAGTTATGTTTTAAAATTTTTAAACTTAGTTTCTTTTAGAGCTATATACTGAAATGTATACAGATGAAATGATATTCTGTGTCAAAATAATACGGGGTGGTAAAAATAATGTGGGAGGTCAAATGCAAGGGGATACAGGTGAAATAAATTGGCAATGGGCTAATAATTTTGTAGTTCTGTGATAGGTAAATGGGCATTTATTACACTATTCTCTCCACGTCTGTAAAATCACAGAATTTTAGCAGTTAGAACAAACTTTAGAAATCAGACAATGGTAAACTTGAGTAAAAGAAATGGAAACAATGCCAAAAGTACCTGAGTTTGTCACCTGAATAAAAACTTTGCATTTCAGTTTTTTCATCTATAAAAGTAAGTATAAAACACTAAGTACCTATGTGGGGTGGCTTAGCATTATGACACATACAAACACATGTATTTCCCAAATCAAAACCATGATGAGATACCACCTCACACCTGTCAGAAGGGCTAAAATTAACAACTCAGGAAACGAGATGTTGGTGAGGATGTGGAGAAAGGGGAACCCTCCTGCACTGTTGGTGGGAATGCGAAGTAGTGTAGCTACTCTGGAAAACAGTATGGAGGTTCCTCAAGTTAAAAATAGAACTATCCTACAACCCAATAATTGCACTACTAGGTATTCACCCAAAGGTACAAAAATGTTGATTCGAAGGAGTGCATGGACCCCGATGTTTATAGCAGCATGATCAATAACAGCCCACCTATGAAAAGAGCCCAAATTTCTATCAACTGATGAATGGATAAAGAGATGGTATATATACATGGCAGAATATTACGGTGTCATCAAAAAGAATGAAATCTTGCCATTCACAACAACGTGGATACAGCTAAAGTGTATTATGCTAAACAAAGTCAGTCAGAGAAAGACAAATACCAAATGATTTCACTCCCATGTGGATTTTAAGAAAGAAAACAGATGAACACAGGGGAGGGGGAAAAAGAGGGAAACAAACCATAAAAGAGAACAAGCTGGTTGATGGAAGAGGTGGGTGGGAAATGGTCTAGATGCGTGATGGGAATTAAGGAGGGCACTTGCTTCAATGAGCACTGGGTGTTGTACGTAAGTGATGAATTACTAAATTCTACTCTTGAAACCATTATTGCATTGTATGTTAACTACCTAGAATTTAAATAAAAATCTGAAGGAAAAAACAAAAAACAAAAAAAAAACATGTATTTCCTAAAAGTCAACTCTTTCACCCTTTCCTCAAGTTCTAAACAAACACTAACTCAACTGGCCTAATCTCTCATTTGTAAAGTGAAAAAACTAAAGTAAATCCTCAAAAGTCTACATGCAGTTGACTCCTCTTTCCTAAAACCATCCCTTTATTCCCAGTTTATACACTATATTTCCAGTTTTATTCAGAAAACACTTTACATATTCCCCATGCTTAAATGGTGACTTACTTTAAGATGAAAAGAATTTTACAAATTTACCAATCACCAGCTAATATTAGCTACTTTTACCTATTACTTGGTGATTTATAATTAGAGTTCCAAACAGACACTCTTCTTTTGAATAACAGGTGGTACTTACTACTTTTGTCATTAAATAATAATTTAATGAGGGTTTGCCATTAAAACTGGGATTGATATTCATGTCCCAGAGAAAGCTAAATCACTTGATGCCAGTTCTATATGGATTTCAAGGATCTCATGTACATTTTAGTTAAAATTTATTAAAAATTTCTTTTCTCAACTTTTTTAAGTTAAATATCTTTGAAAAGAATAATGTATTTAGGCAAAAACAACCTAACTTAGTAGATATTGCAACATTTGTAAATGGTTTTAATGTTTATTTTGAGGTTTCAAATTATGATACTTATTTTGGTCATTTTTATACATTCTGAATTTTTCTATAGTAACCCCAGTATTTTTATGATGGAAAAAAGGCTTTGTATAAATATAGGAAAATATAGGACTTAATTCTATAAAGGAACATGGAAACAATAATGAATACTAAATTGTTTTATAGTTATCAACATAACTTCATTAAATGAAAAGTGCTATGTAAGAGATGTTAATAGGTCCCAATCATTTGGCAGTCAACTAATTGTAACTATTTTTAATAGAAGTATAATCTTTTAATATAACTGGACAGATTTTTCATGTTAGTGTTTAGCGGAAACTTTTAAAATTTTGAGTTGGCATTTATGTAGTTAAACAGTTCCAAAAATAGTTACTATAAAATTACTGTTCTGACCTCTATACTCATATATTACCCTGGAGAGCTATCTGAGGCCTCAGAGGAATGAGGGATTGACCAGGATGCACAGACAATAGGAATTAAAACTTACAAGTCCCAACTAAGAGTAAGGAGTCCTATCTATGTGTATCAATCTGTGGTTCAAGAACCACACTCAAGAAAATCGGTTGGTGCGCTTAATATAAAACCAGACCTGGGGTGCCTGGGTGGCTCAGTGGGTTAAAACCTCTGCCTTTGGTTCAGGTCATGATCTCAGGGTCCTGGGATCGAGCCCCGCATCGGGCTCCCTGCTTAACAGAGAGCCTGCTTCCTCCTCTCTCTGCCTATTTGTAATCTCTCTCTGTCAAATAAATAAATAAAATCTTTAAAAAAAAAAAAAAAAAACCACAGACCCTGCTCCCCAAACCCTAACCCAAAAAGACTGAATCAGAGTATAAATGAAAGTATCAAGTCACATAACAGCACTTCACCAAAGATTATTTTCTGCCTAAAAACCTTAAATAGCTCCCCCTAGCCCATGAAACCATTTCACATCATTTAAATAATTCCAAGTATCTCATCTTGTGAAGTGATCCTAGTATCTGAAAATGCCTTTCTTGGCAAAAGGACGCATCCGCAGACCTGGAAAGCCTGGCTCCAGTGAACACCAAGAGACCCAGAGCTGCCTATGCCCCTAGGAAGGACTGACTGCAAAGAGCTTCCACCCTGGCATTAACAACTTGGCTCAGGAGCGTTCATGCTGATCTTTTCTTGTCTTGTTTTTTTAAGATTTTCTATATTTATTTGAGAGGGAGGGCATCCACAGGAGGAAGAAGAGAAGCAAAGGGGGAGGGGGAAAAGAATCTCAATCGGACTCTGTGCTAAGCGCCAGCCAGACACAGGACTCTATCTCACAACACAGAGATCTTGACCTGGGCCGAAACCAAGAGTCAGATACATAACCGAATGAGCCCCTCATGCTAATCTTCTAACCAAGAAGTCTCTGAATCTTGCACTACCTGCAACTCCTAATAGTGTTATAGCAGGTTTCCTTCTCCTAGCAGCAAACCTAGTTTATTTCTTCTATTAATGACTAAATTGTAGAGTATTCTGGTAGTGACCAAATTGCACAGTGACAAATCTTCCAAGAAGTGCCTCAGATTAATTACAAAAGAGGCCTCCTTCTCTTTTACTTTTTGTCTCTTTGATAACAAAACTACGCTCCACATTTCATATCCCTCCATTTCAACTCCATACCTTCCCCCAAATTCTTAACATATAAACTAAGAATGTTTTGTTTCACAACTCAATGTTTGTTTTTTGTTTTCATCTTAATTTTATAGTCAGTGCTGTCCACTTTAGATAGAATTTGAGAGAGTAAATACATTCTCTAATAAGAACATTTCCATTCCAAGTTTCTAACCTTTCCTCAGAATCTAGAAAATACTAGAGTCCCATTTCAGGTTAGAGCATATTTATAAAAACAAAACTTTAAAATGTTAACTAAAAATGGTAGAGAAATGTTGGTTAATGAACTACTAAGAAGTTTAAAATACCAGACATTTTGATTTGATCTTATGTAGGTAGTATATTTTATTAGTATTTACTAATAATGTTTATTTTAGATAAGTGTTATAAACAATTCAATACTGGCTCTTACATAGAAAAGGCTAGTTACTACAACCACTTAGCCATTTAAGACTACATTAATTATACAGGAAATTTGCTGGTAGGATTCCTAATCTCCAATATTTTAACAGAAAGTTGTATATGTTGAACTTCCAGTTAACGTTAGTTTAATTGATCTCACCCTCTGTCATATTTCAGACAACTACTCAAGCAGTTGTATAGTTATGTTTGTTTTGTTGATTCCTCCACATAATCAAACATTTTATTAAATACCCATTCAGTGCTGGGCACTGTCACACCTGGCTTCCTAATGAGTCTTGAGGTAACTATCTATTAACATCTGTCTTGACCAAACAGCATACATAGTTCTCATTCATGCTCAGAATGCACTATCATTCCTATGGGGATCAATTAAAAAAACACTACAGATGCACGAGCAAAATATCTTTTACTGCCACCACTAACACTCTGTCCAAACTGAAGCAACATCTCAGGTTGAAAAGTTCTTCATATAGTAATGCATCAACTAGACCAGAAGACTTTACTCTCTCCATACCCCATCTAAAAATTTTGCTTGTTTTTTTTCTTTTACATTTTCAGATGCTTAACTTACACACTGATATGTTCATATGGATGCTAATAACATTCTGCAAAAGATAAGAGTATTCTGTTAAATGGGCGCCTGAGTGGCTCAGTGGGTTAAAGCCTCTGCCTTCGGCTCAGGTCATGATCTCAGGGTCCTGGGATCGAGGCCCACTTCGGGCTCCATGCTCAGCAGGGAGCCTGCCTCCTCCTCTCTCTCTGCCTGCCTCTCTGCCTACTTGTGATCTCTCTCTCTGTCAAAAAAATAAATTAAATCTTTAAAAAAAAAAAGAGTATTCTGTTAAACTATAAAGACTCTAGACCCTTCTTTCTTGGGTATAAACATAAGACAGACACATTTATGCAGAAAAATGGAAGAATAAATCTTCTGTTTTGTAATACAACTAAAACCAAGCATGAAGAAGAGTCAATAATACAAAGTCTTACTATCAGATTCAGAAAAAAAAAACTAGTAATAGCACACAATTACATGTGTGATACGCTTTTTTGTTAATAATCTTTTGTGCAAATGTTTCTCTAACTGGTACAGCTAGGAGGTGGTCTGGGAGTCTAATGACTTTAACTCTACTTGAAATGATGTAGGGTAATGCCAGTACACAGCCACTTCTGGGTGCTGTACTTGTCATGTCTCCCATTCCTCCACCTTTAAAGCACGTGAAGGAAACTGGGCTGAGGTAGAAACATACCAAATCGAGAAATAATCTAACAAGACAAAATGTAAAAGCCTTATTTAAAAACCAATTTAGGGCGCCTGGGTGGCCCAGTGGGTTAAAGTCTCTGCTTTTGGCTCAGGTCATGATCTCAGCGTCCTGGGATCGAGGCCCGCATCAGGCTCTCTGCTCAGCAGGGAGCCTGCTTCCTCCTCTCCCTGTCTCTCTGCCTGCCCCTCTGCCTACTTGTAATCTCTCTCTCTGTGTCAAATAAATAATTAAAATCTTTTTAAAAAAATAAATAAAATAAAATAATAAAAACCAATTTAAAGGAGACAATACTAACAACCTTACAGAAATGAAAAGGATTATAAGAGAATACTACAAACAACTGCACACTAACAAATTAGATAACCTAGATGCAATGGAAAAATTCCTAGAAACACAAACTATCCAAACTGACTCAAGAATAGAAGATTGGAACGTATGTATAACAAGTAAAGAGACTGAGTCAGTAATTAAAACCTCCCATCAAAGAAAAGTCCAGTACCAGATGGCTTTACTAGTGAATCCTACCAAACATACAAAGTAGAATTAATGCCAATCCTTCCCAAATTCCCCCCAAAACAGAAGCATACAGAACACCTGCTACCTCACTTTATGGGGCTACCCTGATAATAAAGCCAGACAAAGACATCACAAGAAAACTACAAACCAATATCCTTTATGAATATATATAAAGAAGTCCTCAAAGACATACTAGCAAATGAAATCCAGCAACACAGTAAAAGGATTATATACCTCAATTAAGTGGAATTTATTCCAGGAATACAAGGGCAGTTCGATATATTGAAACCAAACAATGCAATAGACCACATCAATAAAATTAAAGGGAAAAAAACCACATGATCATCTCAATTGGTATAGAAAAAGCACTTCACAAAACCCAACACTCTTTTGTGATAAAAACAGACTTGGAGGGTCGCCTGGGTGGCTCAGTCAGTTAAGCATCTGCCTTTGGCTCAGGTCATGATCCTGGGACTCCTCAGCAGGGTCTTGCATCCGGCTCTCTGCTCCATGGGGAGTCTGCTTCTCCCTCTGCCCCTCACCTTGCTTGTGTGCTCTCTCTCACTCTCTCTCTCTCTCAAATAAATTAAAAAAAAAAAAAACAGACTTGGAATAGAAGGAAACTTCCTCGACCTAAGAAAGGGATATTTATGAGAAAACCCACAGCTAATATCATACTCAACAACAAAAAATGAAAGCATTCTCCCTAAAACTAGGAATAAGACAAGAATGCCCACTTTTGCCACTTCTTTTCAATATTGTACTAGAAGTTCCAGCTAAAGTAATTAGGCAAGAAAAAGAAATAAAAGGCATCTAAATTGGAAAGGAAAATGTAAAATTATCCCTAGCCACAGATGACATGATCTTTACATTAAAAAATTCTAAAGAATCAAAAAAATTCTAAAGAATCCACATTAAAACTATTAGAGCTAATTAACGAATTCAGGAGTGTTGTAGGATACAAGATCAACACAAAAAACCAATTATATTTCTTCTATTCATTAGTGATGACAAACCCAAAAAGGAAGTTAAGAAAACAAATCCATGTATGATAGACTCAAAAAGAATATTTAGCAATAAATTTAACAAAGGGTGTGAAATACACATACACTAAAACTATAAACATTACTGAAATAAAGACCTAAATAAAGACATCCTATGTATATGAGTTGACTTAATACTGTTAAAATGGCAATATTTCCCAAAGTGATCTACAGATCCACTGCAATCTCTATCAAAATCTCAACTGCCTTTTTTTGCAGAAATGGAAAAGCTGATCCCCAAATTCATTTGGAATTTCAAAGGGCCCTGAATAGTCAAAATAATCTCGAAAAAGAACAAAGGTAGAAGACACACATTCCCAATTTCAAAACTAACTACAAAACTAGTGTGATCAAATAACGTGGTACTGGCATAAGGACAGACCAATGGGATAGAACTGAAAATCCAGAAATAAATCTAAACATCTATGGAATAGAACTGAAAGTCCAGCAATAAACCCAAACACCTATGGACAATTCAATGAGGAATGATGAACCTCTTAAACGCTGAGACAACTGGACATTCACATTCACAAAAGAATAAAGCTGGACCCCTACCTCACTCCATATACAAAACTTAACTCAAAATGAACCAATACCCTAAATAGAACTATAAATCTCTCAGGAGAAAACACAGTGCAAATCATCATGACCTTGGATTTCCTAACAGTTTCTTATTAGGTAGAACACCAAAAGTATGAGCAAACAAAAAAAAAACTAGATAAAACTGGACTTCAAAATGAAAAACTTCCAGACATGAAAAGATATTGTCAGGAAAATGAAAAGAACAGCCCTAAAGAAGAAAATACTTGCAAATCATATATCTGATAAAGAATGAATACCTAGAATATATGCATAACTCTTATAACCCAACAACAAAAGGACAAACAACCCAATTTCAAAATGTGCAAAAGAGGGCACCTCGGTGGCTCAGTGGGTTAAAGCCTCTGCCTTTGGCTCAGGCCATGATCTCAGGGTCCTGGGATCAAGGTCCGCATCGGTCTCTCTGCTTACCAGGGAGCCTGCTTCCTCCTCTCTCTCTGCCTGCCTCTCTGCCTACTTGTGATCTCTCTCTCTCTCTCTCTCTCTCTGTCAAATAAATAAATAAAATCTTAAAAAAAAAATGTGCAAGGGCGCCTGGGTGGCTCAGTGGGTTAATGCCTCTGCTTTCGGCTCAGGTCATGATCTCAGGGTCCTGGGATCGAGGCCCGCATCGGGCTCCCTGCTCAGCGGGGAGCCTGCTTCCCCCTCTCTCTCTCTGCCTGCCTCTCTGCCTCCTTGTGATCTCTCTCCCTCTGTGAAATAAATAAATAAAATCTTTAAAAAAAAAAAAAAATGTGCAAAAGACCTGAATAAACATTTTTCCAAATAAAATATACAAATGCCAATAAACACAAGAAAAGATGTTCAATATCATTAGTGATTAGGAAATGCTAATCAATCTACACTGAGATACCATTTCACACTCATTAGGATGGCTATTTTAAAAAGAAGAAAAAGAAGGTGGGGCACCTGGCTGGCCATAAAGGGTCATAAGTTCAAGCCCCACATTGGGTATAGAGAAAAGAGAAAGAAAAGGAAGGAAAGAAGGAAGGAAGGAAGGAAGGAAGGAAGGAAGGAAGGAAGGAAGGAAGGAAGTCTATTTCTCCCTGTCCTTGCTTGGATACTCTTTCAATCACTCTCTCTCTCTCTCTCAAATAAACAAATAAAATCTCTCTCTCAAATAAACAAATAAAAACCATGTATGGTCCCGCATATAGTCCCATTTATATGAAATATCCCAAATAGGTAAATCCATAAAGACAGAAAGCAGATTTGGTGACTGACAGCAGCTATAGGTACATGGGAATGGGGAGCAACTTAATAGGCTTAAGAGGCTGACCACTTAATAAATTTGGGGGTTATAAGAATGCTTTGAAATTTGATATAGGTGGTAGTTGCACAATATTGTGAATATACTAAATGCCAATGAAACACACATTTTAAAATGGGTAATTTTATGTTATCTCAATTTCACCTTGATAAAACAAACTAAAAAAGATAATTTAGGGATGCCTGGGTGGCTCAGTTGGTTAAGCATCTGCCTTCGGCTCAGATCATGATCCTAGGGTCCTGGAACAGAGTCCCACATCGAGCTCACTGGGGAGCCTGCTTCTCCCTCTGCCTGCCACTCCCCCAATTAAGTGAAAGCCTACAGTCCTAAATCCATGCCCTGCCACACAGACAAACAGAAGATGCCACCTACATCTCAAGAATACTTAGTTTACACATTCTTTAGTGGGTATCTAGAAAATGACAGTAATGTCCTAGTTTCATTTCTTTTCCCTGCCCCATATGTGGGCTTAGTACTAAAAAAACAAAGTATCTTTGCCTAGAAACAGTCTCTAGACAGACTGAAAGGAAGAAAAAGAAAGGAAGGAAGTATACAGCAATGGTGAGAAATGAGTCTAGACTCTAAACACATTTAAATATGGCAAAATTAAAACAGTTGAAATTACATAAATCCTCCTCAAACATTCCTCAAAAAATACAATAGGAGAGGGGCGCCTTGGTGGCTCAGTCCGTTAAGTGACTGCCTTCAGCTCAGGTCATGATCTCAGGGTCCTGGGATAGAGCCCTGCATAGGGCTCCCTGCTCAGCAGAGAGCCTGCTTCTTCCTACCCCGCCCCCCGCTTGTGCTTGTGTGCCCACTCTCTATCTCAAATAAATAAAATCTTTAAAAAAAAAAAATAGGAGAGAAAAAAAATCTAATGCATCAACCCTTGGTTTAATGTACAAAAAATGTGGGTAGTATCTAACACTTAATGTTTTTTGCCATAAGAGAAACATTGGTTCAGGGTCCACAATTGAAACCATTTTATCCATGCAAATTTCCAAAGGTTGTGGAGAATGTCAATCCGATAGTATAAAAAGCTACCTGTCTCAGAGAAAAAAAAATCTTGTGAACAGAGCCCTAGAATGAAAACATTCGTTAGGACTGGGCTAGTAACTAGTTGCATGGCCATGTAATCTTAAAAAAATAATAATAAAAAAATCTTTTAATGCTGAAAATAATGTGAAACATATACATTATAAAGACACAGCATTAGGGGTCACTAACAAGCCAAATTTCTAAAATGCACTAAAAAATATGTACCCCAAATTAAAAATATATGAAGGTAATTTAAAAAGAACCCACCATGTCCAAAAAAATTGGACTGTACCTTCAAACCACTTTCTCTTCAAGTGGCCCATAAAATGTGAAAAAGGTAAGTTTAAGTTCATTCTAGACTCTTAATATAGTTAATTTCACTTACTTTCAATAAATGTGGCTCCTGAAATTAGTGTTCCTCAACAAAACACTAAGTAGGGAGAAGATAAAGTGGCAAATAAGGAAGCAAATTCACACAGGAAATTTAAAATGTTTAAATAGAGTTGAAAGTAGAAAAACACTAATGAAGAATATAAACAAGCTGAATTTAAAAGCTTTCTCCATATACGCTCCAGATTTAGAAAGAAATTTAAGTCAGGGGCACCTGGCTGACTCAGTTGGTTAAGGGTCTGCATTCGACTCCAGTCATGATTCCAAGGGTCCTGGGATAGAGCACTGCTGGGCAGGGAGCCTGCTTCTCCCTCACCTGCTCCCCCTGCCTGTGCTCTCCCCCTCTCTCTGTCAAATAAGTAAAATCTTAAAAAATATGTGTGTGTGTGTGTGTGTGTGTGTGTGTGTGTGTGTGTGTGTCACATTTATTAAGAATATTTTCGGGCGCCTGGGTGGCTCAGCGGTTTAAAGCCTCTGCCTTCGGCTCAGGTCATGATCTCAGGGTCCTGGGATCGAGGCCCACATCGGGCTCTCTGCTCGGCAGGGAGCCTGCTTCCTCCTCTCTCTCTGCCTGCCTCTCTGCCTACTTGTGATCTCTCTCTTTCTCTGTCAAATAAATAAATAAAATCTTTAAAAAAAAAAAAAGAATATTTTCAAGACAATTTAGAATATGCAAGACAACTGTTTTCATTATTAATTAAATATATCATGTGTCAAGGAAATATCCATTTCTAAAAACTCAAAATACTGGGGTGCCTGGCTGGCTTAACTGGTGGACCATGCGACTCTTGACCTCAGGGTCATGAGTTTGAGCCCCACACTGGGAGTGGAGCCTGCTTTAAAAGAAGAAAAAAGAAAAAGAAAAAAACCCTCAAAATATTAATTATTATGATCATACTCTTGTTATTTATACAGACTGACATATAACATACTTTATTTTCCCATTTAGAGCTCCAACCTTTCATTTCTTCAAATAATTAAATACTAAAATCTTCTGTAAGAATATAAATTTTCAGATTTTAAACTTAAAATTTAAAATGAGACAAGATCAGAAGCCTGGGTGGCTCAGTGGGTTAAAGCCTCTGCCTTCGGCTCAGGTCATGATCTCAGGGTCCTGGGATTGAGCCCCGCAGTGGGCTCCTGCTCAGCAGGGAGCCTGCATCCTCCTCTCTCTCTGCCTGCCTCTCTGCCTACTTGTGATCTCTCTCTGTCAAATAAATAAATAAAATCTTAAATAAAATAAAATAACAACATTATTGACATTACATACATGGCTTTTTATTATCTTTTTCACTAGCAAGCAGTTACTGAGCTCCTTGTATATAAGACACAAACTACAAAAAGGTACCAGTGACAGCCATTTCCATCAAGAGGTTTATTCAGTTGGGGAAATAGCTAAATAAAACAAGGTGGGCTAAAAATACAGTGCCTAATGAGGGATTTAAGAGTTCAGATGAAAGAAAAGTGCTGGGAAGAAAAATAAATTAACTTAGGTCTTAAAGTAGAACCAGAAAAGCAGAAGATGGCAGGGTATTTCCAAACAAAAGGAAGCTATGAACAAAAGCACAAATCTGGAAATGACCATCTCAGTTGCATGAAACAAAAGCCCACATGTTTAAGAAGGGGGAGCTAGAAGAAGTAATCCCTTAAGCTGACATTAAGGAGTTTTCGTGGAGACCCTGAGCGAGAAGAGCCAGCTAAGCCACACGAGGATTCTTGACCCACAGAAATTGTGAGACACTAAGTCTTATTATCCTAAAAAAAAATTTTTTAAGTTTGCTAGTTTTCCATATAGACAATGGATAACCACTGAAAATTCTTATGCTTGAAAATGTGTTTTAATTACAAGACAGCATATTAAAACATGTGTACTATATAGTTTATACAACATGCAGAGCTAAAAACTTTACATATTTGGGGCGCCTGGGTGGCTCAGTCGTTAAGCGTCTCCCTTCGGCTCAGGTCATGATCCCAGGGTGCTGGGATCAAGCCCCACATCGGGCTCCCTGCTCAGCGGGAAGCCTGCTTCTCTCTCTCCCACTCCCCCTGCTTGTGTTCCCTCTCTCGCTGTGTCTCTCTCCATCAAATAAATCAGTAAAATCTTTAAAAAAAAACACTTTACATATTTGGGAATATTTTTATGATTATCTTGTTTTTATTGCTCTTAAACCATGAAATTCCACAAAACAGAATGTTTTACAAGTTAAATGATTCTCTAACATTTTATTTTCAAAGAAATTTTTATTTTTAATTATCTAAGATGATAATTTACTAAAAGCCTTGTATGGAATGCAATATGGAATGGGACTTAAGAGCTCAACTGTGGATTGAGCTGGTTGGAACACTAGCACCAACACTGTGATGTTGAATAACCTAAGCCTCAGCTTTTTCATGGGCTGTTGTATTAAAAGAGAAATCCAAGTGCAAATGCCTGACATACAGTAAAGACTCAATATGTGTTGGCCATAACCATTCAACAGAATCCACAAGCCCCAGCATATGGTGCATCTGAACTTGGGTGAGGGTTCATTTGTACTTTTCTTCTACTTCCCAAAATTCTTAGTGAGACACTACCATGTATTTAGTGAATACTTCCTGATTAACTGATATGTACAAAACAACCATTTATTACTGCCAGATGGACAAACCGGTAAATAGACCATACAGAAGTCTAAAATACAAACTGTGTTAACTGAGTTATGTATTTATTTATTTATTTATGTTAAAAAGATTTTATTTATTTGACACAGAGAGAGAGATCACATCACAAGTAGGCAGAGAAGTAGGCAGAGAGAGGAAGAAGCAGGCTCCCCGCTGAGCAGGGAGCCCGATGCAGGCCTCGATCCCAGGACCCTGAGATCATGACCTGAGCTGAAGGCAGAGGCTTTAACCCACTGAGCCACCCAGGCGCCCAATTAACTCAGTTATTTAAAGACAACTTCCAAATTTAAAAATTGAAAAATGATGATTAGATTATATTAATGTTAAAATTCACATTAGCAATGGAATTTTAAAATATTTTAAGACATTCTTTTATTTTCAAACCACTACTCCTCATTCAGTGTTTATCAAAAACATTTTTTTTAAGATTTTATATATTTATTTGTCAGAGAGAGAGAGACAGAGGCAGGCAGAGGGAGAAGCAGGCTCCCTACCCAGCAAGGAGCCCGAAGCAGAACTCGATCCCAGGACCCTGGGATCATGACCTAAGCCGAAGGCAGATGCTTAACCAACTGAGCCNACTACTCCTCATTCAATGTTTATCAAAAACATTTTTTTTAAGATTTTATATATTTATTTGTCAGAGAGAGAGAGAGACAGAGGCAGGCAGAGGGAGAAGCAGGCTCCCTACCCAGCAAGGAGCCCGAAGCAGAACTCGATCCCAGGACCCTGGGATCATGACCTAAGCCGAAGGCAGATGCTTAACCAACTGAGCCACCCAGGCATCCCTATCATAAACTTAAGGCCTGGTCATATTTTTTTTGAGTTCTTTCTGCCATTTCACATAGCTTCCCATTATAATTAGAATAAAACCCAAACCATTTTACCAGTCCTACAAGAATCTGTATGACGTAGTCCTAGTCTCCTCCAACATTCACTATAATTCAGCCACATATTCTCTCTTACTGGAAATCTCTCTCCCTGAGAGCTTTACAGCATTTGGGATTTCAATTTAATTTTTACTTCCACAGAAAATCTTCCTCTAATCCCTATCTATAGTAATTTCTCTCCTAGTCACTTCTGTATTACCTCTTTACCACAGTCAAATACAAAGACAAGTACCAGGTACAGTAATATAACACTTTTGAGCTTTCAAATCTGGTCATAGCTGACTATATCAGGAATGGGGGTCTGAACCCAAGAAAAGCCAATTTACAGGCTGGCCAACAGCCAATAAGATAGATAGCCTTAGGAGTCAAAGAATTCTACACAAAGCAGCAATGGAGAGTAGATGAACTAATCTGTGTCCAACTAAACAGCTCCCTCCCTTCTACTTTTCACACTTTATGCTAATCAACATCACCAATGGAGAAGAAGCCAACCTTGAATCACCTAGTGGCAAAGCACTAGAGCAAAAGTATTCATCAGAATCACCTGTTAAAGCTTAAAAAAAAAAAAAGACAGGAATTTACATTCCTAGAAGAGTCTAAGTGACTCAACAGATCAATTTGTCAGGCACCCATGAAACAAAGTCCCTTAGTGAGAGCTGTGACATCCAGCACCACATGCCAACAGACCCATGAGGAGTCTTACCCACCCATGCTTTGAGTAACAGGCATACAGACTTCAGTTCTAGCTGTAGACCCTGCAGCGATCCACGAATTTGCTCCAGTCTCTCTTGGCCAGACTATGAGTGCACCTGGAGAAGACTGTCTTATACAATCAATTACAGATAAGAGAACCTTTGTCAAAGGCTAGAAGCCCAGCAGAGAAGTTCCAGCATATCACTGGAGCAAAATAAAATAGTAAGTCTGGACGCACCAAAGACTGCATGTAAGAGGAATAGTTTGACTTTTCCCATGTCACTTAGAGCCCATGGCAGCACAGCTCAGTACCAAGAGAAACCCCTCCACCAGTGATGTTTCCCAGGAGGGAAAATGAAAGGATATGAATGACTACTCAGCTTCCCCAGCTGTGTAAGATGCTGCCAGAGGCCCATTTCTCCACTGAGCATTATTCATAATAGCCAAGACATGGAAAAAACCTTAAGTGTCCATCATGAGATGAATGGATAAAGAAAATGCAGTATGTATATGCAATAGAATATTATTATGCCATAAAAGAAAAAAGATGAAATCCTGCCATTTGTGTCAACATGGATGAAACTTAACATTATTAGGCTAAGTGAAAGGAGACAGACAAATAAGATCTCACTTATATGTGGAATCCAAGAATATCAAACTCATAGGAACAGAGAATGAAATAATGACTGCCAGGAGCTGGAGGGTTAGGGAAATGGGGAGAGGTCATTCAAAAGATACAAACTTCCAGTTATAAAATGTCTAAGTTCTGGGGATCTAGTACACAGCATGGTGACCATAGTTAGCAATAATGTATTGTATATTTGAAAGTTGCTAAGAGACTAAATCTTAAATGTTACCACAAAAAGGAAATGGCAATTATGTGAGGTGAAAGAGGTATTAACTAACTCTTCTGTGGTGATCACTTCGCAATATATTAAAGTGTCAAATCATCTCGTTGTATACCTTAAACTTACACATTATATGCCAATTACACCTCAATAAACTGAAAAAAGAAGGTATGGCATGTGTTTTTGAAAACAAGATATTTGGGGTGCCTGGGTGGCTCAGTAGGTTAAGCATCTGCCTTCATGGTCTCAGGGTCCTGGGATCAAGCCCCGCATCAAGCTCCCCACTTGGCAGGAAGTCTGCTTCTCCCTCTCCCTCTGCCTGTCTGCCCCTCTCATGCTCACTCTCTCTCTGTCTCTGTTTCAAATAAGTAAAATCTAGAAAGAAGAAAAGAAAAGAAAAGAAAAGGGAAAGAAAGGCAAAACACAAGTTATTTCATATATTTCCAAATCCCTAAAATAAAAGCTGTAACACTGAAAGTAGTAATTCACCTAAAATACCTAATCCCAAAGACTTCTTGGATGGTTATAAACAGCAAAAGTTTCACCTTATTTATTTACATGTTTCCCACCAGTTATTCCCTCTTATACTAAGTTTTAACAACTGTTTAGAATTATACTTATTTACAAATAGAAAAAAAAATTCTACTCCAACTACTCTACAGACAATTTTATAAACCAGAAAGCCCAAATATGTATGTGATATTTCACTTAATCTAGCTGAACAAAGTTATTCACATCAAGTCCTGAATTACTAATAAATATATAGGGTGTGGGCGCCTGGGTGGCTCAGTGGGTTAAAGCCTCTGCTTTCGGCTCAGGTCATGATCTCAGCGTCCTGGGATCGAGGCCCGCATCGGGCTCCATGCTCAGCAGGGAGCCTGCTTCCTTCTCTCCCTGTCTCTCTGCCTGCCTCTCTGCCTACTTGTAATCTCTCTCTCTCTGTGTCAAATAAATAAATAAAATCTTTTTTTAAAAAAAATAAATAAATAAATAAATAAATAANATAGGGTGCCTGGGTGGCTCAGTTGGTTAAGCGTGCAACTCTTGATTTCACCTCAAGTCATGATCTCAGGGTCATGAGATCAAGTCCTATGTCAGGACACACTGAGCATGGAGCCTGCTTAAGATTCTCTCTCTCATAAATAAATAAACAAATAAATAAATAAACCATTACCTGTTCTATTCAGTTTAAGACATATATTGAATAACCAAAATAATTTTCTTCCATGTAATCGCTTCACTTATTCATTCATTTATTTAATGAAGTTTACAAAATAGTCCTATTTCACACCAAGACTATTTCTGACACCAGGGAGACAATAGAAAAGGCAGGCAGGTCTACTTTCTCAGGGAGCGTGTATTATAGAGAAGGGAGGCAGACAGTAAATAGGTAAACAAAGTAACTTCAAATTTTGATCAAGCTATCAAACAAACAGAACTACTACTTTGTAGCCACTCTGTCTAGTAGAGAAGACAGAGTTTCAAGATTTTATTATTTATTTAAGAGAGAAAGTATGAGTAGGGGGGAGAAGAGGAAGAAGCAGACTTCTCACTGAGTGGGGAGGCAGACGCTTCAACAACTGCACCACCCAGATGCCCTGAGAAGACAAAAGTTGGGGGGGAAAAAAAAAAGGCAGGGAAGGCACCTCAAGTATCTAACAACTGAACTGAGACCTGCAGAGTAAGAAGAACCGAGACAAGACTTGGGGGTCTTCTCTTCTAGGAAGAGAGAATCTCTTCTAGGAACAGAGAATAGAGAGTAAAATAGCCCTAAGTAAAGAGTTTACCACGTTAAAGGAATCAAGAAGAAAAAATGACCAGTTCCATGAATCCTAGTAAACAAGGGGAAGATGACAAAAGATAATGTACGATAGGCAGGCATAAGCCAAATCATGTAGGCTACCTATAATCAGAAGCTTAAATACAAATCCAAAAGAAAATCATTTAAGCATTCATTAAAGCAGTACAGTCACATCTGATTTCCTTGGTTTTTAAGTTCTAAAACATATTCTTACAAAGTAAGCACACTAAGAAATACAATTAAATACATAATTTAGAGCTAACTTTGTCATCATATATTTGGCAAGTTAGTGTTAGACAAATACACAACAAGAGTCATGAGCATTTAGTGAGCTCCTGCTGTGCGCCAGATGCTGCTTTGGGTGCTGGAAATACAAAGATGACAGAGGTGATGTCACCTTTCACTCTGAGCAATAAATACAAAACTGGTAATGGTGATGTCATCTACTCTGAAGAGTAAATACAAAACTGATAATGGTGATACCTTCTTCTACTCTGAGCAACCCAGTTTTCTTCTTAAAGGCTCAAAGTAGTAGTTCTCTGTATTGTGTATTAGAACCATCTTTGGTTGGTAAAAATGCAGATATTTGGGTCCCACTTAACAGCAATTCTAATTCAGCAGGTTTCCAATAATCCCTCACCACAGAGGTGAAAGAAGTATACCAGAATCACTTATATCATTGTCCTCTTGAAAATCAGGCCAAAATGAGCAACTATAATTAGTGGAAGGGAGTATATAATATAGGAGAGGGTATACTGTGGAGGGGTGGGGAGTGTATATGAAGACAGAAAGTCAGATTGACAGTCACTGCAATAGAGAATTCGGGAGGGGGGGTTAATAAAATGCCAAGGAAAAGTAAGGATTTCTATAAACCAGCAGTTCTCAAAGTAACATCTGCAGATTCCTGGGGATCCCCAAGACCCTTTCAGAAAGGTCTTTCTAATTTCGTCTTCCACCAAATTAAAATCATTTTCATAATGATACTAAAAACATTATTTGCTTCTTTCACTGTATTGGCATTTACTTTGATGGTTCAAACATAGGTAAAACTTCTAAGCATCTTTATTTAAATATTTTTTTATTTATTTGAGAGAGAGAGAGAAGCATGGGAAGGGGGTAGGGGCAGAGGGAGAGGGAGAAGCAGGCTCCCAGCCAAGCAGGGAGCCCCACATGGGACTCAATCCCAGGACACCGGGATCATGACCTGATCTGAAGGCAGGTGCCCCAACTGCTAAGCATCTTATTAGCAAGGGCAC
This sequence comes from Ailurus styani, assembly GCA_002007465.1. NCBI lineage: Eukaryota > Metazoa > Chordata > Mammalia > Carnivora > Ailuridae > Ailurus > Ailurus styani. The sequence continues at coordinate 2,660,847 of LNAC01000024.1, read as the reverse complement.
TAAACAATATTAGTAGTCATTACATTCTTCACCACCACACACATAACAAACTTAAAAAAAAAAAAAAGCCAGTTTCATTTAGTAATGTCTTTGATGAGCTACAGCCATAAATACTACACATTTTATTGTATCTCGACCCTTGAGTACACACTTCTCAATATTCTGTATGCTGAAATGGAAAGCACAATGGTTGTCTCCAAGGAAAGCACTTACATGACTGAGTTGCAAGCTGACCTAGCCACTTTTTTATAGAACACCATTTTTCTTAAAGGAATGACTGACAAATAATGGTTACTTAATCTTGGGTATTTGGAATTTCCTTGAAATTTCCTTGAAAATCAACAACAAGCCTATTGGGCACCTGGGTGGCTCAGTAAGTTAAGCCTCTGCCTTCGGCTCAGGTCATGGTCTCAGGGTCCTGGGATCAAGTCCCATGTGGGGCTCCCTGCTTGGCTGGGAGCCTGCTTCCCCTTCTCCCTCTGCCTGCCTCTCTGCCTACTTGAGATCTCTCTCTCTCTCAAATACATAAATGAAATCTTAAAAAAAAAAAAGAATGGTGATATTAACAAATGTTGATTCTTTAACGATGAATGATAAAATGTGTAAACATTTGCATGATCTGCATAACCCAAGAAACAAATACTTTCCAGATGACTAATGCACGTGTTATAAAATTCTGCACAGATGAAAGATCCACTTTAAGTGGAAGACAGACAGATCTCAGTGAAAACAGTATAAAAACTTCATTGCCAGGGTGCCTGGATGGCACAGTCAGTTAAGTGTCTGTCTCTTGGATTTGGCTCAGGTTGTGGTCTCTGAGTCGTGAGACTGAGTCTCGTATTGGGCTCCACACTCAGCGCAGAGTCGGCTTGAGAGTCTCTCTCCTTCTCCCTCTGCCCCTCCCACTTGTACAGCCTCTCTCTCACTCTCTCTTTCTCAAACAAATAAACAAAATCTTAAAAAAAACAAAACAAAAAAAAAAACTTCATTGCTAGGATTTCAAATTCCAGATTGGAATTAATCTTTCTAAAACTGCCTTTAGAAGCACACCATCTTGATGCTGACAATCTCACAGGTATATTAAATATGTATAATTCATCCCAGGCGCCCCCAGGCGCCCAAAGCCAGATTTTCTTGATACGGTTCAGGTTAAACAATGTATCACAACAGGGGCCCCTGGGGGGCTCAGTGGGTTAAAGCCTCTGCCTTCAGCTCAGGTCATGATCTCAGGGTCCTGGGATGGAGACCCAAATCAGGCTCTCTGCTCAGCAGGGAGCCTGCTTCCTCCTCTCTCTGCCTGCCTCTCTGCCTACTTGTGATCTCTCTCTCTCTGTGTCAAATAAATAAAAATAAAAATAAACAATGTATCACAACGAAATGAATGCAGTAACACATATGAGACTCCAGCTGTTTTCTATTAAGCTAGACATTAAAGACATTTGGAAAAATGTAACAAATGCCAATCTTTCCTTGTGTTGGAAAATAAATTTACTTTTGTTAAAAATGCTATTAATAGGGGTGCATGGGTGGCTCAGTGGGTTAAAGCCTCTGCCTTAGGCTCAGGTCATGATCCCAGGGTCCCGGGATCGAGCCCCACATTGGGCTCTCTGCTCAGCAGAGAGCCTGCTTCCCCCTTTCTCTCTGCCTGCCTATCTGCCTACTTGTGATCTCTCTCTGTCAAATAATAAAATTTTTTTTAAAAATGCTATTAACTTGTAATGGGTTTTTATTACTTTTTAAATAAATTAAAAATAAATATTTTAAAAGTTTCTCAGTTTTAATTTCTAATTTGGCAAATACTGATAGATATAATTCACATTTTTAAAAAAAGCTGTTTGAGGTAACCAATCATTTTGAGGAATATAAAGGGACTCTGAGACTGAAAAGTTTGAAAATAGGGCGCCTGGGTGGCTCAGTGGGTTAAAGCCTCTGCCTTCGGCTCAGGTCATGATCTCAGCGTCCTGGGATCAAGGCCCGCTTCAGGCTCTCTGCTCAGCAGGGAGCCTGCTTCCTCCTCTCCTTGTCTCTCTGCCTGCCTCTCTGCCTACTTGTAATCTCTCTCTCTGTGTCAAATAAATAAATAAAATCTTTAAAAAAAAAAAGTTTGAAAATAACTGTTGGAGTTCTAATAGTACATTATTTAGCTATTCAACGCTGGGTCACTTTACTGAATGCACCATAAGAATCTTCCTTTGAAGAACAAGAATAAGCAATAACCAAAAAAGATGGTGTGATAGGTAGAATGACTCTCCATGTTACAACACAAAAATACCTTCAATTATTAAATTTGTTAAGTACAAAAAGGATAAAACAATTATACAATATACTATACTACCATTTGCTGAAAAAGTGTAGGAAATGATAATATATGCATATGTGCTTGTATATGCTTAACAAAACAACGGACACTCAAGAAACTGATAAAAGCACATACCTATAAGAGAAGGGGAATATGAAACATACAGGGGTGGCACAGGAATGAGCCTCTTAATTAATCCCTTAATTTTTAAAACGTCTGAATGTATTCACAATATTTTTAAATTTATAATCTAATTTAATTTAAAAGAAAATAATCCTAAACCGATACTAAGCTACAATTCACATGTATTTTCAATTTCTAGGTTGCCCTGATCTTAAGGGGGCAAAAAAACGCTCACTCTTTTTATTAGCTCTGAGGCAAAACAGTATTGCTAGCAACTAAAAACTTACACCAGAAGAATAAGCATTGGCCAATCTGATTTCTAGGATACAATACAGAAAAGTTTTTTAAACCTATAAATAAATTTATCATCAGAAAAAGCTGGAACAGCAATAAATAATAAGAAAATATTCAGGTGAAACTAGCAGTTATTTTATTTTTTTATACTTAAAAGACGTCACTGATGGAATTAAAAGCAAATTCAGATACTCCACAAGACAAAAAAATCAATGAACATGAAAACAAAGTAAAACAAAAATTATCTGGGGCACCTGGGTGGCTTAGTCGTTAAGCGTCTGCCTTCGGCTCGGGTCATGATTCCAGGGTCCTGGGATCCCGCCACGCACTGGGCTCCCTGCTCAGCAGGAAGCCTGCTTCTCCCTCTCCCACTTACCCTGCTTGTGTTCCCTCTCTTGCTCTCTCTCTCTGTCAAATAAATAAATAAAATCTGCCTGAGATTCTCTCTCTCTCACTCCTCTTCTCCCCTCCCTCCTGCTCACATGCACTCTCTCTTCTCTCAAATAAATAACAAAATCTTTTTTAAAAAATCATTAGTCATTAGAGAAATGCAAATTAAAACCACAATGATACAACTTCACACTCATTAGGATGGCTATTATTAAAAAAAAAAAAAAAAGGGGGGTGAGCCTGGGTGGCTCAGTGGGTTAAAGCCTCTGCTTTCTGCTCAGGTCATGATCTCAGCGTCCTCGGATCGAGGCCCGCATCGGGCTGTCTGCTCAGCAGGGAGCCTGCTTCCTCCTCTCCCTGTCTCTCTGCCTGCCTCTCTGCCTACTTGTAATCTCTCTCTCTGTGTCAAATAAATAAATAAAATCTTTAAAAAAAAAAAAAGGAAAAAACAAGTGTCCACAAGGATGTGAAGGAAGTAGAATCCTTGAGTATTGCTGGTAGGAATGTAGAATAGTGCAGCTGCTGTTAATATCAGTTTTCTAATTCCTCAAAGAAATAAACATGGAATTACCACATGACCCAGCAATTCCACTCCTAGACAGACACCCAACAAGTGAAAACAGGGACTCAGGCAGATATTTGTAGACCAACACTCATAGCAATACTATTCACAAAGCCAAAAGGTACAAACAACCCAAGTGTCCATCAATAGGTGAATGAACAAAATAAGGTATATACATACAATGGATATTATTCACCTTAAAAAGAAATAAAATTCTGATACATGCTATGCTATGAATTAACCTTGAAAACATGCAAGTGAAGCAAGCCAGACAAAAATGACAAATACTGTATGAGTCCACTTAACTGAGGCACCTGGGACAGGCAAGTTCATAGATAAAGAAAGCAGAACAGTGGTTGCCAGATGAGGAGAGGAGTCAATGGGGAGTTAGGATTTAATGGGTACAGACTTTCAGTTGGGGAAAACATACTAGAGATGGATGTTGGTGATAGCTGCAAATTATATGAATCCACCTAATGCCACAGAAGTGTACACTTAGAAATTGGTAAGATAGACAATTTTATGCTATGTATATTTTACCACAATAAAAAAAGTGTCTTTGCATACCTAGGGCCTTGCTAGACAGTTCACACTAACAATATGATTTATGGGAAATTCCTGTTTTTGTTTTCCTGGTACCCTGGGCCACACTGTATCACTATGAGCTCTGCAAAAGACAGGAGGGCTGGAGACTGATTAGTTGGGGCAAGTCACAAGGGTGCTCCATGCCTACAAGACTACCCTCCCCCCCACACCCCCGACACCCCATAAAAACCCTGGATACCAAAGCCCAGGTGAGCTTCCCTGGCTGGCAGGACTTCACTCTTGTTGTCATGCATCACTGATGAGAGAATTAAACACTGTCAGAGCAACTCCACTGAGAGGATGACTGGACCCTTATATTTGTTTTCTCCTGTACTCCACTGTATGCACCTTTTCCTTTCCCCGATTTTAATCTGCACGCTTTCTCTGTAATAAACTGTACTTGTGAATGTAACAGCTTTCCTGAGCTCTTTGAGCCCTTCTAAGGAATCATCAAACCTGAAGGTAGTATTGGTGACCCCTGATCCAGATGGAAAAGCATGTACCATGCAAACATTAACCATAAGAAAGGTGCCTGGCTTTATCAATATAAAACAAGGAACAAGGGCGCCTGGGTGGCTCAGTGGGTTAAAGCCTCTGCTTTTGGCTCAGGTCATGATCTCAGCGTCCTGGGATCAAGGCCCACATCGGGCTCTCTGCCCAGCAGGGAGCCTGCTTCCTCCTCTCTCTACCTGCCTGTCTGCCTGCTTGTAATCTTTCTCTCTTTGTGTCAAATAAATAAATAAAATCTTTAAAAAAAATAATAAATAAATAAATAAAACAAGGAACACTTCAGAACAAGAAATACTGCCAGATACAAAGAGGGACATACATAATAACAGTCAATTCAAGAAACAATCTCAAACATATAAATCAAATAACAGAGATTCAAAATACAGGAAACAACAAATCAATAAAACTAAAAGAAACAATATAAAAATCCAAATTATAGTTGGAAATTTTCAACACTGTTCTCAAGAATTAACATAAGTAATAAAATAAGGAAAATCAACAGGAATACAAAAGATTTAAATACAATAACCCAACTTAACCTAATTAACATTTAGAAAGCATTCCACCCCACAACTACAGAAAACATACATTATTTTCAAATGAACACAGAACATTCACCAAGATAGACCATGTAATGAGCCATAAAACAAGTCTATTGTTAGTTGTCTGGGCCCAAGGGAGAAAAACAGATGCAACATTTCCTAAACTTATTTGACCATAAAGCCTTTCTGCAAAGGCATCTCCAGGGACTACTGCTTCTCAGAACGCTTTGGGAAAAGGTATCCCACCCATTTTCATCTCTTCCTATTTCTCCTAGTTGTAACTAGCAAAATAAGGGAATCAATAAAAAGATCCTTTCCTTGGCTACTCAGCAAGAACTAGCCAATCTTATGAAGTACCTGCAAAAGTCCTAAAGCAAGAATCAGTCTGACACATTTGGGAAACAGTTCAGGAGCCAGAACACCTGGAAAAGCATAAAGGATAAGTGGTAGGAGATGAAATCAGAAAGTCAAGCAGCAGAGATCAGAGCATGTAAAACCTTCTAAACCACAGTAAGAATTGTGAATGTGATTTTAAGCATGAGGGGAGGCTTTTGAGAAAAGAATATTATCTCATTCACATATTTAAAAGATTTCCCTCTCAAAAAATGAAACAAGACAAAACCAGAGAGGGAGATAAACCATAAGAGACTCTTAGGGAACAAACTGAGGGTTGCTGGGGGGGGNGGGGGGGGGGGGGGGGGGGGGGGGGAGGTGGCTGACGGATGGACACTGGGAAGTGTACATGTTGTAGTGAGCGCTGGGTGTTGTGTAAAATTGATGAATCACTGACCTGTACCCCTGAAACAAATAACACATTATATGTTAATTTAAAAAATAAATTAAAAATAAAAAATAAAATAAAAGAGCTCCCTCTCTCTGCTGTGTAAAGAACAGAATGGAAACTAGGCAACCAGTTAGGAAGCTCTGGTAACCGTAAACGATGTCGAAGACTACAGCAGCTTAGACCAGACTTAAATGTGTATGTCAAAGAAAAAATGCCCAGGCAAATCTATACAAACTGTGCTGAGATGTCTTTAAGCGTTTTCTTTACCCGGCTCCCAGGATATCTCATTCTTCACCTACTGAGATTTTTAATCTTCCTTCCTTAAGTAATCTCATCTCCCCAACCTGTTCAGGTTGGAAATGTTTTAAGGCTCAGGTCCTGAACATTTTTTCTAGCTATTCTCATTCTTGTGGTGATTTCACCCAGACACTCGGCTTTAAAACCTATACATATAATACATATAATGTGTATATATATATATATAATCTATAATGATTATATATGATTATCTATATAATGATTATATATATATATAATGATAAATAATTCCCAATTTTACATCTCCAGTCTAGGCCTCTCCCCTAAACTCCAGGCTCATGTAGCCAGGTGATTGTACAGTAAACATCTTAAAATTTAACAAACCAAAATTGACATCCTAACCTGCTCCCCCAATTTTTTTCTAAGCCCTCCCTACCTCAGATGGTAGCTACTCTACTATTGCAATTGCTAAGGGATAAACCTTAAGAAATATCCATGACTCCTGTCTTTCTCTCACACCCCACTTTCAAGTATGGCAGCAAATCCTTTCAGCTCTACCTTCAAAATCTATCCAGGAACCAACCACTTCTTACCCACCTCCACTGCCATTACTCAATCCAAGACTTTATCATCTCTCAGTTGGACTAGAGCTTTCCCCTCAACTGGTCTCTCTAGTTCTGCCTTTGCCACTGCCTTCACCACTCCCCAAGGCTCAAAATAGCAGTCAAATGATTCTAGTAAATCTAAATTAGCTCATGTCATCAACTGCCCAAAACCTTCCAAAAGCTGCTCAAGAAAAGTCCTTACGATGGTCTTCAAGACTTACCTGACCACAACACCTCTGCCAGCCATTCACTTTTAACCTCATATCACACTGCTCTGTCCCAGGTCACTTCATGCCAGTTGCAAAAGACACCTCACTGTTCCTCAAACACTCCAAGACTGCTTTAGCCTCAGAACCTTTAAACTTACAGTACCCCTAGCCTAAAATTATCCCAGCCCTAAAATCATCTGGAATGCAAGGCTCACTCTCTCATCTACTTCAAGTCTTCACTCAAATGTCATTCAAGTGAAGTCTTCCCTTTCAACGTTATTTAAAAAGTACAAACTTAAAAAAAGGGGCAAACTTCTCTGCCATCCTTAAAATTCTTTACACACCAGCAAGCTCTATTTGCTTTATTATAATTCTCCCCAGCACTTTCCTATATCTAACATACTATGTATTTTACTTATTTACCTTATTTATTGTCTGTCTCCTCCAAACAGAACATACACTCTAGGGATTTTTATCTGTTTCATCTCCGGCTACAAAACTAGTCCCTAGAGCAGTACCTTTCACAAAGAACTCAGTTTATTCAATATTGAATCACTGAATGTTAAATAAAGCCTCTCCAGAAGTGTCAGGTTTTGGTAGGCCCACGGCACCGGGGTGGCTCAGTCAATTAAGCATCTGCCTTCGGCTCAGGTCATGATCTCAGAGTCTTGGGATTAAGCCCCATATCAGGCTCCCTGCTCAGAGGGGGTCTGCTTCTCCCTCTGCCCTGCTCCCCCTCCACTCACACTGTGCGCTCTCTCTCTAATAAATAAATAAAATCTTAAAAAAAAAAAGTTTTGATAGGCCCGAATCAAATTCTGGGACTAGCCTAATTAAAAAAAAAATCCTTTGTCAGTACTTATATTCTATGAATAATATTCAATATTCATAAGTGTTTCTAAGTCATACTTTTATTGTTTTATAATCTAAGATATATACTTAACAATTATAGAGATGCTTACTGATTGCAAATAATTCCACTTCTCTCTTACTCCAGCATCACCACAAATAGAAAAAACAGCAGACTTCAGCCAGAAGTCCTATGTTCAAATCCTAGCTCACCATTTACCAGTAGTAGGACTCAGGCAATTTTAGCCTCCTCCCAGTCTTAGTTTCTCATCAATAAGATAGCAAAGAGGGGGGCGCCTGGGTGGCTCAGTGGGTTAAAGCCCCTGCCTTCGGCTCAGGTCATGATCTCAGGGTCCTGGGATCGAGGCCCGCATCGGGCTCTCTGCTCGGCAGGGAGCCTGCTTCTTCCTCTCTCTCTGTCTGCCTCTCTGCCTACTTGTAATCTCTCTCTCTGTCAAATAAATAAATAAATAAAAATCTTTAAAAAAAAAAAAAAAAAAGATAGCAAAGAGGGGGTGGATAAAAGCCCTGCCTGCCCTACCTATCCTATACCTACTCACACGATTATATTGAGAATCAAAAATATATGAGAAAATGCTTTATAAACCATAATTTATACACAAGTGTAGTTAAATGTCAAAAGTTTGAGAAAAACATGAAATGGAACAGAAAAGTTCAATGTTTGGGAGAGCATATCTCACCATACCTCTCTGGAGTCAGACTGGATCCCTGGAGTCAGACTCTTCCACTTACCTACTACACCTTAAACAAGTTACTCAACTTCTCTGAGTCATTGTTTCCATATCCATAAATGGAGATAATACCAACCTTGTAAGCGTCCTTTTGAGGATTACAGCTTATATACAAATATATGCAATGTACTTATGGAATAAGCTTAACGAAGGACAATTTTGTTATTCATCTTGGTCTTTCTAAAGGACAAAAACCCAAAACCAGATAAATACAAACTACGCCATGGAGTTAGGAAAGTAGATGATTTTTATTTGGAAATTATATGAGAAAAAAGAAGGAAAGTGAGAAAGAGCCAGAGGTGATCAAGCAATAATCTAAACAGTTTGCCTATTAAATCTGTTCTTTCTTTGTCTTGCCTTTCTCCAAGTAAAACAGCAGGATGTAATGCAAAGAAAAATCAGCATACAAAATACCATAATTAGTAACCCCAAAAAGTTAATTTTAAAGCTAAATATTATATGACCTCTTTTCTTCAAAGAACATTTTTATTAGTTTTTCAATTTTTCACACACCAATATGTATTTTGACACTCGAAACTCAAGGCACATATCAAAAAATAAAACAATTGTGGTTTTCCAACTACAGAACCATGATATATTTTATTAAATGTTTAGAAATATGGCAAAGTGAATGAAAACAACTCAAAAAGTAAACCTGCAATTAAGATATAGATCATACAAACACTTCAAGAATATTCTTTGAAAGCATTTGACTTCCTACAACACCAGTAATTATAAGACGTACCACCAATATAACAACCATTTTCACAGGGGGGGAGGGGAGCCCCCACATTAAATACATACTTGGATACAAATAGCTAACATAGATATACCAGTCTCAGAAAGTTTAAAATGTAATGTATCCTTCTGGGATGCTGAAAATGTTCTATGTCCGGATCTAAAGGGCAGATTAGAGTATGTTAAACTTCTGAATACTTATCACACTGTACACTTGACTTGTATACTTGTTCTGTATCTACATTTAGTTCAACAAAAAAATTTATGTAATGTACCTACTCCATACATACACAGCTATCAACTGAATGAATTCTTGATCTAAATATGAAAGGTAAAAAGATAAAGCTTTTAAAAGAAAACATAGAAAAGTAACTGCATGACATTGATACAGGCAGAGATTTCATAAATGGAAACAAAAAGCACTAACCAATTGATAACCAAGACTTCTTTAAAATTAAGCACTTTAGGGGTGCCTGGGTGGCTCAGTTGAGCGTCTGCCTTCAGCGGGAGTCGTGATCCCAGGGTCCTGGGATTGAACCTTGTTATCGGGCTCCCTGCTCAAGAGGAAGCCTGCTTCTCCCTCTCCCACTTCACCGTGCTTGTGTTCCCTCTCTTGCTCTCTCTCTCTCTGTCAAATAAATAAATAAATCTTTAAAAAAAAAAAAGAAACAAAAAGAAACAAAAATTAAAAAATAAAATAAAATAAAATTAAGTACTTCGATTCATCAAAACACCAAGATCCTGGAAGAATTAGCTACAGAATAGAATATACCTGCAATAACCAACTTGCTCATAACCAACAAGACTGTAACCAGAATAATTAATAACAAATCAATATGAAAGAAGTAAACAGTCTAATAGAAAAAGGACAAAAGACTTAACAGATACTTCACAAAAGCAGAAATCCAAATGGCCAATAACATGGGGTCCCAAATACGAAAAGGCATTCAACCTCATTAGTCATCAGGAAAATAAAATTAAAACTATAATGCAATACCGTTACACACCAGTCCAAAATAACTAAAAATAAAAAGTCTGACAATAATAAGTGCTGCCAAAGATACAGAACTAGAACTCTCATACACTGGTGGTGGGAGTGTAAATCTGTAAAAACCACTTTCCAAAACTTTAGCAGAATAGCCATAACATACCATAACCATGACTTAATAATTCTACTCTAAGGTATAAAACCAATAAAAATGCATATACATGTTCATCAGAAAAAAATGTACAAAAATGTTCATTGCAGGGGCACCTGGGTGGCTTAGCCGGTAAGCATTCGACTATTGATCTCAGCTCAGGTCTGGATTCTCGGGGTCCTGAGTTCAAGCCCTGCATTGGGCTCCACGCCCACATTGGGTATGGAGCCTGCACATATATATAAATAAGTTCATTGCGGCAAAACAACCAAATGTCCACCAACAGTAGAATGTACAAGCTATGGTATATTCACATAACAGAATACAGCAATGAGAAGAAACAAAGTACAACACAACAAGCGTTAATCTTATAAATGTAACATTGTACAGAAGAAGCTCAAATAAGATATACCTTATGATTCTATTTTATGTACAGTTCAAAAACAGATAAAACTTTTCTACTATTAGAAGGAACCCAGTAAGGGTTGGGGATTCCAGTGTTTCTTGAGCTGGGTGCTGATTACATAAACGTGCTTATTTTGTGAAAATTCATCTAGTTGTACATTTTTCTATATGTATGTCACAATTCTTCAAAAATCTTAGATAAAACTGGGACCCAACTGATGAATCAGGATTTCTAATCCTTTCCTACCAGCAACATTCTTGATCCATAGCATACTCAGAGATTTAACCAGCAATGGTCCTTTATCACCCCCACTGCTCTTCGGGATTGAAACAATCAATATCTTTGACCATACTTACTTTATACCAAGCACTTTAACATTCAGTCATTCAAATACTTATTGAATACCTACCACGTACAAAATCTGTGCTGAATACTTAAAGTATAAAAAACGAGCAAGACAATGTTCCTAGCTTCAAGGAGTTCCTAACCTTGGAGAAGACCACACACACAGGGGCACCTGGGTGGCTCAGTCGGTTAAGCATCCAATTCTTGGTTTTGGTTCAGGTCATGATCTCATGGGTCTTGAGCAGGAAGTCGGCTTGAGATTCTCTCCCTCTGCCCCTCCCCTCACTCATATGCACACTCTCTCCCTCTTTCTCTCTCTAAAATAAATAAATAAATCTTAAAAAAAAAAAGAAAGAAAGAAGAAGACAACCACACATACAGATAACCACATAAATGTATAGAGATACACAAAGGACATTATGGAAGTACAAAGGAACAGCAAAAACAGCCTGGGAGAGGTCAGGCATTAGGACAACCTTGGTGGAGGTATGAACACCTGAGTCTTTAAAGGAGAAGGAATTATCCAGGCAAAGTGCATTCTAACAGAGCAAATAGCTTGAGTAAAAAGCACAATGTCTTTAAAGAAACAACTGCAGCTGCTACATGTTGCTTAAGGGTAGTAAAAACAAGGCCTGGGATGGGGTAAGGAGTGGCCAAAGAGATAGGAGGATGCCAAGTCATGAAGAAACTTAGACCTTTCCAACAGGCAAGATGGGTCAGTGAGATTTTTGCAAAGAAATTATGTGGTCAGACAGATTATTCAGGGAGTGATGTAGAGGACGAACTGAAGGAGAATAAGGCGGGCAGAAAGAAGGCTGCTTAGGAGGCAGTGATAACTGTCTTGACAGAAGACAGTAAGAGCCTGAAATGAAATAAAAGCTATAATAAATATAGAGAAAATACAGAGTTCAGATACATCATGCTGCTGGTCTAGAGATCACACTTTGAAAACCACTAACCTACATGAGAGGTCGTCATATTTTTCTCTAAAGGGCCAAATAATAAATATTTTAGGCTTTTTGGGCCAGAGGCAGTTTCTACTGCACTTCTTGGTTTATGTTTGTTTCTTAGACCCTTTGAAAATTAAAAACCGTTCTTAGCTAGTAGACTTGACCAAGATAAAGGCTGCAGGCTGGATCTGGGCTGTGGGCATAGTTTGCTGATCCCTGCTATACACGGGTAAAGAAATAAGGATTAACCTTCCGAGGAGATTAATTTTTCTAAAATGCTACTCCCATATTAGTTCCCTGCTCAGAAGCTTCTCCGTTGGTCCTGACTGCCCACTCAGTAAGTCAAATCACTATGGTGCATAGCACTCACAGGCATCCACACTCCAGCACCAAACTACTACTCCAGGCTTAAGAACTATATACCCCAGTATGAACCTTCCATTCTTATTAAACTGACCTACTTACATTATTTGCCTCTGTATTTTGTGGTTTTCCCCAGTGTTCTTTTCTCCTCTTTAACCTATTGAAACACCATTCCTTCAAAGCACAATTCAAATTCTACCGTGAAGTGATTCCATAATCCTCAGAACTCCTAAAAGCACTATCTCAATTTATCCAAAGTTTATTTGCTGTCTTGCGACTTATTTCAAATAAACTGTAAATTCTTTTGAGGACAGGGAATAATTTATACTTCTATCAAAAGAGCTACCATATAACGAGATAAATAAAAATGAAAGCATATATGGGTATATGTACATAACATACATACTTACACACACACACATTTTTTTTTTCCCCTGAGCTAGCTATGTAACTGAAGCAAATGTGATTTCACCCTTACTTATAACAGTAATTGAATACTTTAATTCTATGGACATGATCTGAATGCTGTAGGAAGGATAGAATGACAATCCACAATCATATCTGTGTCTCCTATTACTCAAGTTTTTAGGGCTAGTTCACTAGGGAAACCATAATAACACAAATAAAATTTTTCCAGTGGTCAATGATATCAACGTAGGTGCACTGGGATAACTTTAAGTAAGTTACTAGACCAAGTCTAAGTTTACTTAACTATTTTTACTTCACTTATTTTTAAAATACAAAACAAGCTTTTACGACTACATTGCTTTAAATTCACCCTTTATTATTACTTAAGTTTAAAATCACACATATAGACACACACACATGCCACACAGGCTTTGAATTTTTTAACAATAAGGTTCTATGACAACTCACATTATCAAAATGGCATTACTGGTTCCATTGAGAATTTAGGGAAATAAGATTGGATTGCATTTCAAATTTTAAAGAAAGTGGTCCATTTTAGGTATTGTTGAATCACTATATTTTACACCTGAAACTAATATAACACTGTAAAAAAAAAAGAAAAGAAAATAGTTCATTTTCATTCATTACTAATAAATAGCTATAATCAGGGAATGTTTTGAGCTGGATTAAAGGATTCTTCTTATAATTGAGAAGATTACTTAAGAAGTCTTTTCAAGTCCAAAGTGTGAACCATGTCTTACTTTAGGACCCAAAGAATATTCAAGAGTCTATAAAAATTCCTCCAGAATCATTTGCCCAAATTTCAAGGCAAACTACATTAAAAAGTATAAAACACTTACAGAAAGATATAGAAAAAAACAAAAGAAATAAATCAAAAGATGGCCATGAAAGTGAAAACTGAGACTTTCTAACCCTTCAAAACACACTGAAGAAAGCAGCTTAGTGACTTGTAACCCAGAAAAGACAATTATGCATCGATAAATTGAATATTCATAACGCACTTAATGGAGGACAAGCCCAGGAGCCAGGGGCTCCTATTTCTCAATTTCTGTTCTGCCACTGGCTAGTACAGAGTCTTGGACACATCCCCATATGTAAAAGAGGAAAAGCTCAACTGACATTCTCAGACTGTGGGAATTGATTAAATGTTTATGAAGTACTTTAGGACCATGAAGGGAAGCCAAATGTCATTTGCTTAGTACAAAAATACAGCTACCTGTTAGGCTTGCAAATCCAATCGTTATGATTCTTTTGTGTCTTCTTAACACAGCAAATCTTCAGTGAGTCAGTCAGTAAAGTGCCATGTATATGTGAGCCCGTTTAACAACTTCAGAGAAATGAATTTTCTCCCATATCTTTGTTGTCTCACAAACCATGTCACTACCCAACCCAACTATTTGCAAAAGGAAACATGATGCGCTCCACATGAGAGTTAGATCTAGTTATCGATAAGCCAATAGCAAATGACTGAAAACTATCAGGAATCACAGTGGGAACTTTCTTTGTTAACTTACCAGAAATGTGCCTCCTGAAAGTGATGCCAGAAAACAGTCGTCCTACCAAAACGTTTATTAAAGGCAAGGTCCCCAGGCTTTCTTACATAAAGATCTCTAAAATGTTTGTAGACAGTGGCGACGGAAGACTCAATTCGCTCAGACCCTAATCTAATTCGTTAGGTAGTTCCAGCACCTGCTCGGCGTTGAGCGACTAGAGGCTGGCGAGGCTGCAGAGCAAAAGTGCTGATGCCATCCCCAGCTGCCCCTTTCCGTAAATGACAGTATCAATGAAAACACTGACAAAAGAGCTGGGGGCCACCCCAAGCCACTGCTTGGCAGTATTTCTCCCCTACCCCCAACGTACAGGAGCGGCAAATCCCAGGAAAGGCCCTCCTCCAACAGATCCCGCAGGCGGAGACCTCGCCTCTAGTCTGGCAACGCGAAAAAGTACTACCCTGCACACTCCTTCCCAGACAGCTGAGCACCTGAAAGGTGCGGGGAACGCGGCCTCTGGGTACACTGCCCGCGGAAGACGGAGAAGACCGCCCCGCCGGGGCCGGGAGAGCACAGCCGGCTGTGCGCACGGCCAGACCGGCGCACTGCCCGGGTCGCGGGCGCCTCTCGGACCGCCGGCGGGGAGCAACCGCGAGCACAGGAACGCGCGTCCCTCCCTCGGCTCCGGGTGGGGGAAGCGGGGCTCGGGCGCCGGGCGAACCGTCCTCCCGGGGGTGGCAGCGCTCGGCCGCCCGCTTCCCGGGAGCCCCAGGAGGCGACAAGTAGGCTCGGGTCCGGGAGCACCGGGAGCGCCTTCTTGCCTCGAGCCTGGTCCCGAGGGAGGGCGCGCGCTGCCAAGGCGGCGACTCTC
>LNAC01000024.1:2612155-2644628 GCA_002007465.1 Ailurus styani | reverse complement strand
GGCCGCCGGCCCGCGGGCCCCGCCCCGCCCCGCTCCTCCTCCAGCCGCGCGGCGAGGTTAACGGCGGAAACCGGACAGGCCAGACGGCATGTGGGGTCGGGCGGCCCCGCGAGGACGCGGCGGCGGCTGCGGCTCCGCGCACACAAAAGCCCAGGGCCGGGGCCTGAACCGGGGAAGGCAGACCCAGAGAAGAGCCAACGCTTCCTTACTCGCCACTCTAACGGGTCCTGCCCACTGAGCATGCCCAGCAGCCGCTGCCAGGCCCGCCGAGGAATCTCAACGTGCGCGCTCCGCTCTCCGGGGTTTAGCGGCAGCAGCGGCTGGGGGGGGGGGCGGGGAGCAGGACGCAGCCGCAGGGCAAGCCCCCTCCCCCAGCCAACTTCCTTAAATGAAGAGCATCGAGGGCTCGCCGATGCGGCTTTCCACGAGGACAGTCGGGCTTGTCCTCCCCCACCTCATCATACACACGGATCTTTAGTGGATTCACACCCCCAGGGTTTCAATCCTAGGGATGCAAGCCTGTGGCCACGCTGGGAAGTTCATTTGTAGAAACAGGCACATGGCAGTGTGCCTGTGGTCTCCGCAAATGCTAGTTTTTGCTTCACGGGGCCACCCTTACCACCTAATCTTGGCTTTGACACTGTAAACATTTACCTTGTTTCATTTTATACGGATGTAAGTGCGTGTCTCAACTCCCTAATTAGATTCAAGTGTGATACAGCTAGCCTGTTATTCTCATATATGAAGAGGGGATAATACATTCAAGGGGTGTTCCTAGGATTACAAGAGTTAATAAATGTAGAGCCTGACAGAGTATGCATACAACAAACATTATTTCCAACCCTTCCTTCTCTTACAAATCCCAGTATTTCATACAAGTGTCAGGAACAAAGAATTCCTTTAAAATTATAGAAGAATCACAGGAAAGTAGGACATCTTGGACCTAGGAGGAAATGTTGTCGTGAAGTAGATCATTCCAAAACTGGGAAGAGAATAAGAGAAATTCACATGTCTTCGATGAAAGATTTGGGTTAAAACCATAAAATTGTTTTATCTGAATTTCATACTAAACAGATCATTGGTAGAGTTCAAAGCAGATATCTGGGTGTCTGATATTCAAGTTTCCCTAGTGCCATAATAGATATATTTTTTAATTTACTGTCCTGTTCCCACCACTCCTCCCACTTTTTCAACGTTAAGACCCAAGCATCTTGTGTGAGATCCCAGGCCTAAAAGCCTGGTCAATTACTGGAACATTTCTGACTTTCACACCTTTTTCAACACAGTTATTAGATTAAATCTCCACTGATATCTATTTCTTAACCCTCTCACTTCACCACTAACCTGTCGAAATAGTAACATATAATGCAGAAAAAGGAAAAAAGGATGTGCCAAATAGCCAATTTAAAGATAACAAAAAGGCGGGCTGCAGCTCTAATTCCACGGTACTGTTCCAAGAGCACCAAAAATCAGCGGTAAATGATGGCATGGTAAGCTGGTAAACTTTTCATCATAAATTTCAAGAAAAGGAAAACTGTTGGTATGGCTGATAGGGCACTGATGAGCAGTGATAGCTCTTGAAGTTAATGATTCCTGATTCTGTTTCTATGACCCAAAAAAAGGAGGGGAAGGGACAGCGGATACAATGAACTAAGAAAGCTTCATATTTCAGGCTGGTCAGACTAGAAAATCAGATTTGAGTCATGGCTCTGTTCCTCACCAGCTGTGATCATGGGCATCTAGTAATGTAACCTTTTCCAGCCTCAGTCTTCTCATCTGTCAAATGCAAACAGCAATAATATCTAACTCACAGGTTTGCTGTATCATTAAGTAAAGTGAAAATATTCTGAAAACAATTTATAAGCTGTTCTTTGTTTCTTATCATTATCCTCTGCTCCTAGCAACAATCCTAGGACTCATTCCAAACTAGTAACCTAATTTAAATTTAAGCTTCCTCCCTATGAAGATGCTCTGTTGGAGGCTTCTTTCCCCAAAGGTTTTTCTTACTGGTCAAACTCAACAAAGACCACAATGCCAAGAAAAGTGAAAGGTTAAAAGACCTATTATCTCTAGAATGCTCTCAATATATCCATCATTATTCCTTCCATCCATCTTTTTTTAGCTACCTTATTCAGGATAGACTCTTGAAAGAAATATGTTGAAACATTCACTTACCTCCCCTAAATTAATGGAGACCCGCATAATGCAAAATACTCATCTCCTATCCCAGGAGAAGCCTGTTTGGCAATATGTACAATTTCCATATTATTTACAATATCCATTATATCCACCAGGGATTTGGGTTTGACACTCCATAAACAATCATAGCAAAAGGTAAGATGGAATTCCTCAGTAATAAGAGAGTCCTTATAAAGCAGACTTTAATAAGGCATCACTAGTCCTAGAACCTAACATACGTTCTGAAAAAGCTGTCCTATATTCACTGCATCAGTCTGTATTAGCAAACAAGTAGCACAACCATAATATCCTTCAATATGAGACTTGTTACATATGCACCCATTAAAAAGAATAAGGTGGTGCTGTATACTGGTATGGAGCTAAAAAAAAAAAACGGCAAATTGCAGAGCAATGTGTAAAGTATGTTACCATTCTTGTAAAAATAAATACTTTAAAAACATATTCTCATACACTTGCATATACACAGAATACTCTAGAAGGAAACACCACAATAAATTGGTGGCGGTACTTGTTTAGGTGGCTGAGGTGCAAGGATGGACAAAAGATTTAAAACTTTGTGTATCTTTGGAATTTTGTGCCATATACATATAGTACCTACACACACACATAGAATACATCTTTAGTCTTGATTTTTGGAATCTACATGGCAATATTAAATTGAACATTTTTATAATTTACTTATCTACAGCAGACAGCTTGAGGAGTCCACTAATTACTAAAAACCCCATACCCAAAAAATATTCTAGAATAAAACTATAGAGTTTTGAAAAAAAGGTTGAGAGATAAGTTTAGCATAAAGATGCTATTTTGATTTCAATTAAAACTGGTACTCTAAGAAAGACAAACACCATTATGATTTCACTTACATGTAGAATCTAAAAACAAAAACAAAAACAAAAACGAATGAATAAACAAAAAACCAGAAACAGACCCATAAAAACACAGACAGAGAACAAACTTGTGGTTGCCAGAGGGGAGCAGGGCAGGGGTGGGGAGTGGGAGGTGCATCTTCCAGTTATGGAATGAATAAGTTACAGGGATGAGAGGTACAGCATAGGAAATACAGTCAATGGTATTGTAATAGAATTGTACGGTGACAGATGGTAACTACACTTTTGAGCACAGCGTAACTTACAGAGTTGTTGAATCACTATGTTGTAAACCTGAAACTAATGTAACGTGTGTCAACTATACTTCAATTTTTTAAAAAAATTTAAAAAAAAAAAAGCAAACCCTAGGGGAGTCTGGGGGGCTCAGATGGTTAAGCATCTGCTTTTGGCTCAGGTCATGAATCTCAGGGTCCTGGGATCGAGCCCAGTGTTGGGCTCCCAGCTCAGTGGGGAGTCTGCTTCTCCCTCTCCCTCTGCCTCTGTCTCTCCCACTTGTGCTCTCTCTCTCTCTCTCAAATAAATAAAATCTTAAAAAAAAAATAGTACTCCAATCTAGCATCAAGTTTGCCCTTCCATTAGAAACTAAACTTAATAATATTAAACACTTAACTATGTACCTGGCACTGAGCTAAGTACATAGTGATTCTTATTAAGATAAAAATTTGTTCACTTCCAATTTTTTGAATAAATTTTGTAAAACTTTTTTCATATTTATTATTAATATTATTTAGAATTCCCAGAAATGAAATAACAGAGTTAAAAGATTTTAAGGTTCTTTTTAAAGGCTGGTAACAATTTTTTTTTTAAGAAAATTCTTATTCATTACTGCCTGGCCCTTTTATATCTGGTGACCTATTTTCCACTTTATATTACTTTCCTACTTTCCTAATTTAAATGTAAAGATTTTTAAATAAACAGATTCTCAGTGATACCCATTTGCAGCTTTCAACTTGGTCCCTCATTTTTACAGTTTGATGATATGTATCAGGCTTCCAATTTAATGCCTTTTTAGAATCTGGTCCAGAAAAATATCTGGCTATAACATTTTATGCTGTCCCTACCACCATTCTATCATGCTTCTAACAGGAAGTTATCGATCTTGAAATCCCACTATAACTTGTCCTAAATGAAATTAAGCAAAGTTTCATATTCTTCCCATAGGATCATCAGAATTAAGTAGACAATGTTGTCATTCTATCCAAACCATTTTTCTTTTTTTCAATTCAACGTCTCCATTTCTTCTGTGAATCTATGCCTGACTTGCTCTACTGATCCTCCCACTAACCTACCTACCAATGTAATTCAAGAATTCACTCTATAACATATAGGACTTTCTAGTCTATTTCTGTATTTGTTTAAACAATAACCTACCCTTTAAGTGCTCAAAGGGTAGGAATGGTTTCTATACTACAACTGCCAGCTACTTATAAAATACCTCAACAAAGTATAGAGAAATTTGCTTAACTGGTTCCTGTTTCGTCAGTTTATGGGAGAAAGTAATGGTCTCCATTCCCATGGTAAAATAAAGTTGGAACTCTTAGAGCTTGTAGACTACAGTCTTTAGGAAACTCTCACATGATTGCAGGCTCCTCCCCAGGTTTGTGTGCATAACTAACAAAGGTCAGTAGTGTTCTCCAGCTTACTTAGACCAGTTGCACTAGTACTACCATTACATAATTTAATTAAATATTACATAAACCAATAAAATACAAACACATAATATAAAAGGTGTACAAAAATTAGGTGGAATGCTTTGGAAAGATTAAGTAAAAACTGTCAAATTAGAGGCAGTTAAGGTGACTGAAGGCTGGAGAAAAAAATCATGAATAAAGCATAAGATTCTACAAATTGCTGTTCAAATGTCTAAAAGCATACACTACTCTCAAAAAACCTGAGACTGAAATGTGCAGACCATACACTACAGGAGTGGTTTGAGGAAGAAAAATGATACAGAATTCCAATCAGAGAACCCAATCACAGAGAAAAGCTTGGTATAGAAATATTAACAAGAATAAAGATTAACGTGTTTAAATTAAAAAAAAAAACCCGTTCAGTGTCATTTATAATTTCCTACCATGACTCACTTTTTCACCTACCAACTAGATAAAAGGACTTCTACTACACACATGAGAGGAAACTAATTTTCCCCCAAAGAAAAATTTTAAGCACACCTGAGAGCATTAGAGCAGAGGGTAATATAGCATTAAGGGAAAGTAATACAGCATTAAGCTGGCTTTGAATCCCTGCCCCAAACTTACTTCCCCTATAACCTTGAGCAAGTTAACAAAATCTCACTTTCCTCATCTAAAAATGAGGTATTAAAAAAAATCTCACATGGTTTTAAGGATTTACAATTCATGTATTTAGCATGGTGCCTGGCACATGGTAAAGTGCTCGGTTAAGTAGCATGTGCACTGCCAGCAAAAGATATACCTATTCTCAGCTCTTACTTTAAAAACTATTAATTTGGGGCACCTGGGTTCGGCTCAGGTCATGATCCCAGGTTCCTGGGATCAAGGCCCACATCAGGCTCCCTGCTCAGTGGGGAGCCTGCTTCCTCCTCTCTCTGCCTACTTGTGATCTCTCTCTCTCTCTGTGTCAAGTAAATAAAAAATAAAATAAAATAAAAATAATAAAAATAAAAACTATCAATTTTAAGATTGAGTAATTTAAGCTGCAACTCAAAGATAATTCAATAGAACACCCACTAGGCAGAGTACTGCATTACTTCTGACTGGTCTTAACCAGAGGTGTCTATCAGAATGCCTTAAAAAGTTTTTGTCAAATTCAGAAGCCAGGCTCTATCACAATTTAATCAGGCTCTCTAGGGCTATTTATATATGAAATATATATGAAAAGTTCCCCAAGTGGCTCTGATGTGAATCACAGATGAAGAACTACTATGAGACGATAAAACTATCAATGCTTTAATAAAAAAAAGTACCCAATTAGTACTTAATCAACTGTTAAGATACCACGGAAAAAAAAATCACGAAAAAGACTTGGGCAGATTAATGTAGGAAGTTAGCCAAATAACCAAAATGCATCTGATGGAATTAATATTTGTGGAAACTACTATATAAGAGATTCCAATCTTTGCAGGTTTTTCCTATGCAAATTATACATATCTGCAAGTTTAAATCAAAACCATGTCACCTCCCCACAAGTGTCAATCCTACTGAAGTAAGCTTTTCCTATATTAAACTGTAAGGCGTACCTTATAAGCATACCTCATACCTCAACTTTGCCTTCACACATTTAGCTTGGACACACATCTTTAATGTGCTTCCAAAGCAGGGTTTCTTTCTTTTTTTAAGTAAACTCAATGCCCAATGTGGGGTTTGAACTCATGATCCTGAGATTAAGAGTTGCCTGCTACCAACTGAGCCAGCCAGGTGCTCCCAAGGCAGGGTTTCTCAACCTTAGCATTAATTGATATTTTAAACTGGGTAATTCTTGTGGATGGGTGGGCATGCAGGTTGTCCTGTGTATTGTAAAATATTTAGCAGCATTCCTGGCCATTAACCACTAGATGCCAGCAGAACTCCACCTTACTTCAGTAGTGACAATGAAAATGTTTCTAGACACAGCCAAATGTCCTCTGGAGTGAGAAGGCAAAGTCATTCGCCACTGAGAACTGCTTCTCTTAATATTCTTCCTGCCTGGCTTTCTTCAGACAGTTTTCTTTTTTCAGAGCTAATGAGTCATCTTAATTTTTTCATACAGGACAAAGTGAGCAGACCCCCAAAAAAGGACTGGCTGGTGTTTTTTATTGGCAAAAGAAGCAATGATGTGAACTCGCACAAGTACTTCTCATGTAGCTATTTATCAGCAACACACTGGTAGAACTGGGTTTGAATGCCATTCAAGCACTTACCAGCAGTGTGGTCTTGAGCAAGTCACTTAACCTCTCCAAATGTTTCCTTATCTGCAAAATGGGAATAACAATATCTACTTTGTAGAGTTGCTGTATTAAAAATAATTTAAGTAAAATAGTACTTATGCCTGATACATAGAATTGTAATAAAAGACAGCTATTATTATATTCCTACCATAAAGGTTTATTGCAATGAAGGACATTGCACAACCTCTACAATGCTTATAGCAATACTCCAACTTCATTGTGCAATAGTCACCTGTGATGTTAAAAACTGAAGATGCCCAGACCGCACCCTCCAAGAGGTCCAAGGATAACGCTGAGAAAAACTGGCTGAGCTTATTTTTTAGGTTGAACTTGACTCTGGTGTATATTCATGTTGTTGTAAAACTCTGCAACATTTTAAGACCCAAGAAAGAAGCAATTCATGAAAATAACTGAACCATATAAAATATTTGTCATATAAAACAAAAACTACTTTCAAATAATGACATTTTAACAGTTTATTTTGAAGGTCATTTAAAAACAAAGTTAAAGACAATCTGAGAAAAAATTGCACAGAATATACTCATTAAATAAGTATGGTGATTAAATCAAAATAAGGAATATATGTTTTCTTCTGCGATTCCGGAAATAAGTTCTGTTGTCCTGACGGTTCTTATACTTCCAAAAAGGGGAAAAAATCATGGCAATTAAAGCTGCCTCTTAATTATGTAAATCTACAGTAGAAACCAAATTTTTCTGTTCTTCCCAATAAGTCAGTTTCGATCTTCAAATTGTGCCTTGTTTTTTAAAAGATATGATGCTAGAAATTCAATGGGATTTGGTGGTCTGTAAGAGAAAAGAAATCCAAAATTTAGAAATTTATATTCTAAGCATATTATTTTAAATGTATTGTTCCATAATAAAAACACATCTTTTTCAATTTAATTTTCATTTTACATTCAAAGGCCATTTGTGGTAAATACAGTAAGTGAAATATGCAAGTAAATTAGTCAACAACATAATGAAAAGAGACTGATAGTTTTGTTATGGCTTAAATCTGGTTATAAACACAATTCTAAAACACAAGTTTCAAAAATCTTTAATTTTTGGCAATGGGATGACAAGTACCCAGGGGGGATAATGACTTAAAGGGGTCACAAGAGAGAATTCTGGGGTCCTGACAGTATCCAGGTTTCTTGATCTGAGTGCAAGTTATAAGGATACGTTTGGATTCTGAAAATTCATCAAACCATACGCCTACAATATACACAATTTTTTCTGCAGGTATTACTTTCCAATAAGAGTACAAAAACAATATAGGAAAATGGCTATAGCATCACTGAGACAAATAGATGAACTCCCAGAAAACTAATCAAAGGATTCAATATTCATTTGGACAAATAAGTTTTGACTGGTATGTTTCTTTTTAAAAAGGCACCTCTAGGGATGCTTGGGTGGCTTGGTCGGTTAAACATCTGCCTTCGGCTCAGGTCATGATCCCGGGGTCCTGGGATCATGATCGAACCCCCACATCAGGCTCCTTGCTCAGCGGGGAGCCTGCTTCTCCCTCTCCCTGCCACTCCCCCTGCTTGTGCCCTCTCTCTCTCTGACAAATAAGTAAATAAAATCTTTAAAAAAAAAAAGAAAAAGTCACGTCTATTTTTTTAAGTCACCTCTATTTTACTTCAAATGCTTAAATCAATAAGAGTTCTAATACTGCTACCACACAGTGCAACTGAGAAGTTAAATATATTTTAAAATTAAGAGGTGGTAAGGGGGGCGCCTGGGTGGCTCAGTGGGTTAAAGCCTCTGCTTTCGGCTCAGGTCATGATCTCAGGGTCCTGGGATCGAGGCCCGCATCGGGCTCTCTGCTCTGCAGGGAGCCTGCTTCCTCCTCCTCTCTCTCTGCCTGCCTCTCTGCCTACTTGTGATCTCTCTCTCTGTGTATCAAATAAATAAATAAAATCTTTAAAAAAAAATTAAAAAAAAAAAAAATAAAAATAAATAAAAAAAAAAAAGAGGTGGTAAGGGCATCTGGGTAGCTCGGCCAGTTAAGCAGTTAGGCGTCTGTCTTTGGCTCAGGTAACAATCCCAGGATCCTGGGTCTCTCGTCCACAGAAGCCTGCTTCTCCCTTTCCCTCTGCATACTGCTCTGCCTACTGCTCTGCCTACTTGTGCTTTCTCTCTAACAAGTAAATAAATAGAATCTTTAAAAAAAATTAAGTGGTGGGAGAATGGGGAATTGGAGGAAGGTGGTCAAAGGTACACACTTCCAGTTACAAGATGAATAAGCACCGAGGCTATGATGTT
The DNA here is from genome assembly GCA_002007465.1 of Ailurus styani. Lineage (NCBI taxonomy): Eukaryota > Metazoa > Chordata > Mammalia > Carnivora > Ailuridae > Ailurus > Ailurus styani. The sequence goes on along the minus strand of LNAC01000024.1, from coordinate 2,635,367 downwards.
TGACACCATGAGCACAGCTAACACTGCTGTGGGACAGACAGCAAAGTTGTTGAGGGGAGGACCTAAGAGTTCTCATCACAAGGAGAATTTCTTTTTTTTTTTCCTTTTTATTGCATCTATGTGAGATGATGGATGTTAACTAAACCCACTGTGGTATCATTTCATAATATATGTAAATCAAGTCACGATGCTATATGCCTTAGGCTTATACAGTGATACATGTCAATTATTTCTCAATAAAACTAGGGAAAATGTTAACAAAAGATATATTTCATATTATCACTTTTCCATAAATTATTCTTGCTGAGAAAACAAGTCAAAAGACGAAAAGTTGGGGGAATCAACTATTTAAAATCCTACTATGAAAAGGCATACTTAGGATTAATTTACAATGATCTCAAAACATTCCCTTAGCATTTTAAACAGTCTTTTGAACTGCCTAAACATAAACAAGTTTTCAAATATTTATGATTAATTTCATAAATAATTTTGCAAGAATTCCTTACTTAAAAAGTGTATTTACCAATAGCATGTTCCTTAAAAACTTCCAATTTTTCCCTCTAGCATTTAAAGCAATATTCATAATTCCCCTATATCAACCTTCTGTAGATAAAGAACAAAAAAATATATAAAAGATGCCCATATTTTAATAGACAGCATTAGAGACATATCCTGCAGTCATAAACATATCCTATTTTATACATATAACCAACTTACAAGAACATGTTTCTTATTGAATTTGCTTATACAAAAAGAACTCAGGTAGAATTACAAGGAAAAAACATATACGGAAAAAAACTGTAATGCTACTAACAAGGAAATATAAATCAAAATAGCTTGGCAAGAAAATTTTATAATAATACTCATGCTGTTGAGGTTACGATAGTGGAAGAAATTTGAGGATAAACTTTTGGACAGAAAAGTGATTTTATGTGTCAAACACTATAATAAGTCATGTTCCTCAAACTAGCAAATCAACTCTTGGAAATTTATCATAAGAAAGTAATTAAACAGGGGTGCCTGGGTGACTCAATCAGTTTTGCGTCTGCCTTCAGACGTCATGATCCCAGGGTCTTACTCAGTGGGAAGCCTGTTTCTCCCTCTACTTCTGCCCCTCCCCCCACCTCATGCTCTCTTGCATGTTCTCTCAAATAAAATCTTTAAAAAAAAAGTAATTAAAGGCAAAAGAAGCATTAAAACATAAATTGTCTGCAAACCTATATTAACAAAGGAAATTGGACCTAAGTGTTCTACAATGAGAAAATGGCTAATTGAGGTATTATTATAATTATATTATCATCACAAAGGCTATAGAGAGATATGGAAAAAGGTTTGTTATAATATTAAGTAAAATGGACACATAAAATTACATGTATACCATGATTTCTAAGCTTTACAAATAGGCATATGATCCAACACTAGTAGAGATAAAGTGTCTGAATTGATGAGATTATGGCTTACTTATTTTTTAATTCTAATACCCATAAATTTCTTTTATTTTAAAAATAACACAACTAATGGTATTCCTTTTTTTCTCTTTTTTTTTTAAACTAGTGATATTTCACTAGGGAAGTCTTTATTTAGCTTTCTCTGGTAACTCCATTTGCAGACACTATCATCTTACCTTTCTTTTGCAAGCACAGCAAGTCCCTGTAATAAAATAGGCACAACTGTCTGATCCAGGTAGGCACGAGTTGGCAAAGACTGGAGATCCACTTTCTGTTTTGATGACTTTTCTGCATTAATCTTCTCATTGTCTACTATCCTCTAGTGGATTCAAAAAACATGCATGTATATTACAAATAGCTAGATTATTCTGAGCGCTAAACAAAAATTAATGGAAATATGCCACTAATAGAAAAGGCAAATCAGTGACTAGAAAGCTGATACTGAAGAGCAAATCTCTCTGCCAAAATAAAATCAGACCCATCTCTAAATTCCATTTAAATTTTTTCTCTCTGAAGGCAACATAGTATCTCATTCTTTTATTTACTTAGTGTAATTAAGTAGGCTCCACACCCAACTTGGGTCTTGAACTCAGAGGTCTGAGATCAAGCGCTGCACACTCTATGGACTGAGTAAGCCACACACTCCAGTATCTCCAGATCCTACTCCTTCTCCCTTTCCTTTTGCCTGTTTAGGAGTAAATACAGTATTAAAAAATAAAATAAAAAAGTAAAACACGGTAAAAAAAAAAAGTAAAGTTCTTTCTCTTTTTTTCATAAGAATACCTTCTAACACTATGCTTCAAAAAATCTGGACAGGACACTAAGTAGCACTGAATCAGTGAGCAAGCTAGACTTGTTTCAATTCTTTCATCACAGATAGTATCAAGAACAAAGACTCACTTTGGTACAATAGGTCTGTAACACTTCTGTAACATTTGCTAAACTCTCTTCTTAAGGGCGAGAGCAGGCTTCAGGCTCAGAGCTTTTCAATGGCAACAGAATATAGCTAAAATTATTACCACCATTTTGTATTCACTGTTTTCATTTTTATGGTTATCCTCTATCAAAATGAGAAGACTTTTCCATTTGTTTCTTTTTTAAAGAAATGCATTCGTGATTTTTAAAAGTGAACAGAATCAAGAAAAAATATTAAGTAAATGAAAGCCAAAAAATGGGGGCAATTAATAATCTGGAAAAGATCATTAATGTGATATTTAAATGATATTTAAGAAACAACTTATAATTTCTACTCCTCAGAACCCCCAAATTTTAGGTGCTTGACAGATTCATCTGACACCCAGAACTGCTTTATTGAAAAACTCTGCATTCTTCCACAAATCAACCATTTTAGAAACTTAGAAATAAGAGGCTATCTAAAAGGCAAAACATTATTAAGAACATTTTCATTTAAATGATCTTTTAGAGGCACCTGGGTGTCTCAGTCAGCTAAGCATCTGCCTTCAGCTCAGATCACAGTCCTAGGGTCCTGGGATCCAGTACCGCATCACTTTCCCCGCTCAGCAGGAAGGCTGCTTCTCTCTCTCTCTCTGACCCTCCCCCCACTTGTGCTCATCTCTCTCTCTCTCTCTCTCTCTCTCTCTCTCCAATGAATAAATTTTTAAAAATAAAATAAATTAACTTTTGAGGCACCTGGCTCAGTTGGTAGAGTGTGCAACTCTTGACCTCGGGGGTGGGTTCGAGCCACACATTGGGTGTAGATATTACTTAAAAATAAAATCATTTTAAAAAAACTAAACTTTAACTTCAGTCATACTCAAACTGGATATAAATGAGTCAACAACAAAAAAACACCATTTTCTTTTTTTTTTTTAATATTTTATTTATTTATTTCACAGAGGGAGAGAGAGATCACAAGGAGGCAGAGAGGCAGGCAGAGAGAGGGGGGAAAGCAGGCTCCCCACTGAGCAGAGAGGCCGATGCGGGCCTCGACCCCAGGACCCTGAGATCATGACCTGAGCCGAAGGCAGAGGCTTTAACCCACTGAGCTACCCAGGCGCCCAAAAAACACCATTTTCTAGACTTAATTTTTTAGACAATTTTATTTTGTAAAATGTAGTAAAAAAAAAAACTTTAATCATATACCTAAAATATATATATATATATACACACCATGGTTTCCAAAGATAGTTCCCACAACTATGTCTGTTAACTATTCTAATTTTGCTCATTTTCCATCTTATTTTGAGATTTAACAAGTTTGCGACAATGTTTTGTACTTAACTAATGGTAAAATAGTTATTTATCTGCTCATGGATTAAGATATTTATTGTTCCTTGGTAAATTTCAACAGATAATACCCATATATGAGAAAAACTAGTCAGTTCCATGACAGTCCAATGCCTTCAATAAGAAACAGCAACACCTGAACAACTCCTATAGATTTTACAATGAACCTCTTGACCAAATCCTCATTTTTTTAATTCAAATATTTAATGACTATCTACTATGTGCCAACTGCCATGCTTAACTTTAGTTAAGCCCAAATCCTGAATTAATCTAAAAATATATATAACCAAATTACCACCCCCAAAAGCTAAACAGTGTTAACAGTATACAACAATAATCACAAAAATGGGGAAAATATAAGGGGAGCCCTAGAACTGTCCCAGCTTACTGCAGGTACAGCTTACTGCTACTTGCATAGAAAACTTACAGAATGCAATGCAAAAAGAACCAAAGCAGAGCCCAGCAGTCTCCTTAGCTGAGAAGCCAGACCTGAAACTTCAGGGAGATCAAGACAACTAGAATTTTCAGGACAGAGTATTGCAGAGTGCATGGAGAGGAGAGAGATGTGCAGAGACTAAAGAGATTGCCTAGCAGTCTTCAAGTGAATACTTATCAGTGCATGCATAACAGTTAACCACCCAAGGTCAAGAAATAAAACACCTGGAATGAGCAGGAGACATAATCCCTGCAGCTCATACAAGGCCAGGAATAGTTCATGTTCCTGTGACCCAAAATTGGAGAACTGTAATACATGGAGCACTGAGGGAGATGAAAGAGGAGGATATTAGGCCTAAATTAAAGACTGGTCTTGTTCTACCTAACAAAGCTTAAAGCAAACCTCAAAAGAATCAAACTGGTCCTCAGTAACTTTAGTGTGTCCTAGTACAAAGCTCAAGAATGTTTGAAGGAGGGCACCTGGATGGCTCACCCAGTTGAGCGACTGCCTTACAGCTCAAGTCATGATCCTGGAGTCCCAGGATTGAGTCCCCCTTGGGGCTCCCTGCTCAGTGGGGAATCTGCTTCTCCCTCTGACCCTCCCCCCTCTCCTGCTCTCACTCTCTCTCTCAAAAACAAACAAACAAAAAAAACTTTAAAGAAAAAAAAAAGTTTGAAGGAACACAAAATAACCAGTACGCAGCAAGGTAAAATGCACAATGCCCAGCCTCCAATAAGAAATCACCCTGCAGGGCGCCTGGGTGGCTCAGTGGGTTAAAGGCTCTGCTTTGGGCTCAGGTCATGATCTCAGGGTCCTGGGATCGAGGCCCACATGGGGCTCTCTACTCGGCAGAGAGCCCACTTCCTCCTCTCTCTCTGCCTGCCTCTCTGCCTACTTGTGATTTCTCTCTCTGTGTGCCAAATAAATAAATAAATAAAATCTTAAAAAAAAAAAAAAAAGAAATCACCTTGCAGGCAAAGAAGCAGGATATACCCATAATGGGGGAAAAATTCAATCCACAGAAATAGACCCAGAAATTATACAGATGATAGAATAAGCAATGCCAGGCGCTTGGGTGGCTCAGTGGGTTAAAGCCTCTGCCTTCGGTTCAGGGTCCTGGGATCGAGGCCCATGTCCCGCTCCCTGCTCAGCAGGGAGCCTGCTTCCTCCTCTCTCTCTGCCTGCCTCTCTGCCTACTTATGATATCGCTCTCTATCAAGTAAAAAAAAAAAAAAAAGAAAGAATAGGCAATGCAATTAACCAGTTATTATAACATCTTCCACACCTTCAAGAAGCGAGAGGAAAACGTAAGTAAATCAAGCTTACAGAGTACTTAAAAATATTTGAAGAAATAATGGCTCAATGGGTGCCTGGGTGGCTCAGTGGGTTAAAGCCTCTGCCTTCGGCTCAGGTCATGATCTCAAGGTCCTGGGATATAGGCCCGCATTGGGGTCCCTGCTTAGCGGGGAGCCTGCTTCCTCCTCTCTCTGCCTGCCTCTGTGCCTACTTGTGATCTCTCTCTCTCTCTCTCTCTGTCAAATAAATAAATAAATAAATCTTAAAAAAAAAAAAAGAAAGAAATAATGGCTGAAATTTTTCCAAATTTCATGAAAACTCTAAACCCAGAGATCCAAGAAACTCGACAAATCCTAAGCACAAGATGCATATTTTTATTTAAAAACTACACGAAGACATATCATAATCGAATTATTTAAAACCCATGAAAAAATCGTAAAAGCACCAAAAGAATACGCATTAAGTATGGAGAAGCAAAGAAAGAAGTGATTGCAGATTTCCCGTCAGAAACAATGTCAGCCAAAATGAAAGTGGAGCAAATCTACGCCTAGCAAAAATATCTCAGGAAAAAAGGACAAAATAATGACTTTTTCAGACATTCAGAAGCTTGAAGAATTCCTTACAGCAGACCTACACTGTAAGAAATGTTAGAAGAAGCCCTTAAGGCAGAAGGAAATCTGGATCTACACAAAAGAATAAAGAGTCAAGGGGCACTTGGGTGGCTCAGTCAGTTAAGTGTATGCCTTCAGCTCAGGTCATGATCCTGCGTTTCCAGGATGGAGCCTCACATTCAGCTCCCTGCTCAGCGAAGAGCCTGCTTCTCCCTCTTCCTCTCCCTTTGCCATCCCCCCTGCTTGTGCATGCTCACCCTCTGTCTCAAGTAAGTAAAATCTTAATTTAAAAAAAAAAAATGAAGAGTCAAGATGGCAAATACGGTAAATGGTACATATGTGGGTAAATGTGAAATGTTCCTTTCTCTTATTGTTTAAATCTCTTTAAAGATAATTAAATTTTTATTTTTTTAAAAGGTTAATTACAGGATTTATAGCATAAATTACAGGATTTATAACAAAAATAGAAGTAAAATATGTAACAGCAGTACGAAGGCCAGTTGAGAGAAAATGGAAGAATACTGTTGCAAGGTTTTGGATTCTGTGGGGCTTTTTTAATATTTATTTATTTAAGAGAGAGAGAGAGAACGAGCAGGACAGGCCGAGGAAGAGAATCTTTCAAGCAGACTCCCTGCTGATCAAGGAGCCCGACGGGGGTCTGAATCCCACAACCCAAGAAATCATGACCTAGGCTGAAACCAAGAGTCCAACGCACAACCAACTGAGCCACCCAGGCACCATTCTTGTAAGGTTTTTTATACACAAGACAAAATAATACCACTTGAAGTTAATTTTGAAGTTAGACTAGCATGCTATAAACCGTAAAGCAAGCACCTAAAAAGAAATTATAACATATAAGCCAGTAAAGGAAATAAATAAGAGAAAAAGTAGCAGTAGCTGGGCGCCTGGGTGGCTCAGTGGGTTAAAGCCGCTGCCTTCGGCTCAGGTCATGATCCCAGAGTCCTGGGATTGAGGCCCACGTCGGGCTCTCTGCTCAGCAGGGAGCCTGCTTCCTCCTCTCTCCTCTCTCTGCCTGCCTCTCTGCTACTTGTAATCTCTCTCTCTCTGTGTCAAATGAATAAATAAAAAATCTTTAAAAAAAAAAAAAAGTAGCAGTAGCTATAGAGTAGTGGTTTCCAGACTTTCAAATATCACAACAAATTAAAAATTACACAATGAACAAAGGGGATAACATAGGAATGTTAACTCTATTTTGCAAGTAAAAACTTACAAATAAATAAACTATTATTTATTACTAAACTATTTATTACTAACACTAACTCATAAAGAATGGGCATTTTAAAATTACAGAAGCAGGAAGACTGATCACCAAACAATGTATCATTATCAAACACTCCCTCTGCTCTCACCTTTCTTCTCACTTTACCGTGGAAATTCGTCTGAGGACCTGAAAGACTTTGGGAATCACTGTTCTAATATATCATGACTCTGCCTTCATACACAAGCACCATGAAGAAAAGACTGCTGATGGGCCACCTGGGTGGCTCAGTTGTTAAGCATCTGCCTTCGCCTCAGGTCACAATCCCAAGGTCCTGGGATCAAACCCCAAGTCGGGCTCCCCACTTAGCGGGAAGCCTGCTTCTCCCTCTCTCACTCACCCTCCTTGTGTTCCCTCTCTCACCGTTTCTCTCTCTGACAAGTAAAATAAAATCTTAAAAAACAAAAACCAAAACTGCTGATGTCTATAAAGAAGTTTCTTAAATGAACAGAACACAAAGTGGTGTAGAGGATCTTCACCAGGTTCAATTAAAGATTACATTATGAAAAGAAGTTCTCTTCTTAATACTGATATCAAACCCAGAAACATTCCTAGCAATTTCATAAGACACAGAGTGGTCATTCCACGTGCCAGGGAACTCACGATCATCAACACAATTTAACTGTACCTCAAAAATGTCAACCTGCCTGGGTTTGTTTGTTTTTTTTCTTCATCCTGCCTGGGTTTAACACACAGCTCTCCACTCACTTTGTGGTGACCTTACACAAGTTACTTAACTTCTCTGAGCTTTACAGGTCTGAAGATACATGCAAATTACTTAGCAGTGTGCCTGGCAGTAAAGCAAAGAAATGTTAAAAACTGTTACTATTATTACTCTGCTTGGAAATAATCCTGCCCACATTGATCCAAACTTAATCACTGGCAATGTCGTCTCCCCTGATCCCCCAATAAAACACACACATCTCCTGGAAACCTCTATTTTCTAACCAATTCCACCCAGCTTTGGCTAATTCATTTGTCCTAGCATTTACTCATTCATTTACAAAACAACTTCTACTGGGGCACCTGGGTGGCTCAGTGGGTTAATGCCTCTGCCTTCAGCTCAGGTCACTGTCTCAGGGTCCTGGGATCAAATACCTGCTCGGCGGGGAGCCTGCTTCCTCCTCTCTCTCTGCCTGCCTCTCTGCCTACTTGTCATCTCTCTCTGTGTCAAATACGTAAATAAATCTTAAAAAAAAAAAAAAAAACTTCTACTTTTAAACAACAACCTCCTGGAACTTATATGAAAAAGCTCTAAGAAAATGTATCTTCTTTTGTATGTTTTTCACATGAACTCTTTGAATTCAGACTTAACTGTGTAAGGCAAAAACAATGTCCATTATGTATGTTATACCTTCCAATGGCATCTACTACTGAACGCAAAGAAATCAACATTTATTAAATGTTGACGCCACCAGCACACTATTCTGCTACAAAGACAACGGGTGTACTTTTAATGTGCAGTTTTCCCAAAACATATCCCAACAGATTCATTAATACCCACCAAGCAAAACGACTGTCTCCATTAGTAACGCATGTTTGTTTCTTTGTATCACTTTCAGAAGTTCAACCTCTTGACTCAAAACTAATTTTAACGTCCGTATACCACGAAGTAGGAGTACCGCTAATAAAACAGGCTATCCATAATTTGATACTATTTAGTTCATGCTGATAAAGTTTTCCCTTGTGCAAAGCAACCTAGTAAAAATGGATCCCAAGTTTTCTCCAGCTCCTAAGAGACGTTCAGATACGGCATAAGAACCGGGCGAATTACCTCGACATTGTCTGTGAGCCCATACTCAGAGTGAGGGTTTTCTGCAACCTAGAAAACAAAACACACGTCACTGAGATGTGAGCCGTCCCTTCACGCTGCACACCGCCACCCTGAAGTCAAGGCCTCCTGATACCTGTGTCTGTCCCTCCAGCATCTGCTCTGGCTCCATGGCGGACTCTGCAAGTCACAATCCCCGGAAACCAGTCTTGGAAAACAAGAAGAACCGTGAGTTACCCGGGAGATTTCAACACGAAGATGCCAGGATGGAGAACAGCCCAGCCCCCGACCCCGCCCCTCACCCCCACCTGGGCGCGGGAGCACCCGGAGCAGTAGAGGAGCAAGGTGGGACAGTCCAAGACAGGGCGCCCGCATCAGGTCCGGAAGCTCCGCAGTTGTCCCAAGAACCTAGAAGAGGTGGAAAAGGTCGGGGGAAGGGAGCTGATTACCCGCGCCCAAGCCGCTGGTTCTTAAGAGCCCTGCACCGCACCAACTCCCAGCACAAACCGCTTCAGCCGTAAGTGACGGATGTCGCCCAACTGCCGCGCCTGCGCAGAACTCCCCGGCGGGTCTGGGGTGGGGAGGGATCGAGATCTGTGCTCAGTCTACATTTCCCTGCGCGGTTAACGGAGTGGCCGAAACCTGGCCCCGGAGGTTGCGGGAGGCTAGTTCTTCAATCTGCCTACCCCTGGCAGGCAACACCCCAGCTCCAGACTCAGTGACCACCCACCGCAGCTGGCAGGGGTTCGGCCCGCGCAGCCTTTAGTGCTGCCCGAAAGCTTCCGCGGAAGCGAAATCATCCATTCGCTGGGTGACTCTTACCAAAAAAATCAGACCTAAGCTAAGCAGTCTACGAAGTAATGTCAGTGTTTTACTCTAAAAAGGTGGGGGAAGAAGCAGTGTTTGGGGATTTCATGGTAAGCTTTGATCAAGTCCTTAAATCTGTGAATATGCGATGTTAATGCTACCTTACATTTGTATCAAAGTAAGCAAAAAGCAACTCGCTTTCCAAAGTGTGATACTGTTGATACTATTGTATTTATAAAAAACCACAAAGGATAATTTGCCTCCTACATTCGTAAATAGTAAACACGATTGTTTTAATTACAATCAATTCCATTTATTTTAATGTAAATACAAGCGATACACTCATGAAAGTTCTTACCTTTAATTCAACAATCCCATTTGTAGTCGCACTTTGTAATATGAAAATTTGAAAACTTCATATTAAATGTTTGTGGAGACTAAAGTGTCATATCAGTATAAGGGAATGTAAGCTGTTAAAAATCATGACTCTAGAAGTACAGAAACATTTGTAATTATAATGTTAAGTTTTGAAAACGGTGGAATACATTTTGCTACTCTGCAAAAACTGAGCAGATAAAGATCTAAAATAAATTTGTTTAGGAACTAGACTTGTGGGTATGTTTTTAAAGTTTAATTTTGTAATGGATACTTGATTAGTATTGTAATTGGTAACATTTACCGTGTGGTCCTTGAGGATTTTTCATGTAGAACTTATTTATGCAAAGATGTGGATGCATATGTACAAGATATAGAAATTGACTAGTACATATATTAACTCAAATTAAGATTAAATGCTTTTCGGGCGCCTGGGTGGCTCAGTGGGTTAAAGCCTCTGCCTTCGGCTCAGGTCATGATCTCAGGGTCCTGGGATCGAGGCCCGCATTGGGCTCCCTGCTCAGCAGGGAGCCTGCTTCCTCCTCTCTCTCTGCCTGCCTCTCTGCCTACTTGTAATCTCTCTGTGTCAAATGAATAAATAAAATCTTTAATACAAGATTAAATGCTTTTCAGGAGTGGGAAATATCAGCGAAAAGGTTTAGAGAATAGTTGGGGAAAGTTAAAAGAATAGTTATGTGCATTGCTATATTACCATATATTCATACATTTTCCAATACATAGTAGACACTCAAATATTTCCAAATTCCAGAAAGTAATTGAGAGCTGCTAACTTATATTTTCTAAGTACTGACAGTTTTAGTAAAATGGGAAGCTAGACAGAGCTTCTTCAAGACAGGGACCTTGTCTTACATAACCTAGTACTTCACACAGTGCTTAGTACATCATAAGGTTTACAGCATAACAGATTTGATTCACAGTCAAAACTGAATATAGATATTTACACTGACACTATGAAAAACTGTATATATTTATGTATGTATGTGCATATAAGATACATAAATATATGATTACTAAAGGGAACAGCACAGAATAATGAACTATTAATCAGGTTTCTCTCAATCTAGAAAAGACTTATAAGCGTGGTTTACAAAAATTCTTCACCAGCTTTTTACATTTACAACTTACTGAAAAATTCAGAGAACAAGCCATCACAGAAGAGAGATGGGACGGGAAAAATGACAGCTAGAAATGATGTAAATGAATTAGCAAGAAGATCATAGGAAGTATAAAGTTAATTGAAGATACTGCAGAATGCTGAGTTCCTATATGAAGTTAAAGATTCTAAAGAGAATGGACCCTGGGAACAATGAATATGACAGAAATTTGCAACAATGTGTATTCTCTAAAGAGGCATGAATTAAAAGAATGAGAAGATCTCTAGTTTGGACTTGTCATACCGAACTTGGTTTATGACTCCTCTCATCTGCTTCTATTATGTCTTTTTATTACAGCACGTACCTCATGCTGCCTTATATATTGTTTGCAGTTAAACACAATTAGATTTTTTTAGTTCCGCAAAGGCAAAAATCTTACTATGTTCATCTTCATATTTGTTTCTTATATTCAATAAATATTTTTTCAAAAGAAGTGAATTTTTGGGTGCCTGGGTGGCTCAGTGGGTTAAAGCCTCTGCCTTCGGCTCAGGTCATGATCCCAGGGTCCTGGGATCGAGGTCTGCATTGGGCTCTCTGCTCCGCAGGGAGCCTGCCTCCTCCTCTCTCTCTGCCTGCCTCTCTGCCTACTTGTGATCTCTCTCCTGCTGTGAAATAAATAAATAAAATCTTTAAAAAAAAAAAAGAAGAAGAAGAAGTGAATTTTTAGGGAAGGCAAGCACTTGCACCAAAGCACTAGTCTAGACTTCTGTCTTTCTTGAGGTTTTAAGGGGATAGTAGTTTATAGATTCTAGAACTGGAATTCTAGAATCTAGAATAATAAAAATTACTGTGCTTGACCCCCTTTTTATAGACTTGATGCAAATTCCATTTATAAAACATTAACCTATTAGACAATACCTATTTAGGAATAATACAATATGTATAGTATAAAAAAACACTTGATTTGGCATTAGATGAGTATTAGAATCTTTTTCCGTCACTGTTTGCCATGTGGAAGTAACCAAATAATTTAACTCTTCTGAGCTTCATGTTTTTTCACATATGGATTAGGATAACAATTCTTCATGAAGAGGATCAAATTAGATAAAATAGATGAAACTGTTTTGTGTGAAGCTACATGAATATAAGTGAGACATTCTGTTTTATCTATACCTAACTATGGCTTCATTATCATATATTCTACCTTTTTTGTTCCTATTCTTTTTTCCTTAAATTAATTTGTGAGAAAGTGCTCAAAGAACATGATTTCACACACACTCATACAAACACAAATGTCTTCGCAAAGGAAGACATGGAATTTATTTTTTTTAAAAGATTTTATTTATTTATTTGACACAGAGAGAGGGATTAAAAATAGGCAGAGAGGCAGGCAGAGAGAGAAGAGAGAGGAGGAAGCAGGCTCCCTGCCGAGCAGAGAGCCGGATGTGGGCCTCGATCCCAGGACTCTGGGATCATGACCTGAGCTGAAGGCAGCGGCTTTAACCCACTGAGCCACCCAGGTGCCCGACATGGAATTTATTGAGTGTAAATGGGTTATCTGAGAACAATCTGTGGGGAGGGACACCAACCACCTCTGAAGAAGACCTAGAAATGTACATTCCAGATTTGGTTAATCATTTTCCAAGGAAGTATCTTCTGGTGGCTGATATAAGAAAACAACTACTTTACCCATAGCTCCCTGTCTCCACTACCAAACCCCATCCCCAAGCACCCTTACCACCACCATCTTCTCAGAAATGTTGGTATACCAAAGAACATGCCAAATGGGCTTTTTTTTTTTAAGATTTTATTTATTTATTTGACGGAGAGAGAGAGAGAGAGATAGCGAAAAAGGGAATACTAACAGGGGGAGTGAGAGAGGGACAAGCAGGATTCCCGCTGAGCAGGTCATGACCTGAGCCAAAGGCAGAGGCTTAACCCACTGAGCCACCCAGGCGCCCCTGAGCCACCCAGGCGCCCCAAGCATCCAACACTTGATCTCAGCTCAGGTCTTGATCTCAGGGTCGAGTTCAAGCCCCAGGTTGGGCTCCACACTGGGCATGGAACCTACTTTAAAAAAAAAGAAAAGAAAATTGTAACACCATGTTACATACTTATATGGCTAGTTGAAATTTCTTTTTTTAAAAAAAAGATTTTACTGGGGCACCTGGGTGCCTCAGTGGGTTAAAGCCTCTGCCTTCGGCTCAGGTCATGATCTCAGGGTCCTGGGATCGAGGCCCATATCGGGCTCTCTGCTCGGCAGGGAGCCTGCTTCCTCCTCTCTCTCTACCTGCCTCTCTGCCTACTTGTGATCTCTCTCTCTCTGTGTCAAATAAATAATAAAAATCTTAAAAAAAAGATTTTACTTATTTGAGAGAGTATGAGAGAGCACAAGCCAGGGGGAGAGGTAGAGGGAGAAGCAGGCTCCCCACTGAGCAGGGAACCTGACGTAGGGCTCAATCCCAGGACCCTAGGATCATGACCTGAGCCGAAGGCAGACGCTTAACCACCTGAGCCACCCAAGCACCCTGTGGCTAATTGAAATTTCAACCCAGATCCACCTAATTCCAAAGATTGTGCTCCTGGCTATGCATAAATAGAGGACAAGTGTATCAGTTAGTATGCTTTGGGATTCCAGTAATAAATCCCAACTCCAGTTTGTTAAATGACAAGTAAGACTTTTTGAGTAACAACTGAAAATCCCAGTAGTAAAATGGGTATCTAGCAAGGTTTAGTTGTGGCTTTTATACTGTTTCTCTACAATTTTCTCGCCTTCATCTCTCCTATATATCAGCTTCATTCTCAGGCTCCTTTCTCATGGTGAAGAGATCATTGCTAGAAGTGCTCAGGACAACATGGTTTCTTTTTCATAATCAAAGACAGAAAGCATCACTTCTCTTATATCTACCCATGTACCAAAAGTCTGACGTTTGCTTTGATATGTCCATCTTGAATCAGTTATTTTGATAAGGTGGATATCATGTGCTGACTAGCACAGACCTGAATTACTGCCCATTCCTGAACAATGACAAGGATGTGACCTGGTAGTAGTTGATCCCACTTGAATTGTATGAACAGTAGGTAATGGGAGAGGATTGGTTCTAGAAGAGAAAATCTTAGAGTGGGTCAGAAAGGGTAAGAAAGGGAATGGATGCTGAATACTCAGTCAAAAAATATTCACAGTTGGGGTGCCTGGGTGGTTCTGTCTCTTAAGTGCCCAACTCTTGATTTCAGCTCAGATTCATCTCATGGTTGTGAAATTGAGCCCCATGACTCAAGGGTCTTAGGAGTCTCTCTCCCTCTACTTCTCCCCACTCTCTCTCTCAAAAAAAATTTTTTTTTACTACTGTAGGTTATATAAAGAGTTTGATACAGCTTACCATAAAAGGGATAAACTAAAACGGAATTTTCACATTGACGCAGCATTTCTACTTCTAGGACTTTATCCCATAGAAATACATAAAGGTATGAATAGAAAGATACTTATCATACCATAGTTTTTAGCAGGAAAAGATTGGGAATAGGTTAAATTATATCTCAATACAATGGGCTACTGTGTAACCACTGAAAAAAATTATAAAGACCTATAAATACTGGTATGAAAAACATTTGTTACATAATTTTATGTGAAAAAATGTATGTTGCAGGAAAATCTCTATAGGAAGAATCTGTTTTTGCATGTATATATTTGTATGTGCATAGCAAAAAAACTTGGAGGGATAAAAAACAAAATATTAAGAGGGAAAATGTTGAGGGAAAGTGTTTGCTTTTTCCAAACTTGTATATTGCTTGAACTTTTTTTTTCCCCCAAAAGCATGAACTTGCTTTAAAAAAAAATGGTAGGGGCACCTGGGTGACTCAGTTAAGCATTCAACTCTTGATTTCGGCTCAGGTCATGATCTCAGGATAGTGGGATCGAGTTCCATGTTGGGCTCGTGCTTAAGATTCTCTCTCTCACTCCCTTTCCCTCTACCCTCCCCCCATCATGTTTGCATGCTCTCAATCCTCCTAAAAAAATAATTAATTAATTTAAAAGGGTAAAAATATTTAGATAAGTTTTCTGTAATTGGAAAATATGTAGTTTATTATACATAACACTTGAAGTATTGGGGAAGAATATTTATGTGAGTAATAAGTCTAATCAGTTGTATGATAGTATTAAAAGAAAATCTCCCAGTTCACCCTTCCCTTCACCCAAGTATTTGTGGGTGGTGTGCAGAAAAGAGTTAACAGAGCAGGCTGAGACTGCTGTTCTAAAGGCCTGCTTGCATGGTTGGTTGGTATCTGGGAACTTGAATGATAAACAGCTCCCTACACAAATACAAAACTTTCCCTAAATGATGAGAGTGGCTTAAACTGTTTGTACAAACACTATAGTTTCTTTTAAACACCTGCTTTCCTTCTAGGAGTCTGGAATTTTGGTGCATCTTAGTTAGAGGGTGCCTACATGATCAGCCCCAGTAAAAACCCAAGCACTTGAGTTTGTGATGAGAGTTGTGGTAGACAGTATTATACACATGTTGTCAGAACTCATTGCTAGAGGAATTTAGTGTGTCCTGTGTGACTCTACTGAGAGAAGATTCTTGGAAGCTGGTGCTTAGTTTTCTCCAGACTTTGCCCCATATGCCTTTCCCTTTGCTAATTTGCTTTGTATCCTTTGCTGTAATAAACCATAGCTGTAAGTATGACTGTATTCTGAGTCCTATGAGTCTTAGCAAATCACCAAGAAAGTGATCTTGGAATCTGAAACTCTTGGGGAATTTAAGATAAATATAAATTATAGTGCCTGCCCTCATAAATTTGTATTCTAGTTCATTTACATTAGATGTATATACATATATATGATACATTTAAATGACAGTATAATAACTGATTAAAGGCTAAGTTGACTGATATAGAGCACAAATTCTGAAGAAGTTCAGCTGAGGCTGAGATATATGTAAGTAGGGGTCTTTGGAGCAGTATTAACAAAGACTAAGTATTTAAGTAAAGCTGGGAGGAGTAGGAGGCCATAATATAGACTGAAACACTACAGAGGAGGGTAAATGGAGAAACTTAGGTACCCTTACCAGAATGTAGGATTTGGGCTTACCTGGGAAGGTGGAGAGGAGGATTTCAAGGGTAAAGAAGGCTTTTTGAAACCACTGCAGTTGGTAGAAACCACTCTTGAAAACAGACAATACCATTTACGTGCCCCAACATTTACCCAGTGCTACCAGTTTCCATTACCCTGCTTTTGATGTATGCCAGAGTAAACATGCCCTGCCCACCATAAATACAGAAATGCAATGCTCTATTTCTATAACCAAGTACTTAGAGTGATGAGTGAATACAGCCTCTGAGAATCTGGACTGCTATTCTAGGGCATTCATTTCATATTCTGCATTAACTGCCTCTTCTTATGTCTCCACATCATCATAGCTTTAAAAATCAAGTTAAGCAGGTTAGGTGACAATTTATACTCTTATACCTACTACTATTTCAAACCCATGAGCTCATTCACACTTTCACTAGGAACTAATCCTCAGGAAATGAGAGAATCTCAAACTGGTGTCTCAGTTTGGGTTTGTTTGTTTTTAAACTTTGAGCCAATATCTCCTCAGCCATAGATTCCACATAAAAATCCAGAATTCTGGTTTCTCTTGAAACCAGTACGCCAAAATTTCTTGAAGGGCAAAAATCAGCTAGAGCTAAGTAACAGCTGTCCCATTTAATAAGGGGATGCAACTCTCCCATTTTTCATAATCTCTGTCATTCATATCATACATGCACTTTTGAATCCCACAGCCACACCTGAAACTTCCATATGTTCTATGTCTCACCACTGTTGCTAGTTGCTGCTTGAGTTTTTAAGCTCCTGAACCAGACAAGAAATCTGATTTTATTCCTTACTATAATCTTGGCACCTTACTCATTGCTTAGCATGCTATCTGTGCTTTATACCTATTTGTTGAACAAATAAATGAATAAATAAGCACCACAATGTGGACTGAATAAAGAGAAATGATTAATTGCCCACAATTATGTTTTTGTGTAGTAACACAACTGTAGAATAATAATCCCCCAATTGTTACTGTACTTCTCCCTTACCTCCAACCATGTCTTTCATTTCTCTCTTGTTTTCTACCTTTTTCAAAATCAGTAATCTTTTGGTTCTAAGTATGCCATTTTATTTTACTTTTAACTGAAAAGAAGTCCTTAATATCTATCATTGGTCTCTACTTCAAATAATCCAGCATCTCTCAAACTGAAGGTTTGAGGAGTTCCTTAGAAGAGAAGTAGGGCTAAAATAGCCAAAAAAAACAAAAAACAAAAACAAAAACAAAAAAACCCCACTATCTGGTGATAGTCACTTGGTAAATAAATTAATGGGCTAAAGTGATAAGGTGACCAAATGTCCTGGATTAGTGAGCACAGTATTCAGCTCCTCCTTTTTGTCCTGGTGAAACTGGACCAGATTCCCTTTGAGATTAAGTGTCCTACAAGTTCTTAGCATCTGAAAACTGGGAGGCCGTTACACTGTGGGTTAAATGACAGGTTAGGATCTTCTTCAGTCCAGGCAAACTATAAGAGCAGGATCACAGCCAGGCACTATTTTTCTTGAGGCAGATTTAGGAAGAGATCACTTCAGAAAATGGGTTTGCCTGGGACGTAATTCCAAGAGGCAGGAGATGTGGAGTGAGACGACACAAAATTGAAATCCCAGGAAAGTCTGATTTCTGGAACAATACTGGAGGTACAAAGGACAGAAACAAAATTTATCAAGGCCTCTTCTATCTCAGGTATTATGTTGTAGGTTTTAAGTGAATTCTTTCATTTTGAAATTTAATTCTTATTCCACCCATTTTACAGAGGAATTAACTGATTAGAAAACTTGTTCCATATTACACAACTAATAACTGGCAGAACCAGAATACCAAACCTGTCTTTCTGACTCTCAATCCCATATTTTTACTATACAAAAAATTTGGCAAAGCTATATTGGCACAGCCAATATTAAGCACAAGGGAATAGCAGAGACTTAGCAAGTGGGAACCCAGAGGCCAGAGACTCAACACCAGGATGCCAAGAGTGAAATATCACTCCTGCTCTAGGGACTGAAGGTACATTTATTTCATAATTAATAATATATAAACAGACTATGTAAAGATGTTTTTCTTTGGAAGCCTACATTTTTACCTTAACTCTCTGAAGTAGTATGTGTCATTAACTAATATGTGATATTACTTAGCAAACTGTTAGAGCTTCACATTCCTTATGTTTAAAGAAAAATAAATAAATTAAAATGAGACAATAATGCTTAACTCAAATAGTGATGGTTGAATAAGACAGTATAAGTTAACCTGCTTAGACCAGAACATGGATTCAATAAATATTAGCTGGTAGTACCAGTCATCATCATCATCGGTGTTGCTGTCTCTTTAAAATTAAGAGTGTTGGGGCGCCTGGGTGGCTCAGTTGGTTAAGGGTCTGCTTTCAGCTCAGGTCACAATCCCAGGGTCCTGAGATCCAGCCCCACATTGAGGAGCCTGCTTCTCCCTCTGGCCCTGACCCTGCTTGTGCTTTCTCTCTCTCTCTCTCTCTCTCTCTCTCTCTCTCTCTCTCTCTCTCAAATAAATAAATAAAAATCTTTAAAAAATTAAGTGTGTTAATTTACCTCATGATTAAAACTAAGGTTTTTATGATTCAACAAAATCATTGGGAAATGCTTTCTTAGACGAGCAATCCATCTAAGGTTTAAGCTGAAATCTAAACTTGAGGTAAAAGGAAATTCTACACATAATCACTATGGTAGATTACTTGCAGAGATGGCACAATAATTCCTTCCGTCCCTAAATATATATATACCCCTTTTGTAATGTGACTTTGCCACTCCTCCACCAAGTATAGAATTTATTTTCCCATCTCTTACTTTGGAGTTGGCCTTGTGATTTGCTTTGATGACAGAATGCAGCAGAAATGACAATGTGCAACTGTGGGGTTTAGGCTTCAAGAGACCCTGCAGCTCCCACTCCTGCTCTGTGCCAGATGCTATGTAAAGAGGCAGATGCTATGTAAAGAAGTCTGGAATATCCTGCTGGAGACACATGCCCCAGCCAACAGCCACCACCACCACCGGGACATGTAAGGGAGGAGAGCTAGGCCACCTAGGCCCAACCAAGCCATCAGATGACTAACATATATGTGACTGACTCTAGGCAAGGCCAATAGAAGAATTGCCCAGTAAATCCAGCCCAAATTGCTCACCTACAGAATCATGAGTAAATAAATGGCTATAATCTTAAGCCAGTAAATTTTTGGAGTGGTTTTTTACATAGCAACAGATATCTACAACAATCACCTATTTAAATTGTTTTTCAAATTATTAATATTTATTGAGTACCGTAAGCAAGGCATCAGGCTAGGTGCAGAAAGTAGGCCAAAATGTGTAAAGTTTGGCTACTGTCTTGAAATAAGTTCATAATCTATATCAGGAAGAAATAAAGTATTTAAATAACTATCACACAGGCAATATATTAAAAGAGCCAGAGAGGGGCGCCTGGGTGACTCAGCGGGTTAAGCCTCTGCCTTTGGCTCAGGTCATGACCTCATGGTCCTGGGATCGAGTTCCGCATCGGGCTCTCTGCTCGGCGGAGAACCTGCCTCCTTCTCTCCCTCTCTGCCTGCCTCTCTGCTTACTTGTGATCTCTCTCTGTGTCAAATAACTAAATACAATCTTTAAATAAATAAATAAATAAATAAAAGAGCCAGAGAGTAACACAACCAAATTGTCATAAGAATTAAAAGAAGAGGTGATAAGGGAAGGATTTATCAAGAAGTTAACATTACAGTTAAGCCATGAAGGATTTTGACAGTGGAAGTAGGAGAAGAAGTAATTCTAAGGGAAAGAAATATGACCTGAGGATAACTGTGGTCCTAGAAAAGAGCAAAGAATGTTTGGAAACTTGATAGTAATTCATTTTAATGGAATATAGTATATGTGTAGATGTGAGAGAACCATTCTTCAATCAACAAATATCAAGCAGCAACTTCATTCCAGGCACTGCCTACTACTCTGTTATTATGCAATAAATGTGAAAGCTGAGTCACTCAGGAGTCCAAGATCACAGAAAGTGGTAGAGTGGGGATTTAAGTGCAACCAGTCTTACTCCAGAGCTACTCTACTTTGAGTTGTGTTAAAGTTAAAAAGTTATTCAAGGAAAAACAAAAACAAAACTGGCACCAGTTTTGGTGGATTAAATATCCATCAACAGTTGAACGGCAAAATAAATTGTTGTAAATTCATATAGTGGAATATTATATAGCAGTAAAAATAAATGTACTGTAGCTATACAAATCAACAAGGAATTATTGCAAACACTTAACTATTGAGCAGAAGAAAGCTAAGAATACTTGTGCTGTGGTTGCATTTGTATAAGGTAAAACCAGGCAAAACTACCCAATATATTGTTTAGAAATGCGTATGTACATTGCAAAACTAAAATGAAAGGCAAAGGAACAATAAGTACAAAAGTCAGGACAGTGGCTTACTCTAGAGAGGGAGAAATGAAACTGAGATTAGGGAGGGGCTCACAAAGTGCTTCAAGGAACTGGTTACATTAGTTTTTCTTAAACCGGATGCTGTTTGTTTCATTATTTTTCTTTACACATATAAGTTATATATATATATCTTGTTTACATGATATAGATTTCACATAACAACAGAAAGTACTATGGGGTTCCAAAGAGAGAAGTCAGGAGTTGAAATTAATCAGATGTGAAAGAGGGTGCCTGGGTGTCTCAGCTGTCTGCCTTTGGCTTGGGTCATGATTCCAGGATACTGGGATGGGGTCCCATATCAGGCTCCCTGCTTGGAGGACAGTCTGCTTTTCCCTATGCCTCTGCACCGCCCCCCTGCTTGTGCTCTCTCTCTCATGTTCTCTCTCTCAAATGAATAAATTTTAAAAAATCATATGTGAAAGAGAGAGGACATTTCAGAATGAGAAATTGGCAGGAGCACAGAGGCAGTAAAAGGGGTGGGGAGCAGTCGGAGGGGAAGGGGAGGGTCATTTTTGCAATAATCTATTCTTCTGGGAAGTAGTGATGGGGAAAAGTTAGATAAAGTTGTGGCCAGAATACGGAGATTTTTGGAAGCTGGCATGAAGCTTTTGCAAATCTCACTCTATAGAGTGGGACAATGGGAACTTTATATCAGTTAGGATTCCTTATTTTTAAGCAACAAGAAACAAATATGGCTAACCCAGGTAAAAGAAAAAGAGAAGAGAGGAGACAAGGGAGATAGATGGAGAAAGGGAGAGAGAATCAGAGAAATAGAGAAACAGACTGAATAGTTTATTGGATAGGTTACCCTATCAAGTGACCAGTCCAGGAAACTGGCAGCTCTGGGGATCTCAGTGAGATAAACTGATAGACCAGCTCTTTAGAGCACTCAGTTCCTAGTACCTTCTATCCCAGTGTGTCCATCCCAAATTTCCGTTTCTAGGAGAGTATATTAACCTCGTGTTTCCATCTCTGATCTGGGAGGCTCGGTTTAGCGCTTGCAGCTCATTGATATACAGCAGAGGTGAGGGGGTAGTTCCCAAAGAAAGGGATATCCAGTAGGTTAAAAAAAAGGGCCCAGTTTGGATTTTCAGTAAACTGTGGGATGATTACTGTGCAAAACCTAGGAATGCCCCTATTCAAACTAATTGGTTCTTCAAAATAGACATCTAAGCACGTACTAACTAAATCTCTAGAATCGTTCATTTCGTTCCACTGAGCTAACGTTTTTGTTTTCGGTGACCTTAAGTTTATATGTCTCTACAATTGGTTCCCTCTCAGAGAATAATTCCCAGATTGGTGCCCATTACTTTTTTCTTTCCATTTATTCTTTTTTATACAAAATAGGATCATATCACACTGGTCTGTAATAGCCTATTTTCATCTAACAAAATATCATGGACACCCTTCTTCGTCAGTACATATAGATCCACCTCATTCTTTTTAAAGGCTCCACAGAATTACATATGGGTATTTCAAAATTCATTTAATCCTTTTCCTATTAATGGACATTGAGATCGTTTGCATGGTACCCATTATTTTCGAGATGGAAGTCCGAAGAATCATCCTTTGCGGGAGACTGGCAGAAAATGCTGAAAGAAATTTAAGAGCGATGGCCCTGGGAGCTAGCCCTGGAACCAGTCGAGCGACCCCAAGCCGCAGCAGTCCCTGCAGTGAACTGACAACCAAGGTTCCCTGCTTAAGCAACTCCCGGGGATAGCGTAGTCTATAGAGCGACGGATCCCTGAGGAGGACGTAGCTGAATTGCACAGTGGGAACGGTAGTTCCACAGGGAAGAGCCCGAGAGGCGGGAGCTGCACACGCGCAGTAGGAGCTCAGGGCAACAAAGACGGCGGCGTGCGCGCGCGCGCCGGAGAAAGACATGGGCAGGCGTGCGCGTGCGCGGCCACGGCTCTAAGCTACCAGGAGGCTGAGAGGACAGAGCGGGAGGGGCAGGAACCACCGATCGCAGGCGGAGGAAAGGGGTTGTGCTCTTGGCCGAGCGAGGAGAAAGGGGCGGGGCCGGCGAGCAGCGCGTGGAGGTGCCGAGCTCCTGGGACCGGCGGGCGCGCGAGCGTCTGTGGCCCTCGCCGTCCCAGTGGCCGCTGCCGTCGCTTGGTCGCCGTCGGTCTGCGGGAGGCGGGTTATGGCGGCGGCGGCAGTGGGAGCTGTGAATGAATTCTCCGGGTGGACGAGGGAAGAAGAAAGGCTCCGGCGGCGGCAGCAGCCCGGTGCCTCCCAGGCCTCCGCCCCCCTACCTCGCCCCCGCCCGTCCCGCCCCCAGACC
>LNAC01000024.1:2594293-2611932 GCA_002007465.1 Ailurus styani | reverse complement strand
CCCGCGCCCTCATGGCTGCCAAGAGGAGCTCCCGGGCCGCGCCGGCGCCGGCCTCGGCCTCGCCCCCGGCGCCAGTGCCGGGCGGGGAGGCCGAGAGCGTCCGAGCCTTCCACAAACAGGCCTTCGAGTACATCTCCGTTGCCCTGCGCATCGATGAGGACGAGAAAGGTAAGTGGGGGGCTGGACGGAGGGGGCGGCGGCGCCGCGAAGAAAGCGGTGGGGTCGCCTAGGGAGGGCAACACCTGCGTCCCTTCGGGAGCGGGCGGTGCAGCCCCGGAATTGATCCTCCCCGCCCCACCCCCCGTCCGAGGCGACTTCACTGCAGTCAGACCCTCATCCTCAACGATTCTCAGTTAAATCTCTCCCCTTTCAGGCACCCTAGCTGTCGACTTTGTTTCAGACACCAGCCTTCCCCTACACTTGTGCATGACCCAAGTCCCTATGAGACAGCCAGTCGTGCTACTGACAGTGACAGTTGTCCTAGAGTGACCACACGGATCCTTTCTAGCACTGTAAACAGTGTGTGGCTTCCTCTGAGCCAGGTTTCCAAAAGGTTTTGGTATCGGAGAAGCCGTGTCTTGTTATAGGCTTTTAATGAAAGCAGAGTACTGTAGTGCCAGAAAAAAAAAGAACAAATGGTGACTTAATTTTGGAAGGAACAGCTGCAAATGATCACAGCTAAATTGGCTTTTTTTTTAAAGTTTCGTGACAGTCATTTTATCGATATAATGACTTCTAAGTATTTTTTGTAAAGTTCTATTTTAACATGAAACTTTTGTCCCTGTTAGATTTGATTTCATCTAAATCAGTATTCCAAGGTAGCCCCTAAGTTTCTAAATTGAAGTGTTAAATAAATGAACAGGAAAAACTTGTATCACTGTACAATAAAACTTGAAACAAAGATTTATATTTCTTTTGTTTTTAAAGATTTTTACTTCTGAACGAAGGCAAGAATACTCTATCCTTCAGGTTTCTTTTAAACTACGTTTTTAAGTCGTTCAGTGCACCAGCCGCAGTACCGTTAGCTTTGTATGTGTTCTCTATTTAATCCTCACAATTACCTTGTGAGGTGAAGGTACTGTTAGTATCAGCATGTTACAGATGAACAGACTGAGGCTCAAAAGATTAGAGCAGGTCATTCCAAACCTATGCTAATTCCTAATGAACACTTTTTTATGGAAGATGAGAACTGAAGTTAGAAGGAGTCTTACATTTTGAAAATCCCTCCATTCGTCCCTGCCTCCAATATGCACAGATCTTCTTTTTCCTGTAACTATCAAAGAACATTTTTGTATCACTTCAATTAGGTACTCACTTGCATTGTCAATTATCCAAAAAAACAACAACAACAACAAAAAAAAACCAACAAAACAATCTGCAGGTCATTTATAGTATCTCTTACCACTGTCAGCTGTTCTAGAATTTAGTTTTTTTGAAACCTATTTTCTTTGTGGAAGGTGGGAGTGAAAAGTATGATAGAAGGAAAGAGGCAGGTGTTCATGATTTTGATTGTAAGGACAGTAGAGTTTAAGAGAGTTCTAGGAAGGAGTCACCTGGCTCTTCCAGTCAGTGGAACATGCATCTCTTGATCTTGGGGTTTTAAGTTCAAGCCCCATGTTGGGTATGGAGATTACTTTAAAAACATCTATATAAGAAGAGAGTTCTAGGAAAGAGTTCTGTTTAAGAAAAAAATACTATTTGTTTGTGGAAGGAAGTTTTTTGATAACTGCTTCATTCTGTACCATCTCTTGGAACATCCAAGGGTCCTTGGTGAGGATGAATAAGAGTACCATCATCCCTTAGTAGAGAAGCACTGTTTGAGTGCACTATCCCATTACAGTAGGGTCCTCAGAAGTTTACTAATCTGGTCAAAAGATGTTTTAGAATAGGGGGAATATGTTTAAGGGTAGATTCATTGTAGAATTTAGGAAGAGAATGCCAGAAAACACAAGGGAATTTTTTTTAACACTGGGTGATGACAGTTGGGATGTAGAATAAGAGGAGAGGACAAGGATAACCTAGGTATTAGAAGGAAAGACCAGAGGCTCTTAGATTTAAAGAGAAATCAGTTCTCTAAGGAGGGATAAGTGACAGAAGTAGAAATCAGACTTTGGGTTTCAAACTTATGACTTGTCTTATAGAGTATTACATATATGGCTACACCTATTATATTTAAATCTAAAATATTTTTAAGTATATTTTCAGCAATCCATAGACCGCATACTTGACCCTCTTTCTACTGATAATTTTTTTTATTAACATATAATGTATTATTTGCCCCAGGGGTACAGGTCTGGGAATCATCAGGCTTACACATTTCACAGCACTCACCCTAGCACATAACCTTCCCCAGTGTCCATACCCAGCCACCCTATCCCTACTGATAATGTTTCTTATTCAAAGTTTTTTGCTTTATTTATACTTTAGGGTTTTTTTTCTTTTTTCTTTTTTTAGATTTTTATTTATTTGTCAGAGAGAGAGTGAAAGAGGGAATACAAGCAGGGGGAGAGGGAGAAGCAGGCCTCCCGCTGAGCAGTGAGGGGAGAGATTCAATCCCAGGACCCTGAGACCATGACCTGAGCTGGAGGCAGACACTTAACAACTGAGCCACCCAAGCGCCCCTATACTTTAGTTTCTAAAGTGGACATTAGAATGGATAGTTTGTGTTATACAAGATGTATTATGTTCTGAAACTAATTAGTTCAAACTGAAACAAATTAGTCATTTTCCTTTAAAAATGAATTAAAGCTAAGTTTATATTGTCATAGTTCTCATAATTTTCTCTTAGAATATTCAAACTTTTTGTAACTTTTGCCTTAATCCAGTAGTTGCAAGAGTTTATATTTAGAGTTTATCTCTCAGCCATCCTTGACAATATAGACTAAGGGAATTTTATTCTCCTTTTTTCACTGTGTCAAAATATATATGAACGAATAGAAATGAATTGTGTTTAAAGCAGTCCTCAAAGGTTTCTTTGTAGTAAATCATCAAGAGGCTAGTAATGTCATACACTGCCATTCCCATAGTAACCTGACTAACTTCTAACTATACTGAAAGCTACTTTTTTTCATCAGGTAAAATGGGGTATTTCAGACTGTCATGGTGTTAATTGAAATATTTGATGCCTTGAAATAATAAAGGCCAAATTAAATTTCATTTCAATAAAGTAGTATATAAATGTGGTTTATATGGTGACTGTTTATTTTGTATTTTATTTTTATGGCATAGTCAGCTTTGACACTGAATTTTCGAAAAGGCCTGAATTTGTCTGAAGCCAAACTATTTTACTTTTTTTTTTTTAAGATTTTATTTATTTATTTCACAGCAGGAGAGAGATCACAAGTAGGCAGAGAGGCAGGCAGAGAGAGAGGGGGAAGCAGGCTCCCTGCTGAGCAGAGAGCCCGATGTGGGCCTCGATCCCAGGACCCTGAGATCATGACCTGAGCTGAAAGCAGAGGCTTTAACCCACTGAGCCACCCAGGCGCCCAAAGCCAAACTATTTTATTTATTTTTTTATTTTTATTTTTTTTTTTTAAAGATTTTATTTATTTATTTGACACAGAGAGAGAGAGATCACAAATAGGCAGAGAGGCAGGCAGAGAGACAGGGGGAGGAGGAAGCAGGCTCCCTGCTGAGCAGAGAGCCCGATGCGGGCCTCGATCCCAGGACGCTGAGATCATGACCTGAGCCGAAAGCAGAGGCTTTAACCCACTGAGCCACCCAGGCGCCCAAGCCAAACTATTTTAAATACAGAAGAATAACACAGTAAATTTAATTACCTAATGTAAGGATATTTGAGTTCTCTTCATTAAAGCAAGCATTTACTGGATACCAGTTTATTTGCACAGCTCTGTGCATTCTAGATACTACTTAAGAAAAAGTCACTTCCTTTCCAGTAAGATGTAAGACAGCACTTGCTCTGTGAGCATTAAAGTGTGTGTTTTCGGGCGCCTGGGTGGCTCAGTGGGTTAATGCCTCTGCTTTCGGCTCAGGTCATGATCTCAGGGTCCTGGGATCGAGGCCCGCATCGGGCTCCCTGCTCAGCGGGGAGCCTGCTTCCCCCTCTCTCTCTCTGCTTGCCTCTCTGCCTCCTTGTGATCTCTCTCCCTCTGTGAAATAAATAAATAAAATCTTTAAAAAAAAAAATAAAAAAATAAAGTGTGTGTTTTCATGCATATTATATGTCTCATTTTTTTCAAGGAGTTAAATAATTTTTTTGGATATTGTTGAACATCCTCAGAAAACTGATAACATTTTATAGCCATTATGTGTATGGAGAAACTGAAATACAAAGAGTGAACTCACATTAGAACGAGGAATGGAGTTTAGGTGAACAGAAAATTATGTCACTCATAATTTTATACCTTTTGCTTTAAGCAGTTTTTCTGTTTTATAATGCTAGTACTGGGCCCCTTGGAATACTTGGGGGAAAAGAGGAGATTGTCATAGTGGGTCTTTGGATTAACCTGAACATGACCTAACATGTTTGGCATGTCTCCTGCAAGTAGACAAGCCTAAGATCTCCTGGGTAATATAGTGATGCATGTTTTCTAGGTGTGGTTTGATTACCTGGAGTATGTAGAACTTGACAGTAAAGGGCCAGTGTGTTGTATGAAAGAGAGAGAGCCGGTTTCTCAGGATATTGTAGGGCTGAAGAACCTGGCATTAAGGACAGAAATGGTCCAGATAGAATCCTTTTATATTTATTTTTAGCTCATATTTAAAACATTAGGCTTTTAAAATATTGTCATAAAATTTTGTATTCCCATGTAACTCATCCTTGCACTATTTAAAACACACAAAAAATACCTTGCCTAACTATATTTTCAGAAGGTGAAGATAGAAAATAGGGATCAGAAATGTCAGATTTGGTGTACTTTCTTTTACCCCTAAAAACTGCTAATCACCATTTTGAAAGGATTGATTTCAGACAATTTTCTTGGGCCTAATGATTCTGCTTTGAAGTTTCCATGCTTACGATAAGGAAAGAATTATTCTGATGGATGGATATTTACATAATGTCACTCATTTTCCAAAAGGAAAGCATTACCTTCTATTAAATACACAATATACATTTCCCATTTCTCTAAAGAAAATTTAGTGGGATTTGCACTGAAGAGACAAAAAAAGGCAGCCACTGTTAGGAACTTTATCCCTTGCTTTGTTTTTAGCGGGGTGTTTTTTGTTTTGTTTTGTTTTTTATTAAAGAGAGAGGAGGAAGCAGGCTCCCTGCTAAGCAGAGGTCCCCATGTGGGGCCCGATCCCAGGACCCTGAGATCATGACCTGAGCTGAAGACAGAGGCTTTAACCCACTGAGCCACCCAGGCGCCCCTAGCTGGTTTTTTTTTTTTTTAATTTTATATTTTTCCTAATGCAGAATACAGTTAAACCCTATAAGACTCACCTGGTAACTAGATTCCTAAGATTATTGTTAGTCATCCTGGTAACAGTTAAGTCAGTAAATGGATATTAAATTATTGAAAAAGGATCTTCCCTAACCCTTCCTGCTTCTTTTTCACTATCATATTCCCCATGTTCCACCCAACAGTAGTTGGGTTTTTGACATCTGGCAAATTATAGATTCTCTATTTCTCTACTTGTTTTTGTCTTTTTTGACCTATAATACTCCTTGACCTATATAATATCAGTGGAGGTATTAATGTGCTAAGGTAGCCTTTTTTTTCTCTTTGTGAATTAACTACTGATGCTAGACAACCTGTAGAATGAAACTTTGAGCACACTCACATCTCAGCAGTTGTTCATTTGGTAAATGAGGAAAGAAAAATAACAAAATCTATACCATAGAGACTATGTTTTACAGCTTGAAGGTACAGCATAGACTTGTTAAACTTATTCATGTGTCTTTGCAGCTTTTTGCAAGTATTTTGTGCTATAATAGAAAAGGAGAGAATTAACTGTTGTTCTTAAGTAGGCTTTGTCAACCATCAATAGAACACCTGTGGCTGAACAAGTGGGATTTATTATTGAAGCAGGGAGAACACACATGATGTGAACCATGGCATCTCAGGAAGAGGGTGCTAGAAATAACTTAAAGGATTTGGGCTTGGATCAGGTGATTTTGAGGAAGATTTAAGGAAGCAGGATTTTGCTCTGCATTGGATGCTGTCAGGAAGAGGGGTATTCTATGATTAAGTATCTTGAATGTGATCTAGAAAGAGGGAAGGCCAGAATGAGGCTAAAGCTGTAACTGGTTGAGAAGCAGTCATTAGTGTGAAGAGGTGGATGCTTGGTATTTTGTGGCTTGGACAATATTCATGTTTTTCTATGTTTATTTATTTATTTTTTAAAGATTTTATTTATTTATTTGACGCAGAGAGAGATCAGATCACAAGTAGGCTGAGAGGCAGGCAGAGAGAGAGAGAGAGAGAGAGAGGAGGAAGCAGGCTCCCTGCTGAGCAGAGAGCCCGATGCGGGCCTCGATCCCAGGACCCTGAGATCATGACCTGAGCCGAAGGCAGAGGCTTTAACCCACTGAGCCACCTAGGCGCCCTGTTTTTCTATGTTTAGACATGATTATGGAGTGGTCATGTTTTTGTCTTCATCCATCACAATCACAAAGTGACCTTATCTGATGTTGATGTTCTATGAAATTGTTTTTGTTCAACAGAACACCAGGTCTAGCAGTAATGCCAGATCACCTCCTGGTTACACCAAGGCCTACCTGATAGTACTAGGCCAGTTTCTAGATGTTGGGGCCCGCTTTTCTCTTTTTCAGCTTTGAGGGCCTAATTTTATCCTTTTAACATTGTAGTGCCTAGTATCCAAAATGACATTTGAGTTCTGACTATTCAAGATTTTGGCCAAGTTACTACACTGAGTTAGTGTTTGTAAAATACTTAGTGCCTGCACATAGTAGGTCCTCAGAAAATGGACTACTGTTATTCAACAATCCTTTTAAGATTATAGCCCCTGCAAGTTTTTGTTAAACCTTGATACCTAGTTTCTATTACCCTTTTTAGGTTACAGCAGCTGCATAAATAACATTTGAGGAAGAAGGAGAATTATCTAAAGAGTGATATAAAAATAGTTTTGCTAATTGTGACCCTTAGTTCAGAAAAAAACAGATGAAAGTCTCCCCCTAAGCTCACTTAGTATCCTAACCTTTTATTTTAAAAGTGATAAAATTAATCATTTTGTACTCATATGTGAATATAATGCAAGCCTCTCAGTAGAGAATTTGGAAAATGCATAGAAAAAAATTAAAATTGCCCACTATCCATAGTAAAATACAAAAAACTTCAAAGAAGATAGATTGACATTCTTTTTTTTTTTTAAGATTATTTATTTATTTATTTATTTGACAGAG
This sequence comes from Ailurus styani, assembly GCA_002007465.1. NCBI lineage: Eukaryota > Metazoa > Chordata > Mammalia > Carnivora > Ailuridae > Ailurus > Ailurus styani. Next base: position 2,604,605 of record LNAC01000024.1, on the reverse strand, counting down.
AGAGAGAGAGAGAGATCACAAGTAAGCAGAGAGGCAGGCAGAGAGAGAGAGGAGGAAGCAAGCTCCCTGCTGAGCAGGGAGCCTGATGCAGGGCTCTATTCTGGAACCCTGAGATCATGACCTGAGCCAAAGGCAGAGGCTTTAACCCACCAAGTCACCCAGGCACCCCTAGATTGACATTCTTAAGGTTTAAAGAAAATGTCCAAAAACTGCAATGATTTCTTTACATGGGATTCAGAACCTTCCCAATTAAATGGGAAAATCTTTACTTTAGAGATAAACCTTGAAGTTGGAAAGTGAATGCAAGTATGACCTTTTTGCTGAATTAAAACACAGCAGAAAGTATCCTTTCTGTAATAGTGAACTATGAGAAAAATAATCTGGGGACTGTTCGCTGATGCTTCATGATCCTGTGGTTTATTAGGGTTTAGCACACAATGAAATCTATTGTAGGATTTTTTTTTTTAAGATTTTATTTATTTGAGGGAAAGAGAGAGCCAGTATAAGCAGGGGGAGGGGCAGAGGGAGAGGAAGCAGCATTCCCCATTGAGCAGGGAGCCAGAGATCCAGGACCTCTGGATCATGACTTGAGCCAAGGCAGACACTTAACCGACTGAGACACCCAGACACCACTATTGTAGGATTTTTACAGGTACCTGTTATTCTGCTAATTTTGACACTTGTAAGTTGCTAAAAGAAAATTGTGTAGGAAAATGAGTATATTTGTTCCCTGGAATTTTTTTGTAGGCAGATACCTAAGGAGGACTAAGTAAGTAAAAGCAGTGGCTTTATATAACTTAAATGAGGAATGAGCACAAACATACATGGTGCATACAGATTAGTAGAAGGGTTTAAATTAGCCAACAGATGTACCAAGCATAATAAAGGTAGTAAAAGTAGTGTTTGTGTGCTGCTTAATTTTTTAAAGTATTGTCATATATCCTGTTTCACTTGATTTTTGCCACAACTCAGGGTTAGGTAAAAGAACTGTCATCTTGTTTTTAGGTCAAGAGAGTAAAGCTCAGAGAGATTAACTGACTTTCCCAAAGTCGTACAACTATTAAAGGATACTCAAGGGCTTAAGTCCCCATATTGTAACTTACCACAAACACACATCCTCTCCCCCCCCCAAACTACTCTTGTTTTGTCCCTTCTTGTGGCAGTGTGGGTACTACTACTATCTGAATGAAAAGATGGAGTAGATAATTCATAGCTTAGTCTACTATACTTACCTCTTTCTAAAGATGGGTATCATTACTGTTTCTGTTGTTTGTACGTAGCATATACTCAAAAATTAAAGTAATGGGGGCCCCTGTTGACTCAGTTGGTTAAGTGTCTGACTCTTGGTTTTGGCTCAGGTCATGATCTTGGGGTGGTGGGATTGAGCCCTGTTTCGGGTTCTGTAGCTCTGTGCTTGGTTTGGAGTCTGCTTGAGATTCTCTCTTTCCTTCTCCCTCTGCCCCTTCCCCAGCTTGTGCGCAGGTGTGCTCCCCCCCCCCATGAATAAATCTTTTAAAAAATTAAAATAATGAACAAATATAAATATACAAAGTGAAAATCCTCTGTAATCTTACCCTTAGGGAGGTGATTACCTAATAAGTTATCTGACTTTGTGTATTTATATATAAACATAAATATTTATTCATTCGAGGGAAAAAATGTTACATACAAACTGATCTGTAACCTTTTCCTTAATGTATTGGGACTCTTTCCATTTCAATATACTTTATCAGGGGCGCCTGGGTTGCTCAGTCGTTAAGTGTCTGCCTTTGGCTCAGGTCATGATTCCAGGGTCCTGGGAGAGAGCCCTGCATCAGTCTCCCTGCTTAGCGGGAAGCCTGCTTCTCCCTCTCCAGCTTTCCCTGCTTGTGTTCCCTTTCTCACCGTGTCTCTGTCAAATAAAATCTTTTGAGAAAAATATATACTTTATCTTCCCCTTCTGTTTTTTTAGTTTTTAAAGAAACTTTGATTAAATTATACATAAAATGCACAGTGACTGTAGTGTTTAATGAATTTTCAAAGCGACATAGCAGTTTGAAACCCTACCACATCAAGAAATGAGAGTATAGGGCGCCTGGGTGGCTCAGTGGGTTAAAGCCTCTGCTTTCGGCTTAGGTCATGATCTCAGAGTCCTGGGATCGAGGCCCGCATCGGGCCCTCTGCTCAGCAGGGAGCCTGCTTCCTCCTCTCTCTCTCTGCCTGCCTCTCTGCCTCCTTGTGATCTCTCTCCCTCTGTGAAATAAATAAGTAAAATCTTAAAAAAAAAAAAAAAAAGAAATGAGAGTATTACTCCAAAAGCCTGCCTTTGTGATGTTCTCTTCCACTTACTACCTTTCCCCATCCTTTCCAAAGATATCTACAGATCCTAACTCATAACACTATAGATCAGTTTTGCCTGACTTTGAGCTTTACAAATGAAATCACACGGTGTGTGTTCTTTTGTGTATGGCTTCTTTTGCTCAGTATATGCTGGTCATATTTATTCTGTGATGTTTCACATGGCAATAGTTTGTTCATTTTCATTGCCATATATCAAGGGTCAGCACAGTGCTTGTAACGGACCAGTTAGTATTTTTTTTTCATTTTGTAAAGCATAGATCATCTAAATTTTGCCGTTTTAATCATTTTAACTGTACAATTCAGTGGCATTAAATACATTCCCAGTGTTGTGCAATCATCACCACTGTCCATTTCTAGAACGTTTTATCATTCCAAACAGAAACTGTACTCCCCACCCATCTCCTTTTCTCCATTCTCCCCCTCCCTCAGTCCTTGGTAATTTCTCTTCTACTTTCTGTATTTGTGATTTTTCCTATTTCAGGTACCTTATGTAAATGGAATCATACAGTATTCTTTTGTATCTGACTTGTCTCCCTTAGCATAATGTTTTCAAGTTTCATCACCCTTGTAGCATTTATCAGATTTCATTCGTTTTTTAAGGCCGAATAATATTCCATTATATGTACATACCACATTTTGTTTAATCATTTGTCTGTTGATGGACATTTGGGTTTTCGCCATCTATTGTGAATAATGCTGCTATGAACACTAATATACAGCTATCTCTTTGCTTCCCTGCTCTCAGTATTTTTGAGTGTCTACCTAGGATTGGAATTGCTGGATCATATGGTAATTCCCTGTTTAATTTTTTGAGGGACTGCCAAACATTTCCACATTAGTTGTACCATTTGTACATTCCCACCACCAGTGCGCAAGGGTTTCCAATTTTTCCACATTTGTTAGTTTCAGGACTTTTTAAATAATAGTCTTCCTAATGGATGTGAAGCACTGTCTCATCATGGTTTTGATTTGCATTTCCCTAATAATTTACAATGTTGAGCATTTTTTTCACTTACTTATTGGCCATTTCTGTGTCTTCTTTGAAAAATGCCTAAGTCCTTTATCAGTTTTTGTGTCGGATTTGATTTTTTTATTGAGCCATTTAGTAAATATTTGAAGCTCTCTGAACACTCAAAACTCTAATATAGTAGGTGTTATCTAGTAAATTTTTAAGATTTTCTTTATTTATTTTAGAGAGAGAGAGCACATGCATGAGCGGGGGAGAGGCAAAGGGGGAAGGAGAGGAAGAGGGAAAGAATGCCAGGCCAACCTAGTGCTGAGCGCAGAGCCTGACACAGGGCTCCATCTCAGGACTCTGAGATCATGACCTGAGCTAAAATCAGAAGCTGGATTCTTAACCAACTGAGCCACCCACATGCCCCCGCCCCCAGTAAAGTTTTATGTACAGAAACAGGTGGCTGACAGTATTTGGCCTTTGGGCCGGGCCATTGGTTGCCTTAGATTATGTAGTTCACTAAATTTTTAGCTAATAATTTCAAGTGTAACAGTAAATGTAAGTTTCTGCCACCCCAGTCTTTTGATTTGATATAGTCTGGTTGGTTGAGTTTGAGTGTTAGTTGGGGCTATAGAGGTAAGGGAAATGTGTAAGGGAAACTAAGAATTGTAAAGTATCTTGAGGGCCTTTTGTGTCTTAGAGACTATTGGAAGCTTTTATTTTTCTGCCATAATTTAGTCAAAAGGGTGATCAGTGGACAGTAGGGGCTGTAGGTTCCCTTACCATAAGGGAATGAAGTGATCTGAGTATGATTTCCAGCCCTTGTGCAAGCTGGCCTAGTTCTTAACTCTTTAGTAATTCAGGGTCCTAATCCAGGTCCTGGAATCTTTGCCACTACTCTCCTGGACATGCCCTGAAATTCACATTTGGTCAACTTAGTTCTGTGAGTCTGCTGAAAGCTCTGCTTGGTTTCTTGGCTACTTTTGCCTTCAGAATTGGCAGTTGCTTCAAGTAGAAAAGTGTATCAAATGCCAGGCCCACCTCTGTTGGCTTTTTTTTCCTTTCCACATTTTGGTAATTTTTGAAAATAGCATTGCAGTGTGACATAGTTCCTTTCCAAATTTGGATAATTTTCACTGTTTCAAAAACTCTTTGATCACTTCAAACAGATGTTTAAAAAAGAATTTTCTGCCTTTGTCTCCTAGTCTAATTTTACTCTTAAAATGAAAATTGTAGGGCGTCTGGGTGGCTCAGTGGGTTAAAGCCGCTGCCTTCGGCTCAGGTCATGATCCCAGTGTCCTGGGATCAAGGCCCACATCGGGCTCTCTGCTCAGCAGGGAGCCTGCTTCCTCCTCTCTCTCTGCCTGCCTCTCTGCCTACTTGTGATCTGATCTCTCTCTCTCTCTGTGTCAAATAAATAAATAAAATCTTTAAAAAAAATGAAAATTGTAATTCTGGTGTTATATTCCAAGCCATAGTGAATATCCTTATACATAAATGTTGGGAGTATTGGACTTTTTAAGGGTCAGATTTATTGAGGTATATTTTACATATAGTAAAATTTAACCTTTTTAGGAGTTTGTAGTTCAGTGAGTTTGGCAAACATTTGGGTAACCATGACAACAGATATACTGAATATTTTATCACCCCAGAAGCTCCTTTGTGGCCCCTTGTAATCAGTCCCCTTGCCTCTCCATTAGCCTCTGGCAGTCACTGATCTGATCTGTCTCTATAGTTTTGTCTTCACTGAGTGTCGTATAAATAGAATCATACAGTATGTGTAGCCTTTTGTATCTGGCTTCTTTCATTTATCATGTTTTTGAGATTCATCCATGTTCCTACATTTACCAGTAGTTTGTTCCTTTTTACTGTAATATTCTGTGTATGGATGTACCACAGTTTGTTAATCCATTCACTAAATGATGATTATGTGGGTTGTTTTCAGTTTTTAGCTCTTATGAATAAAGCACCATAAACATTCTTGTACTGATCTGTGATGTTTTCAGTTCTTTGGGTGAATACATAGAAGAAGGGATTGCTGGGTCATATGGTAAATATATGTTAATATCATAAGAAACTACCAAACTCTTTTCCAATGTGGCTATACCATTTTGTATTCACACTTGGAAACATATGTGAAGTGCATTTATATTTTGTCTTTTTTTTTTAAGACTTTATTTATTTGACACAGATTGAGATTACAGGTAGGCAGAGAGGCAGGCAGAGAGAGGAGGAAGCAGGCTGCCCGCTGAGCAGAGAGGGCTCGATCCCAGGACCCTGAGATCATGACCTGAGCCTGAGGCAGAGTCTTTAACCCACTGAGCCATCCAGGTGCCCCTATATTTTGTCTTATAATTTTAAGTGCTCTAAAAATTTTTTTAGTATAGTTGACATCTTTTTTTAAAAAAGATTTTTATTTATTTATTTGGCAGAGAGAGAGATCACAAGTAGGCAGAGAGGCAGGCAGAGAGAGAGGGAGAAGCAGGTTCCCTGCCTAGCAGAGAGCCCAACATGGGGCTCGGTCCCAGGACCCTGAGACCATGACCTGAGCCACCCAGGTGCCCCTAGTATAGTTGACATCTTGTAATTTTTTTCAATTTTATTTTATTATTTTTTTTTTTTTNAAATTTTTTTAGTATAGTTGACATCTTTTTTTAAAAAAGATTTTTATTTATTTATTTGGCAGAGAGAGAGATCACAAGTAGGCAGAGAGGCAGGCAGAGAGAGAGGGAGAAGCAGGTTCCCTGCCTAGCAGAGAGCCCAACATGGGGCTCGGTCCCAGGACCCTGAGACCATGACCTGAGCCACCCAGGTGCCCCTAGTATAGTTGACATCTTGTAATTTTTTTCAATTTTAAATTAAGCACTTAGTGGTATCTTGTGATTTTAATTTGTAGTTTCCTAACAACTAATGATGTTGAACATCTTTCTTGTGCTTATTTGCCATTTGTCTCTCTTTGATAAAGTATACATTATCCAATCTTTTGCCGACTGTTTTATAATGAATTATTTGCTTTTTTAAAAAGTCATTGTATGGTAAGAGTTCTTTATATATTCTGATTACATGTCCTTTATTAGACATGTTGTTTTGCAAATATTCTCTTCCAATCAGTCTATGGCTTGTGTTTTCATTGTCTAACTGTCTTTTGAAGAGCAGGAGCTTTTAATTTTAATGAAGTCCAGTTTATTAATTATATCCTCTTAAAGTTTGTGATTTTTATGTTCTAAATCTCTGCCTAAGCCAAGATCATGAGGAATTTTGTCAGTTTTCTAAGTTACATAGTTTTAGGTTTTATGTTTAGGTGTGTGACCCATTTCAAATTAATTTTTTCTATGTTGAAGTTTTTGGTTTTGTTTGTATATGGATGGCCATTATTGCATCATTTTTTAAAAGATTTTATTTGTTTATTTGAGAGGGGGAGAGAGAGAAAGAGTGTAAGAGCAGGGGGAGAGAGAACCAGATTCCTGGCTGAGCAGGGAGCCCAACATCGGGCTCAATCCCAGGACACTGAGCTGAAGGCAGATGCTTAACTGACTAAGCCACCCAGGCACCCCTTGGCAATGATTCTAGCACTGTTTTTTAAAGAGGCTGTTCTTCACGGAATTACTTTGTCATCTTTGTCAAAGTCAATCAGTATTATATGTGTGGGTCTATTTCTGGATTTTCTCTTCTGTTCTACTGACCTATATGTCTATCCTTTCTCCAGCAGTTTTGTACTTATAAGTCTTGTAAGAATTATTTATGCATTTTCTACCATCATACTGACTTACGAGATTCAAATAATGCAGCAAATCAACTACCTTTTATCGAAGAATGTTAGGTAATTGAGTAAATTATTAAGCATGTGAATTTATTTATTTTTAGAACAAGTAGTGTGTGTGCACGTGTGCATGTGCATGCTTGCACACACGAGCAGAGTGGGGAGGGTCAGAGGGAGAGGGAGAGAGAGAATCTTAAGTAGGCTCCATGCCGAGTGCGGAGCCCAGTGTGGGGCTCAAGATCATGACCTGAGCCGAAATTAAGAGTCAGATGCTTAACCCACTGAGCCACCCAGGTGCACTGAGCAAGTGAATTTATTTGTAATCAGTCGTTTGTTTTTGTTTTTTTTAAAGACTTATTTATTTGAGAGAAAGCGAGTGAGCAAGGCACAGGGAGAGGGAGAAACACACTCCCTGCCCAGGGGAGAGCCTGATGTGGGGCTTGATCCCAGGTCCCTGGGATCATGACCCAAGCTGAAGGAAGGTGGACACTCAACAACTGAGCCACCCAGGTGCCCCTTGTACTCAGTCATTTAATGTGCCTACAGTAGTGTACTAAAACTCCTTAAAACATTGGTTTGGATATTGCCAGTGAGAACTGTCATATGCTGCTGTTAGGAGTGGAAATTAGTACAAGCACTCTCAAGAAGTAGTTTGTTCATTTCTAGGGAATGGAAATGAACTATGGCTCATTAACTCTACCTCTTAAACATATACCCTAGAGGATTGGTACATAAGAGGACAGGGATAAGCATGTTTATTGCACTATTTGAAATACTGAGAAACTGGAAACAACCTAAATATATTTTAATAGAAAAATNTTGGGCACCTGGGTGGCTCAGTGGGTTAAAGCCTCTGCTTTCGGCTCAGGTCATGATCTCAGCGTCCTGGGATCGAGGCCCGCATCGGGCTCTCTGCTCAGCAGGGAGCCTGCTTCCTCCTCTCCCTGTCTCTCTGCCTGCCTCTCTGCCTACTTGTAATCTCTCTCTCTCTGTGTCAAATAAATAAATAAAATCTTTAAAAAAAAAAAAGAAAAATAGTTGAATAAAATATAGGGTGATAAAGGATACTATATAGAAGTAAAAGTGAATGAACTAGATCTCTATATACCAATATAGATTTCAAAAGCAATATAAAATTTTAAAATAATACAAATAAAATAGGAACAATAGAAAAACATGTACTAGAAAGATACTCACTGAATATATTATAGCGGTTTCTAAAAAGGAGAGGAGTATTAGAATGGGAAGAAGCACTGGAATGGAAAGAAGCACGAAAAAAGGAACTTTTGTTAGATTGTAGGAACTCTGTTAGATGGTAATTTATAAAAAACAATTTTTTGAAAAGATTTTATTCATTTGAGAGAGTGAGTGCACAAGCAGGGGGAGCCACAGAGGGAGAAGGGGAAGCAGACTCTGCCGAGCAAGAGCCCAATGTGGGTATTGATCCCAGGACCCAGGATCATGACATGAGCTGAAGGCAGATGCTTAACCAACTGAGCCACCCAGGTGTCTCAAAAAAAAAAAGAGAGAGAGAGAAATATCTTACACACATTTTGATTTGCTGTATTTTCAGATCCTTTTAAGTTATAAACCAGTCATTTGTTTCAAAGAAAATGGATGTGTTACTAAATGTTACTAAATGCCACATTTGTAATCTCATGTATCGGTTCCCATGATGCAATCATTTGTTAAATAAAAACTCACTTCAGAAAAGGGACACCCAACAATGAACAAGTTATATCAGATTTCAATACAATTGGGTTAAATGGTTTTTTTTTCTCATTATTGAAATCATGTTTATAATAGTATATATTTTAAAAACCATTTATTTAAAACCATTTATTTAAACTAAATTCTCCCTAATTAAAATTTCTTTCCATAGTGCAGTATTTCACTGGTTATAAGCATCAGTACCATGAGATGGCAAATAAAGGATTCACAGCCCTAAAATTCTGAGAAACACTAAAGTCTATACCCCCCTCTTAGAAAGTCACATGTACATTAAGATGCTAAAGGTACTAAGAAGTCATATAGTAATATTTCTCAGATTTATTTGATCACAATCCACTTTTTCATGTATCAGTAACAGCAAGATCTGGGAAACGTTTAGTATTCTAGTATATAATGTCTAGTACATTTACAAATAATTATTTCTATTTTAAAGCAGGACAAAAGGAGCAAGCTGTGGAATGGTATAAGAAAGGTATTGAAGAACTAGAAAAAGGAATAGCTGTCATAGTTACAGGACAAGGTAAGACTATATTTACGTTTGTTTCGTGGCCATCCCAAATTATATTTACATGATTGCCCTAACTTCAGATACAGCTATCTTACTAAAAGTATTTGACAGATTTTGAAATGTTATTAACATTTATAGATTTACAGTTAATGCTTTATTACCTATGCTAAAATTGAAGTTAAAACTTGATTTCCAGGTAGCAGTCAGGTGAAAACCAGTATATTACTTCTGTTGTCCTTGAACCCACTGTTGGTGATGTTTTAGCCTCATTTTTAGCTCTGTTTTGAAACTTGAAACTTGGTCCTTCCCTCATTGTTGAGGAAGGGAAGGAGTGGTTAATCAGACTCTCTTCTGTGTTTGTGGGTAATGCTTGACTGCATGTTAGAATATGAGCTATAAATGTTTTACTTTGATTCACACTTGGCTTTTTAAAACCAAAGAGGTTATTTCTCTACTTTATCACCTAAAATTAAAAATTAGAATCAAATAATATCTTAAGTATATAGGTAACATTTATTGCACACTGTGCTATGTGCCCAAACATCATTATGTGTGCTTCACATGTGTTATCATTTTTTTTTTTTTTTTAAAGATTTTATTTATTTATTTGACACACAGAGAGAGATCACAAGTAGGCAGAGAGGAAGGCAGAGAGAGAGAGGAGGAAGCAGGCTCCCTGCCGAGCAGGGAGCCCGATGCGGGCCTCGATCCCAGGATCCTGAGATCATGACCTGAGCCGAAGGCAGAGGCTTTAACCCACTGAGCCACCCAGGCGCCCCATGTGTTATCATTTTTAATTTTCACAACCCCACACTCTGAGACTGCTGCTATTATCCTGACTTTTCACATAAATAACCTTAAGTACAAAGAATTTCGGTAACTTGCCTGAGGTCTCATAGCTAGTAGGTGGTAAATACAGTCAGGATTGAGCCCAGGCAATCTGACTTCAGAGCCTGAATTTTTAAATATGATGCTGTGTCTATTGTGTAGTATGTGGGTACTACTGTTGTTTTTTTTT
>LNAC01000024.1:2560069-2594022 GCA_002007465.1 Ailurus styani | reverse complement strand
AAAAAAATCTTTAAAAAAAAAAAAAAAAGATTTTATTCATTTATTTGACAGAGATCACAAGGAGGCAGAGAGGCAGGCAGAGAGAGAGGGGGAAGCAGGCTCCCTGCCGAGCAGAGAGCCTGATGCGGGACTCGATCCTAGGACCCTGAGATCATGACCTGAGCCGAAGGCAGAGGCTTTAACCCTCTGAGCCACCCAGGCGCCCTGTGGGTACTACTGTTAAATAAAGTATTTCAGTTTATCACAGCTAAAATAAATTCAGAAGCAAAAGTTGTATAGGTTGAGAATCTTACCACTATGGATCAGTCCACCCAGTGGATGTTTGTTGTCTGGTCGGCTGACTGTACTACTTGTATCAGCTAATCTCTAATAATTACAATGTATCTACTATTTGCCAGGTTTTTTCCTCTCCCCTTTTTCTTTTAAGTGCTTCTCTAGCTTCTGATGTCCTGCACGAAAGAGCAGAATAGAACAATGTGGGAGGTTAGGCCTTTGAGACTTTTCATGAGTTTATGAGTATGACTTTATGAATTGTGTGTATACAATGTATTTGTTGTTCTTTGTCAATTGCATGGAGGAAGAGCTAGAAGAAAATGAATTAATAAGAAAAATAGTATCTCATTGAATCGAGTATGCCTTTAATTGTACCACTAAGAGAAAAAATAGTGTCCGTTGAACTATGACACATTCTCTTCCTATCACTTGGAATTTGACTTTTACTTTATTGTATGTATTGTCTTCATTCTATTTAGACATAGCTATAACAGCAGTATTAACATCAAGGGCAAAATTTGTTTTTGCACAGGCAGTGACAGACTGTGGTATGAGTGCAGCCTGGCTGATAGCTTTAGTAAGTTGGTACTGGTTATAAAACACATCTCTTGGGGCACCTGGGTGGCTTAGTCGGTTGAGTGTCCAACTCTTGATTTCGGCTCAGGTCATGATCTCCGGACTGTGAAGTCAAGCCCTGCCTCAGGCTCTGCCCTGGTCGTGGAGACTGCTTAAGATTCTCTCTCTCCCTCTATCCCTCCCACCTCTCACTCTCAGAAACACACACACACACACACACACCTCAATTTCAGAGATTTTTTAATGTAGGGGGGAAAATCCATGGAATAACATGTGAAACCCATTAAATACCACAGTAAATCTGAAGCCATCATAAGGAACTGTAACTGATTTTTTAAACTTTGTAATGTCTGTGACTCCCAGGGCACCTGGATGGCTCAGTTGCTTAAGCATCCGATTCTTGATTTCAGTTCAGGTCATGATGTCAGGGTTGTGAAATCAAACCCCACATTGGCTTTGTACTCAGCAGGGAGTCTGCTTTTCTCCCTCCGTCTGCCCCTCCACTCTCTCTCTCAAATAAATAAATGAATCTTAGGGCGACTGGGTGGCTCAGTGTGTTAAAGCCTCTGCTTTCGGCTCAGGTCATGATCTCAAGGTCCTGGGATCGAGGCCCGCATAGGGCTCTCTGCTCAGCAGGGAGCCTGCTTCCCCCTCTCTCTCCGCCTGCCTCTCTGCCTCCTTGTGATCTCTCTCCCGCTGTGAAATAAATAAATAAAATCTTTAAAAAATAAAAAATAAAAATAAATGAATCTTAAAAAAAAAAAAAGACTATGACTCCCCATGAGATTAGTTGGGATAACATTTTATCTTGAAGTAACATTAGTAGGGAAACATAGATGTTTTAATTTTTTTTCCTCTTTGTTCTTTCAGGTGAACAGTGTGAAAGAGCTAGACGCCTTCAAGCTAAAATGATGACTAATTTGGTTATGGCCAAGGACCGTTTACAACTTCTAGGTATCAATTAATGAATTTTATAACTGGAATAAGATGTATTTGAAATGTGTGTTCAGTGAAACTTTAAATGTAGATGGAAATAGATCAGTAATCTTGAAAATGTGTTCTAGGCTTTTTTTCTAGCTGACAGAAAATTTCTAACATATACAAAATAGAGTGTAATGGATTAATTATCCATCACTCAGCTCTAATAATTATCAACTCATAGTCAGTCTTGATTTATCTGTACTCAAGGGCTGGCAAATTACAGCTCATAGACTAAACCCAGTTTTCTGCCTATTTTTGTAAGATGGCACACAGCTACTGATTCCTCTATTATTGTTTGGATGCTTTCAAGCTACAGTGACAGCAGAGTTGAATAGTTGATACAGAGATTGTACAGTCTTCAGAGCCTTTTAATATATAACTTTTAAAAATATTTTAGTATTTACTATCTGGCTTTTTACAGAAAAGAGTTTGCCAACCCCAAAAAATCCCTGCCTACTCACGCCCACTCCATATTATGTTGAAACAAATTCTTGACATCTTTTTATTTCATTTACAAGTATTTCATATTGTATCTCTAAAAGATAAAGGTGCTTGGGCGCCTGGGTGGCTCAGTGGGTTAAAGCCTCTGCCTTCGGCTCAGGTCATGATCTCAGGGTCCTGGGATCGAGGCCCTTATCGGGCTCCCTGCTCGGCGGGGAGCCTGCTTCCTCCTCTCTCTCTGCCTGCCTCTCTGCCTACTTGTGATCTCTCTCTCTGTCAAAAAAATAAATAAAATCTTAAAAAAAAAAAAAAGATAAAGATGCTTCAAAAATAAAATTACCAGGACACCTAGGTGGCTCAGTCGGTTAAGCACCTGTCTTTGGCTCAGATCCTGATCTCAGGGTCTAGGGATCAAGTCCCACATCAGGCTCCTTGCTCAATGGGGAGCCTGCTTCTCTGCCTCAGGGAGAGCCTATGTGTGCTCTCTCTCTTTCTCTCTGACAAATAAAATCTTAAAAATAAAAAGTAAAATTACCAAAATGCCATTATCACATCTAAAAAATAACCAATAATTTCTCTTAATAGTAACAAAAAATTATGGCCAAAGAAATGATGGTGTTCAAATATAGTTTACATATGATATATAATGTAATATATAATAAATATTATAATGTATAGTCACTATCTCAAAATGTAATAATTCTTACTATTCTTTTTTCTTTTTATTTTTTAGAGAGTTTTATTGAGCTATAAGTCATACATGTACAATTCATCTATTTAAATGTATAATTCAGTAGTTTTTGTTATATTCATAGGTATGTGCAACCATCACTACAGTTGATTTTTTTTTTAATATTTTGTTTATTTATTTATTTATTTGACAGAGATCACAAGTAGGCTGAGAGGCAGGCAGAGAGAGAGGAGGAAGCAGGCTCCCTGCCGAGCAGGGAGCCCGATGCGGGCCTCGATCCCAGGACCCTGAGATCATGACCTGAGCCTAAGGCAGAGGCTTTAACCCACTGAGCCACCCAGGCGCCTTTCTATAGTTGATTTTTTTTTTTTTTTAAAGATTTTATTTATTCATTTGACACAGAGAGAGATTACAAGTAGGCAGAGAGGCAGACAGAGAGAGAGGAGAGAGGAGGAAGCAGGCTCCCTGCTGAGCAGAGAGCCCAACGTGGGCCTCGATCCCAGGACCCTGGGATCATGACCTGAGCCGAAGGCAGCGGCTTTAACCCACTGAGCCACCCAGGCGCCCTCTATAGTTGATTTTAAAACATTTTTACTACCACAAAAAGAAACCCTATATGCTTTAGTTATCACCCCATCCCCCCACCATCTCATCCCACCCACAGTCCCAGGCAGTCTTCTATATATAGGACCATACAATATGTGGGCTTTTGCGACTGGCTTTCACTTAGCGTAAAATTTCAAGGTACATCCCTGGTGTAATATGTATCAGTAGTTCAGTCCTTTTTTGTGGCAGAATAATATTCCATGGTATGACTATACCACATTTTGTTTATCCATCCATAAGTCGATGGACATTTGGGTTGTTTCCACCTTTTGGCTATTGTACCATATTGCCTTGTACTGAATAGAATTGCTCTGAATAGTCAGGTACTTGTATTTATTTGATTAACTGTTTTCAATTCTTTAGAGTGAAATTGCTGGATTTTTTTTTTATTAACGTATAATGTATTATTTGCTTCATGGGTGCAGGATAGTCAATATCTCAAAATTTAGTAATTCTTCCTATTTTTCTAATAATTTTTTGCACCAGAATCTCAAGAAGATTCATATGATGTTTCTTTTAATATATAAGTTCGTTTGTTTTTTTCTTGTAATGTATTTGTTGATGAACCAGATCTTTGACATATAGTGGTTTCCTGCAATCTGTCTTTTGCTCTATGCATCTCCATGATATCTTTTAATATGTTCTTCTGTTCTCCCTGTAAGTTGATAGTTGAATATAAACCCTTGATTGGATTGAAAGTTGATTTTTATTTTTTAATAATTAGACTACTTCATAGGTGGTTGTGTGTCAGTAGTTCTCACATCTTGTGATGTTAATAGCAGTTGATGACTGATGCCTAGTGACATAATTATGTCATTCTTTCTGCATTTATCAGCTGGAATAGGTTTACAAAGAGAAGCTTTTCATCTTCTATTTGAAGGCTTAGGTTTTAATAATATTTTTTACGGTAAATCTACCTCTAAGACAAAGTGGAATTAAAACCCGCCCTTCTTGGGTGGTTCTCTACTATAACTTGATGGGATAGAAATAAATATTTGGGAAACGGGCAGACCTTATATATTTATTGCTCTGTGATTTGTGGTAAGTTATTTAGCATGTTTGAGCCTTTTCATCTCATTTATAATATGCTAATAGATAATATTTATTTCACCATATGTAACCATTGAATTATTAAAGGAACCTAATCATAGTAAGTACTCAAAAATGCTGGGTTTTATTCCCCTCCTTATCTTGCTTTTGTGGGAAAATGTATTTACACATGCATACATAAATATTCATTCACATATTTATTCATTTTCATTCATTCATTCATTCATTCTTATATGGTCCATTGTGTTTGTAAGTTTTTTGCCCCTGGTGAAAAGAAATCCTTTAATGTTTTTAGGTGGCTGACAAGGCAGTGTTCCCCTGGCTTTTGTGGCTGACAGAGTTCGCCTTCTTAGTCCCACATGAAGATTATTACTGTATCAGATAAAATTAATTATTGTGTCAGAGGTTATTGTAGTAAAATAATTCATTGTTCTACTTGGTACTTTCTGTGTGTTTTAGCTGTAATGCCTTTCACTGTACATATATATGATGCGAGTTAAGATTGATTATGGAACATTTTGTAGCATGTTTCAAATTGAATAATTAGTAACCAGTTATCTTTTGAAGATGTGATATGATAAATTGTTGGAAGCATCTTTNTTGAATAATTAGTAACCAGTTATCTTTTGAAGATGTGATATGATAAATTGTTGGAAGCATCTCATTAATTATAGACTTGTCTTTAAATGTACCTTTGTCATTGTTTTTATCTGTGTTATTAAAGGAGAGGCCAAAAAGAGGATATATGACATGAAGCTAGGCATTAAAAGAATGGATATTTTGGATGTTATCTGTTGTCATCCTCAAAAGTGCTATGTGTCCATTGAAAGATGTTACTTTAGGGCGCCTGGGTGGCTCAGTGGGTTAAAGCCGCTGCCTTCGGCTCAGGTCATGATCCCAGGGTCCTGGGATCGAGGCCCACATCGGGCTCTCTGCTCGGCAGGGAGCCTGCTTCCTCCTCTCTCCTCTCTCTCTGCCTGCCTCTCTGCCTACTTGTAATCTCTCTCTNAAAAGAAAAAAAAAAAAAAAAAAAAAAAAAAAAGATGTTACTTTAAAAAAGAAGTGGAGTAGAAGGCATCAGCATATTCCTGTCTGCTGAGAACTCAGAAAGTCTATAAGTATATATACCAAAGACAGTAAAAAAAGAACTGCATACAAGTACATAGTAGAACATATTTGTGTACAGTGTGTTAGTTAAGAAGTGGAGTTTTTCAGAGGTGGCACACCAAATAGTTGGCTAACTAGTTTGGAGGTTTGAGAGGATGCAGACTGATAAAATGGAAAGAGTTCCTATATGTTACATATCTTCAAGTTAGTAATCATAAACCTTCAAGCAAAGCTTAGCTATAAAACCTACTATAGATAAAAAGATAATTTTGGCATATGTGGAGGTTACCCTTTTGTTAAAAAATAAATAACTTCATCCAGCATCCATTTATTAAGTCCTTACTGTGAACCAGGTACCCTGCCAAGGATACTGCCTTAAAATTATTTGGTAATTCAGCAAATAATTTATTAGGTGATTACCATGTTCTGGGCACTTAGGATATAGACAAGGATTCCTCCTTCATAGAGTTTTTACTCAAACAGGGGGAAGACTGACAGGAGGGAATAAACATAAAAAATAAGTTATACAAAATGTCGGAAGGTGATAAATACATGAAGAAAAGAAAAAGTAAAATGTAGTAGTGGGTATTAGGAATGGATGGGAGGTGGTTTGGGCTTTTAGTTTTAAATAGCATGGTCAGATATGCCTCTTCGAAAAGATGACATGAGTTATCCATGCAGATACCTGGGAAAAGAATGGTCCAGAGAGAAGTAAGAGCCGATGTAAACACTTAGGAAAACATAACTGTTGTGTTTGAGAAAGAGCAAAGAGGACAGTGTGTCCCAGCAAGGGGAGGATGGGAGAGATGAGGTCAGAGAACTAACGGGGCAGGGAGGGTTCAATACAACACACAGGGCCTTATTGGCCACCATGAATATTTGAGCTTTTACCATCTGTGAAATGGAGAGCATTTATAAGGATTTTTAGGAAAGGAATGACATAACCTGACTTAAGTTTTGTTTCTTTTTTCAACGGATTTATTTGTTTTAGAGAGAGAGAACATGAGCGAGGGGAAGGACAGAGGGAAAGGGAGAGAAGCAGACTCCCCACTGATCACAGAACCCCCGTGGGGCTCAATCCCATGACCCTCAGTATCATAACCTGAGCCAAAATGAAGAGTTGGCCACCCAACCAACTGAGCCACCCAGGCACCCCCTGAATTAAATTTTAAAAAGATCACGTTGCTGATAGACTCCAGGAGTAGAGCCAGGGAGAACAAATAGGACCACTGTTGAATTACAGTAAACTAGGAGAAAAATGATGGAAGGCTTGGACTAGGGTAACATGAAGAGAAATTGTAAAAAGTGGTCGGATTATGATTATGTTTGAAGGTTGACCAAACAGATTTACAGATAGATTGGATATAATGTTGCTCTCTTAAGGCGCTCATGATATATTGGGGGAGGCAGACACATGAATAGATAAATCTTCTTCACTGAAGATGGAGAGATGATATTTTTAGGGAGATATGGAAATATTTTATAGGATGATAAAATAGGTGTCTGAGAAATATTCCTGGAAGAAATGAAACCTTTAAAACTTTAAAAAAGATAAAACTTTAAAGAATGGGAGAAAAGACATTTCAGGAAGAAGTTACAGCATGAACAAAAACTCAGGGTAAGAAATAGCATGGCAGGTAGGGAAAGGTGCTGGTGCAAAAGTGAATTTGGGATTGCTTAGTATGTAGAAGAGAGGTAGACAGATCATGGAGGGCCTTAACGTTACATAAAGAGGCTTGAACATTCATGTGTGGGCAATGGGAAGCTGCTAAAGGGTTTTAAATGGAAGAGTTATATGGTAAGATTTTGCTTTTAAGTAGATGACTCAGATGGTTGTGTGGGGTTTACATGTGAAGGGATCAAGAAGCAAGGTGGTGGTTTTATTTTAAATCATTAATGAATCTATAAACCTTTAGTGCTTGCAAAAGGAAGCATTAAACTAAATTTATTTTCTTTAACAAAAATGAGTTGGAGCAGGTTCACATTAGCAGTATAACTATTGCTGTGTTATATGTGTGTTTCCACACATATAAATCTAAATCCTACACACAAAAACAACTTCTGTGGCTTTTTAGTCCCAGTTATTAGTTATCAAAACCAAGAATTTAGTTTATTTTCATTATGTAGTGAATGTTTATGTGATCTTTTTCTTACATTTCATTGAAGAGAGAGTTAATTGATAAAGAAGACATTTATAAATCATTTTTTTTCTAAGTTATGTCTATTACCAATATAAATGGTTTCTTTCTCAGTATGGTGAAGAGTATTATCATTGAGAAAAATCAGATGACCTATCTGTTAACTAACAACAACAACGAAAAGCTCCAAGATATATTGTATCAGCCAGTTCTAGGATACAAAAGCTGTTCAGTACTTTGTGCTTTGTGCAGAAAGGTTAGCTGCTATTTAACCTGTCCCAAAGGCATATGTGGTTGTACCATAAACCAAGCATGGCGCCTGCTTGTCTGACCTTAGAAATGAAAGTTTAGGAGAGTTAGTATATATGTGCTACATTTTTGCATGTATTCATTGACTTCCCAGTACCAAAGAAAAGAATCAATATGACAACTTGGAGTACTGCAACAAAATAAATATGGTAAACATTGGGTCCCTATTATGGATACGGGCACAGAACAGGTACTCTATGAATATTATTTTATTTAATCCTTGACACCCTCGGAAAACTGAGGTTCAAGTAAGTTCATACTAGTAAGTGGTGGAGCAGGGTGTTAAGTAGCAGTATGGATGACTTGAATGGGGAAAGGAGTGTAGCAGTAATGTAGAGGGGCAAGAGCTCAAACTGCTACCCTCTTGGGCTTCAGGTGCTAGACATAGAGACCTGGATCTTGAGAGGATTTGTTATTTAAAGTGAGGGTAGAGTTGAAATGATCCTCTTAAATCTTTGATTAATTTTAGAAATAGGTAATAAAAGGACATGCTACAACCTTTTTAAAGTTTAAGTATGGAAAGTATCCATCCCATACTATGTCCCAGCCACTCATTTATCCTCCCCAGAGGCAGCTGCTATTACATTAATTATTCTGGGTCCTTTTTATGGATAACCTTCATGTATACAAGTGTGCACAAGTGCGTATTTAAATAAATGATACTGATCTGAAGCATGCTAATTTCCTTTTGCTCTATTGCCTTTATTTTTTGCCTGACATACATTAACATGTAGCTAATTATGGCATTTCTTAGACATTCCTTATAGTTTCCCTCTGTGTCATTTTTTAAGTGTTGTTTTACTTTCCTGAAATGTCTTCTTTTTATCTTTTCAAATCCTACCCAATTCACAGCCTACTTTTTCTGTAAAGACTTTTTAACTTTCTTTTGTGCTATACAGTCTTTTTTAAAAAATATATTTGTGTGTAAGTGGCCAACCATATCTAATAAGCATCTGGGTGATAAAAAAAAACTATGTTCATTTTTTTGTCTTCATGCTGTTCTGCCTACATGATGATGTAGATATGTTAGATACTCAGAAAATATTTGCTGGTGATAGTAGCGATATGAAATTGCCTTGGGTACCATACCTGAATAAAGCATATTTTGAACATAGCCAGTCAGTGAATTTCTGTTGCTATTTTAATGTCTGAGTTTTTACTAACTATATTTTTAAGAAAATTTTATGTAAATACCAAATCTCTTCATCTTCTAACACCCTGAATTATTTTTTATTTTCACATGGACATCTTATTTTTTCATTATGTACTTTTTTCTTTTTGTTTATTTTATTCTTTTCTACCCCCCTTTGTTGCATAGAGAAGCTGCAACCAGTTTTGCAATTTTCCAAGTCACAAACGGATGTCTATAATGACAGTACTAACTTGACATGCCGCAACGGACATCTCCAGTCAGGTGGGTTTAGGTTAACTAACAGGTAAAATAATAAAGCTTGCATGCAGAGTAGAGTCCTGCATAACCTGATAATGTTGGTTTGATTTTATAATGGTGGATTTGGTTGGTTTTTGTTTTTACAGGGCTATGTGGAAAATACAGTGTCCCTATCATTCGTGGTGTATAAATATATAACAGATATAACCATTCTCTGTGTGCTTTATTTCTTATTTTGCAACCTCCCATTTTTGGGATTATAAAATATAAAGGTTCATATTTTCTAAATTATTAACATATTCTTTTGTTCTTATTATATTTTCAACATTTGTGGTTTTTTTCATGCATACCTGTACCAAGTTTTTATGAAGTAGTGTTTTTTAAGGCAGAATTTTTTTTTTTTAAGATTTTATTTCTTTGACAGAGAGGGAGAAAACAAGCAGGGAGAGCAGCAGGCAGATAGAGAGGGAGCGTGGGGAGCCCGATGTGGGGCTCAATCCCAGGACCCTGGATCACGACCTGAGCCGAAGGCATTCACTTAACCAACTGAGTCACCCAGGCGCCCCAGGGCAGAAATTTTAATTCCTCTTTGTTATATACCAATTTTAATTGCACAGCAATTTTCATATATACCACACATGATTGTTTTACCATAGTACCTGTTAGGAAAAATTTAAGGCTGAGTTCACATAGTGAGGAGAAACATTAGAATACTATTTTAATATATGTGCTGCTGAAGTGAGAATACTCACTGAAGTTAGAATACTGTTAATTTACTGTGGATCAAATTTGTTTTCCATGAACTTTTGGGTATCAATTCTTACAGAAGATTGCATGCTTTTTTATTTTGTTTGGATGCAGTGGGCGGAATCTTCATTTCCTAAGTTCTCTTATTGATAATTTTTGCAGCCTTAGTTTCATGTTTAGCGCTTAAATTTTATTAAAGTAAATATTGCTTTGCCTTGTTCAATTTGTAACATAAAAACCTTAGTTTAGACTATAAGACACCTGCCTTCTTTATTCATGTGTAATTCAAAACTTTCAAGACTTCGATAGAAAAGAATTATGGTAAGTGGATTTCTGTGGACTGGAGACAATAGGTCATCAAATCTTTCCCTTCTCTTAAGAAGTTCTTTGGTTTGGTCTTCAAGTACAGAGCCCTATGTCATTGACTATATTCCTTTTCCTATTCCTTCCTGTACATGATTTAAAACACCATTTCTAATATAGAAATAAATATTTTGCCTGTTTCTCTTAGGACAGATATGAAGAGCTGATATTTGCATAAGGAACTTTTTAAAAAAGTAATAATGCACCACATGTAAATAATTAAGTTTCTAAGATATAAATTTGAGATCCTAATAATCCTACCAAGGTAAATAGCAAAAATTTCTAGCCCTAAAGAGCTGGTATGCCTTTCCTTTGTCATCTTGCTTATCTTCCACTTCATTCCACATACGAGGTCCCATGGTTTTTTTTGCAATGCAAAACTTTCTCTTCTTGGGACCTATGTTAAAAAAATCAACCTATCTTATTTTAAATCCCTAGTAACCTGTCTGTTCTATTCTGTTTTCTTGTTGGCGGGGGTGGGCGGGGAACATACTGACTGCACAGCTAATTTTTGCAGTACTGGTAGTTGATACCCATTGAGCCTTAGTCAGTGAGCTGGCTTACTCGGGCCTGTTGTACTAGTGTCATCCACTTCTGGAATATTTTGTGATATTTCATTTGGATGAGTTACTTCATCTTTCTTAGGAAATAGTTATGACAAAATCCACTTACTACTTCATTGGTATCTACAATGTCCAGTTTTCAACTCAAAATTACTAGACATGCAAAGAATTAAGAAAGT
This sequence comes from Ailurus styani, assembly GCA_002007465.1. Taxonomy (NCBI): domain Eukaryota; kingdom Metazoa; phylum Chordata; class Mammalia; order Carnivora; family Ailuridae; genus Ailurus; species Ailurus styani. The sequence continues at coordinate 2,582,608 of LNAC01000024.1, read as the reverse complement.
GTGACCTCTGTTCAAGAAAAGAATTAGTCATTAGAAGCTGACTCTTGACTGGGCCCAGATGCTGATGTAGCAAAGACTTCAAAACAAGTATTATAAATGTGGTCAAAGAATTAAAAGAAAATAGGGCATCAGTTAACAAACCTGCAATCCTAGCACATAACCTAAACTACACAATAGAAAGAATGGAAATTCTAAAGTTGAAAAGTACAGTTGCTGAAATAAAAATATTTACTAGGTAACTTCAACAGCAGATTGGAGATATCAAATGACTTTGAACCTTCAGTGACCTTGAACCTAGAACAGTAGAAATTACCAAATCAGGTGACTCCTACACTGTCAGAAAGCAGATTAGTGATTGCCTAGGGCCAGGGGCAATAAGGGATGGAGTGCAAATGAGTACAAGAAAAATTTTGACTATGATGGAAACGTTTCATATCTTGATTTTAGTGGCTATTTCATCTTTAAATACATCTTTATAAACTCATCAAATTATGCATTTTAAATGGATGCAATTTATTTTTCGTGGGCTGCACATTAAAGGGTTGATGAAAAAAATACTGAGAGGCTTGTAAAGAAAACTAGTATTCCTCTTCTCATCTCTTCCTTCTCTCTTCCTGCCTTCACCCCTAGGCTGGCTCCTCATACAATGTCTAACTCTTCTTGCTAGTTTTTCTTTTTTTTCCTACTGTATTTCCAGATATTATGCTTATATTGCTATTACTGATTGAACAGTTTTTGATGAGTATTGATTTCTTTTTCAGCTGAAAGAAGGTTTAATTTTTATGCCAGCATTACTCTTCTTCTCCTGATATATATATATATATCACCACTTTTAGTTATGCTGAAAAATCAAATTTAACATTATTATGACTTAGTATTATTTACCCAAAACCAAATAGTATATTTTAATTTTTCTTTTTTTTTTTTAGTCTTTCCTTCCCACAGATTCCTTATTTCTTTCTGTTTGCTTTTTAACTAAAAGACCTTCTTTCGTAGTCCTTTCAATGAAAGTTGGTAGATAGTAAACTTTCTTAGTCTTTCTAATGTCTGAAATACCCTCATTCTTACAGGACAGGTTACCAGGATATAAAATTGATAAAGGTTAACACTTTTTTTCTTCCTACTGCATTTTGAACATACTCCATTGCCTACTGACTTTTGGGTTTTTTGTTTGTTTGTTTTAAGATTTTATTTGTCAGAGAGAGAGCACAGGCAGGCAGAGTGGCAGGCAGAGGCAGAGAGAGAAGCAGGTTCCCCTCTGAGCAAGGAGCCCAATGCGGGATTCCATCCCAGGACCGTGGGATCATGACCTGAGCTGAAGGCAGCCGCTTAACCAACTGAGCCACCCAGACGTCCGAACTTTTGTTATTTTTAATGAGAAGTCTCCTATCATTCTCATAGTTCCGTGTGGAAATTCCTGTTCACTTATAGTCTCAGAACTGTATGTTTACTGTCTGAAGAAATTCTCTTCCACTTTCCTTTTTTTCCTCTGAAATGAATGATCTTTATCTTCAGCCTAGACAGATTTTGCTCATTTTCATGTCTTTGCTTTTGCTTATTGTTACTCCCTTTTCTAGATTGTTTTCTTACTTTGTCCTTTAGGGTTGTTATCCACCAGTTCCTTAAACATATGGTTCAGAACTTTACATTTATTTATGGGGAAAAAATCTTGATCACCTTGCTCTACTCTGAAGTTCTCTTCCTTTGAGTTCCCTTAAAACACTGATATGGAGTATATACAAATATTCGAAGCAGTGAGATTTGAACATTTGAAAGCTTATAATTTATGTAGAAGTGCAATATAAGTAGATCAGGTAACCTTTTAGGCTTAATTGGTGATGTTTCATATGTGTTTATTTACGTATATACAGCACATAGAATACCTGGCATGTTAAAACCCACAACTTTATACCCTTTAAATTAAAAATTGATTATTTCTAGAAACTTTTTTGGTGGACACAGACTGTGGAATTTCATACTATTTTATGGTCTTAACAGTTTGGAACCAAGGTAATGCAGTGTTTTGCCCCCCAACTCTGTAACAATATAATTCTAAAGGCTTTACTGCATTTTGTTTCTTGAATATTTGGCAACTTCATTTGAGAATTTTTTTATATCATCCTCCAGTCTCTGCAAATGAAAGTGTTTCTTCTTATTACAATTACATATTCCTTATAAGAAAGTAGACTATAGTCAGGAAAAGAAAAAACTAAATAACCATAATCTTGTCTACCAAGTGACAATCCCAATGAACATCCTAGTAGATATTCTAATTGAAATCTTATTTTGAAATATTGCTAATGTAAAAAAAAAGTATTAGCTTAGTTTTACAAATTTGTATCCATCTTTATTTTATAATGTTTAGCCACAGTTTTCTAACTATGATGATTTTACTTTTTTTTTGATAGAAAGTGGAGCTGTTCCAAAAAGAAAAGATCCGTTAACACACACTAGTAATTCACTGCCTCGTTCAAAAACGGTTATGAAGACTGGATCCACAGGTCTGTCAGGACACCACAGAGCACCTAGTTGTAGTGGCTTATCCATGGTTTCTGGAGTGAGACAGGGACCTGGTCCCGCAGCTGGAACGCATAAGGTATTTAAAGACGGTGACTTTAATTGTTGTGCTTTTGCAAATAGATTTTGAACATGCTATGCTTGCCGAAGATTATTGCAAGTACTTTATAATATCTTGGAGAATTGATAAGTTTCTACAGAGTTGAGTGTAGTTTTCTGTTTTTTAAATCTACAAGGACAACTTGAGATTAAAAAGCAAATCTTATTTTAACTTCCTTTGGACCTAATTAGGTATTTTGTAGTAAGTCGCTTGTCTAGTCTATTTTATATAATGCGTATAATTTTAAATTTGTTTTTCTTTTAATTGTTTAAATTTGCGTAAATGTTTTACAACATTAAACATAGTTCTTTACAATTCTAACAATCAAAATTGTATGACTGAATTGTCATAGGGTCTTTTTATTTTATGGTACCTAAATCTGTCTCGTTGGAATGCTCTATAAACACACTTCATGTGTTTTTTCAAATGTAGTTTTGTAGTGAATACCATTTTACCTTGGAGTAAATACACAGTTTTGGGTTTTTTTATATCCTTTTTCCTATTTTTAAACTTTTAATTCTGTGAACTCTAAGGTTAACTCTCTTATGGAAAGTTTTAATGTTAGATCATATTTTTACATTACAATTTTGTGTCCTTTAAGAGTACACCAAAAACAAATAGAACGAATAAACCTTCTACCCCTACAACTGCTGCTCGTAAAAAGAAAGATTTGAAGAATTTTAGGAATGTGGACAGCAACCTTGCTAACCTTATAATGAACGAAATTGTGGACAAGTAAGTTTTGCCATCTAAAGTGTTTTATTTAATAGTTTTTAGTTTTGAATTTATTTATACAATATATCATGAATAAAATAGATAAAACCTCATGTAATGTACATATTTAATTTTATGATGGTTTTTGGTTACTGTAAATATAGAAAGCCATTGTTTTAGTGATTTGATTATAATTTCACAGTTAACATAAAAATAATTTTAGTTCATAGAGTTTAGACTTCATATTATAACTGAAGCACATTTTGTGGAGCTAACTGAAATTCTATTTCATAGTGGAACAGCTGTTAAATTTGATGATATAGCTGGGCAAGAGTTGGCAAAACAAGCCTTGCAAGAAATTGTTATTCTTCCTTCTCTGAGGCCTGAGGTAAGCACTCAATTTATCATTTTCCTGTAACATCATTTATTACTGAATCCTTATTAGCAGTAAAGAAATGTGTGTGTGTGCTAGAATGATTAATTCATAAAACAGATTCAATTTTTTAAAAGATTTTATTTATTTATTTATTTGACAGAGAGAGGGAGATCACAAGTAGGCTGAGAGGCAGGCAGAGAGAGGAGGAAACAGGCCCCCTGCTGAGCAGGGAGCCCAATGCGGGCCTCGATCCCAGGACCCTGAGATCATGACCTGAGCCGAAGGCAGAGGCTTTAATCCACTGAGCCACCCAGGCGCCCCAGATTCAATGTTTTTAAAAGAAAAACACATTAGCAATTGATGTTGACTGGTTATTTAGAAGAGGAGAATGACTATAAACATTCCTAATAACCAATTCATTTTTAACATTAGAGGGAAAAGTAGGTAACAGAAAATAATTTTTACATCAAGGTAAGAGGGATTTAAAATTAAGAGACAGAACTCATACTGGAGAAAAGGGAAGTTAAGATAAAATTATTAAGTTTAAGGCCTTTTTTTTAATCATTGTTGAAATACAGTGTTGTATGAGTTTCAGGTGTATGACATAATGATTTGACAATTCTGTACATTAAGCTGTGCTCACTAAGTATAGTTACCATCTGTCACCATACAATGTTATTGCAATATTTTTGACTATAGTTCCCATGCTGTGCTTTTCATCCCCATGACTTATTTGTAACTGGAAACTTGTACCTCTTAATTCCCTTCACCTATTTTGCTCATCCCCTTAACCCCTTTACCTCTGGCAACCACCAGTTTGCTGTTTTTATGATTGTGTTTCTGTTTTGTTTGCTTCTTCACATCATAACAAGAACAACAAAATGGTAATTATGTGAGGTGAAGAATGTGTTAACCTTATTGTGGTGAATATTTTGCAATTTATGTGTGTATCAAATCATACTGTACACATTAAAATGACACAATGTTATGTCAGTTACATCTCAATAAAACTAGAAAATTTTAAAAACCAAAAAATGCTACAGTAATCAAGAAAATGTGTCTTTGGTGAAAGAATAGACAAATAGATCAATAGAACAGAATAGAGAGCCCAGAAATACAGAGAGGCAAATACTGTCAACTGACAAAGGCACAAAAGCAATTCGATGGAGAAAGGATAGTATTTTCCACAAATGGTGCTGGAACAACTAGACATCTATGTGCAAAAAAATTCTAGACATGTACTTTACACCTTTCACAAAAGTTAATTCAAAATTGGTCACACCTAAATGTAAAAGGCTAACTATAAAACTCATGCAAGAAAACATAGGAGAAAATCTAGGTGATCTTTGGTGTGAGGATGGCTTATTAGATACAACACCAAAAACATGATTCTTGAAAGAAAAAACTGTTAAATTGAACTTCATGAAAATTAAAAACTCAGGGCGCCTGGGTGGCTCAGGTCATAATCCCAGGGTCCTGGGATCGAGTCCCACATTGGGCTCGCTGCTTGGTGGAGAGCCTGCTTCTCCCTCTCCCTGTGCCTGCTGCTCTGCCTACTTGTGCTCTTTCTCTCTCTCTCTCTTTGTCAAATAAATAAATAAAATCTTTTTAAAAAAAAATTAAAAACTTTTCTCTAGGGCGCCTGGGTGGCTCAGTGGGTTAAAGCCTCTGCTTTCGGCTCAGGTCATGATCTTAGCCTCCTGGGATCGAGGCCCGCATCGGGCTCTCTGCTCAGCAGGGAGCCTGCTTCCTCTTCTCCCTGTCTCTCTCTGCCTGCCTCTCTTCCTACTTGTAATTTCTCTCTCTCTGTGTCAAATAAATAAATAAAATCTTTAAAAAAATAAAATAAAAAAAACAAAAACTTTTCTCTGAAAGACATTGATTATTAAGAGAATGAGAAGACAAGCCACAGACAAGAAGAAAATCTTTGCAAAACATTATATGATAAAGGACTGGTATCCAAAAATATACAAAGAACTTTTAAAAACTGAACAATAAGAAAACAAACGACCCAATTAAAATGTGGACAAAAGATGTGAATAAATACCTTACTAAAGAAGATAAACAGATGACAGACAAGCATTTGAAAAAAATGATGCTCAACATCATTCATCATTAGGGAATTGCATGTTAAACAACAGTGAGATTCTACCACACACTAAAATGGCTAAAATCCAAAACACTCTTAGCACCAAATACTGGTGAGGATGTGGAGCAGTGGGGACTCTCACTCATGACTGAGGGAAAAGCAAAATGCTACAGCTGCTTTAGAAGACAGTTTGACACTTTCTTAAAAAACTAAACATACTCTTAACCATGCTACCCAGCAGTTGTGCTCCTTAATATTTACCAAAATGAGTAAAAAATATATCCCCATATAAAGAAACCTACCCACAGATGTTTATAACAACTTTATTTGTAATTTCCCAAACTTGGAAGCCACCAAGATACTCTTCAACAAATAAATGGATAAACTGGGTGTACCTATATAGTGAAACACTATTCAGCACTAAAAAGAAATTAGCTATCAATCCTTAGAGATGTACAGAGGAACCTTAAATGCATGTTGTTAAACCAATCTGCAGGAACTGTATGATCCCAACTATATTCTGGAATGGCAAAACTGTGGAGAAAGTAAAAAGATCAGTGGTTCCCTCATGGGGAAGAAGGAAGGATGAATGGATGGAGCACCGGGGATTCTTTAGGCAGTGAAACTATTCCATATGATTCTGTAATGACGGATACATGACACAAATCGTGAACCCTAATGGAAACTATGGGCTTCACTTAATAATTTCAATATTGGTTTATCAGTTATAATAAATGTACCACACTAAGTTAAGATGTTAATATTAGAGGAAATTGAGGAGGTAAGGAGTTATGTGGGAACACTGTACTTTCCATTTAGTTATCTATAAATCCGAAACCACTCAAATATATTTTTAAAAACTTGAATATGAGCCATTTCATATGGTTCAGCTTAAAAATACGTACACCTTCACTATTAAAGTGTTATCAATCTTGCGTTTCACTCTTTTTTTTTTTTTTAAAGATTTTATTTATTTATTTCACAGAGGGAGAGAGATCACAAGGAGGCAGAGAGGCAGGCAGAGAGAGAGAGAGGGGGAAGCAGGCTCCCCGCTGAGCAGGGAGCCCGATGCGGGCCTCGATCCCAGGACCCTGAGATCATGACCTGAGCCGAAAGCAGAGGCTTTAACCCACTGAGCCACCCAGGCGCCCGTGTTTCACTCTCGATTCCCTGCCATGCCTTGTGTCTCTGAGTGTATAGACTGTGGTTTAATTTTTCTAAAGAACAAAACTTCTGCTTCCTTTGTTTGTGGAAGAGGAGTACTTGCCTGAGTGATCTTGGTGTAGGAGACAGGCACATGATTTCAGTTATTCTTCATATAAACTTTCAACCAGTTCCTCTGTTTTTGGCTGCCTGCCTTCCTGCTGCTTTCTCTGATACATCATGCCTCCACCTCCTGAGCTTTTGCAGGATTTTTGTTCACATCTGCTTGCTGTTTGTATCCTACGTATCCCTTCACAAGCAGTGCTTGGGTTTTAGCTCCACTCAGATCTGCTAGATAATTTACCACACTTTGTCAGTTCTCCCTCTACAAATATTTATTATGTCTTCTGTTGTCTCCTTACTCTTTTTATTTTGAAGATTTATATTTTCTTTATTCATTTACTGTTATTTTGGTTAGACTTCCAAAGGAAGTAGAGAAGCATACCTATGTTCAGTATGTCTCGTTTAACTAATTTGCTTTCATTTTCAGTGAGATTTTTAAAAATGTTTTCTTCTGTTTTTAATAATTATACAAATTTATTGATTACATGTTCTCTTGAGAGCTCTGATAAGTTCTGTTTGGGAGGATGTTACAGAAAATTGGTGCTTTTTAGATGATACTACTTAAAATGTCTGAAAAGAAATGTCTCCAGAATTATAATTATAAACTAAGCTATATGTTTTTAGTTGTTCACAGGGCTTAGAGCTCCTGCCAGAGGATTGTTACTCTTTGGTCCACCTGGAAATGGGAAAACAATGCTGGTAAGAATCCTTTTAAAATTTGAATGTTCTATATATATTTTTTATAAGATTTTATTTATTTGAGAGAGAGAGAGCAAACACAAGTGGGGGGGACGAGGCAGGAGAGGGAGAAGCAGACTCTCCACTGAGCAAGGAGCGCAGGGCTCTATCCCAAGACCCCTGGATCATGACCCAAGCCAAAGGCAGATGCTTAGCCAACGGAGCCATCCAGGTGCCCCTTGAATGCTCTATTCAGATAATAATTAGAAATAGTAATATGACAAAAAGAAACTTTGTCCCTGAGTTGATCTTTTTATGATTTGCTTTTTGCTATAATACACTTTTAAGTTTTTAAACATGTTTTCAATGATGAAATACATGAAAAACCAAATATGTTATCTTCAGTAGTATATTTTGGGCTGGTTAAATTTAACAGCATATTTTTTTTACCCTATTTAACCGTTTAACCATGTTTTTAACCATATTTATTATTTACCCAAGTTAAATAATATTTTTACTTCAGAAGAGCTTACCTTACTATATTGGGAATCATTCTAACCCTTGTGTGGGTTTTTTTTTGGTTTTTTGAATTTTTCACTATCTTAACAGCTTTATTTAAATAATCACATAATATACTTTTTCCTTTCCTTCTTTCTTTTTTTATTGAAGTATAATTGACATATAACAGATTTTTTTCAATATCCTTTTGCCCAAGTTTTTACTGGGATCTGGATACCTCTTTCTCCCGCATAGTTCTTCTAGAGGGAAAAAGTAAAGAGGAAAATAGTTTAGGTGTTTCTCTTTCTCCAAACAGTTATTTTTCTATAATTAAGAAAAGAGTAACACCCTTTTTTAAACCTCTCCTTATCTGTTCCCCCTTAGAAAAGGTAAAGAGAATGGAAAGAAGCAAAGCTCTTCCTAGACCTTTTCCTCTTTGCTGAGAAGGAAAAATTGATTGCCACATGTCAGGGACTGTGTCATAATTTATATTTTTGGAAAATCTTTGCTAGTGTTTAAATTGATCAAATGTGGGACGCCTGGGTGGCACAGTCATTAAGCATCTGCCTTCAGCTCAGGTCACGATTCCAGGGTCCTGGGATCGAGTCCCGCATCGGGCTCCCTGCTCTGCAGGAAGCCTGCTTCTCCCTCTCTTGCTCCCCCTGCTTGTGTGTCCCTCTCTCACTGTGTTTCTCTGTCAAATAAATAAATAAAATCTTTAAAAAATAAAAATTGATCAAATGTGGTTACCTTTTTAAAGGAAGGTACTGAAACTAATGTAATATTTGCCCTTGTGATTTTTTTTTTTGCCCTTGTGATTTTTAAGGCTAAAGCAGTAGCTGCAGAATCCAATGCAACCTTCTTTAATATAAGTGCTGCAAGTTTAACTTCAAAATATGTGAGTGTTCTTTTTCTAATATTGTCATGTTTTATGTTACTGTCCAAATGTTACTTAGTATAAATGCTAATAACATTACACAAAGAATATTTTTGAGTTTTATATATATATTTAGATATGATGAAAATCAGTCACTCTTCCAAGTAGAAAGTTAGACTCTTTGAAAGATAGAATTGTGCTGTCAAATGCTGTTTTAGTTTAGAGGGTTGTGTAGCAAAGTGCCATAAACTGTCTGGTTTAAGCAACAGAAATTTATTGTCTTATAGTTTTGAAGACTAGAAGTCCAAGATCAGATATTAGTAGGGTTCTCATTTTTGTAAAGTAATTAAAAGTAACTGTAAAATGATCCCTCTTGGTTAAATTTTACTTTCTGTGTGAAGTTTTATAAGTAAAACTGTTATTAAAATAAATATACCCAACATTATACACTGGAAAACACTATCTTGGAAGTTAGGGGAGAGGAATTCTAGCCTAACTTTTGGGTACTGAGCTGGCATTAAGAAAATACCACTTTTAGGTCTCACTTCATTTATGAAGTGTTGATGTTGTAAGAGGTGATCTCCTGCAGTTCCTTCTAGCTCTGTGAATATTTGTTTTGATGATTCTAAATCTTAGACCATTCTTCTTTTTCCTTTAAAGAAATTTTCAATTAAGAATAGATGCCATCTATAGGGCGGAGGAGTTTTTTACAGTAGATTACTCCAAACCTCATGACCCTTTCATTAGATGCTTTTAGTGCATAGAATGGTTTTAGCAATGTCTCAGCCCCTGGATATTTCAAGGGGTGTTCTTAGACCTCTTGGGGTTCCTAGAAATATTTGTATACTTATCGACAGTGATATAGTGAGAATGAATTTAATAAATTTAGTTTAGGAGAGCACTTCCAACCTTATCTGGTTCTATAAATATACCCTACAACTAAGGGCTTAAGAAATGTGTACAGTATCTTTTTCTCTCCCCTAATAGTCTGCCTTCTCACTAGTTATACCCATAATAGCTATTTCATTTTCAAGTCTAGGAATGCAGGGTAAAGCAGAACAGAGATATATTTCATTTTTAAAGTACTTACAAGGCCAGGTCCAGGTTTCAGCACCAAAAAAAAAAAATAAATAAAGTACTTATGAGACAATTCAGTAGCCCACCAATTCCTAAACCAAATCTTTGATAATTACAAAGAAAGGAAATTAAATTCCTAGGTTCTAGATTTTCAATCATGAAATTTAAGCAGCTGGAATAATGTTGCATTTTATATGTATTACAGTATATAATCCCTTGTTTCAGGTGGGAGAAGGAGAGAAATTGGTGAGAGCTCTTTTTGCTGTGGCTCGAGAACTTCAGCCTTCTATAATTTTTATAGGTAAGAACATGTTTTATAACTAAGTTGAGTATTTATGAAATTCCCCTTTCCAAATTTGAGAGGTATGATAGGAAAGATTATTCGGAAGGAAAAAGTTTTAAAGAAGTGCAAAGTTAAACCCTAATGAATTGAGTAGGACCCAGGATATTAATAACTTAAGTAGTAAACTAGATTCATCTCATATGACTCATATAGCTTGGCTTTTAATTAAAGTCTTATCCTTGTATTTTTTTTAGATGAAGTTGATAGCCTTCTGTGTGAAAGAAGAGAAGGAGAACATGATGCTAGTAGACGTCTAAAAACCGAATTTCTAATAGAATTTGATGGTGTAAGTACTGATTATGGTATTTTTAAGGTGGTAGTATTTTAGTGTATGTATTTTCCCATTAAATGACCCAAACTAGAAATACAGATACCTTTATCATGTTTTTGTTATCACTCTATCTAAAAGTACTGAAAATTTTTTTTGGCTTATAGGTACAATCTGCTGGAGATGACAGAGTGCTTGTGATGGGTGCAACTAACAGGCCCCAAGAGCTTGATGAGGCTGTTCTCAGGTAGGGAGATTATGTAGAAATACACATCAGTTATAGGTGTATTTATTCCTGTGTTCCTCTCACTTACCTCTTATTTCCTTCACTCTTAATTTGAAGACTAAATTCATTATTTTCCTTCTGCTATCCATCCTTTGGCTCTTACTAACTACTAAAGGTTTTGAAGACAGAACCACCATGATCCCACAAAAGTAGTTTACAGTCTGAGGTTTCAGGCAGCCTTTCTTATGATTAGAATTAAATGATCTTAAAACTCCAGAATTGATTTTTATTTCCTTTTATTGGGCTTCATGAGAAGCCAATAAAAGCAGAATTCATGGGAACTGTGTTCTGTGTTCTTGCGTGATTGAACAAATTTATTCCCTCCCTACTAGGAGGACAGTCTGACTCAGCATAAAATTCTTGGGCCTCCCTTTCTTTTCCTGAGGAATTGATTACATTGCCCCATTGTTTCTAGGATTAAATGTTGCAGTGTAAAAGTCTGAAACCAGCCTGCTTTTTATTCACATTTATGGATTAACTTGATTTTTTTCTTTTTACTGGGTATAATTTTTAACCATTGAAATCTAGGTGTTTAAAAAATATGTTGATCTATCTTTATTTTTTCTGGGATTTGGTGTTTGTTTAAATTGATACCTTGAAACCTTTTTTGAAACTATATTTTTTTTTCTTAATTCATTCTCCTAGTTTTTTTCTTTCACACACCGTTTATGTATTATGTTTCATCTTTTTGTCTTCCATATCTTTGATTTCCTTTCTAATCTTTTTTAACTCTTCAGTGTTGTTTTGTTTTGTTTTGTTTGTTTTCTTGTTTGTTGTCCTTACTGCTCACTGGGTTTGTGTCTAATTTTGCTTGTGCTACTACTTTTATAACTTCTATGTCTGTGGTGGTTGTCTTCTTCATTTTCATTGCTTTGCTAATCTCTGCAATCCCATTTTTTCATCATCTTTTATCTTATTTCCTTGAGTTTTTGTAAGTCATTGCCTTGAATCCTTATATCTCATTAAGTTCTTGTTTTATTAGGAGATTTTTTCATTAAATTATTATATTTCATGGGAAAATATTTGATCACAAATTTTATTTGTTCTATGGCCAAATCTTCTTGTGTATATTCTCTATATTGTCATCTTTTCCCTCTTCTTTGGGATTTTAGAGATTAGCCATGTGCTTTTACCTGTTTTGCTTACATTTTTATTTGAATAAAGGGGAATTTTCTGGAAAAGCCTGGTTTTGGAGTAATACTATAGGAAAAGAGCTAGAAAAATAAGATACTGAGTAAGTATCTTGAGTTGTCCTATGATAGCATGGACTAACAGGTAGTCTCCTGGAGTCACAGTCAAACCCTACCTGATAAAGATTGGTCAGCGCAAAACAGCTTGTGATCTTCCCAGACTGACTGATGTCTTACAAAGATGATGTGTCTTTGAATTTCTTTTTTTTTTGCGTCACTTTCCTTGCCATTCCCCTGCTCCTCACAGGTATCAAATGACTTGCAGAACCATTCTTCACATGTTTAAATATGTGTTTTTATTTTATTTATAACACATATTAAATATATGTTTACATATTATCACTTGTTTAAATATGGGAGCTTGGCTTTATTACTCCTCCAAGTATGCTCTGTTTCCTTTGGATAATCTGTGCTCTGATAGCCATGTCTGGAATCTGCAGCAGCTGAGCCTGTGTGTATCCTCCTTCATCGTGATAATTTTCCTTGCCCTAGGCATCCCTTCTTCATACACTTTAGTTATATAAATGTTACCTGAGTTTGTTGATGGTAAACTTTACCTTTCTGTTTCTGTGGTCCTTGGTTTTAATTGTTTTCAATTTCAAGAAGTTAGCAGAGATTTATTATTCTGCTTATAACAGATGTTTTGTTTGTTTTGTTTGTTTTAAAACATTATTGCTATTGAAAACATACACATAGGGGGCACCTGGGTGGCTCAGTCGGTTGAGAGTCAGACTCTTGATTTCAGCTCAGGTCATTGTCTCAGGGTCATGAGATTGAGCCCCATATAGGGCTCAATGTGGAGCCTGCTAGAGGTTCTCTCTTTCTCTCTCTCTCCCCCCTCTGGCCCTCCCCTGCTTGTGCTCATTCACACTCTCTCTCTATTTAAAAAAAAAAAATACACATACATAAATGGTTACTGTAATTCTGACAATATTGAGTTAAAGATTTTTTAAACATTATCTAGAGAGTTTTAAAAGAGTAACTCAAGGGGCTCCTGGCTGGCTCAGTCAGTAGAGCATGAGACTCCTGATCCTGGGTTTGTAAGTTTAAGCCCCATGTTGGGTGTAGAGACTATTTAAAAATAAAATCTTTTTTTTTTTTTAAAGATTTTATTTATTTTGACAGAGAGAGATTACAAGTAGGCAGACAGGCAGAGAGAGAGGAGGAAGCAGGCTCCCCGCTGAGCAGAGAGCCTGATGCGGGCCTCGATCCCAGGACCCTGAGATCATGACCTGAGCCGAAGGCAGAGGCTTTAACCCACTGAGCCACCCAGGCGCCCTAAAAATAAAATCTTTAAAAAAAAAAAAACCCAAATAACTCAAAATAACTTATATTGATGACTACTGAAATGCATTCAAATGTTATACTTAAAGCTTTTTTCTTGTCATTTGCTACTTGAAGTAAGTTACCTTTACTTTGAAAACTATTTCTGAAATTGTATGAATCCTTTTTTTAGGCGTTTCATCAAACGGGTATATGTGTCTTTGCCAAATGAGGAGGTATGTATCTGTGTTTGAATTTTTTTTAAAAAACAAGACCTACCATCTTGACAATATTGATCTTCTAATCATTAATATAGCCACACTGGAAAACAGTTTGGCAATTTCTTAAAAAGACAAATATAAACTTAACATAAGACCCAATAATTCCTTTTCTAAGAATCTGCCCATGACAGATGAAAACATATGTCTACGCAAAGATGTGTAAAAGAATTTTTATATTTATAAATAATAGCCAAGGACTGTAAGGAATCTAAGATGTTAATCAGAGAATGGATAAACAAATTTGGCATATACATTTAATGGAATACTGTTTACCAATAAAAGGACTGAGGTATTTATACATGCTATAATATGGAAAAACCTCAAAAACATACTAAGTGAAAGACACCAGATGTAAAAGATAACCTATCATATGATTCCATTTATATGAAATGTCCAGAAAAGGCATATTTCTAGAAACCAAAAGAAATCATGGTTTGCAAAGGCTAGGGGTGGAAGTGGGGATTAACTGCAAACAGGAATAAGTGAACTGATTTGAGGCGATAGAAATATTCTAAAAGTGGATTATGGTGGTGGTTATACAACTGTTTATTCATTAAAAGTCATTGAATTATATATTTAAAATGCGGAAATTAATGTTCTGTGAATTCATACCTCTATAAAAATGTTTTTAAAAAATTATGATTGTTCAATAAATCAATCAGGCAATAAACCCTAGCTCACATATACAGAGAACAGTTTTTTTGTTGCCAGAAGTGGGGGAGTGGGTCGTGGGAGAAGTGGGTAAACTGTTTTTTTAATGTAAATATTTTTAAAAAATGATTGTCAAAGAGTACTATGCTAAATTCTTTTAAGTATAAAGCAAGTTTGACATACTGAATGTTGTATACTTGAATTTGTCTCCAATAAATGTGAATTCTGATGTAGGAAGAAAAAAAAATTGTGATTGTTGAGGCACCTAGGTGGCTCAGTGAGTTAGGGATCCGACTCTTGGTTTCCACTTAAGTTGTGAAGTCAAACCCCACACTCAGCCAACAGAGTCTGCTTAAGACTCTCTCTGTCTTGGGGCACCTGGGTGGCTCAGTGGATTAAAGCCTTGTCTTCAGCTCAGGTCATGATCTCAGGGTCCTGGGATTGAGCCCCTCATTGGGCTCCCTGCTCAGCAGGAAGCCTGCTTCCTCCTCCTCTCTCTGCCTGCCTCTCTGCCAATTTGTAATCTCTCTCTCTCTCTGTCAAATAAATAAATAAAATCTTAAAAAAAAGAAAAAATGCTTTAAAAAAAAAAAAGACTCTCTGTCCCTCCCGCTGCCCTTCCCCACTGCACTCTTGCACACTCTCTGTCTAAAATAAATAAATGAATCTTTAGAAAAAAATAAAAGTATTAAAAAATTAAAAATTGTGCTGTCTAGCTCAGACACTTAACATCCTTGATAGTAGCAGCAGCTACTTTAGTGTTTTATTTGGATTTTCTTTAAGTCTCTCAAGAACTCTAAAAAATGGTAGTTTATTTTTCTTTAAAGATTTTATTGAGAGAGAGAGAGAGAAAGCATAGATAGAGAGGAGGGGCACAGGGAGAGATAGAAGCAGACTCTCCACTGAGCAGAGAGCCTATGTGGGGCTCGATCCCAGGACCCTGAGATAATGACCTGAGCCAACGTCAGATGCTTAACTGACTGAGCCACTGAGGCACCCCCAAAAATGGTAGTTTTAACTCCACTTAACAGACATGAGCGAGGCTCTAGGAGAGTGATTTGTTTGTGATCATTCAGCTCATAAATGAGGGTCAGGATTTGAATCTAATTTTTGGATATTTCATTAAGCTAACTCTTTGGACTGATACTTCTTTAATATTTCTTTTCAGACACGACTACTTTTACTTAAAAATCTATTATGTAAACAAGGAAGCCCATTGACCCAAAAAGAACTAGCACAACTTGCTAGGTGAGTAATTTGATGTGGTCTTTCTTAAAGCTTTTTTCTTCTTTCTTTCTTCTTCTTTTTTTTTTTAAGAATTCTTTTTCTTTTTTGTTTAAGGAAAACTCAGGTATGAAATGAGTATTTTATTTTTCAGAGAACTTCATCTCATCCTTTATTTCCTTTTTTTTATCTCTTATACTTATATATATGATACCTAAATTTAAATTTAGATATCAGGCCACAAGACCTGACCTACATATTTGATCATGGTACTACATTCTTTTTATAAATTTATTAAAACTTAAAGGGACGCCTGGGTGGCTCAGTCGGTTAAGCCTTCGGTCTGCCTTCAGTTCAGGTCATGATCCCAGGGTTTTGGGATTGAGTCCTGCACTGGGCATCTTGCTCAGCACAGACCCTGCTTCTTGCTCTGCCTGCCTCTCTTCCTGCTTGTGTGCACACTCTCTCTCTCTCTCTCTCTTTCTCTCTCTGACAAATCTTTTAAAAAACCCCACTTATTAAAAGTGGTATTAAAATAATTTTAAAATTTTTAAATGCCTTATATCTCTGCCCACACCAACACAAGTGTTTTCATATAAATTTGTTCTCTTGTGTTACACGTAATTTTTTTTAACTTTTGCATCTTCAGCTTTTTTTTATGAGTGATGTTCTTACGTGGAAACTGAATATAGAAAGTGGGCTTGTTGAATTTTAGTCATTAAAAACCCTATAAGGTAATTTGAATACTCAAGAAGTATGTGAATAACTAGTAATTTTAGTAAAACCTCTGAGTTCCCAGATACCTATGAAAAAATTCAATACTTTGAAACATTGAGGTTCTTCTTTGTCATTCCAATAAAGAATTCAGCTAATGTTTGATTTCTATAGTTATATAATGTAGTACATGATAAGTAAATGCTTTCTTTTTCTGTTTTCTTTTCCTCCCCTTTGCTCCCCTAGTTTTTCATTCCCTTTGATAATCTCTTGGCTGCCCAAGAGATTGGGCATCCCATTCAGATGTGCCCTTTTTTACCAATATCTTCTACCCCAGACCCTTCCTTCCCTGTTTGTCCTACATTTAAAGAAATGTACCTTGGGGCACCTGGCTGGTTCAGTTGATGGAGCATGTGACTCTTGATCTCAGGGTTGTGAGTTTGGGCCCCAAGTTAGGCATACTTGAAAAATTTTTTTAATTAAAAATTAAAAATTTAAAAAAATAGGAAATCTATCTTGACTGGCACTTTTTGTCAAGATAAAGAAACATTAACTTAAATTAGAGCAGTAATTATGGTTATGTGTCATTTGACCATCAATGGCTCATAGGTGTTACCTTTCCAAGGGATGTGTTTATAATTTAATGGAGCCTTCTTGAAATACAGTATGCTTTAATCTAAAGGAACTGTTCTCATGATAAAAATTTCAGGCATTATCTAAGGAGCCTGCCATAGACTGTTTTGTTTGTTTTCAGCAAGTGGGCTTTTCTTATCCTTGAAGTCAAATTGCATAGCTGTCTGCTTGATGACAGAGGCAAACTAGATATTATCCTCTTTTTACATGGAGATTTTAAATCTGCAAAGATAAAAATAATTTGCTCTTTCTTCCTTCCCATTCCTAGAATGACCGATGGATATTCAGGAAGTGATCTAACAGCTTTGGCAAAAGATGCTGCACTGGGTCCTATCCGAGGTACGTGTGCAGACCTTGATGCATGTAGACCTATTTGTTAGACCACTTCAGAAGTTTAACAAGTCCCTAATTGAGAGGTTTTGTTTCTGTTTTAGTTTTAGTAAGAAAGCATTTAAGCTGCTAGAAAACTTGGTACAAAGTGTTTTCTAGACTTCTCATGGGGCCACATATGTTCTCCTTTGCATGTTCCGTTGTTCTTTTCACAAACAAAAATGTGAAACCATTCTTAGCTCAGAGACCATACAAAGACAGTCCGTGGGTGGGTAGACCATGACCGCTGTTATAAACAACAGGTTTCAGATTTTTTTAATTAAAAAATTTTATTATTGAAATACAGTTAACGTATGTTATATTCATTTCAGGTGTACAACATAGTGATCATACAACTCTGTACATTAAATAATGCTCAACACGATAAGTCACCATCTGCCCCATGTTTCACTTCTTGATAGTAGGTAACCAGCAGAAAACACAAAGGAGAAGAAAACATTCTCAAGCAAGCAAAAAAGAAAAATAAAGGGGAAATGTTCTTAGCTGTTTTGTCTCTTTTCACTTTAATATTCTGATATCACTTG
The DNA here is from genome assembly GCA_002007465.1 of Ailurus styani. Classification (NCBI taxonomy): domain Eukaryota; kingdom Metazoa; phylum Chordata; class Mammalia; order Carnivora; family Ailuridae; genus Ailurus; species Ailurus styani. Next base: position 2,564,649 of record LNAC01000024.1, on the reverse strand, counting down.
AAATGAAGCATCTAAGAGAAGCTTTTATTTGTATTATTATATGTTATCTTTTGAGAAATTGCTTTGTTTTGATGCAAGGTTATTTGCTGATTCTGAAATACCACTATGCTATGACTTTAGACTAGATATTCTCAGCTGCTTTTCCACAGCCAGCATGGGCCGTGGATGGGTGATGCTCTCAGATATGCGCTCAGATTGCTGGCTATGAGGATAAAATAGAAAATGGAATGTGCAACTCTAGAACACCACTCCTGCAGAGAAACAGTGTACTGACTCAGAGTTGCTGCTTTGGAGAATAATAAGTGTAACCTTGAGAATGTATTTTGAAATTCTGGGCAAAGCATTTTAGTCAAACTCTTGCTGCCAGGGACATGTCATGAGAGTGGACTCAACCAGTACATAATATATAAATCATTTGTATTTTTTCAGAATATTTTAGCTAGTATTCTGAAGCAGATAAAAGTTATTGGGTTAAAAAAAAATAAAGCCTTTGTGAAGAAAAAGCTATATTCTTCCAAGTTCACTCTCAAATTTGTAAAATTTATTGTTCTTGGGCAATATGCAGAGAAATTAAATGCCTCCCAGTTACTCCTAAGGACTCTTATCCTAAGCATTTATAAATTATGCTCTTAATGTTAATATGCATCTTCCTTTTAATAGAAATAATTTATATTGCATATGTACTTTTAGATCATTGTACCTGATTTTGTTCTTCAGCAATTTAAACTTAGAAATCTTTTTTTTAAGTGGCTATCTTATATTTTACAGAACTGAAACCAGAACAAGTAAAGAATATGTCTGCCAGTGAGGTATATTACTTTCTAATTATCTTTTCTTTGCTCTGGTTCTCTATATTTTAAGACATATCTTTTGTCTGGATTTTTATAGTTGATTAGAAGCTAGAAAAAGTTAACTTTGCTTCATTCCAAAATATAGGGGTGTATTCAAATTACAATCTCTTAATGCTGTTCTTTGGTAATGGACAAAAAATACTGTATATAGTCCTTAGGTCATTTCCTATCAAATCATATTTTTTTAAGATTTTTTTAAAAATTTTTTAATTTACTTGTCAGAGAGAGAGAGAGAGATCACAAGTAGACAGAGAGGAGAAAGCAGGCTTCCCGCTGAGCAGGGAGCCTGATGAGGGCCTCAGTCCTAGGACCCTAAGATCATGACCCGAGCTGAAGGCAGAGGCTTTAACCCACTGAGCCCCCCAGGTGCCCTCCTATCAAATCATATTATGTAAATATTAAACAAAAAAATTATAGGAAACTTAAGAATTTTACTCTTTGTAACACATTAATCCCTTCATAGTCTATTTTGTAAGATTTCCAGCTTTGTTTTTGTCCTTATAAAAGCAATACCTTTGTAATGTAATTCATTACATTTTCTTAATATGGTAGGCCCTCTTAGGAGATGCTAAGGCATTTCTTTTGAAAAAGATTGTCTGTAAATATAGAAAGTTGGACATGCAGAATGATTGTAATAACTATGTAAGCAAACACTTAAAATCAGTCTTATATTTATAACATATGTCAGAGAGATTTTTTACTGCTCAAGTTTCAACAGATATTGAGGAGACAGTGAACTCTTAACATAGAGAATGAATGTATTTGAGTACATTTTGACAGTCTCTTCGAGCTTCTAAGTAAACTTAGTTGTTTTGGGGTATTTTGTGTGTGGTAGTTAATCAGCTACATTATTAAGAATACCCTCACACTTATTGCAACCACCATTCCATTTTATTTTTTTTAACTTTTTTTATTTTTAAGATTTTATTTATTTGACAGAGAGACACAGCGAGAGAGGGAACACAAGCAGGGGGAGTGGGAGAGGGAGAAGCAGGCTTCCTGCTGAGCAGGGAGCCCAATGTGGGGCTCAATCCCAGGATCCTGAGATCATGACCTGAGCTGAAGGCAGATGCTTAATCACAGCCACCCAGGCGCCCCCACCATTCCCTTTTAAAAGTCGAGTTTAGGGCGCCTGGGTGGCTCAGTGGGTTAAAGCCTCTGCTTTCGGCCCAGGTCATGATCTCAGGGTCCTGGGATCGAGGCCCACATCGGGCTCTCTGCTCCGCAGGGAGCCTGCTTCCCCCTCTCTCTCTCTGCCTGCCTCTCTGCCTCCTTGTGATCTCTCTCCCGCTGTGAAAAAAATAAATAAAATCTTTAAAAAAAAAAAAAAAAAAAGTCGAGTTTACCTAGAATGTGTTTGATATGAATGAAGTTTAGGAATAGAGAATTCCACATGCCTTCTCTCTGGCATTTAGCTGCTATTATTTTTAAAAATGCACATTTAAAATACAAGTTTCAAGTCCCTTTTATCTGATTCATAATTTTAATTCCACATTTTTAAAATTCTTTTTTTATATGTAAGTACTATGCAGTTTGTGTTCTCAAAGTGTCTTTGGGTTTTTAAAAATAGTTTATGTATAATTTATTAACAATATCCCATAAATAATTTTTTTAATGTTCCTAAAGCATAAACCTGATAGTACCTTTCTACCCAAAAAGTAAGCATCATACATGAATTATTTCTTCTCCACACACCATTACCTTCCCTTGGACCCAGGACAGGTAAACTTGATACCGCCTATACTTTGGCCCCCTAGATTCAGACTGGAGAGAGGCCTGACTGTGTGACAATTTAGGGCTCTGTATTTGTCCCTTGGAAACACCATGTGGGATAAAGGGACTAATTAAGGCAGTAATGAGCTAAAAACACCAGCTGGCAAATAAATTTCAGTAAGAAGCAGTCTGTAAATTCTCAAATGTCGTAACAGACAAAATACACTCACCTCATCATCTGGAAGTATTCTGTCTGTCTCAAGCTCTAAGGCCATAGCATTTCTTGTGGAAGTCCCGTGGGAAGTCCACTTGTACCTATAAATGGAATGCTTTGATAAACTTTGACAAATATCTTACAATAATTGTCAGCGTTATTACTTACAATAAGTAGGTGGCTGCTTAGGGAATAGAAACTCTTAAAACCCGTCCATTATTGCATGAGAAAAGAGACCAGTTTTCTACTAATAGTCGCTCTGTTAACCTTTGTGTATATTTTGCCCATCCTGAGAATATATGTACAGTCAAATTTGAGGAACATTTTTCTTTTTTTTTAAAGGCTTATTTATTAGAAAGAAGGCAAGCAAGCGAGTTGGGGGAGGAGTGGAGGGAGAGAATCTTCCAAGTGGACTCCCTGATGAGTGGGGAGCCTGACATGGGGCTTCATCTCATGACCCATGAGATCATGACCTGAGCTGAAACTGAGACGGATGCTTAACTGAATGAGCCAACCCAGGCGCTCCTACAACATTTTTCTTCACTGGACAAAGTCAACCTAAATATAGTTCCTGTTTTATTTGAAGAATAAAGAAACTTGGAGTCTATTTTCTTTTTTTAGTAACTCATGACTTTAAAACAAGATAGTTCTGTTGCCATAGGTATGTATGTATTGCCATATAACAAAGTGCCCAAAAACTTAGCTTAAAATGACATGATCTCACATTTTCAGGGAGTTGGGAATATGGGCATAGCTTAGCTGAGTTCTGCTGCGAGGTCTCTCAGAGGGGTGCAATCAAGGTGTTGGCCCAAGGTCTCTTACAGAGCTGTAATCAAGATGTTGGTTGGGGCTGTAGTCATTACAAGGCTCAATTGCAGCAGATCTGCTTCCATACTCAGTCATGTGATTCTTTGCCAGATTCACTTCCTCGTGGGTTGTTGAGGTGAGAGCCTCAGATTTTTTAGCCATTGGCTAAAGGCCACTTTCAGTTCTTTTCCACATAGGCCTCTCCAACACTGTACTTTCTTCATCAAAGCAAGCAAGCCAGGAAGAAGATAAAGTACCAGCAGGATGGAAGTCAAAGTCTTTATAACCTAATCCTGAAAGTGACATCCCATCACTTTTGCAGTATTCTGTTCTTAATGTCCAGTCCACATTCAAGGAGAAGGAATTACAGAAGGGCATATATAACAAGAGGTGGGAATCATTACAAGACATGTCAGAAGATGCCCAACCCATCTATAAATCAATTATAACTTTTTTTTTTCATGTTTAAAGGGTTACATTTGGCCAGTGAAATCTGCTTTTCACATTAAGGTGTGCCCTTTTAACATTACTTTAGAACTTTGAGAAGCATTCTTGCATTCTGGGAGCAAGGCACTTAATCTCAACACTTAAAATCAGCAACTCTGCAGGAACCCTGCTTCATTTTTCTTTTGAGATTTTATTTTTAAGTAATTTCTACACCTAACATGGGGCTCGAACTCATAACCCTCAGTTTAAGAGTTGCACGCTCTACCAGCTTAGCCAGCAAGGCACCCCAAGAACCCTCATTCATTTTTTTTCTTTTTCTTTTTTTTTTAAAGATTTTATTTATTTATTCAACAGAGAGAGATCACAAGTAGGCAGAGAGGCAGGCAGAGAGAGAGGAGGAGGCAGGCTCCCTGCGGAGCATAGAGCCTGATGTGGGCCTCGATCCCAGGACCCCGGGATCATGACCTGAGCCGAAAGCAGAGGCTTTAACCCACTGAGCCACCCAGGCGCCCATCTTTTTCTTTTTTTTTTTTAAGATTTTATTTATT
>LNAC01000024.1:2480914-2560053 GCA_002007465.1 Ailurus styani | reverse complement strand
AAGGGGGGGGGGGGGGGAAGAGGGAGAAGCAGGCTTCCTGTGGAGTAGGCATTCCAATGCCTGACTCAGTCCCAGGACCCTGGGATCATGACCCTGACGCTTAATGACTGAGCCACCCAGGCACCCCTCCCCCCCCATTCATTTTAATGGAGAATAATGTTAGAACTCTGGGATTTGAAGCTTATACTGCATTGTTTTTTATTAGTACTGGTGTTAAATTACCCTACTCCTACTTCAGTTTCTAGTAGAAACTGAAAAATATACATAGTTTAAAAATATTATTATTCATTCTGATAGAGTACATTTATTTCAATATTTCAGCGTAACATCTACTTGAATTTTAATCCCACACCTAAAAATATAATTTTACCCACCATTTTTTAAAATACATAAGAACAGTATTTCGGGATAAATTTTAGAGAGGAACACTAAAATTAAAACTTAATAAAACTGTTAAATGAATTGTAAGAAATTACGTTCCTGGTACCATTTGTGACCATCCTACTAGTTATGTGTTAGGTTACATTGTTACAAGTTTTGGTTCTATTGTATACTTTTATCTAGTTTATTTTTAACATAATGGTTTTATTTTCTTTTTAAAGGTTTTATTTGGGGTACCTGGGTGGCTCAATGGGTTGAAGCCTCTGCTTTCGGCTCAGGTCACGATCTCAGTGTCCTGGGATGTAGGCCCACATCGGGCTCTCTGCTCAGCAGGGAGCCTGCTTCCTCCTCTCCCTGTCTCTGCCTGCCTCTCTGCCTACTTGTAATCTCTCTGTGTGTCAAATAAATAAATAAATAAATAAATAAATATCTTTAAAAAAAAAAACTTAAAAAAAATAAAGGTTTTATTTGTTCATGAAAGACAGAGGCAGAGGGAGAATCGGGCTCCCCGCTGAGCAGGGAGCCCAATGTGGGACTCAATCCCAGGACGGTGGGATCATGACTTGAGCTAAAGGCAGGCGCTTAACCATCTGAGCCACCCAGGCGGCCTAATCTAATTAATGCTTTCAGTATTAATAATTTGGTAGTACTTTTAGCTGTTATTCCTGGACTTACGAGTTAATATTTATAAAATACTTAAACCAGTCTGGCAGGAGCGGATGCTATATAAGTGTCCATAGAATAATTTAAAAATACATAAATGATGCATTTTATTACAGAGTGAAAGAAATTATTTTATCAGTCACATTTATGAGAAGAGAGGAAAACTAGTTTGGTTTCTAAAATTTTATACTAGGATTTTTTTTTAGTCATTCAGTGCAACTTTAATGACTATATTGTCAGGCACTGGTATATACACACATTTAGGTGAGATAAATGCAATTTGACTTTTATAGAATATAAAGGAATATAAAGAATATGAGAATAGAAACTCAATTATTTTGGAATTCTGTGTTTTTAAAAGGTATTGCTAAAAATTGTTGACTATAAATTCAGGGTATTATAATGTACTCTGTTTTTAAAGCACAAAGTTTGGGGTGCCTGTCTGGCTCAGTCAGTAGAGCATGTGACTCTTAATCTCAGGGTCATGAGTTCAAACCCCACGTTGGGCATGGAGCCTACTTAAAAATAAATAAAATTTAAAAAGCACACAGTTTGTATCCACCTTAACTTTAACTTTGTTGTTTCATTAGTTTGTTTTGATATCTTTGCCACTTATTTTTCTTTTTCTCAAATTAGCTACCAGTTGCTTTTTCCTGTTGTATACATTCATCTCTTACTAACTTCAAAATATCACATGTAAATTTCATATGTTTATGTGTACCATTCTATACAGTTCAATTGGAATTTCATCAAAAGCTTTTAAGACCTTAATTTCTGCAACAAATAAGTTTTATTCAAAAATATCATAGGTAATAGATTACATTCATCATCCTACTCTTTGGGCTTTAGGAAGAGCCAGTGTGTGTTTTACAGTTAATAAAAAAACATGTATAGCTCATATGGTGATTATATGGTAACAAAATATGTCCTTTTCCTTTTTGACTAAGATTAGGCTACAATTTATAAGTGTGGGTGATTTTCTCAATCTGTGCTCATCTAGATATCAGAGGGTGTGAAATAGATTGGGTTTTACAAGAGTAATAAAAAGAATATATATGAATATCAGTTGACGTTTTGTCTCAAATTGTCCTTTAACTTATTGCTGGGCAAAAGTGCACATGTATATATTAGTGACAGTTTTTAAAACTATTCATTTTGTGCCAAGCTCCTTATGAGTTTTCGAAATCTTCAAGTAATTATAGATACCTGTTGACTCAGCATTGTTTTATTCTACATTCTCATAGCCAATTAAAAAGGTCAGAGGGCGCCTGGGTGGCTCAGTGGGTTAAAGCCTCTGCTTTCGGCTCAGGTCATGATCTCAGGGTCCTGGGATCGAGGCCCGCATCGGGCTCTCTGCTCAGCAGGGAGCCTGCTTCCCCCTCTCTCTCTGCCTGCCTCTCTGCCTCCTTGTGATCTCTCTCCCTCTGTGAAATAAATTAATAAATAAATAATCTTTAAAAAAAAGGTCAGAAAATGAGGAGCACCTGGGTGGCTTAGTCGGCTAAGTGTCTGCCTTCCGTTCAGGTCATGATCTCAGGGTCCTGGGATTGAGCCCCACATGGGGCTCCCTGCTCAGCGGGAAGCCTGCTTCTCCCTCTCCCTCTGCACCACTCCCGCCAGCTAGTCGCGTGCGCGCGCTCTCTCTCTCTCTCTCTCAAATAAGATCTTTTTAAAAGGTCAGAAAATGAAACGAAATTAATATAAAATGCATTATAAGTAATGTTAGTATTAGCAAATTTCAGATATAAGCATCCTACATGTTATAAAAAGCATTATTTCCTTAAAAGCCTCATGTGCTTTTTGTAAACCATCTTCCTTTCTAATAAACCCAGCATGAATTTAGCTAGAGTATGCTTGTGGTGAGACTTGAAAATTCTGAATGATGGAATTGTGATTCTTTTTTTTCTGTTTTCTGTTTTATGTTTTCTGTTTTTATAATGGGAAAATATTTATGATTTAAAATGTTAATACCTAAGAAATTAAACACATATAGTAAAAGTATATTAGTATAGCATTTTGATAAGATTTCTTATATAGCAAACTTGCCTAACATCATAATATGTAAAATAAGATGATTGGCATGATTTTCTAAGAATACATATATATATATATATATATATATATAACAATAATAAGCATCATTGCTTTAATCCATCTTTGGGTTAACTACTATATATATGTTCATCATTTGTCCTGTCCTGTGTTTTTTTAAAATCTAGATGAGAAATATTCGATTATCTGACTTCACTGAATCCTTGAAAAAGATAAAACGCAGTGTGAGCCCTCAAACCTTAGAAGCATACATACGTTGGAACAAGGACTTCGGCGATACCACTGTTTAAGGAAAGACCTTTGTAAGCCTACAGAACAACTTTGCTTTCAAAGAGAGAAACACGCCGTCTTCATTGAATAGTTATCAGCTACAGAAATTGAGCCTAAGTTTACAGGACTTTTCAGAGTCTTAAAATTACTTGTGCACCCCAGCAGATGCACCATAAAACAAAATTTAAATAAAATATACAGTGCAAATGGAGTATTTTGTTGAAGGCCTGTTCATGGTTATCCTAATGGGCGCTGTAAGTTAGAGCACAACAAAAACTGATTCTGGTCTTCTTTACCAATATAATCATAATGTAAATAATAATTTGTATATTGTGTTGCAGATGAAAGTATTCCAGAGACAGTGAATGGTAGAAGACACAAGCGCCTTTGGTTGTTTGTCTTCTGATGTCTTTTCTTAAAATAGTGATTTTTTCTATTTTCCTTTCCTACTGTTGTCTTTATTACAGGTGATTAGAATGCCAAACACTCTAAGTTCCTTTTTTTCTTTTCTAAGTCCATTGTGCCAAATGAAACTTCTTCCTATGTAACAATAGGAAAAGTATTTTGAAGGTTTTTCTTTTTCATAAATCTACACATTAAACATTGCATTTCACTTTTTATTTTTCTATTACCTTGTTACCAATTTAGAAAGCAATTTGATAGCAACAAAGCAAATCTAGTAATATAGAAAAAGAGACGGTTAGAAGGTTTGAGTCATTCTGTCATTACAACATGTAGATCAATCCTCGTGTGACCTGCAGTATTTTTTTCTAATATATCTGTCAGAAATCTATTGTAGACTGTTAATTTATTCCTAATGGAGTTTATTTTCTGCTAGAATGATTCTAATATTTAAGAAAGCCAAGCTTAACTGCTGTAAAAGTGGTTCCTGTGTGAGAGAAGGGAAGAACTGAGAGCTAAGACATTTCTAATTTATTGCTTATTGCTTTCCTACTGTTTACAGGATAATTATAAGCCAGTGGATCTACCATCTTTTATTCTTAATAATTATTAATCCCCTCAATGAACCTTTAAAAAATTACCGAATTTTTATACATTGCATACATTTTATAGGTTTCTTGTGCTCACTTTGTTAACTAAAAGTTAGTCTGTTAATCTGTCTTTTGTTCCCCAAAAATGTACAGTAATTCTGTTTCTCGTTTGTATAAGTATGCCTGGGTTTTATTATAAAACTGTCATTGTAGGAGGTTAGAGACTCATATCATGGCTTTTTAAATATTGTAATAAAGGCAAATGAATATTTGCCCTTAGTTTACTGGTTAAAAGTTTGTTTACAGAAATTTTCTTTGGTGCTTTTATGTAAAATGTCATGGGTGGAAAGAATGATTTTATAGCAGTAACAAAGAATTTTTCACTTAGGAAAAATATCTTTGGTTTTGAGAAAATACATTAAAATTTAAAACTTGCCCCATCTAGGTAAGAATTTTATAATGAAGACATACATTCTTCTTAATTTTAATCTTGTCCCTGTTAAAGATTTACCTACATATAGAAGATGTATAGTTTAAGATAATGTGCTATTTGTAGCTATAACTTAAATGTCTCTTCTAATCATGACCTTAGAACACCTTGGATAATAGAAATGAGGGTTGAGATAAATAGAAAAAATTTTTTAAGCCAGAACCATGCCCATTTCAGTCATATGTTTTATCTTTTTAAGATCTCAAACATTAAGCATCAATTATAAAATATTGATAATGAAAGATAATGCAGTATACATGATGACAAGAATTAGGAATATCCAGAGTTAAAGCATTTTCAATAAAGCTCATAAAATTTCACTTTGTAGTTTCATTTAGAAAAGGATTAACATTGTTGATACTTGAATAACTAGTCAGACATATTAAAGGTCTATGCTTTACATTCAACTTTTAAAATGTAATCTTTAAATTTATCATGATTCTATCTGCACTAATGTAGCTCACTATTTTTATTGGAATAGTTTTTAGATAACAGTGATTTCAAATGTTAAAAGTCAAGCTGATATTGTCATAAACACTGAGTCAGAATTATATTATTGTATGAATAACCATCCATACAGTATAGAAGTTATTTTACTTCCCTGAACAAAGTCTAAAGTTGGAGTTAGTGCTAGAGAACTATTTTCTGTGACTTTCTATTTTATTTTTAGTTTAAACTGGGCTTTTTTTCTCCTCATGACTATGAAAAAATAAGATAATGATACAATAGGAGGTGAAAGGGATTGGTCTGGTCTTTTTCAATAAAGGTAGAAGTTGTCGAGGCTTTCTGAATTAATATTAGACTTAGGTTGTGATCTTTTGGATTCTACATTGAGCTCTCTGTCATTAACTTAGAAGATGATGCTTAAACCTGAAAGGTTAGTGTGCTCATGTTAATATGGCAGTGTTTTGTAAACCGTATTAAAACTTACTGATGTACCGGACTTTGAGCCAAGGGAAGTCAGTACTATCTTTCCCAGATATTTTTTTTTGAAGATTTTATTTATTTATTTGACAGAGAGACAGCAAGAGAGGGAACACAAGCAGGGGGAGTGGTAGAGGGAGAGGCAGGCTTCCCGCGAAGCAGGGAGCCTGGTGCGGGGCTTGATCCCAGGGCCCCGGGATCATGACCTGAGCTGAAGGCAGATGCTTAACGACTGAGCCACCCAGGTGCCCATCTTTCTCAGATACCTTAACAGTAAAAGTTTATTCTAAGACAGTCTGCTATTGAGGTTATTAGATTTCTGACTATGCTTTGTGCTTAGGAAGAAGTGGAGGAAAAACCGATACTAGAATTACAATTTAAGTAAATATACAGCAGTTTTTATTTATAGGGTAAAATTCTTTATATTTTGTACAGAAACTAATTCTTTTGGTAGAATGAACCATTTACAGTTTGGCTTTGGATTCTTGAGTCAAAGGATTTTCTTTGAAATGCTTGTCTCAAATTTTAGTCTGGTCTTTTGTATTTTTCTTCAGAAAAAAATGAATTAAAAGATTTAGCTGCATAAAGTGGGTTTTTATCCTAATAGATTGGAAATAAATGATAAATTTTATTTTGCCTTTAATTTTTTTATTTGAAACTTTTTAAGGTTTCAGAGGTTGCAGTCTAGAAGTAAAGGAGTAGCTTGTATTGGACTAACTCTTGCCAATAATTATAATCTGAGCAAAATATAAAAGCAAAGATTAGAAGACTCTAGAAAGCAAGGAAAAACAGGCAGATACTGCACAATATCATGTACTAGAAGAGATCCACATTAACTAGCTTTTTTTTTTTTTAAAGATTTTATTTATTTATTTCACAGAGAGAGAGATCACAAGGAGGCAGAGAGGCAGGCAGACAGAGAGAGGAGGAAGCAGGCTCCTGGCTGAGCAGGGAGCCCGATGCGGGCCTCGATCCCAGGACCCTGAGATCATGACCTGAGCCGAAAGCAGAGGCTTTAACCCACTGACCCACCCAGGCGCCCCATTAACTAGCTTTTACCCCAAGGGCAATTTCCAGTTTGTGCAGTGTGCTTAGAAACAGACTTCAAGCAGAATGAACAGTCTTTCTGGGCTGAGGAGTCATTTGGGACTTGTAAAACAGCTAGAAATTAGGAGGGAAATCTTAGAGTTTCAGATATAAGCCCCAGGATACACCTACAAATTTCTTTCAAATCCTTGGTGGACTCCAAAATTGTACCTGTGCAGTGTAAATATTCAAGGAACCTACCAGAAAGCAATAGTTGAAATCTAATGACCTGTATTCCAGGGGAATACAGAGTTTGAAATTTAAATTCCACTAAAAGGGGCTTAGTAAATACTTTGGGTTTTCCACTGAAACCCAAAAAGGACCATAATAAGGAAGAAGACTCCTAGACCTAAGGGCCATACTTTAGTTAGGACTGTGGGCAAAAGCATGAACTCACTGTAACAAAGCTTAAAATCAAGTTTTCACAATATCAAGATTATCCATTGTAATTTAACAGCTAGCCAGAAGAGAACACACTTTTTAGAAGAAAATAGAATCCGTAGTTGTCACAACACACCCACAAAGTCCAGTACACAATAAAAAAATTACTAAACATACCATGAAAAAGTATATCCATAATCAATTGAAAGTATGTAGAAGCAAATGCAGAGATGATTCACAGGTTGGAATTAACAAAATTATTTTAAAACAGCTTTAAAACTTGTTAAATAATAGGGAAAAAAGATGAATGAACAGATTAGGATTTTTGGTGGAGAAATATATACTAAAAACCAAAGGGAATGTCTGATAATGAAAAATCTGAAATTAAACATAGTATCTGAAATAAATTTCACTGGATGGGCTTCAGAGTGAACTGGACACAGCAGAGGAAAGACAACTGGAAGACAAGCTGATAAATTATCAAACTCAAGCACAGAGAGAAAGAAAAAATAGCAAAGGTTTCATACCTGTGGGAAAATCTCAATCTAATTTACTTCTGGTTTCAAGTCCAAAAGGAGAGGAGAGGAAGAGAATGGGGAGAAGGAACATTTGATGCAGTAATGCTTAAAGTTTCCCTCAAATTGTTGACATCAACTTACAGATCCAAAAAGTTTAGTGAACCCCAAGCAGAATAAATACAATAAAGACCATGTCTGGATACATCAGATTGCCAAAAAATAGAAAAGAAAAAAAAATTATAAGCAGTCAGGGAGGGGAAATGACATTACATTCAAAGAAACAATCATTGGCCCCAGAATATGGACTAATCAAAATGGTAAATGGACAAGACAGGGAATGTCCTCATGGAGGCCCAGGATACCAAAGCAAAGTTTGACCAATCACTTTTTTAACAATTGATTGCCAGTCTAATGGAACTTCCAATTGTTAGGCCTTAGAGCTGGCCTGGTTTCAAGTGAAGGTTTATCAGGTTTATACTTACATCTGTTTCCTTTGGAATGTTCCCTTATACATTAAATAGAAATAATACAATAAAAACAGAACAAGACTTTATTATACAGATAAAGAACAGCAAAAGCAGCTGGAAGGAGAATAAATTCGGCAAAAATACTTTCAAAGTAAGTCTAATGATTTTACACAAAGATCTAGATCTAATTGCAAAACATATACCAAATTAAAAGGGCTTATTCAACATAACTCATTTCTGTGATTTTATTCTACATTGTTGAGTTTGTGGTGGTTTTTTTTTTTCAGTTAGGGTGTTGGAGTTGTCAAATGCTTTTCCTGCATCTATTGAGATGATCATGTGATTTTCCCCCTTATTAATACGGTGTATTGCATATTTTGATTTTCATATGTTAAACCAACTTTGCATTCCTGCGATAATTCCCATTCACTCATGATGTATGATCTTTTTATTTGTCGGTGGATTCATTTTGCTATTTTGTTGAGGGTTTTGTTTGTTTCCATCCATATTCATATAGGATGTTAGTCTGTAGTTTTCTTGTCTTTTTCTAGTTTTGGTATCAGGGTAATTCATTGTAGACTGAATTGGAAAGTGTTCCGTCATATTTTGGGGGAAGAGTTTGTGAGTGGTTGGTGCTAATTCTTCTTCGAATGTTTGGTAGAATTTACCAGTAAAGCCATCTTTGCCTGAACTTTTCTTTTCTTTTTCTTTTCTTTTTTAAAGATTTTATTTATTTATTTCACAGAGGGAGAGAGATCACAAGGAGGCAGAGAGGCAGGCAGAGAGAGAGGAGGAAGCAGGCTCCCTGCTGAGCAGAGAGCCCGATGCGGGCCTCGATCCCAGGACCCTGAGATCATGACCTGAGCCGAAAGCAGAGGCTTTTAACCCACTGAGCCACCCATGCGCCCTGAACTTTTCTTTATGGAAAACTTTTTAATTATAAATTCAATCTTTTGTTAAAGATTTAGTCAGATTTTCTACTTATTCTTGAGTCAGTTTGAGTAGTTTGTGTCTTTATAGAAATTAGTCCATTTCATCTAGGTTATCTTATTTGTTGGCATACAATTGTTTATCATATTCCCTTATCCTTCTTATATCTGTAATGCAAGTAGTAACTTGTCCCCTTCTTCCTTTCCTGATTTTAGTAATTTCAGTATTCTTTTTTATGTGGTCAGTAAAGTTTTGTCAATTTTGTTGATCTTTTCAAAGAGCCAATTTTTGGTTTTGTGAATTTTTCTCTATTGTTTTCCTATTCCCCACTTCATTTATTTCCTCTCCAAGCTTTATTACTTCCTTTGCTTGCTCTAGTTTGCTCTTTTTCTATTATGATGGAGGGTTAGGTTATTGACTTCAGATCTTTTTAAAATATAGGCATTTATAGCTTAAATTTCTGCCTACAGCTTTTAGTGTATCCAATAAGTTTTAGTATACTGAGTTTTCATTTTCATTCATCTTAATGTATTTTCAAAGTTGTCTTGTGATTTCTTCCTTGACCCATTGACTATTAAAGACTATGTTTTTTAATTTCCGTAAGATGTGAAAATCCTAAATTTCCTTTAGTTACGGATTTCTAATTTCATTCCAGTGTGTTTGGAGAACATACTGTCTTTGACTTTAATCCTTTCAAATTTATTGAAGATTGTTTTATGGCCTAACATATGTACTATCCTGGAAAATGCTTCATGTGCACCTGAGAAGAATGTGTATTCTGCTGTTGGATGGTATATTCTAGAGATATGTTAGGTCTAATAGGTATATAGTATTTTTCAAGTCTTCTATTTGTTGATCTCCTCTGTAGTTGTTTCCTATCATTTTATACCCAATTGCCTGTAGTATATTTTTTTCTTAAAATAGCTTGAGAGATTTCTTTTTGCTATGCCTAATCCCTGTTACACTCATCAGTAAGGAATTATGTAAAGGCACTTGCCTATGATTGAATTCTTTAAGGTCATTAAAACAACATTCAGGAAAAATTAAGATATAGGGAAAAGTCAGAATACATCCTTACATGAAGTAGGCAGACTACAATATATACTGTTTGATTCCAATTTTGTTTAAAAAAAGACTGTAAAGAAACTTCAAAAATCAGGAATGATTTGCTCTGGGTAAATACAGCAATAATGTCCTAACCTTTTGCTTCTAATCTTGTCCAGGAGTAGTAAGCACAGAGTAGCAGGTAAGGCTTTAGAATTAGGTTCTAAGCATAGAATTCCAGTTCTGCCATTAAGTAAGTATGTAATGTTGGCATACAATTTTCCAAACTGGGGCTAATAATAGTACCTATAGCAAATGCAGGTTAGGAGGATTAAATGAGCTAATCCATGTTAAACTCATAAAAAAGTGCCTACCACGTAAGTGCTTAGTAAATGTTCACTATTACTATCTACCTACAATCCATTCTCCATACCACCATGTAAAGATCACTCCCTGTTAAAACCCTCTACAGGCTTCCTGTCTCACTTAGAAAACAAAACAAAACCGGTCTCCTTATCCCTACATTAGAAATTCCTGCTTGATCTGATCCATTTGCCATTTAGATCTCCTGATTTCGTTCCCTCAAGCACAAAGCTCCAGACACACTGCCTTCTTTCAGACCTTGAAACACTTCTGCTTGTTTTTGGCTTAGGTATTTCGATTGTTTATCATGCCTGGAATAATTTTGACAGACTTTGTCATTCAGAAGTCAAATTTCCTTTCCTTAGAAAAGCTTTCTTGGACTACTATAAATTGGCGACCCAGTCACTCTCTGTAGCATAACTCTATTTCTACCTAACACTACCAGTATATTAAACATTTTTTCCTCCATACTTGTTCGTCTCTTACTGTTACTAGAACACGATTTTCATGAGATCAGTACCTGATATATACATGTGTTGCATATTCTATATCGATTTCATTTCCTGTATTCTATAATTAATATTACTTCCATAATAAAATTAATTTCATGAGAATTTAAGTAGTGTTTTAGGAAATAATACATGGTATTCTGTAATTGGTCTCAGTTCAAATTCAGCTACTGTGGAGAACTAGCTTGCCTCTGGGCAAATTTCTTATTCTTCCTGCTTCCTCAAAAGGGAATACTAATACTATTTATTTCACAAAGTATGGCAAAAAGTTAAATCACACAACATAGGTAAAAGTGCTTCAGCACTAAATGAAATTTTCCTAACATTACAAATTAACCCTAATCAAATACAAATCAAAACCACAATGAGATACAACCTTACAAACAGAATGGCTACAATTAACAAGTCAGAACATGACAGACGTTGGGGAGGATGCGGAGAAAGGGAACTCCTCCAACACTGTTGGTGGGAATGCAAGCTGGTGCAGCCACTCTGGAAAACAGTATGGAGGTTCCTCAAAAAATTGAAAATAGAGCTACCCTACTACCCAGCAATTGCACTACTGGGTATTTACCCCAATGATACAAATGTAGTGATCCAAAGGGCACCTGCACCCCAATGTTTAAAGCAGCAATGTCTACAAAAGCCAAACTGTGGAAAGAGCCCAGATGTCCATCAACAGATGAATGGATAAAGGAGATGTGGTGTGCGTATGTGTACACACACACACACACACACACACACACAAATGGAATACTACTCAGCCATCCCAAAAATGAAAACTTGCCATTTGCAAGGATGTGGATGGAACTAGAGGGTATTATGTGAAGCAAAGTAAGTCAGAGAAAGACAATTATCATGATCTCATGTGGATTTTAAGAAACAAAACAGGGGATCCTAGGGGAAGGAAGGGGGAAAACAAGATGAAATCAGAGAGGGAGACAAACCATAAGATACTTTTAATCATAGGATACAAACAGGATTGTTGGGTGGGGGGAGCGGGGCAGGGAAGAGGATAACTGGGTGATGGACATTAAAGAGGGCATGTGATGTAATGAGCACTGGGTATTATACACAACTAATGAATCAGTGAACTCTACCTCTAAAACCAATAATACATTAGACAGTAATTAAATGAATTTAAATAAAAATATACATTAAAAAACCCAAAAATCAAAAACCAACCCTAACGTCTCCCTGACAAGGTCTCTAGCTCTCGGCTCCACCTAACCCTCAAAAGCCTCGGTAGGGTCACTCTAGCCTCTGCCTTCCTCTCTATAGAACGCAGGGACAGCTGGGGAGAGGGCGGGAACAAGTGCCTGTGCACGCACTTCCGCCCCCGCGTCTCTCTCCGCCAATCGGCCTCTGATGCCCCACCCCTTCCGCTCTAGGGAAAACCAGCTCCCAGAGCGTCTTCCGGCGGGAGCTGTGCTGCTCCTTATCATGGTGAGTTGGCTGGGGGTATGAGGGTGTCTGTCCTAGGCGATTCCTCTTATCTTCTTTCATCCCAGTGCGGCCTTGACATGCCTCAGCTGCCCAGAGGAGGGGTCCTGGGAGTCGTGCTTGGCTCCCCCCACCCCTCAGGAGAAGGGGTGACGGCGGAAGCATTCCCCCAGAGCTCTGATCCCCTCGGTCTCCCTCACCCGGTTGGTTAGACGCTGGGGATCCTGGCCCTGGTCGGGGCCGAGCTTTCAGTTCTTAGCGAGATTACGACTTTCCCCTGCCGAGATTTACTTCATACAGAAATAAAAGTCAGCGTCTACACCAGCGAAAGCTCTGAAAACAAGTCCACAGCAACAGCGACCGTAATTAGTGATGCTTACACCGGTGACAATACCGTTGGCGTTAATAAAGCTTATGAGCAGGATACTGAGGTGAACGCCCCCCTCTGCCACTTGGCTTTGTGGAGTGCCAGATAGCCTGATATGGCAGCAACTTTCACAAGGCCAGTGACTGGAGAAAGTCCAGGTGTTGGTAGAACACCTTTACTGCACGTTTTTTCCTACGTTTGTAGAGCCAGTATACCTTACGGTTTGGGGGATGTGATGTTTAACCTAAATTTTTTTGAGAGAAAGTAGCCTTCCTATGCTCTCTGAATTTTTCAAAAGATAAGTTGATTGTAATTTAGAGTCCAAAGAGGTTACCATTTTATCAGAGAAATTAATGGATCTCTTATTGATAGCCTACATATGAGAAAAGGATCACGTTTCAGTTCCTAAGCCATTGTCACTCTAGTAAGTTTTTTCCTTGAGCGGATATGGTCAAGAAAAATGTCCTACTTATACTTTCTTTTTCTTTTTTTTTTTTTTTAAAGATTTTTATTTATTTATTTATTTGACAGAGAGAGATTACAAGTAGGCAGAGAGAGAGGAGGAAGCAGGCTCCCTGCTGAGCAGAAAGCCCGATGCGGGCCTCGATCCCAGGACCCTGAGATCATGACCTGAGCCGAAGGCAGAGGCCTTAACCCACTGAGCCACCCAGGCGCCCTATACTTTCTTTTTCTTTTGTAAATTTTCTGTAACCCCTTTTCTGCAACAGAAAGTGGGTCAAAGTTTATTTTTGGGGGGCTGGCCAAATAACTTTCCAGCTACTTTCTTCAAAATATTCACCATTGTGTAGCCAGAACTAAATTTCTAAAATTGGACCATGCCACTCCCTTGCTCCCTTACTTAAACCACCCCTCCCACCCACCCCCACACAATCCTCAAGATAAAGCCCTATTTGGCATGGCATACAAAGCTATCTGTTGTTAAGATGCTGCTGCTGCTTTTGGGGGGCGGCGGTCAAGCTTCTTTATAGCCTCTTTTTTTCACATACATATATTCATATTCCAGTCACAGCGAACAGCTTACAGTCGATGCTCTAAGGATTAGGCCTTGGCACCTAATTTGTATATGCTATTCTGTCTGCCAGAATCAATCCTCTCCTACCCCTCATCCTTATCAGTATAACCCTTAAATGCCCTTTAGTCTCTCATGAGCCTTTCTGCCATGTCTCAAGGACCTGTTAGTTGCCTCCTTTGTGCTCCTGTGATATCTTGGTGTTATTTACCAGTAACATATGTAGCCCTTACCGGACTGTGTTAAAATTGTGTATTTATTTGTCTTTCGCAATTCCTAGACTGTAAGCTCTTTGAGAGTAGCACCTGTGTATTCCACTGTGGTGTTCCCAGAGCCTTGTAACAGTCCCTGGCTCAGAGGAGGTTTTCAATAAATAACTGCTTTACAAAAATAAAACAAATAACCATGGCACTAAATTTTTATGATTGACACATTAGTAATACAGAAAAATACTAGCATTTGAAGTTTATTTTAAAAGTTTTGGGGAAGAAAGGGTTTACAAGTCCCTCTTGTTTATTAAGGTGTTACATGCAAAGCACAATGCCATCCTAAAAAGAAGGAAATATAGCCCTGTGAAGTTACTAAAAAATTAAAATGCATGATGACAAGGTGAAGAAAGCTATCCTCTGGTTAATTATAAAGCAAGTGGCATAAAGAACAGTATAGTTTGGAATAATCTAGGAAGGCTCCACATAGAAGCTCAGCCATGAAACAGTATTTTCTCCCTACTCCATTACTCTTAATCTGCTTTCAGTACTCTCATTCGGATGAGGAAACAGAGGTCAAGTAATTCGCTAAGTTTTGCAGGGCTGTTAGAACTTGGTTAGACAAGTCTGGCCTTTTCACTCCAGAGTGGTATGATCATGAGACAAGGAGTACACCAGTTTAGTTGGAGTTGATTCCCTATCTGGAGCAAGAGGTAAAACTGGAAAGAAACAGGCTAAGTCATTGAAAGCATTGAATTTCAGGTTGTAAAATTAGGAGTTTATTATGATAGCAGTGGAGGGCCAATATAATTTTGGAAAGAGTGACATGAACATTAGGATTTTTGTGGGTTTTTACTTCTTTTAACCAATATCAGAATGGCATCAGAAACGGCCTTCTACCTTTTAGAAACCTTGTTTTCTTGACCTGAAACTTAAAATAACTTAAATAATTTAAAGTGGGATCAAGTTAGAAAATATCCAGGGATAACAGTACTAAGCAGAATTTATCTTTGGGACCAAATATCCCATACATAATTCATTAAGAATGGAGTATATTCATTAACTGACTATTCATTACTATCTCAAATGAAAGTAGCATATTGTCCCTTTTCAACTGAATTACCTTAGCAAAGCCTTAGAGTTACACACACAGGTCTTTATTTGGATAGCAAAGTTAGTAACACTTTTCTCTAATGCTTTATTTTTATATTTATTTTTTAAGATTTTATTTATTTATTTAACAGAGAGCGATAGCAAGAGAGGGAACACAAGCAGGGTGAGAGGGAGAGAAAGAAGGAGGCTTCTTGCTGAGCAGGGAGCCCAACACAGGGCTCAATCCCAGCACTCTGGGATCATGACCTGAGCTGAAGACAGATGCTTAAAGACTGAGGTACCCAGGCACCCCTATTTTTATATTTTAAAGTATGTTTTACTTAAAATTTTTTTATTACGGAAATTTGCAAACACAGAAAGGTAGAATATAATATAATAAGCCCCCATGTAGCCATCACTTGGCCTCAACAATGATCAACATTCTGGTTTTAAATGCCAGATTTCTAGTGCTCAACTTTATCTTCTGCCTTTTCTGAGTCTCAACCTAATGAAACTAATAACATGTCTTGAGCTTTGAAGAAATGGGATATACCTTTTTTATAACTACTGAGATGTTCCTACTAATTAACTAGGAAAATCATACCTGTGTTGGATCTGAAAGTTCTCCTCATTTTATATCTTTTAATACCAGTTCCACTGCTTTCTGTGGAATTTAAGTGTTTAAGTCAAATTGGCCAACAGTAGTGAGGTAGAAATGTAGTGTGGTTGTTATGGTGATTGTGGCATTACTATCTAGGAAAACATTTTGCTAAAATTAAAATCCAAATAAATATTTAAGTGCACAGCACTGAGCAATCAAATTATTATGTATGTATATATGATCCACTGATAATTGTGAAAGATTTTTTGCCCCCTAGAAACAATACTCTGCTTGTGGATTAACAGTGAAAATTCTTTTTTTCCCAGTTTATTTTCCCTCTCTAGGATTGTCTTTGTTTTTGTTTGTTGTTGAGTATTATATTCCCAAAATAGTAAAATTGATCAGTTTTTCCCTTTACAGCTTCTTGGTTTTATATCGTATTATGAAAAGTTTTCTCCAACTCCAAGATTATATGATTGTACGGGCGCCTGGGTGACTCAGTGGGTTAAAGCCTCTGCCTTCAGCTCAGGTCATGATCTCAGGGTCCTGGGATCAAGGCCCACATCGGGCTCTCTGCTCAGCAGGGAGCCTGCTTTCTCCTCTCTCTCTGCCTGCCTCTCTGCCTCCTTGTGATCTCTCTCCCTCTGTGAAATAAATAAAATAAAAAAAAAAGATTATAAGATTGTACATTCATAAATTACTTCAAGTATTCTGTAGTTTTATATTTTAATTTTAACATAATGAAAAGAGTAAGAAATATAGTAAGGATCCAATGTTACCTTTTCCAAAAACAATTTATTGGGTAACTCATATTTTCTCCTGCTGTTTTTGGATACTGCCTTAATCATAAGCTAATTTCCCATATGTACTTAAATTCTCTTTTATGCTAAGGTTTCCTATACTTGAGTGGCAAATTCCTCTTTAGTCTCCATTTACGTTTCTTCTCTTATTAGTAACTGCCCTGTCATGCCCTTTCTCTGCTGGTCCCATATGGTGTACTAGCAAGGACAGCGGAGACTAGCCAGGATGTTGCTTAACTTCGAATGCCTAAGAGAAAACCTCAGAGATTTCACAATAATAATAGTTTCCAAACTTTTCATATATAAAGCTTCTATTAAGTTAATTGTAGTATTTTATTTCCAGTAGCGCTACCTGGCAAATTTTGCTTTTCTGGTTCAAAATAGCCTAAAATCCGTTTAAAAATAGAATTGTGTAGCCTGGAGCTAAAATGCCTGAGTTTGGGGGCACCTGGGTGGCTCAGTCGGTTAAGTGTCTGCCTTTGGCTGTGGTCATGATCCCAGGGTTCTGGGATCTCCCTGCTCAGTGGGGAGCCTGCTTCTCCCTCTTCTGCTGCTCTCCCTGCGTGTCCTCTTTCATTCATAAATAAATAAATGAATGAATGCATGAATGAATGAATGAATTCATTCCTTAAAAAAATAAAATGCCTGGCTTTGAATTTCTGCTCAGCCATTTGTTAGCATTGTGCCCTTGGACAATTTATTTAAAAATTGTTTACATCTCATAGATAATTGTGAGAATTAAATAGATAAATACTCATAAAGTATCTAGAATAATTGCTTGCCACATATTGAGCATTGAGTAAATGTTAGTTGTTACTATTATATCACATCACAGGATATGAAAAAGATTAGATGCTTCAATGTTGATTTGTTTATTTTTTGTTTATTTTTAAAGGGGACAATTCATCTCTTTAGAAAACCACAAAGATCTTTTTTTGGCAAGTTATTACAGGAATTTAGACTTGTAGCTGCAGATCGAAGGGTAAGTTATCTTTATTAACTCTAATTTTAATCAATGTACAGACAATATTATGACATTGAAGAAGATAATTTTTAAGGCATTATAGAAATTACTTGTGATCCCACCACATACGTTTTGTTTTTAAGTAAACTCTCGCCCAACATGGGGCTTGAACTCACAACCCCGAGGTTAAGAGTTGCATGCTCCACCAACTGAACCAGCCAGGTGCTCCACGCCACATTTCTTTCATTTTTTTGTTGTTGTTGGATAAGCAAATTTTTTTTTTTTAAGTAATCTCTGTGCCCAACATGGGGCTCAAACTCACTACGCCACCATTAGGTCACATGCTGTACTGACAGTGAGCCAGGCACCCCTGGCTAAGCAAGATTTTAATGGAAAATTAAATTATATTGTAAATTTAATGTAAATTGTAATGTAAAAATATATTACTTTGATATGTAATTGTTTTGCTTGGGAGGAAGCTAGGCTTTGGTTAAGGTTTTTATTCTAATTCTAATGAGTTTCAAAGAAAAATTATTTTTTGTTACTTTTTTTGTTTCGTTACTTTTTTTTTTACATATTTAATGGCTGTAGTTTAAAGCCATGTTTTCTCATTTTTAGTGTAAGGAAGGAAAAATAACTTATGCTTTGAGGTCATGAGTTCAAGCCCCACCCATGGTGGGCATAGAGCTTACTTTTAAAAAAAAAAAAAAAGATAATTGGTACCCTTTTTGGTCACCAATATAGACCTTCTAGTTAGTTACTGTTCTGTTTTCATTGTTGTCATTATTGTCTAAATTATACTATAAGCTCCCTGAAGACAGTGGCTGTGTCTGTTTTGTTTACTTTTTAATAAAATTATAAAATAAGCACCCAATAAATATTTGATGAATTTTATACAAACCTAGCTTCAGTGCAACATAAGTGTACCTATGATATTAGCCATGTATTACGATCCTAGTCTAAAGGTTTCTGTTCTTTGTTTCTTATCACTATGTTTCCTGTTGCTAAAACCTTAGAATATGGTCAGAACTCAGTAATTCTAGTATTTGAAAATAGTATGTCCTGGATGTTAAAGAGCCAAGAGTAGGAAATTCATCTGCTATTTGGGTATCTAGTCCATTTAGGATGATCTCTTGAGAACAGATAGATAGAACTTTATAATGTTGGTGGAAATTCTTGAACCATAAGCTTTATTGAGCCACTATATACCACAGAATAGATAGTAGGAACAAAACCAGTATAAGAACACCTGCATTGTGCAGATACTCTCCATCATAATTTAAATCTTACAAGATATGCCTAGCTCACCTCTATTTACTACTACTCCTGTTTTGGTTCTTGGTAATTTCTTATATCATGAGGAAGATCCCTACTTCTCAGTTCCTTACTTCTTTACCACAAATAATCTTGTCCTGCATCCCTTCCAACTATCCACTCCTATGATCATACCATCAACATTATCATTTATAACTATATCTTCCCATTGTCTCAGTTTCAAGCATTTCACTCATAGTCACCATTTCTTGTTATTCCAGTTCACTCCTTGTATTTCCAATACAATTCCAATAATTCTTCAGTCTTACTAGGATCTCTAATCCATCAACTATGCCATATTTTCACAATTTTTCTCTTCTTTTATCCTCATTTGCTTACTTACCCAATTTAGATTCTTTGGTCCATTATTGCTGATTTCTTGCGTATGTCTTCAACTCCTTTGTGCCCTCCCTTCCATCTGTAACTCTTCCTCTGATACTTCCATGGCAAATCCTTAACATCATTAAATCTACATTCCTGCTGTTCTGTACCTGCACCCAAGCAACTGAATGTAGCCTGGGAGAAACACAAAACCATGGTGACTGGTCCAACTTTAAATTCATGATCAAGTGTGACATTAGTCCTGCCCATACCATATCGTTTAGTTCATTCAGTTTTCCATTTTTGTAGATGGCTGTTTCATGCCATAGTCTTTCGCTTCTGTCCTCAAACTTCCAAAACCTTATTCATCCTCACTCTGACCTGTTGATCTTGCTTCCTGTTTCACTAAAGGAAAAGAAGTAATCAGAAAACACTTCCACATCCTGTCATCTACCAACGCTCTGCCTTTCCTCCTGTTTCTATGAATGAGCTCTCTGCGCTTCCACTTGTTGCCTACTCAAAGACAGGCTTCCTATGCCACATCTTCCCCTTTCAACNCGGTGAGCAGGGAGCCCGATGCGGGCCTCGATCCCAGGACCCTGAGATCATGACCTGAGCCGAAAGCAGAGGCATTAACCCACTGAGCCACCCAGGCGCCCTTAAACTAATTTTTACTCTCTATTCAATTTCTTTTCTCCATGTCTCCACTAAACTCATACTAGTCTTGCTGTAGCCCCCACCAATCCATTGGAACATCTTTAACGAAGTAACTGGTAAACTCTGTGTTGCCAAAATCAATGGTCATTCTCATTTCCCATCTTACTTAACCTTCGATACCATTTAACAAAAATTCGTCACTTCTTCCTTAAAGCACTTTTTTCATTTGGACTCTGAAATATCACTCTTGGTTTTCCTCCTACTTACTTGGCCGTTGTTCATCACTTTCCTCTCATCTTCCTGATGGCTAAGTTTTGTTTTTTTTCTTTCTTTAAAGATTTTATTTATTTATTTGACAGAGAGATCAGATCACAAGTAGGCAGAGAGGCAGGCAGAGAGAGAGGGGGAAGCAGGCTCCCTGCTGAGCAGAGAGCCCGATGTGGGCCTCGATCCCAGGACCCTGAGATCATGACCTGAGCCAAAGACAGAGGCTTTAACCCACTGAGCCACCTAGGCACCCCTGCATCTGTGTTCTAAAGCCATCCTGTCCCACACTTGACCTTTGTAATTATATCTGTTTAATTTTAACACCTCCAGATAACTCCCTTTTCACTAATTTCCTTCACTTCTACTTTCACACAATTACAGGTCTCCCTTTGAAGGAAGTAGAGTGGACGAAAAATTTAAAAACACTTCACTTGATCTCTTCTTTTATTCTTAGAATCCCCTTTTTGCTTCCTCTGACAAAATCCTAGCTACTTTCATGGTGTATCCCAGGTCTGTGAACTTCTAACCCACGGTAGTCTTTCCCTCTTTTGCAGTCCTATTTCATATGACTTACTTGGTAAATAATAAGTGTAGCCCTTTTTGAGGGGAGGGGAAGAATAACTTTATTTTGATATAATTTCAAGCTTATAGAAAAGTCACAAGATTAGTGTAAGGAAGTCCTTTAAGCCCTTTACTCAGATTCACCAATTGCTTTATGTTTTGCTCCATCTGCTATCATTGTCTCTATGTATATATTTATAGTGACAAAATAATATTAAACTATATGCCTATTTTTCTCAACTGTTTGAGAGTTTATATGGCAGAATTTTTTTTCTCTTCAAGAATCATCCTCTGTAACTTTAATTAATAAAATAATAACTTGGTTGATGGTAATTTTCTTAGATATAGGAAATATGACACTGACTTTTTGAAGGAAGTTGTGCTTATTCCTTTGTAGAGTGGGAATTGCAGAAACTTGAACAGACCCAGTAAAGTTTATCAGCAGTACCCAAATAAGAATGATTTTCTTTTTCACAGTCCTGGAAGATACTGCTCTTTGGTGCAATAAACTTAACATGTACTGGCTTCCTGCTTATGTGGTGCAGTTCTACTAACAGTATAGGTATGTTACCATTCTTATTTTTGTGGAGTTGATCATTAGTTTCACATTTATTGTTCTGATTTTAAATAAAGATATATCTTTATGTGGAATATATTATTCTGAAATATAACGCAAGATTTAAATGAGAGACTCTGCGTGAAAAGTCCCTTATAAAGTTTGGCTCAGTTGTTAGGCATTATCATATTAAGTGAGCTGTTATTTTTTTAAATAGCTTTAAGTCTGTTTGAAAGACTGTGATTCCTTTTTAATGTGATAGATTAGCCCTTCAGTTTATGCAGTGTCTAAGTAAGATTTTGAGATTTATATTTCTTGGATTTTCCTTGAAAAGGGAAATCTATTATATTTTTCTTGTTTCTTGACCTATTTTTTTAAATTTGTTGATTTTTTAATGTTATTTATTTATTTTTATTTTTGAAGAGAGTGTGAGTGGAGGGAGGGGCAGAAGGAGAGGGAGAGAGAAAATCCCAAGCAGGCTCCACACTCAGTGTGGACCCTCATGTGGGGCTCCATCCCATGACCCTGAGATCATGACCTGAGTGGAAATCAAGAGCCGGACGCCCAACCAACTGAGCCTCCCAGGTGCCCCGTTTCTTGACCTCTTACATTTTTATGTACCATTATTTTCATCCTGCTATTTAGAGAATATATTTAAAATAGTACTCAGATGACAGAAGAAGGCAAAAAAAATCCAAAAATGATCACAGCACTTTTGGGTATGTGCTGCTTCCTTTGTCCTGATGGTAAAATCAGATTCTAGAGTAAGCTTTTATACTTAATCAACCCTTTTTTTCTTTAAAGTAAGTAGACTCCAGTGCTGGGCTTGAACTCACAACCTTGAGATCAAGAGTCCCCTACTCTATCAACCGGGCCAGTCAGATGTCTCTGTATTTACCACATTTGGCTACGTATATTAATCTAGATAATTGCCAACATATAAGGTTAATTAGTGACTCAGGTTTTTTTGGTAATGGATACTCCTGGTATGAACAGTCTTGGTGATTAGCTACACTTCCAAACAGAGGATTCAGCAACATTTTTTTTTAAATTTTATTTTTATTATTTGCCCAAGGGGTACAGGTCTGTGAATCATCAGGCTTACATCTTTCACAGCATTCACCAAAGCACAAACCCTCCCCAATGTCCATAACCCATCCACCCTATCCCTACCCTCCCACCCCCCAGTAACCCTCAGTTTGTTTTGTGAGATTAGGAGTCTCTTATGGTTTGTCTCCTTCCCCATCCCATCTTGTTTCATTATTTTTCCCTCCCTACCCCCCACAACCCCCCACCCTGCCCCTCAAGTTCCTCATATCAGAGAGATCATATGATAATTGTCTTTCTCTGATTGACTTATTTCGCTCAGCATAATACCCTCCAGTTCCATCCATGTCGTTGCAAACGGCGATTCAGCAACATTTTAATCAGTTGTTTTATTGTTTTGCAGCTTTAACTGCCTATACTTACTTGACTATTTTTGATCTTTTTAGGTAAGTTTTAAAAAGTCTCTTTAGTGTTTTGAGACTAAGGATTTGTTGCACTGAATTTGTTTTCTCTGCTTAAAGGAAAGTAATCAGTGAAATAAGTAAAATTATCAACATAGAACATAGATATAAACAATAACTATTAGAAGATAGACTGGAAGAAAATATCCCATTTATAGAGGAACAGAAAAAATAACACTGAGGCATTAGATCGTATGCCTCTGGTGCCTACCTATAGTTGAGTCAGCTGTGGCCAGGGAACAGGGTCAAGTAAAAACATACCAGTTCCTTCTGTAACCATGTAGATGGGCATTAATAACTAAGAAGTGAGCAGTTGTGAGCTAGGAAGACACCCTTTTGGCTCCCTCCTTTGTGGGACCTTTCATATCACCATGTAAGGGTTGCAAAATACTTGATGTCTTCAAGATCCATGCCATAGAAGTATGTCTTTTCATCAGTCATGTAATTAAATCTACCTGACTCATCTAAAATATATAGTTACCACCTGGATTTGACACTGTAGTAAGTTGTTTTAGAGTGAATCTCCAGTGTACTTGGAAAATGAACGTAATCTTATCCCATCCAGAATGTTGTTGTCATTAACACTTAGAGTTTAACGTTTAACAAAGATTAAAGTTTATCAGAGTTAAAATTTATTGTCTGTGGCTAAAATAAAATATATTACCTGTATTATTACCATGTCACTTTTGCTTACTCAGTTATGGAAACCGTTTAGGGTGGATAACTTACTGAGGAGAGAAAGTATGGGTTTAGGTTCTATTTGCTGACTTGATCTATCGTGACTTTTTTCAGTTTCTCTACATATTAAAACTCATGTATTAGAATGTGCATGGTGATTAGAGTATAACTTATTAGAATAATTTATTTAGCCTGCAAACACTGATAAATTTCAGCAAACTTAGGAATTCCAAAAACTCAATTTCTTTTTGTGTATTATCCTCTTGCTCTAGTTCTAAAGCTAAATTTATTTTCCTTTTTACTTAGTTTAATGACATGTTTGATAAGTTACTGGGTAATGATGAGGAAACCTAGCCCTGTCTATTCATTTGGGTAAGTTCAAGTCATTTTATTTTTTGCTAACCTATTGCTATTAAAATGGTAGTTATTATCAGGCGGTAAAGAGCTAGCTGGTGTTTGTAGAAAATAAATGCAGTCTGCATAGTGGGATGGGGATCAAATAGTGAAAGTAGATTTAAAAAGACATCCTCCAACAGGATTCTAAATAAGGAGCATGAATATGTAAATTTAAATCATATTAAAATAAAATGTTCACATTAAGTTTTTTCTATTTTATAAAACAAATATTAACATAAAATGTTCACATTAAGTTCTTTAATATTTTGGCAATCCCTTATATTTTAGTTTGAGAAGGTACAAAGGATTTTCCTATAGGTATATCCTGTAAATGGTAGAGTAAATGTGATATATTTTAACGTTAATGTAGTAGTAGAGATGTATTTTTATGTTAAGATTGGATTTGTGATGGCAATAGACTAACAGAATTTGAGATTCTTTTTCTTTAATTAACTAATTAATTAATTTTATTATTATTATTATTTGCCTCAGGGGTACAGGTCTGTGAATCATCGGGCTTACACCTTTCACAGCATTCACCATAGCACAAACCCTCCCCAATGTCCATAACCCAGCCACCCTATCCCTACCACCCCACTCCCCAGCAACCTTCAGTTTGTTTTCATGAGATTAAGAATCTCTTATGGTTTGTCTCCTTCTTGATCCCATCTTGTTTCATTTTTTCCCTCCCTACCCCTGATGACCCCCTGTCCTGCCCTCAACTTAGAATTTGAGATTCTGTTTCTATCGTTTTAGAAATTACTAAAAGTTGAAAGTTGGAAGGTAATCTTTTGTGTTAGAGATTTTTCTTAATGTGTTAGAAAAAATGAGTTCCTTTTGGATTCCAGAAAACAACTTGAAAGAATTTCTTTTTAAGTTTGTGGGATTTTTTATTGTGATAAAATATATATAACATAAAAGTTAACATTTTAACCATTTTCAAGTGTACAATTCAGTGGCATTAAGTACCTTCACAGTGTTATGTGAGCATTGCCACTATTTCCAGAAATTTCCTCTTCCCAAAAAGAAACTCTGTACCCATTAAACAATAACTTCCTGTTTCCCTATCTCTCAGCCCCTGGCAAGTGCCATTCTACTTTCTGTGTTTATGAATTTGCCTGTTCTCGGTACTCATATATATGGAATCAGACAATATTTGTCTTTTGAGTATGGTCTATTTCATATAATGTTTACAAATTTCATCTGTGTTGATGGCATATGTCAGAATTTCATTACTTCCTAAAGTTGAATAATTTTCATTTATATGTACATATGATGTTTTGTTTATTCTTCTTTTGATGGGCATTTGGTTTGTATCCACCTTTGGGCTATTTTGAGTAATGCTTCTATAAACATTGGTGTACAAGGATCTGTTTGAATCTCTGCTTTCAGCTCTTTTGGGTGTATACTGATACCAGGATTATGCTCTCTGATGTCATGTTTAACTTTCTGAGGAAACACTGTACCCAGTGGCAGCGCCATTTTCAGTTCCTTGAACTGTCATTTTTCTTTTTTTTTATTTTTAAAAATCCCAATATAGTTAATATATAGTGTTATATTACTTTCAGGTGTACAATGTAATGATTCATAATTCTATACATTACTAAGTACTCATCACAATAAGTGTACTCTTAATCCCCTTCACCTATTTCACCCACCTCCCCACCCAACCTCCCCTCTGATAACTACCAGTTTATTCTCCATAGTTAAGAGTTTGGTTTTTGGTTTGTGTCTCTTTTTTTTCTTTGTTTTGTTTCTTAAATTCCACATATGAGCGACATTACATGGTACTTGTCTTTCTGTGACTGACTTATTTCATTTAGCATTATAACCTCTAGATCCGTCTGTGATGTTGCAGATGGCAAGGTTTCATTCTTTTTATGACTGAGAAATACTCCATTTACACACCCACACACACACACCCCCACCACACACACACCACATTGTCTTTATCCATTCATCTGTTGATGGGCATTTGGGCTGCTTCCATATTTTGACTATTGTAAATAATGCTGCATTAATCATAGGGGTGCACATATCTATTCAAATTAGTATATTTGTATTCTTTGAGTAAATACCCAGTAGTGAGATTACCACATCATATGGTAATACTATTTTTAATTTTTTAAGGAACCTCCATACTGTTTTCCACAGTGGCCGCACCAGTTTGCATTCCCACCAAGAGTGCATGAGGGTTCCTTTTTCTCCACATCCTCACCAATACTGGTTGTTTCTTGTATTTTTTTATTTTAGCCATTCTTATAGGTGTTAGGTGCTATCTCATTGTGGTTTTTATTTTCATTGCCCTGATAATAATTGATGTTGAGCATCTTTTCATCTGTCCATTGCCATCTGTATGTCTTCTTTGGAGAAATGTCTGTTGGTGTCTTCTGTTCACTTTTAATTGGATTTTTTTTAATGTTGAGTTGTATAAGTTCTTTATATATTGTGGGTACTATCCCCTTATCATATGTATAATTTGCAAATATCTTCTCCCATTGAAAGAAGAATTTAACTTCGGCAAATAAATTTTGAACCAAAATTAGTCTTTTGATCAAAATCAGGTTTTATTTATGTAAACAAGGGGACAAAGTAAACATGAAATTTTAATGCAAAGTGAAGATATTCCTGGGCGCCTGGGTGGCTCAGCGGGTTAAAGCCTCTGCCTTCGGCTCAGGTCATGATCTCAGGGTCCTGGGATCGAGGCCCACATCGGGCTCTCTGCTCGGCGGAGAGCCTGCTTCCTCCTCTCTCTCTGCTTGCCTCTCTGCCTGCCTCTCTGCCTACTTGTGATCTCTCTCTGTCTGTCAAATAAATAAATAAATAAAATTTAAAAAAAAAAGTGAAGATATTCCTAAGTGTCACTAAGATTTGATAGAGTTGGGCTATTACTATGATAATCGGTTACAAGGTACATATAGATACCTATATATAGAAATCTGTGACTCTGAGTTAAAGCTTTTGCTTGTAAGTGACAAAAATCCAACTCAAGCTAGTATGGGGGGAAAACGGGAACTTTTATAATTTATGTACTCAAACTGTGGAAAGACTGAGATAACTGGCATAGGGACTAGTACACTCAGAACATTGTCTTTCTCTTACTTCTCAGGCTGCTTTTCTCTGCACGTCAGGTTTAGTTTCTCAAACCACTTTCCCCCCACCATCCTGGAATAACTCCTGGCAAGACCTTAACTGGAACCTTCTTGCTTTCATCTTAGAGAAGGATAGGATTTTCCCCAACTCTAGTTAAGAAAATCATGAGAGGGCGCCTTGGTGGCTCAGTGGGTTAAAGCCTCTGCTTTCGGCCCAGGTCATGATCTCAGGGTCCTGGGATCGAGGCCCGCATCGGGCTCTCTGCTTGGCAGGGAGCCTGCTTCCCCCCCCCCCCTGCCTGCCTCTCTGCCTCCTTGTGATCTCTCTCCCGCTGTGAAATAAATAAATAAAATCTTTAAAAAAAAAAAAAAAGAAAATCATGAGAAAGGGGGGCGCCTGGGTGGTCCAGTCAGTTTAGCATCTGCCTTCGGCTTAGGCCGTGATCCCAAGGTTCTGGGATCAAGGCCCTCATCGAGCAGGGAGCCTCCTTCTCCCTCTGCTGCCCCAGCTGCTGTGTCCTTGCTCTCTCTCCCAAATAAAATAAAATAAAATAATAAAGTAGAAAGAAAGTCATGAGTAAGAACTACTGATTGGTCCAGCTTGGAACAGTATTTAGTCTTTAGATCAGATACTATGGCCAGGAGACAAGGTTAAACAAGGACATGATAGCTCCCATTTTGGCGCATTTACTTAGAGTGAACAAGAAAGGAGGGAGCAATTAAACAATAAAATTAACTTCTGAGTATAATTTCAATCACATAGCTTGAAATATCATCTGTATTTAGTAATTCCAGACTCCAGTTCTTTAGCCCTGAGATC
The DNA here is from genome assembly GCA_002007465.1 of Ailurus styani. Taxonomy (NCBI): domain Eukaryota; kingdom Metazoa; phylum Chordata; class Mammalia; order Carnivora; family Ailuridae; genus Ailurus; species Ailurus styani. The sequence continues at coordinate 2,532,310 of LNAC01000024.1, read as the reverse complement.
TGTCTTGTTTCAGACTGCCTTCTTTACAGTGTCACGTGGATATCTAATTGGTGTCTTAAATATTGGCTGGAATTCTTGTTTTCTTCCTCCAAAACCTCTTCCTCTGCAGTTTTTCTCATCTCAGTAAATACACCACCACTCAGTTGTTCAAACAAACTCTTTTATTATTTTCTCATTCTCCACATTTATCCATCAGCAGGTTACATTGGGGTAACCTACAAAACACATCCAGAATCCGTCCCTACCCCCATTTCTATCTCAACTACTAACATCCTAATCAAGCTACCTTCATTTCTTGCCTTAATCCATCCTTCTAACTGCCTCTGCTCTTACCCCCTTATAGACTGTTCTCTGTATAGTAGCCAGAATGTTTTCTTTCTTAAATCGGAGTCATACAATAAGTCTCCTCCTTGAAACCACCCAGTTGTTTGCTATCATACTTAGAATAAAATCCTGAGTCCTTTCTCTAATTTACAGAATTCTTACATAAGCTGCTCTTTGCCAACTTCTCTACAAGTTACCACTTCCATGCCCTCTATACCACACTTTTTTTCTGTAATTTGTATACAACTAATTTATTCCTGTATTAGGTCTTTTGTACAAGCTGTTGTCTCTTTGAAATGTTCTTCACATCATCTTTACAAGATGAGCTCCATCTTGTTACTCCAATCCTAATATCACTAAATGTCAGTGTCATTCAGTGACTGGGCCCAATCTAAAAGAGATTCTAAAATGAATCCTAGTTAGCCTCTTATCACTTCAGACTACTATAATTCTCTGTCTAGAACTTACCAGAACTTATAAATTGTCATTCTTTCTCCCCCTTTAAAATATAGAGTTCATGGTAGCAGGGCTATATCTTGTTCTGTCTTATATCCTTGTATAGCTTGGTGAATTTTAATAAATGAATATACGTGTATAACTGCCATCTAGATCATGATATAAACACTGCAAGTCCCCCCCAAAAAGCCTCCCTTTGTTTTGAGTCAGAGTCCAAACCCAACAAAAGTAATCAGTGTTCTGACCACTATTCCTTGCAAGTTATTGTTGTCTGTTTTTGAAGGCATATAAATGGGATTATAGTATATACTCTCCTATAGCAGTAGTTCACTCTGGTCCATTGCTCTCATATTCCATTTTATGAATGTACCATAATTTCTTTTTATGTTCAGCTATTGAAGGGCATTTAGATGATTTTCAGCTTTCAGCTGTTATAAATAAAACTACTTGCGAATATTCTTGTACATTTCTTTTGGTGTACATATGTATCCCTTTATGTGGGTACATATCTTTGAGTGAAGTTAGTCATAGGATTTGCAGGTGCTCATTGTTAGAAGATAAGAAAATACCAGCTTTCTAGAGTTTTACCAGTTTACTCTCCTACTGTCAATATATGAGAGTTCTGGTTGTTTCATGCTTGTACCAACAGTTGATATTACCTTTTTTTTTTTAAGCCATTCTGGGGTATGTAGTTATGCCTTGTGGTTTTAAGTTATTTTCCTGATGACTAGTTGAACACTTTTTCATATTTTTTATTGATTTTTTCATATGTTTCTTAATCGTTCAGGTGACCTCCTTTGTGAAATGCTTGTTAATGTGTTTTACCCATTTTTAAATTAGATTACCTTTTTTCTTTTGTTATTGACCTCTAAAAGTTCTTTATATATAAATATCGTTTCCCACAAATGAAAAGTTTTTAATTTCAATGATAAATTCAATTTATCAGTCTTTTATAGTTAGTCCTTTTTGTGTACTTATCAAGAAATCTTGGCCACTCCTAGGTCATAAAGATATTCTGGTGTTAGCTAGAGGTCTTGTTGTTTGACTTTTTACATTTAAGACCCGTAGTCAAACTGGAATTCATTTTTGTGTATGGGTTGAGGTAGAGGTCAAGGCACATTTGTTTCTATCTAGTTTTTCAACTGATAAAACATATATTGTAAAAAAGATTAATCCCTTTTCTACTGCTTTTTCTGTCTCTACCTTTTTCATAAATTAATTATGAATGTGTAATTCTATTTCTGGATTTTCTGTTCTGTTCAATCTTGTACATTTGTCTGTTCTTGCATTAGTACTCTGCTGTGTTAACTATGATAGTTTTGAAATAAATCTTGACATCTGGTGGTGTAAATCTTCCAGCTCTGTTCTTCTTCAGATTATCTTTGCTTTCCTTCACTTTTTGCATTTCCATATGTACTTTAATATCAGTTTATCAATTTCCACAAATAACTTTGTTTCATTTACATACTGTTTTTATACTCTTTTATAACTCATTCTTTTCACTTATATCTTTCCATGTCAATAAATATATTTCTGTTATATATTTTTTAAAGATTTATTTATGCATTTGAAAGAGAGAGAGAAAGAGCATGCACGGAAGTGAGGGAAGGGGCGGAGAGAATCTCCAAGCTGACTCTGCACTGAACATGGAGCCCAGGGTAGAGCTCAGTCTCACAACCCAGGAGATCATGACCTGAGCCAAAATCAAAAGTTGGAGGCTTAACTGACTGTGCCCAGGCACTCCAAATTCTGTTGTATTTTTAATATATATATGTTCTTTTGTTGATTTTAACGTTTTTTCAACATTTTTAAGGATTTGATGAGCATCCTTAATTGTAATCTTTTCTGAAGACATGTAATTCCTTGAGAAATTTCAATCATTTATACATAACACAAATAATTTAATGTGTTGTGGGAAAAGCTAAAATGAATAGGACTACAGCTCTTGGCCTCCAGCTGACAGTTTAGGGGTTATAAGACATACACATAATTAACTGCAATTATTTGTAGCAGTGAGAGACAGTATAATAAGTGGTTAAAATCATGAACGCTGGAGCTAGAGTGCCTAAGTTTGGAAACCTGACTTCTCCACTTGCTAGCTCTATGACTCTAAACAGTTACTTTCCTTTTTGTGTGTCAAGTTCCTTATCTCTTCTTTTTTAAAGATTTTATTTATTTATTTGACACAGAGAGAGAGATTACAAGTAGGCAGAGAGGCAGAGGCAGGCTGAGAGACAAGGAGAGGAGGAAGCAGGCTCCCTGCTGAGCAGAGAGCCCGATGTGGGCCTCGATCCTGAAATCATGACCTGAGCCAAAAGCAGAGGCTTTAACCCACTGAGCCACCCAGGCGCCCTCTCTTCTTTTTTAAAGAAGTGGATAAGTAACCTTCCTAACGTGTTGGAAAGTTTAAAAGAGATAATATGGGGATGCCTGGGGGGCTAAGTCAGGTAAGTATCTGACTTAGGCTCAGGTCATGATCTCAGGTCCTGAGATTGAGCCCCACCTCAGGCTCCACGCTCTCTCCCTGTACCCCTCCCTCCACTCATGTGCTCTCTCTTTCTCAAATAAATAAAATCTTAAAACAAAAAAAAAAGAGAGAGAGATAACATTAAGCATTTAGACCATTTCTAACACAAGATGGGTCAATCAAGTGTTAGCTGTTATTATGATAATAATTATTTCTAGAAAAATAAGAGCCATAGTGGGTCCTGGAATAGATGTTGTACAAATAGCACTCTTTTTTTTTTTTTTAAAGATTTATTTATTTATTTATTTGACAGATCACAAGTAGGCAGAGAGGCAGGCAGAGGGAGAGGGGGAAGCAGGCTCCCTGCTGAGCAGAGAGCCCGATGCGGGGCTCGACCCCAAGACCCTGAGATCATGACCCGAGCCAAAGGCAGAGGCCCAACCCACTGAGCCACCCAGGTGCCCTGGCACTCTTTTCTTAATCTTTGATGTTATTTGTTTATTTTCATTCTATAAAATCTGTAGTCTGTCTGAACAGTGTTTGGCTTATGGTAGGTACATATGAAAATTGAGTGAGTGAATAAATGAATGAAAATGTGTTCTGGAGATCCTGGTTTATGAATTGTGCTGATCTAATTATTTTTCTGATTTCAGATTTGAAAGATTAGAAGTCTTAGCTGTATTTGCCTCCACCGTCTTGGCACAGTTGGGAGCTCTTTTTATATTAAAAGAAAGGTACATTTGTACACATTGTTACTGTCATTGTAAATTCCACCTATGCCACCTTTGGGAACATGAAAGAATCCATGAGACACTGGATTGATTTGAAGATGAAATTAAGATGAACAGTGCTGGAGTTTTGATAGAATGGCTTCCTCGTGTTTCAGACTTTTCTCCAGTCTTTTCACCCTTCTTTTATTATTTTATTTTGATGCTACTAAATCCTGGTCAGGTGTGAAAGAAAGGGCTTCAGTCAGACTTGTTTTAATGCTGCGTTACAATCCCATTGAAACAGGTTTTGTAGAGAAGATTGGTATTACATACATATTAAGAATAATTTGTAAATCTCCTTGCCTGACGACTGCTAATAATCAACACTTGGATATCATATTAAAAGATTTTGTCCAGGACACCTGGCTCACACAGTTCAAAGAGTGTGCAACTCTTGATCTTAGGGTCTTGAGTTTGAGCCCCACGTTGGATGTAGAAATTACTTTAATTAATTAAGGGCGCCTGGGTGGCTCAGTGGGTTAAAGCCTCTGCTTTCGGCTCAGGTCATGATCTCAGGGTCCTGGGATCAAGGCCCGCATCGGGCTCCCTGCTCAGCGGGGAGCCTGCTTCCCCCTCTCTCTCTGCCTGCCTCTCTGCCTCCTTGTGATCTCTCTCCCGCTGTGAAGTAAATAAATAAAATCTTAAAAAAAATAAAAAATAAAAAATAATTAAAAAAAAGATTTTATTCACTTACTGGATTAAGTCTATATTTAATAAGGCTTTTTAATTTCATAATTTGTAGAACTAACTTAATACATTATTTCTTTCTTTTAGTGCAGAACGCTTTTTGGAGCAGCCTGAGATACACACGTGAGATTTTGCTTTTGACATAATGTATAACTTACTATTATGTTTGATTCCCAGTTATTAAGTGATATATTAGAAATAATGGTTACTTTGGCCAATGTCAGAATTCAAAGTGTGGCAATATACATTGCACAGATATTTCACAAACAGAATTCCCAAATCCCAAGATAACTTCTCACCCTTAACTATTTCCAAGCCCTTATGTTTTATGTTACACAAGAAAGCCTTTGTACTCTGGCTTTAGGTCCCTCATTATTTCCGGGCCTAGGTCAACACACTAAAGTAGCCCCATTGAGCTCCTACAATTTAAAATTTGATGCCAAAATCTTTTAGTAGCATCTTTAGAAAAGATAGGATTGTTATTATCTACTACACATAATTGCCAAATATACGGACTTCACCTATTTTGATCAGTTTAATTCAGGATATTCTGACCTGTCTAGTATACTATAAACCAAACACTGTTGCATTTATATGGATTTGTAACAGCAGATACCTGTGAGAAGATACTGTTAATGCTAAGAGTCAGTTTTGGTTCTATGTAAGATGGAGCAATACACAGGACATGGATTATGGAGCTCGAAATCAAGTTCAGAATGTGGCTCTGCAAATTCCAAACCACTGAAGCAGACCACTCTGCCTTCCCATCTCTTTGTCTGCATGCTGAAGTTGCATATTGGTATTACCAAGAAAAAAATAATGGTGAATGTTGTTATTCTTTCTAGGGGAAGATTATTAGTTGGTACTTTTGTGGCTCTTTCCTTCAACTTGTTCACAATGCTTTCTATTCGGAATAAACCTTTTGCTTATGTCTCTGAAGGTATGTTTTTTGTTTACCACTAATAAAAAATCTAATCATTCTCTCATAAAAACAAGTCTTGTGTTTATTTCATTAATTCATAAATCAACGAGAAAGCTTATCGTGAAGAGAAGAGAGAAATACCCTAGAGGTTCTCAGGTTTTCTCTAAGTAGAGAATTATAAAACAGAATCTAATTATTTCAAGCTTTAAAATAACATATTACTTAAAAACAGGCAGAACTGACTTATATATTAATTACAAATGATGAAAAATTACTTTTGCCAAATAACATGAATGGGATTTTAGATGTATAACCTACCTACAAAAAGTCTATTGCAAGCATTTTTAGAAGCATCAGTGTACTTCAAATAGTTGATGTGCTCTTTGCAAATAATTGTATTCTGTTAAATAAATTCCCAGGAACTTCTCTTTGTCAGTGGTGGATGGGCACTTTATTGTAAAGTAGCCTATGTGTTTTGAAATACTCATTTATTTTCAAGTCTTTAAAAATTCAGACTGATATTCACTTCAGTGGTCAAAATATTGTCATTTTTCAGTCATTTCATGTTCTGGAATATCACTAACTCCCAAAGTGTTAATCACTAGTTGTTGGATAAGTGAGGTAAAAACAGAAGTGGGCTGTGTTCACAGACCCATACTTTGAAGCAAAGATAGGAGAAGGTCTTTTTGGGTCTCACTGACTTCAATACTAGAACAGCCAAGAGAAGAATGCTCTCTGAGTTGCCCATTCAAATTTAAACAACTTCATGAATATTATGAAGCATGAATTGTATTTGTATGAATTAGAGTTTAAGAATTACTGCATGAACTTAAAATACTATGATGTTCACTCTAGAAATTTTAAGAAGGTACAGCGATTTAGAAATGATTCTCTCTCCCTAAAGATCAGAAAGATACATGTTTTCCTTTTACAAATAATGCTATAATCTGTTTTTTTTTATACCAGATGTCTTGTATGCATCTCTGAGTCTTCTGTAGGATAAATTCCCAGAGAAGAAATTGTAAATGGGTTGAAAATATAATATATTTTAAGTCATTGATGCATATTATGCCAGACTTATTTCAGAAAGGTTATCTAGTTTGTATTTTTATTAGCTGGATAGTAAAGTTTCCAGAAGCATTAATATTTGTGATATTAGTTGAAATTTGAGTGGAAAATAATACTGAGCACTTTCTATCTGCCAGGCACTGTGCTAAACTCTTTAGGTAAATTAACCATTTAATTCTCCCTAAACCATATGAGGTAAATGATTTCATTATTCCTATTTTATACGGAGGCACTGAGAGATTAAATCACTTGCCCCAGGCGACACATCTAGCTAAGGCAGAGCTGGGTTTTAAACCAGGAATTCTAGCATCAGAGTCTGCTCTTAGCTGCTCTACTATACGGCTTTTGTATAAAGCTTGCCAATCTTTTTTACATCACGTTACACATTAAAAAGTGAATATTTCTGTAACCCTGAGATCAGTGTAAGAGGATGCTTGAGCCGGAAGGCTACTTGTTCAGGGATAGTAACTGGCAGGGGATCTGCATGTAGCTGGATCCCCACTTGCCCTTTCTGAGAACTGAGGGAATTAATTGGTTTATCTATAACCCATTCTCAGCACGCTGGTTAGGAAGTTCTGCTTTACATTTAAGGAGCCTTTAAAACTTAATAGTAACAATGACATATATAAGCTTTCTAATTCCTTCAGGTCAGTGATACAAATAGTTGAAACTGCTTTTGTTTTATTATCTTGAAGGCTTAAAAGAGGAAAATGGTCCAGATTTGAATAGCATTCCTTTTGTAAAATGTGATACAGTCATTGCCAAACTTATTTTTTTAATTAAGGAAATCAAGTATTTTTGGTAGTGCTTTATCTTTCTATATAGGTAATTTAAGTGTTTTCTTCTTAAAGCTGCTAGTACGAGTTGGCTTCAAGAGCATGTTGCAGATCTTAGTCGAAGGTAAGATGTTATGTATGGGGTTTCATGATATACATAATTTCAAAGGGATGCATGAGAAATTCATCTGTCATGGGAACTTAGATTATTCGTTGCTGAAGTTACTACATGAATCTTACAGATCAGACTCTTATTCTCCAACTTTTTCTTACCTTTTTTTTTAAAGATTTTTATTTATTTGAAAGCAAGAGAGAGAGCACAGAGATGGGGGGTATGGACAAAAGGAGAGGGAGAACCCTGCTCGGCAGGGAGCCTGACATGGGGCTCGATGTGGAGCTCCATCCCAGGACCCTGGGACCATGACCCGAGCCAAAGGCAGACGCCCAATCGACTGAGCTACCTAGGCACCCTCATTACTTTTTAACTGATGATGTAAGAGACCATTATGAGAGAGAGTTTTGTTCCCAAATCCTTTTTGCTTTCTATAAAAGATATACTAAAATTCAAGATTTTCATCAATATTACATTGAGTTCTGCTAATGAATATTCTTTGTTTCTTCATAGCTTGTGTGGAATTATTCCAGGACTTAGCAGTATCTTCCTTCCTCGAATGAATCCATTTGTTTTGATTGATCTTGCTGGAGCATTTGCTCTTTGTATTACATACATGCTAATTGAAATTAAGTAAGTATTTTTTATTGCTGTCAAGCGGTTTCTGTTTTGGGGCCTGACTTTTAAAAGCATCTGTGGGATGGATAAGAATTAAGTTTAGAGCATGTTTGCTTATGGCCTGTGTAACTTTGGTCAAGTCTTGTCCTTAAGTGTCTTCATCTGAAAAATTAAGGGGGTTGGATTCAATATGTATTTTTCATCATAGTCTATAATTCAGACTGGAAAACTGTTTAAATTCCCTACTGTTGACCTGGCGAGTAAAACAGAGATGTCAGTAAGAGAGAGATAAGCCATGGCTATTGTTGCTGAGAGAAGGAAGAGGAAGTAGGTGTGAAACAATTTTTTAAAAGGCAAGCCTTTTAAGAAGTATACTTTATAGCTGCTTTAAGCTCAGCGTTTTATGACATGATTTTTTCATTACCTACCCTTTAAATATTAGTGTTTACTAGGATCTGTCCTTAATTATTCTTTTTCATCTTTTGCATACTCTCCTGGGAGATTACATTCTATTACTTGTTTTTATTTACCACCTCTGTGTTTCCCAAACCTTTATTTCTAATCCAGATGTCTGTTGAATTCCGAAAGGCATATCTTACTGACTTCTATTCTTATCTACAACAGTTGAACCTATCTTCCCCATCCCCAAAGCTGTTTGTTCTTGTATTTCCCATCTCAGGGAATACTACTACCATCTATTCCATTGCATTGCTTTTTTAAATTGTGTTAAAACATATATAACATAAAACTAAAATTTTAACCACTTTTAAGCACACAGTTCAGTGGCATTAAGTACCTTCACATCATTTTATAACTATCAGCACCATCCATCTCCAGAACTTTTTTATCTTCTCTACCTGAAACTAAGTACCCATTAAACAGTAACTCCCCCTCTTCCTTGCCCCCGGCCCTGGCACCACTCTTCTACTTTCTGTCTCTATGAATTTGATGAAGTACTTCCTATAAATGACATCAGACAATATTTGTCCTTTTCTGTTTGGCTTATTTCACTAAGCATAATGTTTTCAATATTCATCCATGTTTAATACATGCCAGAATTTTCTTCCTTCTTAGGGTTGAATAATATTCCATTGTACATAAAAACACATTTTGCTGATCTGTCCATTGATGGATATTCGGATTGTTCCCAGCTTTTGGCTATTGTGCCTAGTGCTGCTGTGAACACAGCTGTACAAATAGCTGTTTGAGTCCCTAGTTTCAATTCTTGTGGGCATATACCCAGTAGAATTGCTGTGTTTAATTCAGTGTTTAATTTTTTTTAGGAACTCCAGTGCATCCCTAAATAACCTACTTCTCCCTCCTCCCCTCCCACCCCTTCCAAAGCCAGTTCTAATTGGTCGCCTAATCTTGTGTTTGGTTTTTTAAGTTTTTATAGTCACCATGCTGTACATTACCTCCTCAGAACTTACGTGTCTCATAACTACAGGTTTTTATCTTCTGACCACCTTCACCCATTTCTTCCCCCTCCTCACCCCCTGCATCTCTGACTGCCACCGGTAAACTGCTCTCTTTCTTACGATTTTTAGATTGCACATATAAGGGAGATCATAATAGTATTCATCTTTCTCTGTCGTGTTATTGTAAATGGCGTGATTTCCTTCCTGTTTTGTGTGTGTGTATCTGTGGGTGTGTGTATCTCACATTTTTTAATCCCTTCATCCATCAGTGGATACTTTGGTTGTTTCCATGTCTTGGCTGTTATAAATCACAGTCTTACCAGCTGGTGTGATTGGATCTTTCTTTTTAATTTGTCTCCTTCCCATTCTCCTTGCTGCTGCCCATATCGAGGCCTTATCATTTCCTCGATCTAATTAGAATAGTCTTTTGGTCTGTTATCATTCTCACACATCTCTAGTTACCTCCCATTTTGCTATTAACATCATTATTTGCAGTCTGACCATAATATTTTCCTGTTTCAAAATCCTCTGCTCTACATATTTAAGAAAATAAGAGTTGTTAGCATGATAAAGCCCCTGCCACCCTTACTGGCCATCCATTCGTGTGTACTTACCTGCTTTTGTTTCAGTGCTGTATCAGGACTTGTCATGCCTTTGCGCATGCTGCTTTCCCTGTCTCCAGTATCTTCCTCCCATCCATCGGCTCACTCATCTTGGAAGAGTCAGCTTGGATGTCACCTCTTTTTATATTGAGCCCTTCTGGGTTGTCCCTTCCTCAGGAGTCTTGTCGCTCACTCTCTGTATCCGTGATACCCTGTAGGACTTCTTTATTCCCAAATTGCTTTATTTTCTTTACATGGGTATCTCTTGCTATTTCAAAGGTAGGGACTATGTCTTACTTCATGTTTCTGTTCCCAGCATGTGGGGGAAAAGTAAGAAAGAGTGCATGATCAGCTTGTAGACATTGGCATTTTGGTCTGTCTTCTTAATAGAAACTGCTGATGAGTGTTGCGCTTCAGTGGCCAGTGTTCCTCTAACAAACTCCTGTGGAATCAATCCCACATTGTGTAATTCCTAGGGAGTTTCAAAAATTCTTAGTAGTAATAATTGGAAAGGTGTTGTTTACAGAAAAATTGCCAGAATCACTGATGAAGTACATTAGTCTTCTCTGTATCAGAAATTACTAGTTGGAGGTTTTTATTTGTTACAACAAGTGAATATATGTGAAATCTTTCTACCTGGCAAGTAGGTTGAAAATATATAGTCGGGAAATATTCATTTTTTTCTTTCACCTTCTGTTCACACTGCTTAACATAATTATTATTTTCCATTAAACTTTGGCAAGAAAGGATTCTGAAAACATCTCAATATGTTTCATTGTTCTTTTTGTTTGTTTTTCGGTTTTTGGTTTTTGGTTTTGGTTTTGATACACACCCATTGCCAGTAGTGGCCAGTATTGATAGAACAGGCCTGTTGCTTTAGATAACTGATGTTTTGGAAGATCGAATTGTGAGTAGCCCAATGAGGCATGCATCTAAGATTTAGAATTGTTTTTTCCTTTTAGTAATTATTTTGCTGTAGACACTGCTTCTGCCATAGCCATTGCTCTGATGACGTTTGGCACTATGTATCCCATGAGCGTGTACAGTGGCAAAGTATTACTGCAGGTAAGGGTCTTCTTTCAGTGTACATGCTTAATGTTAGTCACAGTTTTCTACCAGATTATAAGATTATATGTGCTCTTCTACCATATTGTGAAATTTTTAGCTACTGGAAGTTCCCATCAGAAATAAAGTCAAACAATAATCTATGAAGTCTGGATAGGAAGAAGCAGATAATGCTATTGGCCCATAAAATAGGCATAGATCTTCCCATATTTATAATATAAGACAAAATCATAAGCTAAAAATATTTGCATCTAATGTTTCAAGTGAAAACAATGTTACTTAGAAATTTTTTTTTACATATTGATTTTTCCCCAGTACATGTGCTTTGTCTATTTTGTAATCTGGTTATGATTGTTTTCTTATTTCCTGTCCTTGAATTAGTGAGACTTTTAAATTTCAAACTTAAAATTAAAAATGACTGATTACTGGGCGCCTGGGTGCCTCAGTGGGTTAAAGCCTCTACTTTCGGCTCAGGTCATGATCTCAGGGTCCTGGGATCGAGGCCCACATCGATCCTGCTGAGCAGGGAGCCTGCTTCCCCCCACCCCGCCTCTGCCTGCCTCTCTACCTCCTTGTGATCTCTCTCCCTCTGTGAAATAAATAAATAAAATCTTTAAAAAAAAAATGACTGATTACTATGTATTTAAACAATAAGAACACCTGTAGACAAGCACCTGAATACAAAGGTAGTTTCCCAGGGATGACATATTTGTAAGCACTGCTTTTCCTTCTGTCTTACCCTCATGCCTTACTAAAACTTAGCGGTACTAGCTCCAACTCCAGAAGCAGTAATAACAATAAGATAATAGTTGTATAGTGCTAGGCCATATACAAAAGATTTTTAGTTGGTTGCTTGATTCTTCAGGGGCTGTTTGGGTCTAGAGATAACGCTTCTTTGTGAGATGAAAAATAATTATGGGCTGATTCTTGATATTGCCCCACTAGGGGAGCCAGCTGAAACCCCTCTTCCCTAAATCATGATAGGGCACATGTCATACAATGCAAAGTCTGGTGTAACCCAATCTCTTAGTTTTAGGACCACTGTGTACAATTTTTTTTACGTATTTTATTTTATTTTTTCTCCAGACAACACCACCCCATGTTATTGGTCAGTTGGACAAACTTATCAGAGAGGTAAGGTGGAATAGTAAATAAAATCATTTTAATTTATAATTAGAGGATGGAAAGAGTGGGTACAAGTAATATTTTATTCAGTCCTACCTAGATTTTATTTAGGGGAGTTGTGTTGTTTATAATAACATAGTAGGAGATATAACACAGTGACAAAAGTACAAAATTTGAGGAATTGCTCAGTCTGGAAGCTTGAAATAAATGTGGAAGGAAAGGTAATGGTCTAGAGACCATACTGCTAGCTTTGTAAATGCTATGGTTTTTATGAGTCTGTATTCAAATCCAGGATTTTGATTAAGTCAAAGGCCACTATTAAATGTTGATTGATTGCTTCACCATGTAACATATTGATCTGTGAGTTTAGACTTTGTATTTTATAAATATCTACCACTTTACTAATGAAGGAATAGATAATTAAATTATTTGGATTTTGAGAGTATTTCAAACTATTGGTTGTTGGTATCACAAAGGCCACTTTTACCAATATAGCTGGCTACTTGTCTCAGCTAGCGAAGCCTGTGTCGTTGTACCAGTGGGCCATACATGATACTGGTCTTAGAATTTCTTTTTGGCCCACATTCAAATAACAGCCTGTGTTGTTCAGAAACTCGTTAAAAGGGAATGCAGAGAAAGAAATGATAGAGAAGAATCTAATACCACAAGTGCTGGATATACATATATCACATATTGACAGGATGAAAAGAACCATTCATTGCTGAACATGGTGGTGCTGGGGATAGGTGGTAAAGACCTGATTCTGAAGGGGTTGGGCCAGACAAGAAACAGAATACAAGGTTTTGGCTCACTATCGAACAAGTAGAAATGATGTCTTGAATGGTCTGGGACTTCTCTTGGCTAATGAGTGTCCTTGTGCAGAGTTTGGCCATGTCATTTCTAGGCTTTGATCAAGTCCACTAACTGTGTTGGATATGTCAAATACAAACCCTATTTCTTTGTTTTTGATTAGGTATCTACCCTGGATGGAGTTTTAGAAGTTCGAAATGAGCATTTTTGGACCCTAGGTTTTGGCTCATTGGTATGTTTTTCATATTAATTTAGATAATTTACAACATAGTTTTTAATTTTTTAAAACTAAAAAAAAGCATTTCTTTAAATTTTTTATAGAGTCTTTGATTACCATTTCTGTTCAACAGAATCTAAAATATAGATGGATTCAGTAACCTAATTGAGATTAATTGAAGGATATTTTCTTTATTTTTTTTTCCTTTCAAACTACTGTTAATGATCTTAATTCTGGGTTGTCCAGATAAGACAAGCTGTAGTCACACATTTCTGGATATGAAAATATCTGAAAACTAAAAAGTACAATTTTTTTTAAAATTGCAGTTCTGCTTTTGGAGATTTTGGTGAATATGTTAAAGAGTTACAATAACACAACTCACTTCAGCATAAAAGTCCATATTTTTTATATTAACCTTAAAAATAAAACCAGTTATTTTACTAGCAAAAATGGATTTATTTGGGATTAGAGAATTGTGATTTGGGACAAGCAAGCTACAGCAAAACCATAGACAAGTCCAAAGAACAAAAGAGAGGAATGCTCTTTTATAGAGGAAAGGGAAGAGTGGAAAGGACTGTTAGAACTGAAAAATCCAGTGGAGGAAACTGGGAGTTCAAGTGTAGTGGCTTTCATTGCTGAGTTGCGACAGTCTCTCATTAGCTGGGACGTTCGGGGGGAAGAAGGAAAGCCTCCTTTCTCCTGCTGATGTAATAAAGTAGTAGATAAAGTAGGATGGACTTGACCTCTCATCCTGTTGAGTCTGCAGTTGATGAGGAGCAATAGGGCCTCAAAGGCCTTCCCTTCTGGCCTCCCAACTCCCATTTTAGTAGGGTTTTCTTTAATTAATTTTCACAAATCCACTTTGGACCTATCACCAGAGAGACTATTATGGCATGGTTTCATTCCTATGTCAGGAATGATGAGGAAAATACAGAAAAGTACTCAGAAAAAACTTTTTTAATAACCATAATCCTTTCATGTACAGGTTTCTGTACATTTTTCTTTTTTTTTTTTTTTAAAGATTTTACTTACGTATTTGACACGGAGAGAGAGATCACAAGTAGGCAGAGAGGCAGGCAGAGAGAGAGGAGGAAGCAGGCTCCCTGCTGAACAGAGAGCCTGATGCGGGCCTCGATCCTAGGACCCCGAGATCATGACCTGAGCTGAAGGCAGAGGCTTTAACCCACTGAGCCACCCAGGCACCCTGACATTTTCTTATTTATACTCCAGTATTTACTCTCCTTAGAAAATGAGACCATTCTGTTTATAATTTTCTCTTTTCACATAATATATCACGAATAGTTTTTCTTTGTCACTAAATATTACTGTTCTTGTCAAATTTTTTTTCTCTTAAGTGTGACTTGATCTTTGCCTAAATGCCCAGAGGTTTTTGGGTGTGCCTTTTGTTTTGTTTTTTTTTTTTAAGTCCCATAATTTCACTAGACTAGGTCTTGGTGTTGGTCTTTCTGGGTTAGTTACTCCAAGTATGCAGTATATCCTTTCAATAATTTTATTTCAAAAAAAGTGTTAACTTTCAGGGAAGTGTAATATTTGTTCTCTTGGGTTGTTTTTTTGTTTTGTTTTGTTTTATTTTTTTGTCTTCTTTGGGAACTCCTATTTTGAAGTGGTTGTTTTTTCTTGTATTTCTCACAGCCATCTCATTTCTGAAGTTTTCTTTTTTTTTTAAGTAGGCTCCACGCTCAGAGTGGAGCCCAACGGAGGACTTGAACTCATGACCCTGAGATCAAGGCCTGAGCTGAAATCAAGCGTCATATACTGAACCACCCAGGCACCCCTCATTTCTGAGGTTTTCTAATGTTGATTTATGTTCTTGTTTCGTGTCTTTGATCTTATTTTGAAGAAGTAGGTTTTAGTTCTTAATTTGTTTCATAGGTAAATCTTTATGGTGATCTTTTATAATCTGTTCTCTTTTTTTTCTTATAATAACTTTGTGTGTGATTTGGATTCAGTCCTTTTCTCTTGCTCCTTTTTATGCAAAATTGTATTCCTGAACTTTATTTTTTTTATTTAAATTCAGTTAGCCAACATATAGTACATCATTAGTTTCAGATGTAGTCAGTGATTGATCAGTTGTGTTAACCCAGTGCTCATCACCACACGTGTCTTCCTTAATCCATCATCCAGTTACCCCATCCCCCGATACACTTCCCCTTTCCACAACCCTCAGTTTGTTTCCCAAAGTCAAGACTCTCACGGTTTTTCTCCATCTGATTTCTTTCCAGTTTTTCCTCCCTTCCCCTATGATCCTGTATGCTATTTATTATGTTCCACACATGAGTGAAACCATATGATAATTGTCTTTCTCTGATTGACTTATTTCACTTAGCATAATACCCTCCAGTTCCATCCTTGCCAGTGTAAATGGTAGGGATTCATCCTTTCCGATGCTGAACTTCAAAATAAGGAGTGGTTTAGGGTAGTGTGTTTGAATTTATGGTTCTAAAGCTCCCTCTTCTGATAAGTCTGTGAAGCGAAAATTTTTTCTTTCTCCTGGTTCTTTTCCCCCCATTTGTATCTGAATTTGTTTCTACTGTGTTGCCCAATTTGGATTCGTTATCTTTTATTTCTACCGTGTTGCTCAATTTGGATTCACAGATTCAGACACAATTGTTTGTTCTTAACGTGGGGCTTTATAATGGAAGGGAGCTTTGCTTGGTTACTTTGGGGAGTTCACAGGGCTTAGGCTGCTCCCGCCCTTCTTATTGCAAACTCTGTGTGTTCACCCACTATTGACATGTGTAGAGCCACGCTGTTTCCCAGCTACCTTTTTCAAATTTGCCGGCCTAGATTTCCATTAAGTACAGGTTAGCTGCTTTGAGGTTTTTAGGTCAGTCAGATATCCTGTCACTTCCTCCTCTACAGACGCTGATACCTTGCAGGTCTTACACCTTGTGATTAGGGTTCCTTAGGGGAACCATGTTATGTAGTTTTTTAATAGATGTTGCCCATAAGATTTTGGACTTAATATCTTAGTTTCTCTGTTTTTCTGGGGATATTTTGGGCATTTCAAAAAAGTGCCACTACTATTGCTGTCTTTCAGGAATCCCAACATAATTTTTAATGGCTGCAGTTTTTACATTATATGAATATGCCATCATTTATTTAATCAGTCCCCAATGGACAAAGTGTTATTCCATTTTTCCCATATAAAAAGAGCTGGGATGAACATTTTTATGGGATAATCTTTACACAGACTTGTGAGTATCCCTTAAGATTAATTTTTAAAAATTGTTTTTGTGAGTCAGAGGATATTTGTATTGGGGTGCCTGGCTGGTTCAGCTGGTAGAGCATGCGACTCTTGATCTCAGACTTGTGGGTTTGAGCCCCAGGTTGGGTGTAGAGATTACTTAAAAATAAAATCTTTTTTTAAAAGAGGGATATTCACATTGTTATAGCTTTTGATACAGCCAAACTCACTTTCCAAAAATGGCTATAGCAGCTTATATTCCTTCAGGAATGTAGTTCATTTTTTTAAAAAGACTTATTTATTTATTTATTTGAGAGAGAGAGAGAGAGAGAGAGGTAGTGGGACCAGGGACAGAGGGAGAGTCCCCAGCAGACTCTGCGCTGAGCACAGAGCCCAACGAGGGGCTCAGTCTCATGATTCTGAGATCACAACCTGATCTGAAACCCAGATGCTCAACTGACTGCACCATCCAGGCACCCCCAAATGTAGTTCATTTTCAATCATTCTTTTAATTTTACCAATCTTAAAAAAATAGTAGATAAGTGTTTATAAGATAAGCTGGGTGGCTTATAAACACAAGAATGCAGTCACCCAGCTGTCCAGAATGTGACCATCTAGCCCTGCACCCATGTAGTGGCTAATTAAGACCAAGGACAAAATAAAACAAGCTTTTGAACTGCCAAGAATAGTTGTCACAAAAGCCATAAATTAATGCAGCACCATAGTCACAGCAGACTTTGTTCAAGCTCCTGCACGGAAATGGTTTTCACTTATTTTAATTGCTTTAATTTCCATCGCCAACTGTAGGAGGTTATGGTGTCTTTTATAGTTTTGTCTAGTGATGACTGTGAGATGATAGTGCCCAAGAAAAGGGAGAAATCAAAGATGACTTCATTTCTAGATATGGCTTATCTTACATAAAAATAATAAACTAGAAGTCAAATTCAAGATTATATTTTCTCCGTCTTATGATTGTCAGTAACTCACTACTGCTAATGTCATAGATTCAGACACATTATAACTAAATCAGTTACTTGACTATGTACTTTATTCTTTGTTATAATTTTTTTCTTTTTTGAAAATCTGAGTTTATCTAGAAATCAACATTGAATGCTGGACTTTTTCTCTAAAGTGAAAGAGAAAGAAAATGGGGAGGAGAGGGGTACAGGGAGAAGGAGAGAATCCTAAGCAGGTTCCACATTCAGCACAGAGCCTGATGTGGGGCTTGATCTCATGGCCCTGAGATCATGACCTTAGCCAAAACCAAGAGTAGGACACTTAACTGACTGAGCCACCCAGGAGCCTGTCTGCTGGACATTTTATTTAATTTTAGTTACTATATATTTTTACTTAAGTTTTATTATGCAAATAGTACTTGAGTCTTAGAAAAATTAAAACTTACTACTAAGTCAAAGAGACAAGAATAAAAACCTTTAATAATTCTACCCTCTAGAGATAAGTGCTATTACTCTTAGCTATTTTTCTTTCTCTGTGTGTTTTAAACAAAATAGAATCATTGTTGTACCTCCTATTTTATTACCTACTTTAAAAACATAATGTATGGGGTGCCTGGGTGGCTCAGTCGGTTAAGTGTCTGCCTTTGGCTGAGGTTATGATCTAAGGGTCCTGGCATCGAGTCTAGCCTGCATCAGGCTCCCTGCTCAGCGGGGAGTCTGCTTCTCCCTCTACCCTTCCCACCTGCTCATGCTTTCTCTCTCCCTCAAATAAATAAATAAACTCTTAAATATATATGTATATATAAAAATAAAAACATAATATATGATAAATGTCTTTTCAGTAAACAGACTTCTAGCCATTATTGTAATGCCTGGGGTTCTCTATCCTCATAGTAACCCAGGCTAGAAACCTTGAGATCCTCTTTGATTAGTCGGTCGATATCCCTCATCCATTACATCCATTTGGGTATCAAGTTCCCACACATCTAACCCATGGGATATCATCAATCCATCTGTCCCTCTCTGGTCCCACTATATTTGTCCTATCTCAGCCCTCTTCATTTCTAACCTAGACTTACACTCATTTCCTGCCTAATTACCAGTCATTCATACCTATAATTTTTCTGAACTTTGATTATTTTACTTCTGATTGATTGCTGCTATTCAAACTCATTGTGATTTTTAGAGTCCTCTGCTAGCCTCTCTTTTAACCTTACTACCTGCTTATCTTTCTTTCCTTCTATAGTCTTTCTTTCCTTCTTTGCTTCCTCTTTCCTTCTTTCTTGTTTTTCTTTCATTCTTTTTCTTCCCCCTAAAATATTTCTACTTTTTTGTTAGTAGTAATATTGCTTATTGTCCAGATATGCCATGCATTTTAATTGCTATTCCCTCGGCTTAAAATGCCTGTCTCCACCTTTTGAAATTACATTTAACCATCAACCTTAGATCAGATGCCATCTTCTTTTGAAGTCTTCCTCAATTTGAATTAGTAGCTACCTTTCCAGCTATCCTTCCACTACATTTTCTATCTACTTTATATTCTGCCTTAAGTTACAGCATGCCTGTCCTCCTCTTCTATGTATTTCTCTTTTTTGTATATTTTAAAAAGTCACACTTTATTTAAAGAGTCGTAAAGAACTTCATGAACTCTTCACATTGATAATCACTACTGAATAGTCTTTAAGGAATATCGAGACATTATACTTTCTCTTGTTTTTAAGAAAATATTAAGGAGTGCCTGGGTGGCTCAGTCAGTTAGGCATTTGCCTTTAGCTCAAGTCGTGATCCCAGGGTCCCTGGATCAAGCCCCGCATTGGGCTCCCTGCTCAGCAGGGAGTCTGCTTCTCCCTCTGCCCCTCACCCTGCTTGTGCTTGCTCTCTCTCCCTCACTCTCAAATAAATAAAATCTTTAAAAAAAATTTGGTTAGGGCGCCTGGGTGGCTCAGTGGGTTAAAGCCTCTGCCTTCGGCTCAGGTCATGATCTCAGGGTCCTGGGATCGAGGCCCGCATCGGGCTCTCTGCTCAGCAGGGAGCCTGTTTCCTCTTCTCTCTCTGCCTGCCTCTCTGCCTACTTGTGATCTCTCTCTGTGTCAAATAAACGAAATCTTAAAAAAAAAAAAATTTGGTTACAACCAAATCATAAATGTTTATTTCTAATGGAATTTTCAGAGGTATCATTTTAAGGATCTCTTTCCTATAATTTTGCCCCTTATAGGCTGGATCAGTTCATGTAAGAATTCGACGAGATGCAAATGAACAAATGGTTCTTGCTCATGTGACCAACAGGCTATACACTCTAGTGTCTACCTTGACTGTTCAGATTTTCAAGGATGATTGGATTAGACCTGCCTTACTGTCTGGGCCTGTTGCAGCCAATGTCCTAAATTTTTCAGATCATCACATAATTCCAATGCCGCCTCTAAAGGGTGCTGATGATTCAAATCCTGTCACATCGACTCCAGCTAAACCTAGTAGTCCACCTCCAGAATTCTCATTTAACACCCCTGGAAAAAACGTGAACCCAGTTATTCTCCTAAACACCCAAACAAGACCTTATGGTTTGGGTCTTAATCATGGACACACACCTTATAGTAGCATGCTTAATCAAGGACTCGGAGTTCCAGGAATTGGAGCAACCCAAGGATTCAGGACTGGTTTTACAAATATGCCAAGTAGATATGGAACTAACAATAGAATTGGACAACCAAGACCATGATGTACTGTAATTTAATTTATTTTTATGAGGAATATTGACTCCTTGACTTCCACTTTATTTAGTAATCCAACTGTGCATTGACTGTTCAATCATTTACTCTAAATGTTAGAGAATAGTGGGTTTGTTCCCAATACATGAAACTGATGAAACTATATTTTTTTAAAATGTATTTGGGGCTGTGAGAACCTTCTAAATGTCATAGGGTTTAAATAGGCTTCCTATAGAAAGAGTGTTTCTCTAAATTTGAATTTTGCTATTTTTGGTTTTGTAGTTGACTGCAGTGTGATAGACATCATCTTTACAATAAGAGAACCACTCAGTGGAACAGATCTGTCACATTATTAAAAGTATAATATTTTCTTCAGTGAAATTTATAAACATGCTGCTTGAATAATGATATACATTTTAGGAAAGGGAAAAAATGTCCATTCCAAAAGTGAAAGTCTCTTTTACAGCTTTTCCAAGCTTAATTGCTGCATTTTTCTTTGAGGTCCTCTTGATTTATGTCTTGCAAAAGAAAAGCAGAATTTTTTATCAGAAACTTTAGAACATATTCTACTATCTAGCATAATTTAAAATTTTTAATTATCCGTTTTTTATAGTTTTTCTCATTAAAATATTTCAGTACATTTATAAATAGTCTGTGGTTCTCAAAGTGTTTTATTTTGCTTAAATGAATACCATATCCTTTGGTAATGTGAAATGAAGGAATCCCAGTTTTCTATCTCACATTTAATCAAATACTGACATAATAAAACAAACAAAAAACACCAAACACTCAAATACTGACATAATGATGGAATTTATCTTTTTTGTCACCTTTTCATTGGTTGACTTTTTAATCTCTCATTTTATTAACAAAATATATCAAATATGTTACAAAATATATGGAATTCCATGCATAATATAGGATTTGATATCTTTTTAAAATTGCATAAACAATGAGTTTATATTATATAATTTTACCAAAATGTTATAGATCCTAGGTTATAGAATACAGTATTGTTAGATGTGTAGCAGGCAATTTCCAACTTACTTTGTTTTGCTTTGTCAAAATCATAAATTATTAACTGTAATGAATTGTGAGAATCATATGGATTTCTTTATTTTTTGATTATTTTCCAAATGCCAATGTTAAGGACTTGCCAACATGGCCAGTATTACTTATAAAAAGTATGACAAACAGCAAATGACAAAAATTACCTGAGGTGTTTTTTGTTTTTTTGTTTTTACTACAAGTTTTGTAACTAGAGTTTTAAAAAGGTATTTTGAGAGTGGATTCAACTTCTCTAGAATCTAGTAGTCCTGGAGATTTATGACTTTTCCAGCCATCAGCCAGCTATGTGGAGAAGATTTTTGTTTTTTGAAGAATTTGCAAGTTTCTTTAGTCAACTCATCCTTTTTAAAATATGATTCCAGAATCCGATTCCAAATCGGATTTCGTAGTGGATTCACAAGCATCCAAGAAGCCACCTCTGTCAAGCAGAATTATCGTCATCTGTAATTAAGTGACCATGTCCCAGCTTTTGCATGGTGAAGAGTTGGTCATTGTCTTTAACGTCTGGAACCCCGTTCAGGCATTTGACCTGCTGAAGAAATAGAGTGCACACTACCTTGACTGCTGGGAAAAATGAAACGTCGTAAAATGTACTAAGGCAACCTGTTCCTTGTCCTTTGTCTTACGTCCTCCAATCATTAGTATACCTATTATTGGTCTACTATTACAGGGTGATTTTTCCTCCGTTGGCCTCATCTATGTGGGTCACATATGAAATCTGAAGAACTGCCATGTACTGAGCAGTGATTAAGAGGTCTGCGCTGTCACCCTTTGCATGTCTTTTCCATTCTCATGGGATTTTTAAAGGGTGCAAGTACTGAACACAGTTCTGCATGATGTTAAATGCCTATTTCCTCAACACCTATTCAGAGGCAACACCTGTGTAGTAGTCCCACCAAAGGTGCTTTAATACCCACCTACACTATTTAAGAAATTTCCTGTGGATTCTAAAGGAATTGGCTCTACTTGCTGAAATTCACTGATGCCAACTGGTACAGGTGACATTGGTCCATGAGTTATTATATAACAGAGTCTTATTTGCCAAGCTCTGGCCAGCATCTGGATATGGAAACAAGAAACTTGGCCTAGAGGCAATAGTCCTACTAGTAAATCTTGTCACAGAGTCACGTGAAGCTAAACAAAGAAGTTTGAATTGACCTCTTGGCACATAGCTTATGATTAAGAGCAAGTTCCATGGAATAGAATTAATCCCGTCTGAGAAAATACCATACTGTAACATACTGTAACGGAAAAAACACTGGGTTAGAAGTCAAGAGATTTGGATTCTGAGCCTGATGCTGCCACCCTGTAAGTAGTTTGGATACCATGGGCAAGTCATTTAACTTCTCTAACCTTTATCATCTGTAAAGTTAGGGTGGGGAATGAATTAGTTGATCTGTAACTATCAGCTCTAAAATTTTATGACTAAATCTACATATTATGCCCATTTGCTAAACAGTATTGTCCCCAGAATGTCCTTCCAGTGACTACCTCAGCATACAGGCCAAGTGTTACCTACATCAACACCCAAGCCATTAATTTGAGGTGCCGTGAGAATTGAGAAGGTGAACTGCAGGCTAACACCATTTAGGTTTTTGTTTACTTAAGACTCACCTTGACGTAAATCTATTAAGAACAATCAGATTTTTCTTAGACATCTTTCTTTATGGGGAAGGATTATTTTGGGGGGTGTTGGAAAAAAGTTTAGGACAGAGTACACTTAGCTTCCTAGGGTACAAAAGAATGGGCTACATTTTTCTTTCTTCCTTAAGTCTCTGAAGATACAGTTGGAATTACATACATGTATCAGCAAATGGAGAGGTTCTGAATTTCAAGCCTCTGATTTAGCTGCTCTTAAACTGCCAGTTTTTGCTTGACTAAAGTATGCTGATCTTTTTGGAAGTCTAATCTGCTTCTTATATAAGGAAATGCTTTTTACATTCCAAATTGTTTGAACCACACTGTTTGAATAAAGAACATACAGGGGGTTTTCTCCCTGATGTTAAATAATTTTGGCTTGTTTCTTTATTCAATAGCTATTTATTGGTCATTTCGTTTAAATCAGCAAATACTCGTTGAGCATCCAGTACATGCCAGGCACTGTACTAAGTAAATGTTCACCCAGTATGTCAATTTTTGTGAGCTGTTCTTGAGACCAAAGGGAACATAAGGATAAACAAATGATCTCTTCGAGTAACTGGTAGTCATACTTTTGATAAGACACAGAACTATTGCACATATTGTCAGATTGTCAGATATCACATATTGTCCCTCCCGCTTCCTTCTCTACTTTCGTCTCATTTTCCTGCCCTCCTCTTTTTTTTTTTTTTTTTTTTTGAACGATGGAACTAAGGAAGTAAATTTCCATGGAAGAGGCCAGCTAGAGGTCATGATGTCACACATCATCCTCTTATCAGGAAAGTAAGAGAAAGTTTGGAAAGAACAAGCGAGGCAGATACTATTGAGAAAGGATAATTTTTAGGTTATATAATGGATTGCCACATACTTTCAGACTCTTGCACTGGATGAGCAAAGTTTATTAAGTCACCAGGCTAAAAGTAATGGCTTCCCCAGAGCATTCATGGGCTCAGGTGGCCTTTATTTAAGTTACTAGTTTAAAAGCACCTTTAATAACACTAATATCATCACCATCAAACTGCCACCCAACATGCCTAGCTTCTTGCACAAAAGTTAACTTTGATAACACATGGCTAAGTTTCCTGACTAGTCCTGTACCAGGCAAAAATCTTGTAGGACTGAGGTAAAAAATAAATAAATAACAAAAAACTAATTGCTTAAGATTCTAAAATACATTCATGAAAGCAAGCCATAATTTCCTGCTAAATCCAACTGCTGGAATTTTTTCAGAGGTTTCTTTTCAAAAAATGCACCTGGGTGAAAAAGTAGAAATATGTATGTTAGTTGGGAGTGAAACAAATTTTTTTTTTTTTTTGAGAAATGGCTATGTTTGGACCATGTTTTCTTAAAGAAATTAGAATTCTCTCTTGGTAGGGCAATGATTGTGAATCTGCTCCATTATATTTGCAAGTTATATTTTTCCTAAAGTGTAAGAAAATCTGATAGATAGTAATTAGTAGCAGTATAGCAGACCAATATAAACGAAATACATATTGCTTCACTTTTCCTGATTCTTCCAGGAAATGGAAGATGGCTTTAAAATTGAGGTGTGAGAGATGCTATTAAATATTTGTCACAGTTTTTCAAAACTGGAGTCAGACTTATCAACCTTAGGTCATTTCCTCTTCTTGATAAGCAAGCACTAACTATTGTTTCTTGGGTATGGAATGTTCCTAACTGTAAACATGAGTAAGTGAGCCTCTTTCAGTATCTCAAGACTTGGGTTTTGGGGGTTGTCTTTTTTAATGCTCCCTAATGGAACTTCCTCCATTCCTTACAGAATAGGGCACTCCTGCAAAGGGAAGATGGATATCCTAGCCATGAAGTTCAAGACAATAGCCTAAAGGTCCAAAAAGTAGGTTTCTCAGTGTGAAAGCTTGCACAGAACAACACCTACCTGCTTGGACTGCTCACTTCTGGACTGTTACAGAAGAGGGAAATAAAGTTCTGTCTTCTGTAAGTCATGGTGTAGGAGGGTCTCTTGTTATACCAGCTTAAGCCTGTGCCCAGCCTAACTCATACGTAGGGCCTCACTTTCTCCTCTCTTCCTCCTTCTCATAAGAAACCCATCTTTATTGCTTGTAAGCAGCTTTCTCCCTGCTCTCTCGGACTCATGTTCACATCCTTTCAGCCTCTGCCTCTTTTCTATGTGCTTCCTAGCATGGAATCCACTCAGCCACTTCTGTCTCTTTATAAGGCTCCTTCCCTAAAGGGCAGCTTTTCTCCTTCTCTATTAGCAGGTTTTACCACCTCAGAAGAATTTAACAAAGAATTTAAAGCCGGAATGTTTTTTTAAGCGCTGCATTATTTTACACTCCAACCACCAGGATATGAGGCTTCTAATTTGTCCAAGCCCTTGTTAACACTTGTTATTATCTGTCCTTTTTATTATAAACATGCCTAGTGGTTGGGAAGAGGGGTTTCATCGTGGCTTTGATTTGCATTTCCCTGATCCCTGATGATTCTGAGCATCCTTTCTGGCTTATTGACGGTTCATATGTATGTGTATATGTATGTATATACACCTACACACATATATATGTATATGTATATATATGTATGTATATTTGCAGGTGATTATTTTTATTTTTTATTTTTTTATTTAAATTCAAATCATTAACATATGATATATTATTAGTTTCAGAGGTAGAGTTCAGTGGTTCATCAGTCTTAAATAACACCTAGTGCTCATTACATTACACGCCATCCTTAATGTCCATCACCCAGTTACCCCATCCCCACCCCACCAGCAACCCTCAGTTTGTGTCCTATGATTAAGAGTCTCTTATGGTGTGCACCTGGGTGGCTCAGTGGGTTAAAGCCTCTGTCTTCGGCTCAGGTCATGATCCCAGGATCCTGGGATGATCTCAGGACCCTGGGATCGAGCCCAACATCGGGCTCTCTGCTCAGCAGGGAGCCTGCTTCCTCCTCTCTCTCTGCCTGCCTCTCTGCCTACTTGTGATCTCTCTCTGTGTGTCAAATAAATAAAATAAAAATCTTTTTTAAAAAAAGTCTCTTATGGTGTATATATATTCTTTGGAGAAATGTCTGTTCAGATACTTTGCCTACTTAAAAAATTGAATTATTTATCTTTATATCAGTGAGTTGTAAGAGTTCTTTATCTAGACAGTAGTCTTTTATCAGATAAATGACTTGCCATCATGTAAAATTGTTCTGCCATTCTCTGGGTTCTTTTTTCACTTTCTTGATCATGCCCTTTAAAGCACAACAGTTTGTAATCTTTTTTTTTTAAAGATTTTATTTATTTATTTGACACAGAGAGAGAGATCACAAGTAGGCAGAGAGGCAGGCAGAGAGAGGGAGAGGAGGAAGCAGGCTCCCTGCTGAGCAGAGAGCCCGAAGCGGGCCTTGATCCCAGGACGCTGAGATCATGACCTGAGTTGAAAGCAGAGGCTTTAACCCACTGAGCCACCCAGGCGCCCAACAGTTTGTAATCTTAATGAAGTCCAACTTATTTCCTATTTGTGTTTGCTTGTCATATTTAAGACTTTGCCTAACCTGAAGTCATGAAGATTTACTCCTAGATTTTCTTCAAAAATTTTTAGTTTCAGCTCCTACATTTATATCTTTGATGCATTTATTTTTTTTATTTTTATTTTTTTTAGAGAGAGAGAGAGCATGAAGAGGGGGAGGGGCAGAGAGAGAGGGAGAGAAGCAGACTCCCCACTGAGTCGGGAGCCATCCCAGGACCCTGAGATTATGACCTGAGCTGAAGGCAGACGTGTAACTGACTGAACCACCCAGGTGCCCTGATTTTCTCCTAATTCTTGAATCAGTTTGGGAAATTATATTTTTCTAAAAACATGTCTTCTTTGTCTATTTCAAATTTGTTGGTATTGCAGTTGATGGATTTACATACCTTTTAAATTGCTGATTATAATATGACTCCTTTTTTGCCTTTGACTTTTATAAAAAGATGTATGTATTAACTTTAAGGTGACAGTGGGTGGGAAGGGGTAGCGAAGAGAGAGTCTCAAGCAGACTCTGTGCTGAGCTTACAGCCTGATGCAGGGGTCCATCTCTAAGATCCCTAAGGAAGGGCTTTAAGATCATGACCTGAGCCAAAACCAAGAGTCACATGCTTAACCCAGTTGAAAGACCCAGCACTCTTGCCTTTGATGTTTTAGACAAACTTTAGTTTTTAGAATGGTTTTAGATTTATAGGAAAAATTACATAGTACACAGAGTTGCCGTACACTCCACACATAGCTTCTCCTATTAACATCTTACACTAGCATGTCATAGTCACTGCAATTAATAAACCAGTATCACTACCTTATTAAGTCGTAGTGTATTGAGATTGTTTTAGTTTTTACCAGTGTCCCTTTTCTGTTCCAGGATCCCATCCAAGATATCCCATTACATTTAATCATCATGTCTTCTTACATTCCTCATAGAACCTCTTGTGACATTTCTTAGATTCTCCTTGTTTTTTTATTTCCTTGACAGTTTTCAGGAGTATTGACCAGGTATTTTGTAGGACTTGTCTGATGTTTTTCTGACTAGATTGGGGTTTTGCAATTGGGAGAGGAAGATCACAGCAGTGTAAAGTATCATTTTCCTTATATGTCCAGGGTACATACTATCAACACAGTCTGTTGCTGCCAATGTTGACCTTGATCACCTAGCTAAGGGGTGTTCTGTTTATCCTCTGTGAAGGTGCACTTCTCCCCTTTCTATATTACCACTGAGGAAGTCACTATGTACAGTCTACACTTAGGTAGTTGGAGTTAGGTTCCACTTTCTTGTGGGCGAAGTTATCTACATAATTATTTGCAGCTTTGCACGGGAGATTTATCTCTACCACCATTTAGTCAATAATTTATTTATATCAGTATGGATTCATGAATATTTATTTTATGCTTTGGGATATAATCCAAAGCTACTTTATTTTATTGTTCAGTTGCTCAGCTTTACTGTGAGCTCTTTTAGTTGGTTTCTGTGTCATTTTGACGTCCTCCTATTACTGTGGGTATCTTTTGTTTGTTTCTTTGTTTTGAGCACTTCCTTACTTTTCTGGCACTATATGATGCTCTAAGCTTATACATTCCTGCCATAGTCCTAGAATTAGCCATTTTGTCAAGTGCCCTGGTTCCCTTTATTAGAGAATGGTATTAGAATCCAAGATCTGGGCACGGTGAGTTCTTATTGCTTCCGAGGTGTCATTGCTTCTAGGCCCTCTCAGCTAACAGGGCAAAGGTAAGAAAAACTCCATTCATACCAGCTCCCCTTCCTGTCCCATGTATCTCCTTTACTACGCATACAGAACACTCAGACACTTTTGGTCATCAACTGTATGAAGGCTTTTCCCTACATCACACAATCTTATGTGACATCATGTGTGTGTACTACAAGTTAACTCAATTCTAACACTGTCAGCCCGGAAATCTTGTCTGATTTCCCAGACCAAGAGCTCAGTCCCATAAGACTGCTCCATCCCACTTCAGATGCCAGTCACAGATGGTAGATCCCTGGGTTATCCACAACTTCTGTTTGATTAAGCTACAAATTGGAGGTTCCCATGTGTCCCTCCTCAGGTTTGATTAATTTTCTAGAGCGGCTCCAGAACTCCAGGAAACACATTTGCTAGTTTATTGAAGAACACAGATGAATAACCAGATGAAGAGTTATGTAGGGCGAGGTCTGGGAGGATCCCGAGCACAGGAGCTTCTGTCCGCATGGAGTTTGGGGTGTGCCACCCTCCCAGCGTGAATTTGTCTGCCATCCTGGAAGCTTCCTTAACCCTGTGCTGTTGGGATTTTGTGGAGGCTTACTCCTGTAGGCATGATCAGTTGTTGTTTTTGTTTTGTTTTGTTTTTTAATTATTTATTTATTTGACACAGAGAGGGAGATCACAAGTAGGCAGAGAGGCAGGCAGAGAGAGAGGAGGAAGCAGGCTCCCCGCTGAGCAGAGCCTGATGTGGGCCTCGATCCCAGGACCCTGAGATCATGACCTGAGCCGAAGGCAGAGGCTTTAACCCACTGAGCCACCCAGGCGCCCAAGGCATGATCAGTTATTGACTCAGTTTCTAGCCCCTCTCTGTTCTTTGGGGGATGAGGGGGTGGGAATGAAAATTCCAAGCTTCTCATCATGACTTGGTCTCCATAACCAGCCCTCACCCAGGAGCCATCAGGAGCCCACCCAGGGTCACTGCAGTAGAACAAAAGATGCTCCTAGTGCTCTTATCACCTAGGAACTTACAAAGACTTCAGGTATTGTCCCAGGAACTGGGGTAAGAGATCAATATTTATCTTCTATTATCTCACAGTGTGTATGTATGTGTAACTATATATATTAAGGTAAACATGAAATGAGTCCATACTGATGTCTCCAACTCTAATTTATAACCATATGGATTTCCAACCTCCTCCTCTTGCTATAAATTCATGCTCCAGCAGTGAAAAACCCGGCTCCCACCATCTGCCATCCGTTTACTTAATTATTCCAGTGTAAATGTATATAGCAGTATCAAAATTGTTAACCTGTACCCCAACTGAATATAACTTTATCAGTTAAAGTATAGCACTTATGTACAGTTTATTTTGCCTTTAGTTTTACAGACCACTCATTTCCAAAGTTATTTAGGGCAGCATTTTTTTTCCTTCATTCCCTAGTGAGCTTGTTTCACAATTTTTAGTATAGTTAGAATGTTCTACATTCTCCATCTTTGGGTTTCCCAGACCTCCTAAATGATTTTTTTTAAGATTTTATTTATTTATTTGACAGAGAGAGAGAGAGACAGAAAGAGCACAAGCAGGGGGAGCAGCAGGCACCCCACAGAGCAAGGAGCCCGATGCGATATAAAGTCTGATCCCAGGACCCTGGGATCATGACGTGAACCAAAGGCAGACACTTAACCAGCTGAGCCATGCAGACACCCTTAAAAGATTTTTTAG
Source organism: Ailurus styani (assembly GCA_002007465.1). Classification (NCBI taxonomy): domain Eukaryota; kingdom Metazoa; phylum Chordata; class Mammalia; order Carnivora; family Ailuridae; genus Ailurus; species Ailurus styani. The sequence continues at coordinate 2,502,380 of LNAC01000024.1, read as the reverse complement.
GTTGATTTATCTTTTTAGTAATCTCTACACCCAATGTGGGCTTCAAACTCATAACCCTGGGATCAAGAGTCACATGCTCTTCTGACTGAGCCAGCTGGGCACCCTCCAAATGATTGCTTACTTTGCATACATTAAGGCTCACTCTTTGCACTGTAAAGTTCTATGGGGTTCAACGAATGAATAGTGTCATGTATGCACAATTACAGTATCATGTAGAATATTTGAACTGTCCTAAAAAAATACTCTGTGCTGTACCTGTTCAACCCTTCCTCCCCTTTCCTGAGCTCCTGACAACCGTTGAACTTTTTATTAATTGAAGGATAGCTGACATATTATATTAGTTCCAGGTGTACAACATAGTGATTTGACAACTATATACATTATGCAATGCTCATCATGATGAGACTAGTTACTATTTGTCACCTCTAATTGACTGTATTCCCTATGCTATACTTTTCATCCCCATGACTTACTTATTTTATAAATGGAAGTTTGTTCCTCTAAATCCCCTTCACCTATTTCACCTATCCTTCCACCTTCCTCCCCTCTTGTAATAACCATCAGTTCTCCATATTTATGATGTGTTTCTGTTTTTGTTGTTTTCATTTGTTTTATTTTTCAGATTTTAGATCACACAGTATTTATTTTTCTCGGACTGATTTCGGTTATCATAATACCTTGTAGGTCCATCCATGTTGCAAATGGCAAGATTTTGTTTTTTTTATAGCTGAGTAATATTCCACTGTGTATATATACCACATCTTTATTCATTCATCTATCAGTAGACACTTAGGTTGCTTCCATATCTTGACTATTGTAAATAATGCTGCAATAGACCTAGAGGTGCATATATCCGTTCAAATTAGTGTTTTTCTTTTCTTTGGCTAAATACCCACAGTCGCTGAACTTTTTACTGTCTCAACAATTTTGCCTTTTGTGAAATGTCATATAATTGGATTCATACATTAGGTGGCCTTTTTGGACTTGCATCTTTCATTTAGAAATATGTCTTTTAGTTTCTTCTGTGGCTTTTCATGGCTTCATAGCTCATTTCTTTTTACCACTGAATAATATACTATTTATGGCTATACCACAGTTTGTTTATCCATTCACCTATTGAAGGGCATCTCCATTGCTTCCAGGTTTTATTGATAATGAATAAAGCTACTACACACATTCATGTTCCTGTCTCCATTTTGAGTAACAAAATTATTTATGTCACTCTATCTTTTCTTGAGCAGTTTTGGTTGACTTTTTCTTTTTCTTTTTTTTTAAGGAAGCTCTACATGGGATTTCAACTCACTATCCTAAGGTCAAGAGTCACATGTTCTACAGACTGAGCCAGCCAAGTGTCCCAGTCTTGCTTGACTTTTATTTATTTTGTTACTCTTTTTAAAGAACCAATTTCAAGCTTTGTTACTCTTTTTTAGTGTATTTTTGTTTTTTGTGTCCTTGACTTATTATCTTATGTTTACTATCCTGGGGTTTACTCTGATGTTTTTCTGGCTTCTTAAATTAGAAACTTATTAATCTTCAGTCTTCTCTAATATAATTACTTGAGGCATTGAGAATTTTATTCAAGCCCTGATTTTGCTGCATGCCACAAGTTTTGGTACATTTTCTTACCATTCAGTTCTTACCATTCAGTTCTAAATATTTTGGTTGAAATTTGGCAGATAGGTATGCTACAAATTCATAGTGACAAATTATGTGATGTTCCCTAGGATCCTGAGTAAGGGCACAGAAAAAGTGGCAATTTAAGGACAACCCAGGCTTAGAATTTTGACTGGAAAGTACATCCCAACTACCATATCTAATTTCATACCTCTAATTTCACACCTCACATCCACATCTCATTTTCTCCCTGCATCTCATTAGGTAGTCTTTCTTTAATTAACAAACTATAGAAATGATCCCTGAAAGTATAGTCTTTAGTCATTCTTTAGTTAGAGAATCTCTCATTACAGTTTCTTCATTTCACTGTGGTGTCTATCACACATGTCCATCATTAAATGTCACTGCCTAAATTGGCTCGTGGTACTGGGGACTAAGAGAGTGTCATGAGAGACCATAAGAGATGGAGATGGAGAGGGCAAGGCAACTGACTGGCAGCTGCAGCCTAAACTGGCAGAAACGGCTTAACATCTCTTTGAGAGCATGGAAGTGCCAATATTACCTTTAACTAATTTGCTGCTCAGAACTATCGCAATTATCCTTCACAATTACCCACAAGCACTCAATAGACTTGCTATATCCACAATTATACAGGAGCCTTCTTGTAGACATTGACAAGTGACTGTTCTCCCCATTCAAGTCACTTGGAGAAGAGGGAAAGGAACCACTGCAGAAGGCAAGGAGACCCAAATCCAGAGACGCCTGGGAGCAGAGAGTCAGAGCCAGAAGTGACCATGGAAACAAGCCCCGGATCTAGGCTGACATCCTGGGTGGGATGTGGATTAGGATAGTGTTTTTTTTTCTAAGCTGCAGCATGTCCCCTCCTTTAGAGGAACATGAAATAAATTTAATGGGTTGCAATCAGCATCTGTTTTAAGTGAAATAGGACAGAAAGAATAGAAAATAACAGATTGTGTCACACAGCATAAGATAATTACTTTCTGTGAAATTTTTTAATGTGTATGTGTTAATATTAGATCATGAGATAAAATGTATTTTTAATGGAGCGTCATAGTCAAAAAAATTTTAAACACTCTAGACAAGAGGCTTAAAGCAGACATCTAAGTTATATACGGGGGTACAGAGGAGAGGGCATATGGAGAATATGTGACCTAGGAGGAGATTTTAAGTTAGGTCTTAAAGGGACTGTAAGAGAAGGTAAAGGACATTCTAGAGGACGTGCACATACAAAGGCTTTTTTGGGAAACAGCAAGAAGTCCATGAGGGTGGAACCTCATGTAGGGAAGGAGGCATGGCAGAAGATGAAGGTGGAGAGGAAGGTAAGTAAGTTGAAGCTCTGTTGTGAAGAGTCTTATACATGAAGTGAGCAGGTTTTATTTTTATAAATTTTAATTATTTTGCAAGCTGAGGAAGGTTCTTTTCAAAAGGAAGATAAACTTAGTAACTGGTTCCTTTTGAAACCCACAGAGGAAAATAACAGTACCATTCATTGAGCATATATAGTAGGTCAATGTTTAACTTCTTACTTTATATGCATTAGTTTAATTACTGATTAGCACAGTAACTGCTCAAATGGTTGGTATTATAGTGACCCTCATTTGACAGATGAGCACACTGAGGCTCAGAGACTTTAAGTTGCTCAGGTCATCCATCTATCAAGTGGAAAGGGTGGGCAGGTCTGACTCCAAAACCAGTGCGCTGGGCCACTTCACAGAGATGGAGTCTCTCGATAGCAGTCTCATCACCTAATAGAGACCAAAGGCAGAGAACGTTTGGCTTTCACTTTTCAGCTTATGTCTCAAGTACCTCTGCCAAGTGGTGGGAGCAGCTGGAGGGGAACAGTGCCAGCATCTACACCCTCTCCCCATGTCATCAACTCCTCCTCTTCTGTCTCCAACCGTTTCCCTGCTTTAGTTCGACAACCTTCTATGTCTGCTGCTTTTTAAGAGGGATAATGTTATCTTTTATTAGGGATATAATGATTACTCCATAAATTCTTCTTAAAAACACTTTGAGAATAAAGTAGTTACTCCTGCTGAATTGTTCATTTTGTAATATCACTTTTATTTGCATTTGAAGGTACATTGTTACAGCTAAATTTCCAAGAGTCAGCTGCCTTCTATTACGCTTATTTTTCTCATTTACATGTAGAGGCTATCAGGCACTAGGCAACTCAAGTCAAAGGGCAACTTACTGCCTAGCTCAGTTCTTACTTCTTGAAATATCCCATCTCCTTCTCTGCTCTCATTGGCCAGCCTGAGCAGTGGGTAAATCAGGCAGCTAAGTACTTAAAGATTTGAAAGATGCTAAAAGGCCTCTATTTAAAAAATGTTTCTAATTATTTTAAGGTTTTATTTATTTGACAGCACAAGTAGGGAAAGCAGCAGGCAGAGGGAGAGGGAGAAGCAGACTCCCCACTGAGCAGGGACCCTGATGCAGGGCTCAAACCCAGGACCCTGGGATCATGACCTGAGCCGAAGGCAGCCGCTTAATGATGGAGCCACCCTGGTGCCCCTGATTCTAATTCTACGCACTCTCCAGCAGCCTCCTTGAAAAGACACACCATGGGCGCCTGGGTGGCTCAGTGGGTTAAGCCTCTGCCTTCGGCTCAGGTCATGATCTCAGGGTCCTGGGATCAAGGCCCTGGCTCTCTGCTCAGCAGGGAGCCTGCTTCCTCCTCTCTCTCTGCCTGCCTCTTTGCCTACTTGTGATCTCTCTCTCTCTCTCTCTGTCAAATAAATAAATAAATAAAATCTTAAAAAAAGAAAAGACACACCATTTCCAACTCCTTTAAGGTATGAAGTTACCTGACAGGGATTATTTATTAGCTAACTAATTAGCCTGTCACAGAAGCCACCTTCTTCCAATATCACCCAGAATAGAGGAGGGACCTGTAAGAATGACACCCAGAATTATATGATTTGATGGGTTAAGGGAGTGAGTAAAGGAGATGGAGTTAGAGTTAGAAATTAAAGGAAGAAAAGATCCAGAACTCGAAGCAGTATTCGGGAAGCACTATCAGGCTTCAGCAGCCTAAGCACTTAGAGACATATGCATCTCTAAGAGAAAAGGTTTTAAAAAGAGAAGTTGGTGACGGGTTAGTTTTTTGTTTTTTTGTTTTTTTAAAGATTTTTTATTTATTCATTTGACACAGAGAGAGAGATTACAAGTAGGCAGAGAGGCAGGCAGAGAGAGAGGAGAGAGGAGGAAGCAGGCTCCCTGCTGAGCAGAGAGCCCGACGTGGGCCTCGATCCCAGGACCCTGGGATCATGACCTGAGCCGAAGGCAGTGGCTTTAACCCACTGAGCCACCCAGGCGCCCGACGGGTTAGTTTTTAATGGGTACAGGGTTTCAGTCAAGGAAGATGAAAAAGTTCTGGAGATGGATGGTGGTGGTGGTTGCTCAAGAATGTGAATGTACTTAATACCACAGAACTGTGTTCTTAAAATTAGTTAAAATTTTAAATTTCATGATTTGTATGCTAAAAATATATTCTAGACAATCTGTGAGGGAAATGAAATCAAGGCTGTTTTCACCAATCCTTTGCCTTAGATAGTATGTTACTCACCCTTCAAGATGGAGCCAATGATCCTCAATTCCTAGTATATACTCCCCTGAATTGTACCACTCCCCACAGTGGATAGGGCTGACTTGGGTAACCAATAGATGAAGCAGAAATGACTCTCCAAGGGGGTCTAAAATCTCCAAGGTTCTAAAAGACATTGCAGCCTTCAACTGGTTCTCTCTTAGATCTCTTGCTCTGAGGGAAGTGAGCTACCATATTGTGAGGACACTCAAACAGCCTATGAAGGTCCAGGGATGAGAAACTGAGGCCTTCTGCCAAAAGCCAGCATTAAACTGCCAACCCACTGAGGAGCTGCCTTGAAAGCAGATCCTTCAGCAGTCCCATCCAACATCTGGACTGCAACCTCATGACAGAGCCTAAGGCAGAACCACTTAGCTCCCACATTCCTCATCCACAAAAATTGTGAGGTAATATTTATAGTTGTTTTAAGACACTATTTTGGGGGTGGTTAATCTGTTCTATAGAAATGGATGACTAATATAGATAGCATGAAGACCTCCCCATCAACTGCCTGAGGCTGGCAAAATCTTCTGTCATTTATAGATCTGTTTGTTCCAGGATAATTTCACAGTTGCTTAAAGATATTCAGTGATCCCATTTAGATAAAGTTGCACTTACCTTTACATGTTCTGAATACCCAACAGGTATTCCTTAAAAGTATTTCCCAAAATTGGAGAGGCATTGCTGAATTTCAGACAGTTAAGTCTAGCAAGAGCAATTCCTAACATAATATACCTTGTCAGGTAATGGGAATGTTTTTCCTTTAATACTATAGATGCAATGCTTAAAAACCTGAAGGCAGCACAGTATTTTACTTTATTTCATTTTCTTTCTTTTTTAAAATTTAAATTCAATTATTTAACATACAATATATTATTGGTTTTAGGGATATATGTCTGTGATTCATTGGTCTTATATAATACCCAGTGCTCAGTATAACACATACCCTCCCCAATGTCCATCAGTCAGTTACCCCATCCCTCCATCCCCCTCCTCTCCAGCAACCCCGTTTGTTTTCTAAGATCAAGAGTCTCTTACTGATTGTCTCCCTCTCTGGCTTAATCTTGTTTCATTTTTTTCCTCTCTTCCCCTATGATCCTCTGCCTTGTTTCTGAAATTCCACATATCGGTGAGATCATTTTTTAAAAAAATTTTTTATTTATTTATTGACAGAGAGAGCACAAACGGGGAGCAGCAGGCAGGCAGGCACAGGGAGAGGGAGAAGCAGTCTCCCCGCTGAGCAGCAAGCCCACTGTGGGGCTTGATCCCAGGACCCTGGAATCATAAACCAAGCTAAAGGCAGATGCTTAACCGACTGAGCCACCTGTAGTTCCATCCATGTCTTACAAATGGCAAGAGTTCATTCTTTTTGATGGCTGCAGAAAATTCCATTGGATATATATACCACATCTTCTTTATCCATCTGGGCTCTTTCCATAGTCTGGCTATTGTGGACATTGCTGCTATAAACATTGGGGTGCATGTGCCCCTGAGGATCACTACATTTGTGTCTTTGGGGTAAATACCCAGTAGCGCAATTGCTGGGTCATAGGGTAGCTCTATTTTCAACTTTTTGGGGCACCTGCATACTGTTTTCCAGAGTGGCTGCACCAGCTTGCATTCCCACCAACAGTGTAGGAGGGTTTCCCTTTCTCCGCATCCTCGCCAACATCTGTCCTGTCCTCACATGTTCTCTTACACTGTTCTCATTCAGTTAATGCAAGCAACAGTTACCTAGGGTTTTCACAGCTAATTTAATTTCTTCAAGGTCACAGGGTTCAACTGACAGNTCAAGGTCACAGGGTTCAACCGAGAGAGACTTTATTACGTAATCCATTCCCTTCCTAATTGGAAGGGAATCCTTCCCTTCAGACAAATGCATCATATGAAGTAAACTCATCTTCTTCAGGTTTGTCAGACCTTCGGCTGCAAAAAGTTGGAAAGGAAATACATAGGGCACTGTCAAATGAATTTATGGTTTAAAATTTTCCCAAAAAGATATCTGCAGGCACAGATAATTTAACTTCCAAATCCTACCAAACATTCAAAGAAGAAATAACACCTACAAAGTCTACAAAAGTCTACATAAGNTTTGTCAGACCTTCGGCTGCAAAAAGTTGGAAAGGAAATACATAGGGCACTGTCAAATGAATTTATGGCTTAAAATTTTCCCAAAAAGATATCTGCAGGCACAGATAATTTAACTTGCAAATCCTACCAAACATTCAAAGAAGAAATAACACCAATTCTACAAAATCACTTTCAGAAAATAGAAGTGGAGAGAACACTTCCCAGCTCTTTCATGATGTTGTCATTGAATGATACAAAACCCAGACCAAGAGGATAGATTAAAAGAAAACTTCAGACCAATATAACACTCATGAACATAGAAGCAAAAATCCTCAACAAAATATTACTAAGGATTCCATATATAAAGGATTCCATATAAGGATTTCATATATAAAAAGAATGTTATACTACCACCAAGTGGGCTTCCCACAGGGAATACAGAGCTGTTTCAATATTTGCCTATCAATCCATATAATTCACTATATTAACAATCTAAAGAAATATATGATNGAATACAGAGCTGTTTCAATATTTGCCTATCAATCCATATAATTCACTATATTAACAATCTAAAGAAATATATGATCTGCATGATCATATATATTGAGGCAGAAAAACATTTGACATCATCCGACATCCATCCATAATACGAATTCTCAGCAACCTAGGAATAGAAGGGAACCTCCTCAACCTGGTAAAAGTCATCTACAAGGAAAACTACAGTTGACATCATACGTAAGGGTGAAAGTCTGAATGCTTTGTTTTTAATATCAGGAACAAGGGAGGATGTTCACTCTCACCGTCCTATTCAACATTGTACTGCAAGTCATAATCAGTGCAATAAGGCAAGAAGATAAAATAAATACAAACTGGAAAGGAAGAAATAAACCTGTTCTTTTGGACATGAAGTGAGTATAGCAAATGTGTAGAGTATAAGATCAACAGACAAAAATCAATTGCATTTCTATGTAGGAGCAATAAATGATTGGCAACCAACTTTTTAAAATTCTATTTACAATAGCTCCAAAAGAATGAAAAAATTGATATAAATCTGATAAAACATACAGGATCAACATGATGAAAACTACAAAATGATGATAAAAGAAATAAAAGAAAATCTAAATGAAAGATAAATCATACTCATGGATTGAAAGATTCAACAAAATAAAATGTCAATTTTCCCCAAATTGGTCTATAGATTTAATGTAATTCCAACTAAGATCCCAGGAAGAGTTTTTGATACTATAAACAACGTGAAAGGCAAAGGAACTAAAATATAAAAAACGGTTTTGAAAAAAAAACAAAGTTGGAGAAACAACACTACTCAATTTTACGACTTACTATAAAAGTACAGTAAGTAAGACAATGTGATATTAGTCAAGGATAGAGAAGGGTGTTGGCAAATGATCAATCAATAAGAGTATAGAGTCCAGAAATACACCTACATAATTACAACCAGATGATTTTGGACCAAAGTACAAACACAACTCAGACATGAAAGAATAGTCATTTCAATAAATAGAACAACTGGATATCCATACGCAAGAAAAATGAACCTTGATCTAAACATATTTATATAAATGTTAACTCTAATGGATCATAAATGTAATTGTAAAACATAAACATTTTAGAAGAAAAGATAGGAGAAAATCTTCATGACCTGGGGTTAGGCAAAAAGTTCTTAGAAATCATACCAAAAGGATGATTTCATACAAGTAACAACAAACAACAAATAAATCTAAAATTTTTGTTCTATGAAAGATACTGTTAAGAGAATGAAAATACTAGCTACAGATTAGAAAATATTTTCAAATCATTTATCTGACAAAGGACCCGTATCCAAAATATATAAAGAACACTCAAAACTCAACACTAAGAAGAGAAATTACCCAATTAAAAAGTGGGTGAAAACTTAAACAGACACCTTTCCAAAGAGGTATATAGTTGGCAAACAAGCCCATGAAATGTGTTCAACTTTTATCAGCTAAGTATGATGAAATAACGCTACACCCAGAATTCCAGTTGCTCCACATCCTTGTAAGCACTTGGTGTTGTCTTTTTTTTTTCTTATTGTAGGGCAATTGTAAAATGACAAAAATAAAAAAAAAACACCAAGGATATTAAGTGCTAGTGAGAATTCAGAGCAGCTAAAGCTCTCATACATTGCTATTGGACATGTAAAATGGTACAAACTGGAATATAGCTTGGAAGTTTCTTAAAAAGTTAAACAAGCACTTTTCATATGGCTTAGCAATCCCACTCCTAGGTATTTACCTAAGTGAATTGAAAGCTTATTTTCAAGGGCGCCTGGATGGCTCAGTCTGTTAAGTGTTCGACTCCTGATTTCGGCTCAAGCTATGATCTTAGGTCATGATCTCCGGGTGGGGCTCCGTGCTTGGTGTGAAGCCTGTCTAAGATTCTCTGTCTCCCTCTCCCTCCCTCTTTACCTCTCCCCCTCCACACCCGCCACCCAGGGCACGCACACCCTCTCTCTAAAGAAAAAAAAGGAAAACTTGTTATCACACAAAAATCTGCATATGAACATTTATAGAACCTCTATTTATAATCACCCAAGCTGGAAATAACCTACATGTCTTTCAGTGGTGATGAGATAAAATGTGTCAACTCCATACAATGCAACACTATTCCGCAAAGAAAGGGATGAATGAGGAACATCCTGAAGAAACGTGGAGGGCAGAAATAGAAACCAACCTTGGGTAGAAGCGACAGGGCACTGGATTTTAGCTATAAGAAGGAATGAGCACTGATTACAAACTCAAATGTCAACAAGGGCCAGGGAGATACTGTCATTACGAGAACTAGAACAAGTGGGTGCTGTGCCCACACGGAGATTACACATCTTGTCCACAGCGCATACGAACATTTCAGGAAGCTCTAGCTGATTGTTACCAAGTGAAGATGTGGGCATGCAGTTGCCAGATCTACAATTATCAAGAGAAATGAGTAACCTGTAGTTTTACACTGCAATCTCCCAGTTGCAAAATGCTGCCAACTCCAGAGAAGAATCATGACTAGGGGATGGGGAAGGGAAGGGGACTTTATTGTAGATAGTTTTATAATTTGGGTCATGTGAATATATTACTCAAAAAATAAATTTTAAAAATTAATAACACAATATTGGCAAACATTCTAAAGACGATTCTATATAATATGTAGGCCAAATTCAGCACATAGGCGACCAGTCTGCAAGATTAGCACAAAGGAATAACCATCAACAGGAGAAGGCGAGCTTCCTGACACAGAAGGCAGCCAATTGAAGTCCTGGTGACTATGCAGAATCTTACGGAAGGGATTCCTGCATTGAGAAGTTTGCAAAAATTATCTGTACAAAAGATTCTAGATTTTTTTAAATGATATGAACGTTTCTCTCCAGGATGACAAGTGAGGCAGAGCCTGATGGGAAATCTATTGTGAATGAAAAGTAATCTTGGATTACAGTCAAGAAGAGCAAGGCTCCTGCCAGCCAAGATCTTCACACCACAAACAGCTCCTGTTCCAGGCAGATGATCTACCTAGGTAAAACTGGTCTACACAGGTAAGGCAGACAGACATTCACCTTTAATACCATTTTGAATTTTGGGAAAACTCCCCTTTACCCAGAAAGATTGGCCCCACATGTATGTGTCTGAAAGTTCTTCGCGTTAGACAAAATCTGTTCCCAATCTTCTTTCAAAATGAACGATATGTGGGGTGGGGTGGGGCTGGATATGTTCTGCGGTTTCCTGGACAAGAACCCAGTAACACGATTAGCTACCCGCTCCTGCAGGTGATTAGTTACAGGCTGGATTTCCTCCCAGACTTGAGGTGGGCAGGGGTATCATTTGGGTGCTGGGTAGAGATGGGGATGCTGAGAAGTGGGGAGAGGTCAGTGAAGACAAACTTAACCGACCACACCACAGACACGTGCGCACGCACACGCACACACACACACACACACACACACACACACACACACACAAATTATATTGCCATTCCGTCAAACTATAGCTTCAGCTCTGGGAATCCTCCCTGGTGCCTCCTAATATGACAGCTTTCCCCCCTGGACCTCTCTCTCAGTCCTCCTGCCTCCCTTCCAAGTCCTGACATGTGGTTGAACATTTAAAGCAAAACTATATGATACCTAATATTTCCACAGTTCCCCAACGGGCTTGATTATAGCTTAAACTGCTGATGTTTACAATGCCCAGCAGCCATGGAGTGTGGAGGTCCTGAATACTCAAGGTTTTCAGGTTTGTCATGGGTGTGATGTGCTGCTCCTCTTCTATGGTGAGGGCACTGGCTTCCACGGTGAGAAAATGAATGTTCTCACAGGTGCTGAGGACAGAACTGAAGCTTCCAGCCATGCCAGCATACCTCTTCATGCACAATCCGAGGCTTGTAGCAGAGCTGAGTATCTTTCCCAGGTATCCGATATCTTGCTTATTCAACTTGCCTTAGCCCTGGAGTGTGACCTCCAGAGTCTTGAATTCCTGCTTCCAGTTGAAGAACAAAGACGTGGCCATGCTGGGAATGTAGGTTTCTGAGGACTCTCCTCAACGCCTGCTCATGTCTTCTGTCGCCTTGTCCTGTAAGACCAGAGCTTCTCCATAGAAGTCAAGTTTAATGAAGTCCAGAGCACTGACACAATTAGGCAAGTGTTCAAAGAAGTCAGATAAATAATCAGAGATGCTCTCTGAGTTGATATGTAAGCTTTTACCACAAAAGAAAACTTCAAGTTCTTCAGTCGGGTCTGATTCGGATATACACTCATGAAATAAATTAATGCCACACTCTGTAAAGGAATTGGTGCGTATGGATTTCAAAGTTTCTTGTACAGTGGTGTTTTTCACATTTTGCATAGATTCTTGCCTCCAGAGAGGCTTCTTGGTGTTGGAGCGCCCGAGGAGGCTGCCATCTTGATACACTCCTGCAAGGTGTTTCAAACAGTGGCTTTCCTGGTGGCTTCAGTAGCTGACCCACCCACGTACGGGAGTAGGTTGCTATCCTTGGATGTAATGTCTGAAACGAAAACCATTTTCTGCAAGTGACCTTTCCCCTTGGTCACCTCCTCTGGCTCTTGAGACTTTAGTAAATTGCTGAGCCTGCTTCCTGCTATGTTCTCCTGGGATGAGTTGTGAAAGAATTTATACTTTGGCTTGAACCGTTGAGCTGTGTATTTACAGAGGAGTCCAGCTGTCAGTAGGGTGTCCTCATTCACACTGGACGTGTCTTCCAGTTGGAAATCAAACCTGTGGGAGAACATACCCCCCAAAGCTAGGTCTCCACAGTGGTCCAGCTCTGAGTGAAGTCACCTGCAGCCAGCCCTCTAAGTTTGTGCTGGTTTTTGTGTATCAGCAGATCATAGAAGGTGAAGATCAGTGTTGGTTGTGTGTTAGAGTGGAACTCACTTTCCCCCATCTGGACAACACAAGTGATGACCACAAAGAGGGTCTTCATCAGATTCCTCAAGCCCCTGGATTTCTGAATTTGGAGCAACAAGCTGTCAGCATGCTCCTTCGTCAGCACTTTCCAGATGAGAGTCTGGGCACTGTTCTCTGTCCTATCCCCCACCTCAGCAGTCAGGGCACAAAACTGCCTGATGTGCCTCAGGCATTCAGTGCGTATTCTGGAGGCGGTGGTTTTCCTTTGTGAGGGTTTCCGTCTCCAGGCATTTCTGGGCCCTGAGTTCATTGTAGCCACCAAGGAGAAAAGAACTCTGCCGTAGTTTCAGCAGCATGGCCAGGAAAGTCGGCTTTCTGATTACGTCAAGTATATGCATGAGTTGATCACACACAGTTGCAAAGAGCCATGCCTACCAACATGTAAAAACAACAGTTCCAATGGTTCCAAATTCTCACCAACAATTGGCATTATTCGTCTTTTTAATTTTACCCACCCAGTGAATGGTTAGTGGTATCTCACTATATAGGATTTTTGTTTTGTTTGTTTTTTAAAGGATTTTATTTATTTATTAGAGAGAGAGAGAGTGCAGGGGAGGGGCAGAGGGAGAGAGAATCTGAAGCAGACTCTGCCCTCAGCGAGAGTCCATCCCACGACCTCAAGATCACCACCTGAGCCAAAACCAGGAGTCCGACACTTAACCGACGGAGTCAGCCAGACACCCCTCTCATTATGTAGTCTTAATTTCCATTTAATGATGTTTAGCATCTTTCACGTACTTTATTGTTCATTCATAAATCTCTTGTGAAGTATCTGTATAGATTTTTGCCTATTTTAGAAGTTGGGTTGTCTTTTTATTACTGAATTTCAAGAGTTCTTCATAGGGGCACCTGGATGGTTCAGTCAGTTAAGTATCTGCCTTTAGCTTTAGTCATGACCCCAGGGCCCAAGATTGAGCCCTGTGCGTTGGGCTCCCTGCTCAGCTGGGAGCCTGCTTCTCCCTCTTCCACTGCCTGCCACTCCCTTTGCTAGTGTTCTCTCTCTCTCTGTCAAGTGAATAAATAAAATCTTTAAAAAAAAGAGTTCTTCATAGATTCTGGATGTAAGTTGTTTGCCAGATATATGTACTATGAGTATATTCTCCTAACCTGTGGTTGTTTTGATTGTATCCAGAAGTTAATGTATAAAGATAACTGAGTGACAACATGGAGAGGTCAATGCCAATAAAATAAATTTTAATTACTTAATATCCCCAGTAGAAGGAGTATATGCCACATCATACAGGGGTTGATCAGGAGGCAGAAGAGAAAAGGAGAAAGCTTAGCCCAGAGCTTGCATTATGGTTTCACAGGAAGAAATGAGTGAGGCAGGGTAGGCAAGTTTGAACAAGTTTAGGATTGGATAGTTTGAATAATTTTGGCAGATGCTGGGCCATAGTGGTGACTCTGGAGTGATTTAAGGCAAGGGAAATACTGACTTGGTGCATGAGTTAGTAAAGTTGGTGGTTGGGTATATTGTCTTTGGATTGTTTGGTTTGCTTAAGAAAGGCATGCTCCCAGACAAGTTTTTTGCTATTCCTAGAAATTAGCTAGCCCTGATAGGGGCAGCCTCTCCCAGCTAGCAAAACTCCCAAGACAGAAAACCACCATAAAATATAAAAAATTGAAAATATGATAAATACAATGGTTTGCCTTTTATTCTCTTACATCTTTTGAAAAACAAAACATTTTCCTTTTTATGAATTCTACCTTGTTAATTTTTCTTCTTTGATTCATGCTGTTTGTGTCCTATCTACAAAACCCTTGTTATCACACACCACAAAGATTTTCACCTAAGTTTTCTTCTGGAGGTTTTATAATTTTAGCTTTTACATTTAGGTCGCTGATCCTTTTGGGGAAGGTGTTTGTTCATGAAGTGAGATGAGGAGTTGAAGTTCATTTTCCCCCCTATAGAGATATCTAATTTTCCCAGCATGATTAGTTGAAAAGAATATCTTTTACCCATTGAATTTATTAATCTTCTGGGTTCTCTTCCATTCCATTGATTTATATGTCTGTTCTTAGGTCAATATCACACTGTCTTGATAATTGTGTCCTTATAGTAAGTCTTGAAAGCAGGTTGTATAAATCCTTCCATTCTGGTTTTTTTAAAAGAATTAGTTGCATTTCCATATAAATTTTAAAATTAGTTTATTGATTTATATATATATACATATATATATATATATATATTTTTNTATACATATATATATATATATTTTTTAGGTTTCTTCAGTGCTATTAAAGTTCAGTCAGATGTAAAACCTAACAGCCCCAAATTGTTAGGATTGTCTCAAGGGACCCTGAATTAGATATTGCAAGTTGACAGAAACTGAAATGAGCTGGACTTCGCTGTCGGCTCCACCTCGCCACAGCCACAGTCATTTCTGTTCTGCTCCACCTGGAGGGGCCCCGTGCCGCCCCCTCAAGGAGGGCACTAGGCAGCAGCAGGGTGGCTGTTTTCTGGGAAGCTACTGCTTTTGCCATTTGCTTCCAGACTCACACAGACTCTAACAGACTTGACACTAAACACGGTTTAGTCCTGAGTTGGGTGAAAGCCCATGGAGGAGGGGGCCGAGTTCATTAGGGCTCTTTCCTCCTTTGCGTGGGGTCACACGTGGCCCCTGGCTTTCTCTTCCATCGCTTGACTTTCTGTCTCTTTCTCATTGGTGACCCTTTCCAAAGTCTTCTTGCCCATGGCTTTACTGGCCTCTTCCTTCACATCCTGCTCTACAAACTTTGTGGACATGTTGGCGTATATCCTGCAGTCGCGCTCATTGTGCTCCTTAGCCTTTTTCTGGCACATGGAGATCTGCAGTCTGCAGCCTTATTCTGCGGATTAACTTCCAGCACTTTCTCAAAGTCGCCCTTGGCCGACTCAAACTCGTTCATGAGCAACTGGGCTTCCCTCCTCCTGTACAAGCCCTTCTCATTGGCACTGTCTAGTCCAAGTGCCTTATCACAGCTTTCCACGGCTTTGGTGTATTCTCGAAGCTTCAGGTAGCACATGGCCAGATTCAGGAAGGCAGCAAGCAGAAATGACTCAGAAGCTTTTGACTCCTTTTCTGATAAGCCATATTCCATCTCTAACCAGGATATGATCTTCCCATATTGAATCACTGCCTGCATGTACTTGCCTCCCTTGAAGTACACAGTTCCCTTCTCTTTGACAATGGCAGCCTGCTCCAATTTTTCTTTGGTGTTCATCTCCCAGGATTCTTTGGCGTTTTCGAAGCTCTTAAGTGTCACTTCATATATAAGATCAGAATTAGGTTCAATGCCAAATTTAGGCTTCCCTGCCTCTCCAAAACCATGTCGTGGTCCAAGATATAAAATACATTGTTCTTCCCGTTGCATTTTCTCCAGGACTTTGTCAGTTCCAACTGGAATGTCGTGGACTTCTCCTTCCCCAACAATGAATACCACATCTCTGCAATCAAATGTCCTTCCATCATAGTGGCCTTCCAGGTGAATTTCTACTGTTGCTCTTTCGTTTGGGTTTGAATATCCTTCTCCTTTCCATTTGGTTCTTCGGATAATGCCTCCGTCTTCAGATAAATCCTCTCCTTTGAAATCAAGAAGCTCAATCTCAAAAAATAGAGTTGCATTCGAGGGAATTTTAGGGAGACTGCCAGCAGAGCCATATACATACTCTGGTTTGCAGAGTAAATGGCAGATCTCTCCTTTCTTCATGGCAGCCACCCCAATGTCCTATGCCTTGATAACTTGGCCTTTGCCAGGCTAAAGACAAGTGGTTCATTTCTATCATGGCTGGAATCAAACTTTTCTATTTGACAATTTCCCTTTGTAATGGACATAAACTTTATCTCCAATCATTGGTGTTTCCTCATTATTTCCCGCTCTTTTGACAATCTTTACTACTCCACTATCTTTTTTAGAGGTGATATCTTCTCCACATCAGCCACAGCTGCTGCTGGGTTTTCTCCATTGTTCTTGGCACCTTCATCACTAGTCATGGTCTTCTATACGTAAGAAAACCTGCTTTTGCCGTGGTTGCTCGAAGGCCCCGGTGTCTCTCTGCCTCACCCGAGCGCCGCTCGGCCCCCAGCCCGCCCAGCAGGCCTTCCGCTCACTGGACGCTGCTGGCCGTGCCCGCGAACCCGCCCGAATCCCCCGGGGCAGCGCCCGGCGCGGTCCCGCTCCTACTGATTTATATTTTTAAAAGAAGGGCGCCTGGGTGGCTCAGTGGGTTAAAGCCGCTGCCTTCGGCTCAGGTCATGATCCCAGGGTCCTGGGATCGAGGCCCGCATCGGGCTCTCTGCTCAGCAGGGAGCCTGCTTCCTCCTCTCTCTCTGCCTGCCTCTCTGCCTACTTGTAATCTCTCTCTGTGTCAAATGAATAAATAAAAAAGAAATCTTTAAAAGAAGCTTTTTGACTTCTCCTTTTTGATCTGTCATGTAAAGATATTGTTACTCCATCGTAACATCAAGTAAAAAGTAAACTGAATAAACTGAAAATCAACAACTCTTTTTAGATCTGTCAGAGAATTGGAGCAAAACAGGTGTTTGCTGACAACAAACAGGTGTTGTCTCCAAAGTGGAGACAGTCAGGCAGATAGAATCACACTTACTAGGGCAGAAACCAACAAGGACCAGCAACTCATAAGCAGAAACTTCTAAGGAACCATATCAGAAAAGACCTGGGCCCCAGCACATTTGTATGAGGGGCCAGAGGATCTGAGACTTTCAGAGATGAGAGAAGCAAGAAAAGCTGTCAGACCAGAAAGAGTATCTTCTAGGGCAATTTTTCAAATTGGCCAACTCATTAGCAGGTCATGATAGCAACTTACGTGTGTGTGTGTGTGTGTGTGTGTGTGTGTGTGTGTGTGTGTGTGTGTGTTTGAAGTTTCTTTAAGTAATCTCTACACCCAACATGGGGCTCAAACTCATGACGCAGAGATGAAGAGTTGCATGTTCCTCCGACTAAGGCAGCCACATGCCCCCGTATATATATTTTTAATGAAATAGAATTAGAACAATCAAAATGCACTGTATTTTTTCATGAAAGTTTTATTTCAATTGTTTATGTATCCTGGCCCTGGGTAGTGATATGTTTCTTATTGTGAGTTGAGGTCAATGCAATCTTGAAGGTCCGTGTTCTTGGAGAACCCCTGCAGGGGGATATTTAACTCTTCCTGGAAGAGGTGACTTCTGAGTTGTTCTCGAAGGAAACTGAAGTTCATGAGGCAGTAAAGGCAAAAGGCTATTTCCAGGCAGAGGAACAGCATAGGCAAGGAGCCATGGGGGGGAAATAGCCTGGGAACAAGAACGGGGAGTATGTGAGTGTGAGCGAGGGCCTATTTTGGTGTTACACTCCATGGACACCTCCACATCTGAAGCTTGTGATCACAGATTCCCAGAAACCAGCTGACATTCAGTTCTGGGAATGCAACAACTCCTGGCAGTTCTCTTGAGAAGGACATTCTTGCCTATTCTTTCCTCTGTCATTGCACAAACTGCCTTGAACTTTTTATGTTATTTAACTACCTATTTC
Source organism: Ailurus styani (assembly GCA_002007465.1). Taxonomy (NCBI): domain Eukaryota; kingdom Metazoa; phylum Chordata; class Mammalia; order Carnivora; family Ailuridae; genus Ailurus; species Ailurus styani. The sequence goes on along the minus strand of LNAC01000024.1, from coordinate 2,484,137 downwards.
AAAAACATTGCCCTGACATTAGCCTGTCTGACATAGGGGGATATCTAAGTTGTCCCCTAAATAAATTTCTGCATTCTGGGTTTTCTTGGAGAGTAACAATACTCTTTTACAACTTGTGAGGTGGGCTCCTCTGAAGCAAAATCAGGGCTATGCTATTAGCTGGGTCTTTAAACTTTTAATGAAACCTACATGTAAATATATGTTCATAGAGAAAAACTATAAAGATAGATACCAAAATACTAGCAGTGCTTAAGTCTGGGGTGGGGGCGTAGGATTATGGTAATTTAAATTTTTCTTCCTTGCTTATCTGTACAGTCTAATTTTCTGTAGCAAATACCCATTGCTTTTAACCAACTGAACCACCCAGGTGCCCCCACCCATTGCTTTAATAATAACAACTTCTATAATACAGGATAAAAAGGGGGGATGTAGAAATGTGGTTGTAGTGGGCCACCCAAATACATCAGGTCTTAACCCCTGGAGCTTATAAATGTTTCATTTCTGTAGATGTGGTTAAATTAAGGATCTTGAGTTGGGGAGATAATCCTGAATTATCTGGGTGAGTTCTAAATGGGATCACAAGTGTCCTAATGAAAAAGAGGCAGGAAATTGAAGAGGAGGAAGCAATGTGACCATGGAGGCAGAGACTGGAGTCACGTGGCCATGAGTCAAGCAAGGCCAGCAGCCACCTGAAGCTAGGAGAGGCAAAAAATATATTCTCCTCTAGAGCTTCAAGAGTGAGTGTAGTTCTGCCAACACCTTGATTTCAGCCTAGTGATACTTACTTTGGATTTCTGGCCTCCAGAATGTGAGAAAATAAATTTCTCTTGTTTTAAGCTATCCGGTTTGTGGCATTTTGTTACAGCACAAGAAACAAATGCCATACATATGTGGTAAAATAAATACAATTATATCCACTTTGGTTCAAGCAAATCCTCCATGTGGCCTCACGAGTTCCCATTGCAAATGGATATGCAGTCACATGTTTTCGATGCATTTAGAATAGATAATTTACTAGAAATGTCAGCACGCTAAGTTCCAAGAACGATGTCCCTTGCCCTTTTGCTCTTCCTCCCAGTCTCTCCCACCTCTTATTGTCCTGGGAGTGTAAAATGGTGGAAAGGCCCAGGACTCTGAAGCCGAAAGATGTGAGTTCAAGCGTGGGTTCCATCTTATGACTAAAACAAGTCACAGGCTTCTTAGCAATAAAACGGTGGCAGTCCAGTTTGCCCTGGGGTCATTCGTAAACATCAGCTGAGATACTGTATCAGAAAGCGCCACACCGGGGCAAGTATTCTGTGAATTCAAGCATTTACAGATACTCATGCTTTTCACTCCGAGTTTAATGGGGAAGAGGGGGAAAAAGTCACAATACATTTCCCCCTGGTGGCCTGTAACTTATAACTCTAATAATCATTCTAGAATTTTGCTAGTCTTCTGCCCGTGCAGTCCGAGATGGGAAGTTACTGGGCCAAGTCATGTTTGGCAACTTCCTAATATGCCTTACTAAAGGAAGGTCAAAACTTCTTGACTGAGGAAGTCGTGCTACATTGTACATATTATCTGCAGCTATATATACATATACACATACACATACATGTATAATTCCCCACCCTCAGCCCTTATCATTGGACTGTCAATTCAGATACACTATACATGAGAAGCTTCAGTAGAAGAAACTAAATGCTGGGGGACAGATTTTTGATTTTCAAACGGACTGAAATCCTGTCCTATAATGAACATTTGGAAGAACTGGAGATATTTGGCAAGAAGAAAAAACTTCAAGAACATTTGATAGCTGTGTTCAGATAGTGCAGAGGCACAGCGTAGGGAAGAGGGAGCATGTCTCAGATGTTTATGAAAAATGTTATTTACAAGGAGTAGGCAGTTCATTCAAATGCTAAAGAAGCCCAATGATAAAATGCACTTCTTTAGGGTAATTAGTCATGCTTTTGGCTCTTCTTGAATTCTTGAACACCTTCCAACCTGGGACGGGTGGTTCCTAAATTGTGAAGCCCACATCCCCAGAGTAGAAGCCAGAAACACTTTTTCACAGCTTCCCTTGAAGTCAGTGTGCACGTTTCGCTTGGATCCTACTGATGGGAGGCCAACAGGAGACTGCAATTTGGAGCCAAGACAGTGCCAAGGAGAAAGGCATCCCGGAGAAACACCGAAGAGGCAGTCAGCTTTGGGCAGCGGCAGCACTTTTGCTCCTGCTTCGGTGTCCTGGGGAGCCTGTGCCCAATGGTAGCAACAGTAGGGTTCCCAAGTGAGAAATCCAGCACTAACACTACTGTGCTTGCGTGCACAGCCTCCCTTTCTGACTTGCTGGACCTTCCTGAAGATTCTGTGAGTCGTCTGATATCCTGGATAAATTTCTCTTCTGTGTAAACTCTCTGGAATAGGTTCTCTTGTACCTTAGCAGCTAATTGGCATGGGTTCTCTAGGAACTTAACATTTGCTTTCTGTGGAAAGTTGAATCTGATGTCTTTCTGAAATTTATGATTCTATGAATAAGAGTAGGAAAGGGATGGAATATGGGAAACTGGGTGAGTAAATTTGGTGTCCTACAAACAACATGCAATTAATTTTCCACCATAGGTGATCTACAAGCTTAAAGGAGAGGAGTGCCTGGCTGGCTCAGTTGGCAGAGCATGCAACTCTTGATCCTGCAGTTGTGAGTTTGTAGCCCCATGTTAGGTGCAGAGATTACTTAAAAATTAAAACTTTAAGGGGCGCCTAGGTGGTTCAGTTGGTAAGCCTCCAATTCCTGATCTCAGGTCTTGATTTCAGGGTTGAGTTCAAGCTCTGCATTGGGCTCCATGCTAGGTGTGGAACCTACTTAAAAAATAAATTAATAAATAATCGATTTTTTAAAAAAGATTTTGTCAGAGAGCCCCCCAGGTACCTATTTTTAATTTTTTAAGATTTTATTTATATTTTAAGGTTTTATTTATTTGAGAGAGAGCACAAATGGGGGGGAGAGGCAGAAGGAGAGGGAGAGGGAGAAACAGACTCCCCACTGAGTGCAGAGCTTTCACGTGGGGCTCAATCCCAGGACCCTGGCTGGTATCATGACCTGAGCCAAAATCAAGAGTCTGACACTTAACTAACTGAGCCACCCAGGTGCCCCTTAAGATTTTTATTTTTATTTTTTAAAGATTTTATTTATTCATTTGACACAGAGAGAGAGATTACAAGTAGGCAGAGAGGCAGGCAGAGA
>LNAC01000024.1:2416704-2475162 GCA_002007465.1 Ailurus styani | reverse complement strand
GCAGGGAGCCTGCTTCCTCCTCTCTCCTCTCTCTCTGCCTGCCTCTCTGCCTACTTGTAATCTCTCTCTCTCTGTGTCAAATGAAATAAAATCTTTAAAAAAAAAAGGATTGTAAAAATTTACATGAAGATGTTAATGGTGTTTACCTCTATAGGTAATATAATAGGGTGATTTTTCCTTTCTGTTTCCTCTAATAAGTATGCATTAATTTTAAGATTAAAAAAAAGTTATAAATATAAAGACATCCAAAAAACAAGCCATGGGTTTCCCACTTGAGTCTGAGGTAGTCTCAGTGAATATCATAGTTAAAGTTTCTTAGTCTGAGTAAACTAGCCCTTTTAAACAATATTTAAAACATGAAAGTCAAATGAGCAAATGAAACATAGCATTTGTACCACTCCTAGAAGGTCAACAAAACCATTATTTAAAGAACCAAAACAGAACATGAATTCCTGAAACAAGTTTCCAGAAACAAGAATCACAGTCTGGAAATCTCCTGACCTTAGCTGCCCAAAGTCTGGATCAGAGGATGGATGTCTACAATTTGCTAAGATTATATGAAAACCCCGGTGACTGAGAGTACAGCAGTCCTTGCACAGCGACGTCAAAACTAGTCTTTTAAATTCCGTTGTGGCTACTGCAAGTTGAATGCAAGGTGTCACATTCAGGAAACAACCAGAGCTGTATGAAGTGACCCACTAACTTGAACAGAGCCAAAACCAAATCAAACCAAACCAAAACACCACGACCACAAAACTTAAGCATCAAAGGGAGAATAATGAACTCTGAAGAGCAGCAAAACACAATGAGGTTTCAGAGCATTGTGGTCAGAACCCTGGAGTCAGATTACCAGGGTCCATTTCCTGATTTTGCCAATTAGTATTTCTACGATCTTTGGCAAGTCATTCACTTTTATATGCCTCATATTCCTTATTTGTAAGATGGGGAAAATAAGAATACCTACTTCATGAGGTTGCAATGAGGATTAAATGATTTAATGTAAAACATTTACAGTAGTGGGGCAGGTGTGGCACAGTTGGTTGGGCATCTGACTCTTAGTTTTGGCTCAGGTCATGGTCTTGGGGTCATGGGAATGAGCCCCGTGTTGGGCTCCATGCTCAGTACAGAATCTGCTTGAGATTCTCTCTTCCTCTCCCTCGGCCCCTCTCCTCTCCCTTTTTCTGGAATAAATTTTAAAAAATCTTAAAAAAAACCAACCAGAGTATTACTTGGCACATAGTAAGTGCCATGAAACTGTTAGCTAAAAGTATCCTGGAGATGTTACTATTACTGTTATGTATCTAATTGGAGTTTCAGAAGGAGAGGAGAGAGAGAGAGAAGAGCAGTGGTACTATTGGAAGAGATAATTACTAAAATTTTCAGGAACTGAAGAAAGGCAACAACCTTGAGGTTCAGGATACCCAATAAATTCCAAGCAGTATACTCAGAAAGAAATCCATACCACTGACTCATTTCCATTTCCATTCTCTGCATACAGAAAGGCCAACACAAATTAAGACCAACCAAAGAAAACAGAAAAATCATCTTCAATGAAACAAAGCTCATTTCTCAATAGCAACTAGAAAACAAAAGACAGTGGAATATCTTCAGTGTGCTGAAAATATTTTTGAAGATTTTTTAAATTTATTTGAGAGAGAGAGAGAGAATCTTCCTTACAAAGAAAGGAAAAAAGAATAAAGGTGATCAGAGCATAAGGGACTCATGGAACACTATCAAGTGGACCAAATACATATTATGGAAATACCAGGAACGAGGAGAGAGAGAGAAAGGGATAGAGAAATTATTTGAAGATATAATGACTGGGACTGTGCAGACTTTAGAAGAGAGAGTTGAAGAACCAGAGAAGGAGTCACCAACTGATCTGAGAAGCTAAGCACATCCAACTCCTGAGGTGAGCCTGACAAAATCAGTTGATCTAGGTAGCTACCACCTCTGTAGGGTCACAACTAATTGTCTAGTGGCCTCTGTTAGTTGACAAGGCTCGCAAATAGCAAGAACTGTTGAATGCAAACCATAGGACCGTCAGGAGAAGCTAGAACTGACTGCATTTGTCCATCACATCTAAGAAGAGGCTCACAGTGCAATGGTTACTGTTTCCCTTCTACCTTAGAAATCTTGTGCAAACTATTCTTTTGAGAAACTCTAACCTGAGGCATATAGGAATATGAATTCTACAAATCATAGTTCCAACTTAACTGAGTGGATTCAGTACAAATGATGACATCCTTCAAATCTTTGCTCAACTGTCACTTTCCCAATTTTGCCTAATCTGACCATCCTATTTTAAATTGCAACTCATCTCACCTCCTTTGCAGGCCAACTGTTCCTAGATTGCCTTTATTTTTTTTCTATTTTTACTTTATTTTTATTTTTTTTCAGTGTTCCAAGATTCATTGTTTATGCACCACACCCAGTGTTCCATGTAATACGTGCCCTCCTTAATACCCACCACCAGTCTAACCCATCCCTCCACCCCACTCTCTTCCAAAACCCTGTTTGTTTTTCAGAGTCCACAGTCTCTCATGCATTGTCTCCCCCATCTGATTTACCCCAATTCACTTTTCCTTTCCTTCTCCTAATGTCCTCCATTTTATTCCTTAGCTCCACAAGTAAGTGAAATGGTGGTGATCCAGAGAGTATCATTCTTGGCACTCTTCTCTCACTCACCACACTCTTCCTGGGAAATCTCATCTGTACTCACAGATGCAATTACCAGCCATACACTGATGATTAGAAAGCTTTATCTCCAGTTCAGAACTCTGTGCACTGGGTCCTTATTACCAAAGAATAACTAGTCAGCTCAACCTGCATATTCTTAAACTCATGGTGTTCAAAACTTTCCCCTCTCCCCACACGAGGTCCTCTTCTTCCTCTTCTTCTGTTTCCTTACTTGACGAATAACACTTCCAACCAACTAAGCAAGATACATGAAGTCACACTAGGCTCTTTCCTCTTCTTTACTCCAATCTCTTCCCATTGATCACAAAGTCCTGCAAATTCTTAAACTTAATATATCTCATATATGTTTCCTCTTTCCCATCTCTAATGTTGCAACCCTAGTCCAAGACTTACTTATATTTCTGCAAAAGTCTCATACAAGTATGTGCTCTCCAAGTCAAAACACCCACTACTTGGATATTTTAAGTAATAATTCTAACAGGGATATCTGATATGTCATTCCTTTACTGTAATTCCTTTAATGGTTCCTCCAACACTTCCAGGAAAAAAAAAAAAGCTGATCCTTTGAATAGCATGCAAGATTATTAATGATCTCTTTCTAAAATATATTTTATTTATTTATTTATTTGCCAGAGAGAGAGAGAGAGAGCACGCACACAAGTGGGGGGAGGGGGGTGGCAAGCAGAGGGACAAGCAGGCTCTCCACTGAACCCCCCCCCCACGGGGGATTCAATCCCAGGACCCTGGGATCATGACCTGAGCCAAAGGCAGATGTTTAGCCAACTGAGCTACCCAGGCATCCCTAATGATCTCTTCTTTACCTATTCATGCAATCTCATCTGTAGCCATTTTCTCCCAGGAGACTTAAACTCCAAAAAAACTAAATGACTTCCAGTTTACCAAGCCTATTAAATGATCTCTGGAATGTTAGGACCCAAACTGACAGCACCCCCACCCCCTTTGCCCAGAATTTTTTACTCATCCTGAATTGTTACTTCCTATGCAAAAACTTTCAGTATTCCCTTTTACTCATTGATGGCCATGCCACGCCCTCCCATTGCTCTACTGCTGATGCAACATGCATCTCTGCAAGTCTGTCTCGTGTTTTACCCTCAAACCCTCTCCCTCCAGATTGGAAGTCACAGTTATGTAACTTGTATATTAAATTTAAGTATATTTATTTAAACGTTTAAAAACGTAGATGGGTCTGTAAACTTCGTTAAGTTTACCAACAGACAGGGCCTTGTAGTGAAAAGAGCACTGGACTAGAAGTCACAAGATTTGAGTACCGTCCTAATTCTTCTGTTCCTTCCTTACCTTTTCTGGCCTCCGTTCTCTCCCTCATAAGGTAGCTAGGCTACAGCCCCAGTTTCTGGGTGGCAATTTACAACTTATCTGCTTCTTTATTATTATCCAATCCAGCCCCCTTCCTTTCACATGTGACTCTCTGAGACGCTTTATAATTTACTCAAAATCCCATTACAATTAATCAATGACTAAAAGCAAAACCATCTTGGTATCCTTAGACTAGAGCTGACCTCTAGGAACGCTCCTAGTTCTAAAATTCTGTAACCCATCCAGTTAACAGAAACGTTGGAAACAAGTAAAGAACAGCCAGAAGCAAAGAGACGTAAACAACAGCACACAAAAGGTAGCTGAAACCTCGAGGTTCCACGAACGAGAAGTGAACTTCCCGTCCTTGGGTCAACTTCCGGAATCAACAGCAGAGCGACCCAATCAGAACCTTCCTCCCGGGAGCCAATGGGAGAGCACATTACAAAGAGCCAATCCAAGGGCCGCTGTCACTGTTATGGTGCTGTCAGGGCGCCGGCGTCGTGGTGCTTGGGCGGTCGCCACCTAAAGGACTTCGGTGGGGCAGTCTCGGGGGCAGCTGGTCTCCGGCCGCGCTGCCGGCCTGCTCCTCCCGGCTCGCGGGCCTCACCGTCGGGTGCGCGTGCGGGCCGGTGCCGGGGCCACCTTGGGGACTGGGCCCAGCCGCAGAGGGGCCGCGAGATGCAGCCGCCGGGCCCGCCCCCGGCGTATTCCCCCACGAACGGGGACTTCACCTTTGTCTCTTCGGCAGACGCGGAAGGTGAGGCTGAGCCCCAGGGAGGCCCGTCCCCCCCGGTGGACGCGGGGTCCGACGCGGCGGGCTCTCTCTCGTGCTGAGGCGGTGGCGGCCGGGTGGGGACGGGCAGGAAGCCGACGGGGGACCGGAGCCCTGCGCGCCTGCCCGGCCTTCGGGGAGGGCCTGAGGGGCCGGCGGAGGGCGGTGGGGGGCGCCCCCACTTACTCGTTTGGCTTCTGGCTCGCCCCGCGCCTCAAGTGGGCCCACGCAACAGTTAGGATTTTATTTCTGCAGTGACTTGCTGTTATTCAAAAAAGGGGTGACGGTTAGATTGGCCAGGGTGGGTGTCAGAGAATGAAAACACGGCAGGGGAGCTGTGTTCCTCTTGTATTTATCCATAGATAACTTTATGCTGGAATCGGTACTGCGATTACAAACTTCCCCCTGGGAGTTCGTGGTTTTGTTTTGTTTTGTTTTTAATGGACTCTGATATCTTGCCGACGTCCCAGTTTTTCTCCTGTTTATAGTGTTTGACCTCAATATTCAGAGAAGTGGGCCCGAGTATGTTTGAAACTTATTGTAATACAGTTGGGTTGTTCCCAAAGGCTTTTACTTAACTTGTCCTGTTGTGAGGAAGCAGTTCTATCAGAGATTTTTCTTTTTCTACATCACAGGAAAGTTTGTTTTCCTCCTTTTCTCTGTTCCTTACCAGGCTCTTTGTAACCCGAATCTTTCGCTGCTAGTCAGTTTCAAATTTTAGTTTTATTAGACTGTGTACACCGGACTTGCTTCCCGATAATAAAAAAATTAATTATGCATAAAGCTGTAGAAATTTCGGTCTAGAGAAGAAGAACCTAGCGTTTGCTCAGAAATCTGGTTTCAGAGTGCAGCAGTTGGTATGCTTGTTTTCCTTTTCTTTGTTTTGTTTTCCTCTTTTGATTGCTGAGTGGTGGTGTTTGAAAAAACCAACATTGCATTGTTAACTACCTAAAATTTAAATTTAAAAAATAGTATTGTAGTTTGGGTTATAATTTAAAATGGAAAATAAAATTTTTATTTATCATAGAGAACATAGCTGATACCTTTATTTTACTTTTTTTCTAAATTTTTAAAAAAGATTTTATTTATTAGGAGGAGAGGGAGAAGCAGACTCCCCACTGAGCAGGGAGCCCATTGTGGGGCTGGATCCCAGCACCCTGGGATCATTACCTGGGCCAAAGGCATGCGATTAGCCCACTGAGCCACCCAGGCTCCCCTGATATGTTTATTTTAAACTTAATATGAATATTTGGTGAAATATAGCAACCCAAAGTATTTCAGTTTGTGTAATCTAAATTTGGTAGCATTGTGATTCGGGAGGAATATCTTATTTTTTTTTAAGATTTTATTTATTTGTTTATTATTTATTTATTTATTTATTTGACAGAGAGAGAGAGATCACAAGTAGGCTGAGAGGCAGGCAGAGAGAGAGGAGGAAGCAGGCTCCCCGCTGAGCAGGGAGCCCGATGTGGGCCTCGATCCAGGACCCTGAGATCATGACCTGGGCTGAAGACAGAGGCTTTAACCCACTGAGCCACCCAGGCACCCAGGAATATCTACTTTAATTTACCACACTTTTAAAAAAATTGTCTTATCATTGTTCAGACTCATGTATCTATGCGTATATGTTTCTTATCCACCCTCACCCTGAAATAACCTTTCTTAAATACACCCAAGTAACCTAATAATGATACAGCAAGCTAACCCATTGACTCTATCTACTAAAAGGAGAAAACTGGAATGAGTAAACCTAACCTAACGGATATAAGGTTTATTCGAACTTCTCCATTTAGCTTCTAAGGATATAGACTCCCTGTATATCCAAAGATGTATAGACAAAGATAGATACATGTATAATAATACCCTCAGGTGTATGACATTGTACATTTTAAATTTGGAGAATTTTTTTTTTAGTTTTTTTTTTTTTTAAAGATTTTATTTATTTGACAGAGAGCACAAATGGAGAGTGAGAGTGAGAAGCAGGCTCCCCACTGAGCAGGGAGCCCGATGCAGGGCTGGATTCCAAGACCCTGGGATCATGACCTGAGCTGAAGGCAGATGCTTAACTGACTGAGCCCCCCAGGAGCTCATAAGTTTACAGAGTATTTTAAGCAAATGGCTTCTTTGGTCTTTATAAGAAATCTGCTGAGCATCATTTTTCTTATATTTTATGATGAAAATGAGGCTTAGAGAAGTTCAGTAACCTCCATGTGAAGGATCTGAATTAAGAGCTAATCAGAATTCTTTCCATGAAACTGTGATGATTCTTGTATTTTTTTAAAAGAGTCCTGCATTTGCATCCTGGCTTTGGCAGTTACTATCTATGTGATATTGCCCAAGTTGCTTAGCCTCTCAGCTTCAGTTTTCTCATACACAAAATGGGAATTAATACACAGGTGCTGAAATATTTTGCAGATGCAGAGTACTTAGTACTATATGTGGTAGAGTTAAGAGCTCGATACGTGTTAGCAATGATGCTGCTGCTCAGTTCTCACTATTAACTGGCTCCATGCTTATTTTTTTATTGGTTTTGAGCATGAAAATTTGACTACAACTCTTAAGTCTTTTCTCTGGTTCCTAAGCATGTCATGTAAATTCTCTCTTCTCCCTTTTGCTGCTTTTACTCTAACCTTGAGTGTTTTCAGTGTATTTTTTCCTTCTAGATTCTGTCTAGGTCTCTCTTAATGATACCTATCTGTACTATTTATACATACATATCCTTTGTTCTAAAATGTGCCTTGGTGTCTTGTCTCCACACCTATGCATATCCTGGTTCTCATGCTTAGAATCCCTTTCTCCTCCCTACCTGGAGTTGAGACTTAAGACTGAACTGGAATGCTCTTTCCGTGGTGAAACAGTTGCTTAACTGTCCCTTAGAAACAGTGAATTCCCTGATCTAATCTATACCCCAGCACTTACCACAGAACCCAGAATATAAACACCACAAAGTAATTGTTGAAGGAATAAATGATTTCTGCTTTTATCTCATATGACATTGATACTTGGGACTAAAACAGTACATTTTGGATGATATAACTAAAAAATTACTGGATGTAGAGCCAGCGGACTTCAGTTAAAGTCCTGAGTCTTATAGTAGCTATGTGATATCAGGCAGATTACATAGCCTCTATAAGCTTCTATTTTATCACCTATAAAATGAAAAGCAGGAGCACCTGGCTGGCTTAGTTTGTAGAGCATACAACTCTTGATCTTGGAGTCATGAATTTGAGTTTCATCTTGGGTGTAGAGATTACTTATTAAAAAAAATTTTCTAAGTTGGGTGCCTGGGTAGCTCAGTTGGTTGTGTCTGACTGGATTTCAGCTCAGATCATGATCTCAGCGTCCTGGGGATTGTTGGGCTCTGTGCTTAGTGTGGAGTCTGCTTGAGATTCTCTCTCCTCCCTCTGCCCTTTGCCCTGCTTACATATGCTTTCATGTGCTCGCTTGCTCTGTCTCTAAAATAAATAATTCTTTAAAAAATTTAAATATGAAAAAAAATTTTTTTAAGATTTTCTTTATTTATTTGACAGAGCACAAGGGGAGCAGCAGAGGGAGAGGGAGAAGCAGGCTCCCTGCTGAGCAGGGAGCCCAGTGTGGGGCTTGATCCCAGTATCCTGAGATGATGACCTGAGTCGAAGGCAAACACTCAACCAACTGAGCCACCCAGGTGCCCCAAAAATGAAAAAAACTTTTAAAAAATGAAAAGCACACATAATATTGTGAGGTATTTAAGATAATGTGTATAAAAGCAAGTTCCATAAATACAAGTTAAAAGAACATGAGCTATGTATGAATAAGCCAGTAAAGAAATGAATAGTGAAATCCAGCCTGAATATTCAGGTCGATAGTGTAAAACTATATTCAAAAGCAGTAATGAAATGCGTGTATGTAAATGCAAGAACATAAGGACATATATATGTAAAGTGTAGTAAGAAGTCTTCAGGGATCCTTGACTTTATTTTGTATCAGATAAGTAAGTCAGTCTTTGCCTGGTGTATGTCCTGGGCACTTAGTAATATAGAATCTGCCTTAATCAAAATTTGCATTTTAACAAGATCCCACTGTGATTCATATGCATATTAAAGCTGGAGAAACACTAATTTAGAATGTTATGAATGATTAGAAGGGGAGGAATTTTTTTCTAGCTGTAAGATCAGGGGCAGTTTAATGGAGATATTTTGCCAAATTTTGAAGGATAGATAATGTTTTATATATAGGATGGACTGAGTACCTCCATGTGCAAGGGTCTGCATATGAAGAAGTTCCTGGCACCAAGAAATGGTCTAATAAGAAAGTTACATTTCATTGTACATAATAAATGGTATAAAAAGCATGGTTCAAAAGAGGATTAACTGCAGGAAGGATGAAGGAAGTCCTCAGGGACAGATGAGGTATTTTTTGAAGTTTTTTTCCAGTTGAAAAGAGGGAAGAACATTCACTTTAAAACTGTGTAAGCACAGTACTTGGTAGAGACTCCCCCTTGGTCTTATACTTTTTAAGCTTCATAGACCTAAAACAATGCTGATTTAGACCATGAGATCCTCAGGGTTAGAAGCTGTGCTTTGCTTATTTTCACTGCCTAGCATGGAGCTCAAAACAGCAGAAACTCAGTGATGAATGAATGACTACATGATATATTCATCTTTTCTGCAAATCTTAAAGGAAAGGTTTCTTTCCTACTTTCCTAGGATAAGCCTCTACTAGTGCTTTTATGCCCATATGTTCCTGCCTTGTATGGAACCTTTCTTTCTCTTCACTGTTTTTCTCTCTAGCATTTTCTATTTCTCCTGTTTTTTCCATCTCTACCATCACTAACAGGTCCCCTCCTAATTGACAGAATTGTAAATTAAATCTACTTCCCTTTTTCCTTATTTTCACAGCCAGACTATCTGTTGGATAGTTTCCTCAGGATCCAACAATCCCTACCACTCTGTTGGCACTTCACTTGCTTCCATTCATCTGCAGAAGTGTCTTCAGCAGTGTTTCCCAGCAGGGAAAGGTCCATGACAACATAAATATGACATATGACAAGTAATGTGTTAAGCTAAATTCCTTAATGCAAAATTCCTAGAGCCTTTAATACTGCAGTATTAGTTCTGAAACGCTAAGTGGGGGTTGTAGTAATGCAGGATTTTCCAAACTTAGTGAACATAAAAAGCCTTTTGTGAAGGGCATGTCATAGGGTCCAGATTCCAGATTTATACACAGAATGTATATAAAGAAACACTTACCTATAAAGACAAGTTCATTTGTTTTTTGCTTGATATTTATGCTCTTAATGATTTGTCCCCACCCTATCTTCCACAGCTTTTGGAGATGAACTCTGTGCCTATCAGAAGGCTTCAGCTTCAATGCTTCTGTTCCTGCCATTTCTTTTCCTTGGAGTGATTTCTCTTCTCATTCCTTCACTGTTCATTGGCTATCCCTCATAGCCAAATTCAGGTTCTACCTCCACATAGCCTTCCTGCCTATTTCTCTGGTAGCTTAGGTCTCTTTACTCCCTTGGCACCTATGATCACTTGGCAATTTGCATTGTTGTTTACATACAGAAGAGTGTGTTTTATGGTAGTAATAGGGTTTTGTGTTACATGTTACCTCAATTAGATTTTTAAATTGAGATATAATTTACATACACTGTCACCCTTTGAAAGCATACATTCAGTGGTTTTTAGTTTATTCACAAAGTTGAACAACCACCACCACTGTCTAAGCCAGAACATTTCATCACTCTAAAAAAAGCAACCCTTTATCTATTTTTAGTCATTCTGCATTGCCTCCCAGCCACTGGCAACTACTAATTTACTTTCTATCTCTATAGGTTTGCCTGTTCTGGACATTTCATGTAAGTGGGGTAATAATGTGACTTTTTGTGTCAGGTGTCTTTTACTCAGCATAGTGTTTTCAAGTTTCATCCATGTTGCAGCCTGGATTAGTAACTGTTCCTTTTTCTGGATGAATAATGTTCCATTTTGTAGATATACAGTACTATCATTTAGATTTTAAACTCGTCACAGTATCTCACTTCTTTATATTACTCTCAGGGCATCAAAGAAATAAGCTAAGTAATTCATAAATATTAACTGATTGGGGCGCCTGGGTAGCTCAGTGGGTTAAGCCTGTGCCTTTGGCTCAGGTCATGATCTCAGGGTCCTGGGATCGAGCCCGACATCAGGCTCTCTGCTCCGTAGGGGGCCTGCTTCCCCCTCTCCCTCTGCCTGACTCTCTGCCAACTTGTGATCTCTCTCTGTCAAATAAATAAATAAAAACTTTAAAAAAATAATAAATATTAACTGATAGATTATTCGATCAATACTGAAAAAAGGAAGATACTAAAGTAAGAGTCTCATGCTCTACCGACTGAGCTAGCTGGGCGCTGGCGAAGATACTAATGTAAAAATGACTTAATGTTTGTGATACAGTTCCTCTTGCCAAGGGCCAGAAACTTGTCTCTAGTCTCTCTCACTTTCTCATATTTAGTTGGTCATCAATTTATTTCCTACTACCTCCAGAACAACTATATAATGACTCTATTCTTCCTTCTCTACTGATAGTACCTTGAGCCTTTACCATTTCTCATCTATACTGAGGCTGCCTGACTATACTGCCTGTTCAGATCTCTCCCCTCTTAACTCAGTCTTCCATCATGCAGCTAAGATTATGTTCCCAAAATACAAATCTCATTTTGTATATTTGCTTTATTAAGAGCCTTAATGTCACTTATTGATTTAAACTATAGGAAGCTATTTGCCCTTCCATTCATTCATTCATTCAACCAGTACACATTTGTTGGTTGCCTACTGTGGGCCAGACACTGTTAATAAGTGGTGGGGAGATAAGTTCAAAACAAAACTACAACAAAACACTTAGTTTTTGCCATCATATAACTTATAAACATTAACGAAATAATCACACAAATGTGTTACTATAAACAGTGATAGGGGTGCCTGGGTGGCTCAGTCATTAAGCGTCTGCCTTCAGCTCAGGTCATGATCCCAGGGTCCTGCGATCAAGTCCCACATTGGGCTTCCTGCGTCTGCTTCTCCCTCTGCCTCTGCCCCTCCCCCCTCACTTATTCCCTCTCTCCTCTCTCTCTCAAAATAAATAAATAAAATCTTTTAAAAAAACAAACAAACAGTGATAAATGCTCTGAAGGAAAAGTCCAGGGGACTATGAAAGGAATCTAATCTTGTCTGGGAGATCAAGGAAAATTTCCTTATGCAAGTACATATGAGAACTGAAGAATGGATGGCATTTAATTATCTGAAGTTGGATAAAACAGCCTGGTATTCATAGGAGGTGAAAGAGATCCTGGTTCATTTAACGAACTTGAGAGGCCTAGTGTGGTTAGAGCACAGTGTAGAAAATTGTTCTGGAGAAGTAGGTAGGGTGCATAGAGATTGTTGAACCTGAGCTGAAAAAACCGTGGAAGGCCACTGAAGGATTTTAAACAGGAGAGTGAAGGAATTGCATTTTAGAAAGAGTCTTCTGGCTACAATTTAGAGAATGGATTGTAAGGAGACAAGAATGATGAGGAAGAAAGCAGTTAGTAGACTATTATAGTCAGGCAGACAGGAGATACAATTTGGTCTAGCTTGTGCCTGGGGTAGAAATGGAGAAGAGTGGACAGGTTCAGAAATATTTAGAGGTGACAGTGACAGAATTTAGAGGTGGATTGAATGGAGCAGGAGCATGTGAATGAAGGAAATTGTCAAGGATAATCAAGTTTCCACTTTATAATGCTGAATGAATAATGGTACCATTCACTGAAAGAAGAAACTGGAGGAAGACCTTGGATACCAAGAATTTAGTTTTGGAATATTGAGTTTTAGGTGCTTCTGACTAAGTTAAAAGGAAATATTAAGCTGACAATTGATTATGTAAGTCTATAGAAGTGGATTGGGCTCAATATATTGCTTTTTTTTTTTTTTAATATATTGCTTTTTGAGCTCAGCCTTCTTTAGTCTTCTTACCTCCTGTTCTGGTCTGAATGTTTGGGTCCCCTCCGAAATTCATTATATTGAAATCCTAATGCCCAATGTGATGATGTTAGGAGGTGGGGAGCTTTGGGGAGGTACTTAGGTTATAAGGGTGGAGCCCTCATAAATGGGAATAATGTTCTTGTAAAAAAGATTCTACAGAACTTCCTGTCCACTACTCCTGTGTTAGGATACAAGGAAAAATCTGTAAGCCAGGAGAGGGCCCTTACCTGACCCTGCTGTCACCCTGATCTTAGACTTCCAGTCTCTAGAACTGTGAGAAATAAATTTCTGTTTTTTATAAGGCAACCTGTCTGTGGTATTTTGTTACAGCAGCCTGAGCAGACTAAGACACTCCTATATAGAAATGATAGTATCTACAACTCATAGTACATTATTGTAATCAGTAAACTGTAGACATAATAATCCAATAGTTATTATCAGTGCTCTTTTGAGTAAGAATTTTCTGTTAAGGTAGCCAAACATTTAGCTGCTCCTTGTGTGAATTCCCCCCCACCCAAGAACAGATATTATTTCTAACACAAGTTAGTAGTGTAGACAAGGGAATTAATGGTTAGTTTTTCTTTTATAAAAATTTCCTACTTGATTTTTTAAAAAATGATATTCATGTCGGGGCGCCTATGTGGCTTAGTCAGTTAAGCATCTGACTCTGATATCTGCTCAGCTGTTGATCTCAGGCTCATGAGTTCAAGCCCTGTGCCGAGCTCTGCAGTGGGCATAGAGCCTACTTTAAAAAAATATATATGGCCATGTAGATATTATCACAAATATCGTCTGTACAATTGGGTAACGAAGTATGATATGTGGTGGATAATGGGTGCAAGAGTAGCTTTTCTTCCCAGTTTGAAAGTTGAAAATTACTTTTTAGGCAGCCTTTCTTGGGGTTAAGAAAGGTAGTTAAGCAAGGTTTACCATTTTAAAAAATTAAACTATTCTCATAAATTTTAAATTCATAAGACATATAAATTTATAGAAGTGATAAAATTATACAACTATATACACATACACAAATAAGTGCATGTAAAACTGGTAAAATCTGAAAAAGTTCTGCAAATTGTATCAATTATAGTGTCCTGGTTTGGTGGTTATATGGCATGGTACCATTGAAGGAAGCTGGGTGAAGGGTACATGTAACTTTTCTGTAGTATTTTTGCAACTTCCTATGAGTCTATAATTATTTCAAAGTAAAAAGTTCAGTTAAAAGATTCATAAGACAAACAAAAGAAATTCCTGTTAAATATATTTATGCCAAAATGAAATTTAATTTTTCCAAAGGTAGGCTCAGGAGATTTAATTGACTTTTTTTAAGGATTTTTTGTTTTGTTTTGTTTTGTTTTGTTTTTCTGTGTCATTTCTGCATGCAGTGTGGGGCTAGAACTCATGCCCCTGAGATCAGAAGCCCTGTGCTGTCCACTGAGCCAGTGGGGCACCCTCATTTAATTGATTTTAATTCATATTGTATACAATATAAAAATGTACTAACAATATAGAATAGTAAAAGACTAAAACCATAAGTCAAAATAGTATGAATAAAAATATAACCTAAGACAATTTTATGTGAGGCTTTAAAATTTTTTCTTATTGTATGAATAATAAAAATTATTCTTCTTTGGTGGCTCAGTCGGTTAAGCGTCTGACTTCTGCCCAGTTCATGAACCCAGGATGGTGGGTCTGTTTCTTCTCCCTCTGTCCCTCCCTCCCCCTGCTCCTGCTTTCTCCCCTTCCTCATGTTCTCACTGTCTGTCTCTCTCTCTCGTAAATAAAAATCTTTAAAAAATTTTTTCTTACGGAATAACATCAAACTCCAATGTAAGTCTAGCAATTATAAGATCATAATTTACTTCCATCGGTTTCTTGATCTCTTTTCATTGCCCTGTGTGAGCATTAAAATGTTTTTATCTCTAAAACGGAACAATAGAATTTATCCTTTCAGTGTGAAACGTGCTTGTTTTGTTTTGCTGCACAAATATTCAATTCTCTTTTAGATTTGAGGACACGTGGATTTCATTTTCACATGAAATGAGAATTTTTATCCTTGCCCTTGTTGCTTGTTAAATAAGAAAAAGCTTCTCTACATATAAAAGAAGTTAACAAGCATCAAGAAAATGTTAATTATTCATTGCAGAACACTCCTCTTTCTCAGAAATCTAGAACTTGTCTAGGAGCAGATCAGTAAATCTCATCCCGAGTATAATATCCTATAGCACTGACCGAGTTCTTCCTCATCTTTCCAAGTAAAGTTCTCAGGCTCAGAAGATTCAAAGATCCCGCATCTAGTAATATACTTGAGTTTAAAGGGAAGGGAAAATTACTATTAAATCTTACACTGCAGTTTTTCCAGGTGGTTTTCAGTAAAACTCACTGACATTCTTCCTCAATCTCAGGCAAACAAGTGGAAACATTTTTAAGATTTTCTTTTGCAGTAGATTTTTTCAAAGATTATTTTCTTTTAAATCCACTTACATTGGGGCACCTGGGTGGCTCAGTCAGTTAAGTGTTTGCCTTCAGCTCAGGTCATGATCTCAGGGTCATGGGATCAAGCCCCCAATTGGGTTCTCTGCTCAGGGGCAAGTATGCTCCTCCCTCTCCTTCTATGATATCTCTCACTTTCACTCTTTCTCAAATAAATAAATAAAATCTTATAAAAAACCCCAAATCTGGGCGCCTGGGTGGCTCAGTGGGTTAAGGCCCCTGCCTTCGGCTCAGGTCATGATCTCAGGGTCCTGGGATCGAGGCCCGCATCGGGCTCCCTGCTCAGCAGGGAGCCTGCTTCCTCCTCTCTCTCTGCCTACTTGTAATCTCTCTCTGTCATATAAATAAATAAAATCTTTAAAAAAAAAAAAAAACCCCAAATCTACTTATATTTATTATTTTTTCGTTGGTTTTACTTAGCAACTGACAAGAATATTATAAATAGTTTAGCAAGAAGGAATTAATTTAAAATTAATGTTTTGTAATACCTGTCCTGGAGTTGACAACCAAGCTAGATGGTTCTTTTTTTTCCGAGAAAAACTTTGATTTATTTTTTATTATTATTATTTGCCCCAGGGGTAAGCTAGCTGGTTTTTAACTCTGGTTTAAGTTAAGACACCTGTGCTCCTGGAGTAGTTTGGAATCTTCTTGTTTTCCGACATTCTTGTTAACATGTTAAGCTAACTACAAGCTTTTTGGGCTTTTCTGTTGCTTTTTCATACCCACAGCTAGTTATATCTTGGGAACACTAAGGGATGTGTCAAACTGCTATTACTGGCATTCCTGCATATGTCCATGATATTTTCCTACTTTATAGTAAATGGGATAAAAAAAACTATAAAATCAAGCTAAAGGTGCCTTTTTGAGGTTCTGGCATCCATGCTATGACAAACTGCTAATAAATTCTTTATCACAGCATTTCTTAGCACTATAATTTATATATCCTTTTTTGGTTTAGATTAAGGACTGTTAAGTGCAGTCCTTTCTAGAGGTCAGGAAACAGTTGTTAAGGTTCTTTCCTGCCTCATAATTCTAAAACCTTTAATGATATTGCCATACTAATGACTTCCTGATCTAAATCTTCCTCTTGTTAAATCAAGAAAAACACTCTTTGTACCTATTGGAAATGGAATTGTAGTTACATTTCACCTCTTTTATTTATTTCTTGACTTAGATTAAAACAAGCAGAAAGTAACTTCAGAGAATATTTTAGTCCTAAGATTCTATGATAGCATTTACGGGAACTATTTTTAAACTAAATAGGGAAGGACAGTGAATTCAAAGTACTTGCATTTTATTTCTAGCTGAGTTAACTCCCTTATAAAAACTTTTTAGAATCAGGGCGCCTGGGTGGCTCAGTGGGCTAAAGCCTCTGCTTTCGCTGCAGGTCATGATCTCAGTGTCCTGGGATCGAGGCCCGCATCGGGCTCTCTGCTCAGCGGGGAGCCTGCTTCCTCATCTCCCTGTCTCTCTCCCTGTCTCTCTGCCTGCCTCTCTGCCTACTTGTAATTTCTCTCTGTGTCAAATAAATAAATAAAATCTTAAAAAAAAACTAAAACTTTTTAGAATCATATACTGCTAAACCTGGAAAATATTTTGAATAGGAAATTGGATACAGAAGACATTAATGATTTGCTATATTAGTAGCTAAACTAGGACTTATCCTCAGGATACGAACTTTGTTGCAATTAATTATAGGATTTGTCAAAACCAGAACAAGATGTGACTCATAATTGAGCCACTCATTAATTGAAGTGTTAGCCAAAATTTTAATAGCAATTCTCAAAAACTAACCTAGAATTTGGAGTAATGTGCAAATTAAGCTCTTTATATTGTATATGATCTTCCAGGGAAGGAGAGTCTGTGTTAAGACTTCTGGTTTGTCCTTGCCAAGATGATTGTCTGAATTACCACTCCAGTCATGACGCTTCTAGTTAAGAGCAGCAGTGGTTGTTTAATAGTGTATATTGTCCGGTCCTACAGATTTTTTTTTCTTTATTTCTGTATGACCTCAGTCCCTTTACTATTGCCATTTTTTTTCAACCACAAAATGTGGAATTTGTACTATTTTAATTATCTGTGACCTCTAAGGGACTGTTGAGACTATGAATGGAATTTATTTTGTAATGTGGATAACTGAATCTCTTTACTCCTTTTTAGAGCTGCCCTAAAAACAAAACAAAAATCCCAAAACACCTTTATTTTTGCCCAGGCTAAAGGTGAATGATGTCATTATATAAAGAAAAGGGCTGAAATAGCAGGGAACCCTTACTAGTCAAATTTATCCAGAACCAAGCATTAATATACAAAGCACTTAGCACAGATATTTGGTGATTTAAATGAAAGAATGCGTAAATACATGAAATGTAGGGGAAAACCATTTGCAGTTTTTCTTTAGCAAATTCTATCTAATGGTTTACATGTATACATGTATGATACCTTTTTTTTTTTAAAGATTTTATTTATTTATTTCACAGAGGGAGAGAGATCACAAGGAGGCAGAGAGGCAGGCAGAGAGAGAGAGGGGGAAGCAGGCTCCCCACTGAGCAGGGAGCCCGATGTGGGCCTCGATCCCAGGACCCTGAGATCATGACCTGAGCTGAAAGCAGAGGCTTTAACCCACTGAGCCACCCAGGCGCCCACATGTATGATACCTTTAGAATTTATACAGTCACTTTTTTCTGAAGCACATAGTGTACCTAATAATGAAGGGAATCTAAAATGATACTATGTAATATACTTTGTATATATCATCCACATAAAGTTGCTAAGTCTAAGATTCTTTTATCAGCCCCCCTAATTATCTGAAATCTTTTAAATGTCTTCACTTCCCTTATCTTTCATTTTCTTGTTGTAAAATAAAAGATGGTTTTAGATATTTATCAGCTATGAAATAGGATTGTATGTAATAGCAGATATTCATAGTTAGAGATCTTCTAATGATAATTATTTTACTTGCATATTATGCTCATGTTGGTTAAGATTCACATATTTTTACCTTGATTTATAGTTTTGTCCTCTCTTTTCCTAAGATCTCAGTGGTTCAATAGCATCCCCAGATGTCAAATTAAACCTTGGTGGAGATTTTATTAAAGAATCTACAGCTACTACATTTCTGAGACAAAGAGGATATGGCTGGCTTTTGGAAGTTGAAGATGATGATCCTGAAGATAACAAGCCACTCTTGTATGTAAAAATCGTAATATGTGGTTTTTTTTGTTTTTTAGAACTAATCTGTGGGATGATTATATTCTTTCATGTTCTTTTAAGACAGTATGGCAGATCCTAACCTTTTTGGTTAAACTTCTAGGTGTTTTTCAATTTTACTAGTATTTAGAAAAATTAAAATCGGGGCACCTGGGTGGCTCAGTTGTTAAGCGTCTGCCTTCTGCTCAAGTCATGATCTCAGGGTCTTGGGATCGAGTCCTGCTTGGGTTCCCTGCTCTTGGGGGAGCCTGCTTCTCCTTCTCCCACTACCCCTGCTTGTGTTCCCTCTCTTGCTGTGTCTGTCAAATAAATAAATAAATAAAATCTTTAAAAAAGAAAAAGAAAAATTAAAATAATGAGATTATTTTAAGTCTATTGAGTGGCAAAAATGGAAAGAATCATAATTCTGTATATCTCTCTTGCTCACATGCGTGCACATGCGTGTGCACATGCACACACACATAATCCGAGCTGTTAGGGCTTACTTGCACCTATAGCTATCTCAAGTAAACATTCAGTCTAAGTGAAAAGGCAGGCTGCTTGCTGTGGAAATTAAGTTTAAGGCAAAT
This sequence comes from Ailurus styani, assembly GCA_002007465.1. Taxonomy (NCBI): domain Eukaryota; kingdom Metazoa; phylum Chordata; class Mammalia; order Carnivora; family Ailuridae; genus Ailurus; species Ailurus styani. Next base: position 2,456,110 of record LNAC01000024.1, on the reverse strand, counting down.
TAAAACTTCCACAAAGATTAGCACTCCAAAATCTCTCCCATGTAGAAATTCTAGAGCTACCACTGGCAGGACTAGAGGGAGTCTTTCACTTTCTTCATAGTACTTGAAATTTTTTAAGTGATTATCATTTGGGAAAGAAAAGTAAAGAATTTAACAATTTGGGAAAGAACCTATGACTCTGTAAAATCAAGGCACTATCAGGTTAATCTCTGTTGTAATTATTGGTAGATTAAGTACTAAAATGTTCTGTTTCTTAATATACTGTATTTCATCAAATTTAAAACTGAGTTATCAGATGCAGTTATTTTATGTTTATCAATAAGGAGGAAACAGTATGTAAGGTAGTGTAAAGCTAAGACATCAAAAGACTGTCTCCTTAGTGTAAGGATAAATGAGACATAACCCACCCTACAAAAACAGACAGCAAGGATGTTTGCTTGTCTCCATTTGGCAGTGGGTGGGATGTTGGAAGAAAAATTTTTCCTGAGAATGGAAACCCCACACCAGTTCTCATAGGATTGCAGTCTGAATTACCAGTATGATCAAGAAGGTCTCCAAGCAGAAGATTTTATTTAAAGTTGTCCCAAAGTAATGCCTCCAGGAGACTGAAAAATGGAAAGGCAGATCTTGGAAGAAGTTGGCTTCACTCCAGGCTGACAAGATAAGACACCAGCAGTTGTGACAAGCATCCTGATTTTAGAGAGTTTAAAATGTTGAAAATGTACACCATGGAATCAGTGAAATACTGTACTTCAAATGCAATGCTTTGTTGACCAAAGGAGATGACACTGTCATATTTAAACTTTTCTTAAATTTTATTGCAGCTGTCTCAGTATTCAGGAATGTATACTTTTTAAGAATTTTTATTTTATATTATAGGGAGGAACTCGATATCGATCTAAAGGATATTTACTACAAAATCCGGTGTGTTTTGATGCCAATGCCATCACTTGGTTTTAATAGACAAGTGGTGAGGGACAATCCTGACTTTTGGGGTCCTCTGGCCGTTGTTCTTTTCTTTTCCATGATATCATTATATGGACAATTTAGGGTGAGTATATGTTACTTTATACAAATTTGAAATATTTTAAGAGTTTTAAAATTAAAAATAGCCAAATGTTAACTGTAATGCTACATTATGTTTAAGAAATGCTTTACTTTTACCCATTATTTCTAACTTGTTCATCTCTAGAACTCTTTCTAATTAAATAAGTGGGGAGTACTTTAATGCTTTCCGAACTTTTACATCATCATTCTCATGGAAAGTATTAATAATTATATTGCAACTGGGTAAACAGATGGGACTACTCTCAGCTGAGCAAAAGTGACCAGTGTCTCGAAGTGACCAAAAGGGCTGCCCTTAACCCTTTATGATTTCCCTCAAGGGATGAAGAGTTTGAAACACAATACTCATAACATGTTCTTACCTTTTATTTTTTTTAAATAAATACTTTAGGGGCTCCTGGCTGGCTCGTTCAGTGGAGCACATGACTCTGGATTGCGAGTTCAAGCCCCATGTTGGGCCTAGAGCTTACTTTAAAACATAATAGTAAATATTTTAATAAATGACAAAGATTCCATCAGAATTTGTTTTTATACAATACTTTATTCTACTCTCAGGGGCTTTATCTTTATTATGAAAACAACATACACATATTACTCCTTAATCCCTAGTTTAAGGCTTTTGGGAAGTAAAAAATAACTATCACTGAATGATTTGGAAATGAATTCATTTCTCATTGCTTCTGTAACAAATTTCCACAAGTTTTGTGGCTTAAAACAGTAAAAATTTATTTTACAGATTTGAAAGTCAGAAATTCAAAATGAGCTTGAAGGAGCTAAGATCAAAATGTCAGCAGGGCTGGTTCCTCTGTAGGCTCCAGGGCAGATTCTTTTGATCGCCTCTGCCCAATTCTAGAGGTTGTCAGCATTCCTTGGTTTCTGGTGGCATTACTACAATCTCTGTTACCGTGGTCACATTACCTTCTTCTCTGCTGTAATCAAAACTTCCTCTGCCTCCCTTTTAATTTTTTTTGTGCTTTTTATTTTATTTATTATTATTATTATTATTATTTGCCCCAGGAATACAGGTCTGTGAATCATCAGGCTTACACCTTTCACAGCACTCACCATAGCACAAACCCTCCCCAATGTCCATAACTGAGCCACCCTATCCCTACCCTCCCACCCCCCAATAACCCTCAGTTTATTTTGTGAGATTAAGAGTCTCATGGTTTGTCTCCTTCCTAATCCTATCTTGTTTCATTTTTTCCCTCCCTATCCCCCACGACTCCCTGCCCTGCCCCTCAAATTCCTCATATCAGAGAGATCATATGATTATTTTTTTCTCTGATTGACTTATTTCACTTAGCATAGTACCCTCTAGTTCCATCCATGTCGTTGCAAATGGCAAGATTTCGTTTCTTTTGATGGCTGCCTAGTATTCCATTGTATATATATACCACATCTTTATCCATTCATCTGTTGATGGACATTTAGGTTCTTTCTGCCTCCTTTTTGAAAGGAGAGTTGTGATTACATTTAGTGCTCATTTGGATAATCCAGAATAACCTCCCAATAACAAGATCCTTAATGTAATATAACACTAGTCTTACTAATATTTACCTTAGATCAATAGTTTATATCAAGTATTCTGTTGGAAGTATGAGATGAATTGAAGAAGTTGAATGGGGATTCTGGTCTACTACTCACCACTAATCCTTCATCTAGAGCATCTCTAATTTTATCTATTTTGTATAATCTTTCATTTGAACAAAGAGTTGTAAGATTACTACCTCCGTAGAACATCACTCAGTTTGGTTTTACTTGATGTTTTCTATGATTAGATTGGGGTCATGAATTTTTGGCAAGGATACTATTTTGTGTTCTCAGTATACTATCAGGGAGTATGTGATATTGATATATCTTTTTCTGGCGCTTTTAACATTGGTTGCTTGATTAGGTGATGGGGTGGTATCTGCCCAATTCCTCCTGCAAAGTTGCTATTTTTCCCTTTTTAATTAATAAACAAGTATCTTGTGGAGATACTTTATGCACACATTTTGTTTCTCATCAAACTTTAGCTCACTAATTTTAGCATCTGCTGATGGGGCTTGAGTTCAACAGTTACTGCTATAGTGTTTACTGAATGGTGGTGGTATGTTTTCCTCATTCCTTCCACATGTATTGATTGGTATTCTCTATGGAACAGCTACCCATTCTTTGCCATTGCTTAATTATTGTTGTATTTATTTATGTCAGTATGGAATCATGAATATTTATTTTATTTTCTGGATTATAACCCAGTGCTATCATCATTTATTTTATTGCTGAGATTATTCCAGCTTTAGCCATTGGGAACTCCTTCAGGTTAGCTCTGTGTCCTTTCGACATTTTCCCATTAGTTTTTTGAGCATTTGCTTTCCTTCTAACTCCATAGAGTGTTCTGGGCTCACCTTTTATCTCCCTTGCCCCAACCCTGTAATCAGTTATTTACTGAAAGAATCCTAGTTCCTTTTATCAGGGAATGATATTTAGAAACCAGCATCTGGGCGATAAGTATGCTTATTTTGCTGTTGGGTCTTCATTATTTCTAGACCCTCCAAGCAGACAAAACTTGGAGATAGAGGCATATATCATTATCATACCAAGTCTCAGGAGTTAAAATTGTCTGAAACATCTCCCAGTTACATATATAATTATTGTAAATTTTAAAGACCTCGGGAGAAGACCTATAACTTCATCTGGGGATGAATTTTCCTTGCAAGATGTTGTAAACCAGAGGTTTGAAAGTAAATACTTTGTTCTTTTTTTATAGTAATACTTGATCAAAGATCTTGAAATACTGAGATTTCTTTAGGCAATTTATCATTGCTAAATTTTCACTTTGGATGTAAAAATTGTATTAACACCCTGAATTCTTACTAGGTTTTGGAAAGATACCTGGGAACTCAAACTCTCTATGACCTGAAATTGGATATACCAAACTATCTTACATTAGCAGAAAATTGACTTCCAGGGAAATTATCAGCTTATTTGGTACAAAGAAATTAATTGCATGAATTTTTTTTTTTCCCTTAAGGTGGTCTCATGGATTATAACCATTTGGATATTTGGTTCCCTAACAATTTTCTTACTGGCCAGAGTTCTTGGTGGAGAAGTAAGTAGTTGATTTTGAAAATAGCCTTTGTTTCTCTCTCTTTTTTTTTAAAGATTTTATTTATTTATTTGACAGAGAGAGACACAGTGAGAGAGGAAACATCAGCAGGGGGAGTGGGAGAGGGAGAAGCAGGCTTTCCTGCAGAGCAAGGAGCCCGATGTGGGGCTCAATCCCAGGACCCTGGGATCATGACCCGAGCCGAAGGGAGACATTTAACGACTGAGCCACCCAGGTGCCCCATAGCCTTTGTTTCTTATCATAAACATTAGTTTTGGTATTAGGTTATCAGTAGCTATATTCATCATAACTCTTTCTTGTCCCAGAATTGCTTTTAAGTCATACTACTTCCCCTAAGATGATCAACATACTGGTATTGTGGATACTCAATAAAGATTACAAGAAAGGAAGAAGAAAGAAAAGATCCCATACCACTCATAAGTAATTTACAGCTTTTTAGCGAAGCGTATAATTTATTTTCTAGTACAGCAGTTCTCAAACTTTTGATCTCAGGTCCCCAAGGAGATTTTTTCATGTGGGTTTTATTTATTAATACTTATCATATTATAAATTAAAATAAAAATTTGAATATATATTTATTCATTTAAAAATAAAACCAGGGACACCTGAGTGGCTCAGTAGTTAAGCATCTGCCTTTGGCTCGGGTCATGATCCCAGGGTCCAGGGATTGAGTCCCACATCCGGCTCCCTGCTCAGCGGGGAGCCTGCTTTTCTCTCTGCCTGCCTCTCCCCTTGCTTGTGCTTGCACTCTCTCTCTCACACATAAATAAATGAAATCTTTAAAAAATAATAAAAATAAAAATAAAACCAAATACATTTTAACATAAATAACCCAAAAAATTTTTTAAGATTTATTTACTTACTTGAGGGAGAGCATTTGACGAGGAGGGGCAGAGTGAGAGGGAAATCAAGAATTTTAAGCAGACTCTGTGCTGAGTGCAGAGCCTGACACAGGGCTTGAACTCATGACCTGAGCCAAAGCCAAGAGTCGACGTTCAACTAACTGTGCCTCTCAGGTGCCCATAAATAATACATTTTAAAGAAAAACAACTTTTTCAAAAAGAAAAAAGTTGTATGAGTGGCATCGTTTTACATTTTTTCAAGTAGCTTTAATGTCCGGCTTGGTGGAAGCTGGTTTTTAATCTGCTTTCTGTATTCAATCTGTTATGATACATTATTTTGATTAAAGTATATGAGAAAAAGAAGGCCTTAAACATATATAATTGGAAAAGGAAGGGTGTTTCTTTTTAAGATTTTATTTATTTGAGAGAGAGAGAGTGCACAAGTTGGGGGGAAGGGGTAGAGGAAGAAGCAGACTCCCCACTGAGCAGGTAGCCAGTGTGGGCTCAATCCCAGTACCCTGGGATCATGACCTGAACCGAAGGTAGTTGCTTAACTGATTGAGCCACCCACGTACCCGGAAGGAAGAGTATTTTAATAGCTTTTTCAGATAATTGTGGATATTCTTCTCTGAAACTCTACCTATATTCAACAAGTAATAGTTTCTTTCTTTCTTTCTTTCTTTCTTTCTTTCTTTCTTTCTTTCTTTCTTTTTTTTTTTTTTTAGCAAGTAATAGTTTCTTAAAGGTTTGTTGCAGTAAGGAATCTCAAACAATATTAATGAACTTTTCATACTCTGTTTCATTAAAGTTTCACTTTGGTTGGATCTTTTTACCCATGCATGGTCATTTGGAAGACACTGGTTCACTGAGTTTTGCAAATCTTCCAAATGTTGAAACGTCTTACTGTATAATATCAAAATCACACAGATTAGTATCACCACCCATCTTTAAGTTTAGATCAGAGATCAGACTAAAGTTTAGATCAGCTCCCTGCTCTATGGACAGCCTGCTTCTCCCTCTCCACCACTTGTGCTCTCTCTCACACATGCTCTCGCTCGCACTTTCTCTCAGATAAATAAATAAAATCTTAAAAAAAAAAAAAGAACATGTTTATGGATACCCAGCTATGAATAACCATAGTTTGTCTTTTATTTGTTCTTTCAAGTAAAAATGGTGTTCCGTGGTAAACACATCTAATTCAATGCTTCACTCAAACAGTTGTATAAGCGTTTTTCCTTGGCATAACCACTGAAACAGGGTACAACAGAAATGCTTTCTATGGGGATGCCTAGGTGGCTCAGTCAGTTGAGCATCTATCTGCCTTCAGCTCAGGTCTTGATCCTGGGTCCTGGAGTCAAGTCCTGTGTCAGACTCCTTGGAGAGGAGCTTCTCCCTCTGCCTACTGCTCCCCCTGGTTGTGCTCTCTCTCTCTCTGACAAATAAATAAAATCTTAAAAAAAGAAAAATATACTTTCTATGTATTTCCCATTTGTTGTAGAGAATATTAAAGAAACATACTCAAAAGTTGATATTTATTTTTTTAAAGATTTTATTTATTTGACAGAGAGAGAGATCACAAATAGGCAGAGAGGCAGGCAGAGAGAGAGTAGGGAGAAGCAGGCTCCCTGCTGAGCAGAGAGCCCGGTGAGGGACTCGATCCCAGGACCCTGAGATTATGATCTGAGCCGAAGGCAGAGGCTTAACCCACTGAGCCACCCAGGCGCCCAAAAGTTGAGATTTAATAGAATTAATAATTTTAACTGCTTCATTAAGGACATTCTTAAGTGAACTAGCTTTTTTAATTTTTCTGTGATTATGTAGTAGTGAAGAGTACAGTAACTACTAGTATAGTTTGTGCCACCTTGATTCACAATAAAGCACCACATTTTACTCACTGTTGTTTTTCCCTGCTAGTATCAATCCAATGAGAAAAGGCAAATAATGTTTTATTATTTTTATAGAAAACAGTTTTGACCTTCTAGTCTTCTGGAAGAGTCTCTGGGACCCTCGGTGGCCCACGAACCACACCTTCAGAACTGCTGACCCATTAAAAAAAACTTTGTGAATTACTGTAAACCTAGGAATTCTAGCAGTTTATTCTTTTTTTCTTTTTTTTTTTTTTTCCTAGAGTTTATTCTGTGGAGAGAGTAAAGCAGATGGGATGCCAGGCAGAGTTATCTTGTAGGTACTCTCTATGAACATTGATGAATGCAGAGACCTTGAGCCCTTTTCTCATATTTGGTAGAAAGATCTGCCAAGTCTGTTACTTAGCTTAGTTACTTCATCTGCTTTCCAGTTTCCAAAATTATATTCCAAAATATATGCAGTTGCTGTTGTCCCATCTTCTCTTCTTCTGTTTAAGGCTCTTTTTAAAAAGAAAATTGTGTCACTTATTAATACAATAAAACACATTTTGTGATAAAGAATGTCTAATTATATACCAAGCAAAGAATAATATGAAAATACCATCATTTATAAAGTAACACAACTGAAAATTACTATAAAAGATGAGTAAATAGTTTTCATCAAACTTTATTTTCTTCAAAGTAACGTATAAGATAACAAAATAACACTTTGATTCTTATAAATGGCTTTTCTTTCATTAAACTCATTCTCTTTATTTCATGTGTCTGATCTAAACTTACAGAGTTTAGGATCAGACTTTTGTTCCTGGTCCTTTTGATGGTATTGGGTTTTTTTTCCATTTTATTCATGATTTCATATATATTTTCGTGCTTACATTATTGTGATTAGTCTAAGGTATATGTGCAATGAGAATGAAATTGATCTGCATTATCTATATTCGGAGGGTGCTCAGGGATTTCATCCACAAGCTGGTGACCCTTTAGTTATCACTTCTTGTGTGGTGAGTGCTGAGGTGTGCCTTCAGGTTTATACATTTTTAATATATCAGTTAGGAACTAGTTCTCCTTTATACAGTGACCAACCTATATGGCCTCTGTGAATTTTTCTATTACTTTGTTTCTCCCAGGTGTGTAACATGTTTTCAAATCCCAAGATATTTTATGGTTTAGTTACCATTGTTTATGCCTCTTTAAAAAAAAAAAAAAGTTTGTAGGGGCGCCTGACTGGCACAGTCTCTTGAGCGTCTAACTCTTGATTTTGCTCCATTGAGATCGAGCCCTGCATCAGGCTCTCCGCTCAGCATGGAGTCTGCTTGAGACTCTCTTTCCCTCTGCCTCACCATAGATGGTTTTTTTCCCCCTCCTTCCCTTTTAGTATAGTTTCAGGAGGGAATGATATTAGATAAATGTGTTCAGTCCATCATCTTTACCTAGAACTGTTGAATAAATTTGGAATAAAATTTATCTGTGAAACTTTTTCACTCTGCATATAAAAATTTAAAGTAATTCTAATGACTTAAATTATATTTGTACACATATTATTTGTTCCAGTTTTAGTATATGTGCTGCCGAAGCGAGCACACATATTATTTGTTATATCTTTGACACAACCCCACTAATATTTATATGAAAATAGGTATCACTAAATATTTTGGTAATTTAGGACTGTTGATGTAATAGTTAAGAGACTTAGATCTTGGGGCACCTGGGTGGCTCAGTCAGTTAAGTGTCTGACTTTGGCTCAGGTCATGGTCTCAGGATCCTGGGAGTGAGCCCCCTGACAGGCTGCATACTCATCAGGGCGTCTGCTTCTCCCTCTCCCCCTCCCTTTTTCCTTCTCCCTGCAACACCCTGCACCCTCCTCCCCCCAATCGTACATGTGCACAAACTCTCTCAAGTAAATAAAATCTTTAAAAAAAAAAGATCTAGATCTTAATTTGAGCTCTTTCTCCTACCAGTTTTGCTTTCCTGAACAAAGCATTTTGTCTTTCTAAAATTCAGTTTCTTCATAAGGGGGGCAGTAATACCTACTTCATAGAATTGTTGCTGCAATTGATCTCTCTTGATCTGTCACAAAGCTTGGCACACAGTAGCCACTAAATATTTTTTCCTTCAGTCTCTCCTGCCTGCCCTCCCTTCCCTTTTAGTTTGCATTTGTCACACATAGCTTCTTTAGACCTTGAATTTTTTGTTTGAATAAGATAGTTGTAGTCCCTTTAAATAATCCTTCTACAACTTTAAGGGAAGTAGCAAGAGAGTAAGTTATCAGTATAGTGAAGGTTATAGAATATATAAGTCTCTAAAGGGAAAGAGGGCTGGAAATGTAGATTTGGTTATCATCAGAAAGTTGATGATAATTGAAACTGGTGGGTTGATGAGACTGTCTAGGAACATAGCAGATAATATGATAATTTGAGATATAAACCATATATTTCATGATTTCTTGTCAAGTTTATGTAAGTATAACTAAGAATATGTGATGTTCTATAGTGATTAAAATAATTATCTTGATTTCTATGATATTTACTTAAAACATTAAAATTCACAGGTTGCATATGGCCAAGTTCTTGGAGTTATAGGATATTCACTACTTCCTCTCATTGTAATAGCCCCTATACTTTTGGTGGTTGGATCATTTGAAGTGGTATCTACACTTATAAAAGTAAGTAGCACATATTATAAAAAAGTAATTAACTGTTTTCCAGAAACAAAAGTATACTTGTTATCTGCCTAAGAAGATTGTAATCTGTAACTATCATACATTTTTAGGTGTTTTGGAACAGTGATCTTACTCATTGGTTTTATCAATTTTATTTCTTTTATTTTCCCATTTTAATCGCCAGCAATTATAATGTATGTCTGGGGGGAGTAAAGAACAAAGAACAAATAAGGCTACAAGATGCCACACTCAGATCATTTTCTTAATGTTGAGTTTTTCTTCTGTATAATACAACTTCATATGACTTAGATTTTGTGGGACATATTTATTTAAAATTTTACTGGACATTTAATAACTGTTACTCCTATTTGAATAATAACTGCCTTATCAAATATAATAGACATGGTTGTAATAAATTGGCTTTTCTATACTGCAGAGATCAGGATTTCTTTATGCTGCATTAAATTTAAATTAACATATAGACCCATATTAAATATTTAATGATATAAAGTATTAATAAGTAGTAAAGTAACTTAAATTTTGGTATTTATTAATTTTGAACAATTTTGGGAAATAAATGCTTTAGCATATATATGTATATTATTACCATGAATGTAATTTTTTTGTTTATGAAAATATGTAGAACTTCTTAAGACTACCACTTTCAGAACTGCCATTATGTAGCCTTCCCATTGAAGTATTTGTTTTTAAGTAGAGCCACTTAATTTTTATAACATTTGGTTTTATTTAAAGTTGATTACTAATTCAAGTATAGGAGAAATGATTCCTTTTAAAATTGAGTAACTATAGGCTAATACTGACATATGAGCATTAGGTATTAAAAAGTATGAATTTTAGAACCAGTCAGTTCTAAATTCAAATTCTGGTTCTTCCATTTACCTGCTGCCTCCGTGGGGGGGATATCTTTTCTTATCCTCCTGCAAATTGGGAATCTTGACAACTATTTTTTAGGGTTTGTTATCTAGATGGTAAAGGATGTATGTTTGATACAGAGTAGGCACTCAAATGGTAGCTGTTGACATTACAAATATTATAAAGGAATATTTTGAGAACATCCTTGTATGTTAGAACTGCATGAATACTTTAGAGACCAAGTAGAATATCATTCTTTTCCCTCCATTGTAATCCTAAAATCTTTTTTTTTAATTGGCATTATTAGCACTTAGTTTATAAGTCTTGCAATGCAGAAGCTAGTCCCATTGCTGGCATTTAATTATCTAACTTTAGTGAACATACCACTTTACTCAATCATTCAATTTTAACTTGGGTTAAAGACTGTTTGAATACTTCTGAGACTACTCCCAAAATTGATAAAACTGTGTCCTCTAGTCACTTTAGTAATCGAGTTCAGCTGAAAGGTGGTCTTTAATATTCTTTATGCAGCTTATGAATGTGTTACTACAAAAAGGCAAAGTCTTTTATATCCTAAATACCTGTATTTAGGGTACAGTTGTTTTAAACTTCAGATTTTTCTTTGCCAAAATTTTTTTCCTAGTTGTTTAATCTTCTATGTGTAGTGAGGTATTGTATGTTTGTTTCAGTCCAAGATTTGTTGAGAAATACATTGCAAAACTCTTGTCATTTAAATCTAGCATTAGAATACAGATTAATCTACCAGCACTATTTTTTAACATTAAATATAACTCTTACTAATCTTTAACCATTTATTTATAACAAAAAATGGTTGACATAAAAAGGCAATTTGATCATAATCTTATTTTTCCTATACTTTTTTGAAAGTTTAAAATATTTTGTAAGGGTTTTTTTTGTTTTAATTTAAAAAACAATAGAAAATTGGACCATCTCAAATACATTTTCAGCCTGCCAGTATTTATTTTTGACCTCCCTACCAGTGGTTTTCAAGGACAGTTTTGCCTCCCAAGGGCATTTGGCCATGTCTGGAGACATTTTTGGGTGTCACAAACAGGTTAGGAGTGGAATCTTACTGGTAATATGTAGTGGGTAGAGCCTAGGGATACTGCCAAAAATCCCCCAATGCACAGGACAGCTTCCAACAACAATTACCCAGCCCCAAAATGTCAGTAGCGTGAGGTTGAGAAATCCTGCCCTGTGTCAAGTCTTTTTCTGTCATAGTTTCCCTGATTTCTACCTTTGAAGTTCTTCCTCTCATTTTACTCTATAAAATGACTACATCAGTAAGTACTATATAAATTTCTAGTGGAAATAATTTAAGATTGGATATGTGTATAGTCAGAAAACCATGGTACATTTTTAGTTGAACTCATGACCAAAATGTTATTTTTTTCTCCTTTTTATTTAACCCTATACTTTTACCTAATCTTGTGAAAATGCTGTTACACTTAATAAATATTGTGTAAAATTTTCACTTAGTCTGTTTTCCTACTTCTTAGAAGAAGAAACAGGAAAAGGTTAACTTTGTAATATCAATTCATTTTCTCTCAGCAACCAAATTTCTTGAAGCAGTTGGCCAAAAGTTGCCTTATCTTACATCACAGGGGACACTGTTAAAAAGACTTGAGAACAAGACCCTTCCCTTAGTGATTTTAATTCAGCAGAGCTAGAATTCTTTTTCTTTCTTTTTTTTTTTTTAAGATTTTATTTTTAAGTTACCTCCACACCCTATGTGGGGCTCTAACAACCCTGAGGTCAAGAGTCTCATGCTCCAACAACTGAGCCAGCCAGGTGCCCCTTAGGATTCTCTTTTTAATAGGCACCCCAGGTGATTTCTATGATGAGACAAGTTTGATAAAAGATTTTGTTTGCATAAGACATTCTCAATAAGTTGTACTGTTTATCACAGTTGGTTGTCAGGGCTGTTTTTAGAAAATACCGTTAATGTTATTTTACTCTCTGATACCAAAAAATGTTAATTGACTTGCTAATATGCTGCCTTTTGTCTTTTTTGTTTGTTTTTTTAAAGCTGTTTGGTGTGTTTTGGGCTGCCTACAGTGCTGCTTCATTGTTAGTGGGTGAAGAATTCAAGACCAAAAAGCCTCTCCTGATTTATCCAATCTTTTTATTATACATTTATTTTTTGTCCTTATATACTGGGGTGTGATCTAAGTCATAAATAAGTAGAAAAAGGCAATGTTACATTTGTGTGTAGTTGGGAATTTTTGCTGAGGTGATTGAAGAAAACCTGTTGCTGGTAAAATTTTACATGTTCTACATGTAAAGGCAATTTTGAGGTCTTTTTAAAACCATATTTTTTGTATTTAATTAAGCATTTGCAGTTATCTGGATTTTTTTGGTCAGAATTCCAAATTCTGTTTGATTCTTCATATTCCAGTGAATAAACTATAAAAGCATTGTGTTTTTAAGATTGTGTCAATATTCACCTAAAAACTTGTGCCAAAAGCACCTGGAATGGTAATTGTAGTTCATTCAAAGGGTAAATATGGCAGCATCCTGATAATCTAGAAGTGCAATTTTTTTCCTTCAAAGGGTTTTCTCTTGCATCACAGATCCTGTAGATATATATTTATATTTATACATATATATTTATGAAATAATTCTTATTATTCACAAAATATATTTCTGAATAGCCTAAAAGTTAAGATATTTTAAATCTGATGCTTAACCATTCTTTAATTTGGCCATTAATCTTTTTATTTACAAATTCAAATTTGTTTTTTGAATTGTATATAATTTAAAAAGTCTCATGTGCTTCAGTATGTCCTTATTAAGAAGTTGAAAACTAATTTTAACAGTTGCTGACATAGGTATGCTTGGATGTGCTTTGAAAAACCTTTTTTGAATGCCTATCTGATTTCAGTTTCTGTTCATTTTCCTGACCAAAGGAACAGAGGTTTAATGGATATGGTGTTATTATAATTGTTAATATATAGAAAAATAGTAATATTTATAGCATCAGTAAATATTTTTAAGTGGTACTCCTAAGTCATAAAAGTTGCTGGAAAGATATCTTTAAAATCTGTGGTCCTGAACAATGTTAAATGAAGTAGAAAAAAATAAAATGCTTCCCAGCTGTGTTTTGTTTTATAACACCTTGTCCTGTATTACTAACAAGTATCAGGTACTCTTTAACAGATGTACAGTATTTGTTAAGCCCTAAGAAATTTAACTAGTAAAATTTTTGTTGCAAATTTTTCATAGACTCTAGTGTACTTCAGTTAATATTATTTTGTAAAGTAGATAAAATATTTATGTCCATAAAATAGTAAATGCCTGATAACTATCAGCAGATTATTATATTATTCTTTCTGGTCTCAGCTGGAAGAGTTAACTGCTGTTCTCAATGTGCTAACATGGCCATGACCATCTCTTAGTATGTATTCCTTTGCAGCCAAATGTGTCAGGAAATATCCAGCAACTCTGAAGCAAGTCTTCAAATTAACAAGGTACCACGCCTATCTCTCCTCCTTTCACCCCTTCTCCTGCTAAAAAAAAAAAAAAAGAAAAGAAAAAACTTATTTTAAGCTGCAGGAATAGTCTGAAGCTATCTTTGAGGTAGAATAATGTGAAAATTACATATACTAATTTTTTTTAACAAGCTTAGGGCAACAGATAGAAGCACCAGAGGGATAGAATTTCTAGAGCCTAAAATAATATGAAGTTGTGAGGAAGGATCAATAACTACAGAAGCAACAACTGTAAAATAAACATTTGTCACACATAAGGAATTTCTAAGGTCAGTACTTTCTTACAATGAATTATTATATTTGATGTACATGGTGTTGACCCTGGACTCTTCGCTAAGAAGTTGGCAGTTTGGTAGCAGGGAGTAGTATTTTACTAACCAGTAAGTCAAGGCATTTTGGGACCCATTCATTCTATCAAAAAATGGTTTAATTTTTTTAAGCTGTCATTTCTTTAAGATGTGAATGAATAGTTTACATATGTGGATCATGTTTATTCCCTAATGATGTAAGATAAGGTATTTGTGTTCTAAAAGGTATTTAAAAATATTAGCATTTAATCATGAGAACTACCCTGTTTAGGGTCTATATAGATAAAATTTATAATGTTTCAAGCTCAGCCAACATCTTCATGTGCTAATAAGCAAAGTAGTTAAAACAGATTATCAGTTTGGAAATTATTTGTAAATTTGTACAAGATACAGTACTGCTAACAATGATAAGCTGAACATGACAATATCCTTTCCTTGAGTTTTTATATAATAATATTTTCTAAGTCATATTGATTTGAAATCATGATTCCAACCTAATTACTAGTTCATTAGTATTTAAGACAGAACTAGCCAGATCGTCTCTTCTAGTTGTGTGTGTGTGGGTGTGTCTGTTTTAAGTGTTAGCAGTTATAGTAATCATGATGAATGTTAATCCTCAAAAGGAGAATTAGGAGAAATATTTACTGTTATTTCAAATTGATTGTAAAATATTTGAAATTTTGATTAAAAATTAAAATCTATAATTTTCATTGTATTAAACAAGTTAGGAAGGTTTATAAAGTTTTATGAACCATTATTAAACTTGCTTATTTCTAAGGTCTATTATAAGACAGTTTTATATATCAAAATGTATGTTTCCAAAAATTCCACAAATATTAAAATGCTAATGTAGAGATTTAAATTAGTGAAAATTTACATTGACTTAAAATAATGAGGTGGATATTTTTATTGTTTAAAATTTAGTCAAATTTATTTTTTAAAATTCCAGTGTAATTAAACATTGAATAAAATAATGCTTCTACAAACTAATAAAAACAGAATATTTTTCATATTCAGCAAAACTAGTTGAATATTTTAAGATGATTGTTATTTACTTATCTTTTACATTTTTATGCATACTTTAGCCAGTTTTAGGCTCTAGGGAATTGTGACACATTTTTTACTTATAATATCTTCCATACTATTTTTTTAAGACTTTATTTTTAAGTAGTTTCTACACTCAACATGGGGTTTACAACCCCAAGATCAGGAGTTATATGCTCTAATGCTCTACTTACTGAGCTAACCAGGCGCCCCTCATACAATTCTTTTTTTAAATTTTTCTTTGTTTGTGGTTGGACAAGTTGGGTTTGTTGTGTTGTTCTTTGCAACAAAGGAGAACAACACAAATGAGAGGCTTATACTAATATAATTCTTTCTGGTTGCATGGCATGGCAGTCTGAAATAAGCCTTAACAGAGCTAAAAATCACCCTCCACATTCTCTGCTCTGAAAACGTAAAATAATAGTGCTTTATCATCCTTTCATAAATGGTTTCTTTAATGGAACCCTTGTGTTATATCTTACCTTATACTACTTTTTAATTTCCCTTAAGAAACTGAATTACAGTTTCTGTATTATTTCTCATTTGTATGATTTCCTGGCAGTAGTTTCTATGTTTGAGTATCTGTTGCCACTTCTTAAATAAATCCAAAAATAAGATTTTGACATCAGTGAAGTCTAGACATTCTTACATCTTTGAACTTCAAATCATTATATTTTCTTTGTAACAGACTGGTATAAATTTTAGACACTACTGTGTCTCTGTGGAGTGTAGTGATCTGAAAGAATTCCCTGTACAAGGTATATTATTAAACCTGAAGCTTAAGGTTAGGTTTCTCATTTGAAATTCTTTTCATATGCTGAGGTTGCAGCATGGTTAGAGGTTAATTAAAGGAAAGAGTGTCAGGATGATTAAGGTGGCATTAGTAAGGGGCACCTGGGTGACTCAGTGGGTTAAGCATCTGACTCTTAATTTTGGCTCAGGTTGTGATCTGGAGCCTGCATCAGGCTTGAAGCTCAGCTGTGAGTCTGCTTGAGGTTCCCTCTCTCTCCCTCTACCCCTTATCCCCACGTGCTTGTGCACTCTCTCTCCCCACCCAGTTTTTTTTAATGGCATTAGTAAAATAATTCCCAAGTTTACATTGTGTGTTGATAGTAACCCTGGTTTTAACTTTTCTTAGTTTCAGTTTCAGTTATTTTCAACTTATTTTCAGTTTCAGTATCAACAAGTTTTTACTTTGAAGGTATTAATAGTTTGCAAGGGCTTGAAAAAAATTTCTTCACATTCCTTCTAGACCATTCAGTACTATACTAATGCTGTCACTGAGATTTTTTTTTTAGTTAGATATTGATAGGAAAAATATTTTTTATAAAATTTTTGCATTTAACTTGTAATTAGAGCATGTGAAGGTTATTAATACAGTGCTGAAGTAAACTTTGCTACCTGTAATAATTTTGTTAAATTAACACTTGGAATATAAGTAAATTAGATGTATCAAGGACAGAAATCTTGGTTTTTCTACAATAGTTGCCACTGAGCAATTTTTATTAAAAACCAAACAAGCCAAAAAGCGTATGAAAGTATACAGGATCAATTACACAGAATGACTGGTTATGGGAGAAATCTGTCATCTGGTGATAAAGAAAAAAAGATAATAGAAAAGTGGATCGCTGCTGTTCACATTATGTTGAAGGTAAATGATTGAAATTCCCTATTTTTACTTGATTTTAGGATTACCCTACTCACTTTTGTGGAATTAATCACTTGCTATGTAAAGTATCACTTAAATAGTATGCACCATTTGATAATGAAACACTCCATGTTTTGTAATCCTTATGCAGAATTATTCTCTGTGATGATGGGTCTGGGTGCTAAGTCCATCATATTCAATCTTCTTTGCGGTGTGGGACTTAGGACAATCTTTTGCATAATAAAAATTTATTTTCAAAGGATGGTATTGGTGGTGGCCCCAAGAACAAAACATTCAGAAGAAACAGCATTTGAATTGGGTACCCTGACTGTGAGGAGAAGATAGATACTCATCAAGTATTTATTGACCTCTTTGTATGTGCTGGGTGCTGTGCTAGGTGCAAGGATACAGTGATATGCAAAAACCAGATATGCACAGCCTAACTTTAAGAGAGAAGTATTGTTGGAGAAATCACCAGTTTCACAATTGTAAAACAATTGCAGCAAATGGAGAAATAAGTATAGGTCTGAGGTAGCAAGAGAATCTGTAATTGAAGAATTAGATAGGAAAAGCCTTCCCTTAGGCAATGATGCTTAAGCTAAAATCTTAGGGATAAGTAAAAGTTAACTAGGCAGAGATAGGAGAGAAGACTAGACAGAGAATAGTGGGTGTGTAGAAGGAAATGTAAAGCCATTTGGCTGAAGTTCAGTAGTTCATGAAATTGAACAGGTTAAATTGGCAGCAGTCCATACCTGACATTCTAAGCCATGTTTTCCTTGTCAGGGCTTTCGTTTAGAAGTACAGTATCAGAAGCATGCTTTTAATATTAAAAGCTAAGATACACAATTCTATTCTTGATATATACCCAACAGAAATGCATGTACATATGCCACAAGAGACAGGTACATAGTAACATGATTCATAATAGCCCAAAATTGGAAACAGCATGTCCATCAACATAGAGTGGATAAATAGGTATAATAACACAGTGGAATGTTATGCGATGAAAATGAATGACTAAAAACGCATGTAACATGGAGAATTTCACAAGCATTACGAGTGAACAGAGCAGAAGCCAAAGAACTTATACTGTATTACTCCATTGATAGGAAGTTCAAATACAGCAAAATTAAGTGATAGTGTTTAGAGATACATATTGAGGTGCAGAGTCTTTTTTAAACAGCTTTAATGAGGAATATTGCACATGCAGAGTTCATCCATCATAAGTATACAGTTTGATAATTTTTAGTAAGTTTGTATAGTTGTACAACTGCTACCACAATCTAATTGGCAAAGTCATTTTTATGGAAAGGTAAGAAAGTGACCACTATAAAAGATTAGTAGTGGTTACCCTTAATGGGGAAGGAGAAGATTTGTGTTTGGAAAGAGTCATGAGAAGGACTTCTTTCATGTGTATTTGGTTTTTAATATCATTAAGCTGTATGTTTTATGTCTTTTCTGTATGTGTGTTATAATGCAGTCATATTTTTTTAATTGTTTTAGACAGGTTACACATTTAACAGAGGTAAATTACCACTTCCCATCTTTTTTATTATTATTATTCTCCACTATAATGCAAGCTTCACTGGGATAGGGACATTTTCTGACATGTTCATCAGTTTATCGCCAGTACTTTTTGAATCCATACATAAACCTGATCGTTGAATCCTGAATTCAAATCCACATCCAGTGAATTTCAAAGCCCTAATCACTAGTCTTTAAGAGTGTTAGGCAAAACCTTAGAGATCATCTAATGAGTATAATCATTTCTCATTATACAGATGAGGAAATTAGTGTCTGAACTAACACTGTTGACCCACTAGTTAAGAGTTTGTCTCCAAACCCCAAATCTAGTGTTCTTTTCATTACAACATGGCATAACAGTGTTGCCACTTAGCAACATAGGTATAGTTGCCTTTTACTATAGTCCGTCGTATAAATAATGGAAACATCTTTGCTTTCTTTTTAATCCTTTCTATTCCACTTTTTAAAGTACACTGTAAGTTTTAGGCTTTCAAATATTAGACATTACTATTAAATAAGGCTCAAGGGGTTGTCATCCTTTGAATTATCCTAATATTTAGTAAACATTAGCTAACATGTTAGCTATTAATACTGAAGTCATTTAGATTAATGAAACAGGAGAATTTCCAGAAATATACCCAATTATATGTGGAAAATTAGTATATGATAATCGTAACATGTCAAATTGATATAAAAAGATGAATTATTGGGGTGCCTGGCTGGCCCAGTCAGATGAACATGCAACTCTTGATCTTGGGGTTGTGAGTTTGTTTTGTTTGTTTTTGGTTTTGTTTTTTAAAAAAGATTTTTATTGGGCGCCTGGGTGGCTCAGTGGGTTAAAGCCTCTGCTTTCGGCTCAGGTCATGATCTCAGGGTCCTGGGATCGAGGCCCGCATCGGGCTCTCTGCTCAGCAGGGAGCCTGCTTCCTCCTCTCCCTGTCTCTCTGCCTGCCTCTCTGCCTACTTGTAATCTCTCTCTCTGTGTCAAATAAATAAATAAAATCTTTAAAAAAAAAAAAGATTTTTATTTACTTGAGAGAGAGGCAAAGACAGAGTGAGAGAATGCAAGCAGAGGGAGAGGGACAAGCAGACTCTGTGCTGAGCAGGGAGCCTCACTTGGGGCTTGATCCCAGGACCCCGAGATCATAACCTGAGCCAAAACCAAGAGTCGGATGCTTAACCAACTGAGCCACCCAGGCACCCTTGGGGTTGTGAGTTTGAGCCCCACGTTGGGTGAAGAGATTACTAAGAGAGAGATGAATTATTAAATAAGTGGTAATACTGCATCAGATAAGAACATACATGGTTACAAGAAGCAACCCTATGATCAATGGCTTCATTAAATAGTTTATATTTCTCACATAATAAGAAATCCAAGGATATATAATCCAGGACTAATATGGCAACTTAATATCATCAAGGACTCAGGCTCATTTTATCTTTTTACTGAGCCATTTTGGGTGGGTGGCTCTCATTTTCATTCTATCAAGGTAGGTGTTTAACCTCTAGGTATTACATCTAGATTCCTAGCAGAAAGAAAGGTGAAAGAGGCCAAAATGATCATGTCAGTCAAAGTTGCCCTTATTTAGAAATGGCACTCCATGACTTCCCCCTGTATCTTGGGACAGAGCTGCATCCCCTAGACACCCTTGCTGCAAGAGTCTGGGAAAGAATTTTAAGCGGGGCACATTACTGACCTAAACAAAGTCACAGTTCTGTTAGTAAGGAAGAATGGATGCCAGGTAGGTAAATAGCAGTGTCTTAGAAAGACATGGCAGGCCACTTGGAAAAATATAAAGCTGGATCTGCACCTCACTTTTTATGCCAAAGTAAGTTACAGATATATTAAATATTTTAAAAACAAAAGCCAGGAAAAAACCAGGAATTAATTTTTCATGTATTCCTTGAGAAATTAGGGCTTTCAAAGCATGATGGCATAAAACACAAAAACTGAAAAGGAAAAGATTAAGAAAGCCAGCTACATGTCATTTAAAATGATTCTATGAATAAGGATAGTGACTCAGTCGGTTAAGTATTTCCCTTAGGCTTAGGACATGATCCTGGGGTCCTGGGATCAAGCTGTGTCCATCAAGCAGGCTCAGTGGGGAGCCTGCTTTTCCTACTCCCTCTGCGCACTCCCTGCTTATATGCTTTCTCTCTCTCTCAAGTAAATAAAATCTTAAAAAAAAAAAAAAGGATAAACTACAAGTTGAGAAGAAATGTTTGTAAGACATATAGACAAATGATTAATTTCATTTTTTTTAAAGATTTTATTTATTTATTTGACAGAGAGAGAGAGAGAGCCAAGCAGGGGGAGAGGCCGAGGGAGAAGGAGAAGCAGGCTCCCTGCCCGATATGGGACTCGATCCCAGAAATCGAGGATCATGACCTGAGCTGAAAGCAGTGGCTTGGCCAACTGAGCTACCCAGGCACCCATGACTAATTTCCTTAATAAAAAAATATTAACTAGTAATTTAAAATGGTCAAAGGATATACATGGGCAATTATGTAATATGTAAATAGTAAAAGAATATAATTAAAATGGCCAGGAGATATAAATGAGCAATCCAAGAGGAGAGAAATGATTTAAAAATAAAACCATTGAGTATGTACAAATGCACAAATTCATTCGTGATTAAATGCAGTTTAAACAGCAACAACATTGGCCCCTCTGATTGCAAAAGCTTTAAAAGATTGGTAATATCCAGTGTTAGTTGAAATTATGAGCAGATCTGATTTAACTGATAAACATGAGCATGGCTGTCTCAATTGTTAAAATATTGAAATACATCCTACCGTTGGTAAATAGTATTACTGTTACTGCATTAGCACTGAAGTTAATTAGGTAAATCCTGGTCTCTTATTAGTTCTGTTGTGACATTCATTGGTAATGGACCTTTTGTTGTAATGGCATAGGAGAAACATTTGCAACATTGGTTAGCTTGGTCTTTGTCATGGTAAATAATGTTACTACACTTTGCTTTACCTGTGGAACGTTTCATGTCCTAACAATTGCTACTTCTGAATAGTTTTTATTTGGTTTTACTTTTAGTGCAATATAATTCTTAGGTGAAAAGTAAATAGATTGTTTTAGTATTTTTAAATAGAATTTATAACAAAATATTAATAATGGTTACCCCAAAACTGTTTGACACTGTCTGCTATCAATGCAGAACATGTGCATACCCTGTGACCCAGCAATTCCATACACACACCAACACATAAATTCAGCACTGTGCAATGAAACTTTGTGCAGTGATGGAAGTAGTCTGTATTCTGTGTTTTCTATACAGCAGGTGTGTGGCTTTTGAGTACTTGGAATTTGATCAATGCAACTGAAAAAGTTATTATTTTTTTTAAGTAAGCTCTCTGCCCAATGTGCGCCTTGAACTCATGACCCTTAGATCAAGAGTCCCATGCTCTACCGACTGAACCAGCCAGGAGCTCCTGATTTTCAGTTTAATTTTATTTAAACTTAAGGAGTCACCTGTGGTTATTAGGTACTGTATTGATCAGAGTGAGTATTTATAACAGCACCATTAGTAATACACAAAACTGGAAACAACCCAAATAGACAAATTATGGCACTCTCACACAATATAATTAGGCTGAAAGATCTATAACTACATGTAAAATTATGGATGAGCTCAAAAACCAAATGCTTAGCAAAAGAAGCCAAACACAAAATAATACATTCTTTATGGTTCTATTTATATAAAGTACAAAAACAAGATGTTGGTTACTCTTCAGTGGGGAGGAAGTAACTGAAAGAGTTCAGGATTGGGGCATCTAGGATGCTGTTACATTCTGTTTCTTAATCTGGGTGGTAATTATATTTGTGTGTTCAGTTTGTGAAATTTTATCAAGCTGTCCACTTGTAACATGCATACTTTCTATAAGGATATTGTGTTTGAATTAAACCTTGTAAATTGGAGAGGGGGGAAAAACACCCAGAAAGAAGTGTCAGCAAAATATTGGTATGCTTCTTAACATTCCTTTTAAATGTCATAAGTGTTCATGTTCTAAAACTGTGGAAAAATATGATAATGAACTTTAGCTTGGAACATTTCTTGAAACATCCTGAAATGTCTTTTGATACTGTGTAGGAATTAATATAAAATAAAACAAGTGATTTTCATTTCCAAAATAAAAACATGACTTATTGCAGGTGATGTGAATGATGAATGCAAGCAGTGATCAGAAATGTAGTGTTGGGGCGCCTGGGTGGCTCAGTGGGTTAAAGCCTCTGCTTTCGGCTCAGGTCATGATCTCAGCGTCCTGGGATCGAGGCCCGCATCGGGCTCTCTGCTCAGCGGGGAGCCTGCTTCCTCCTCTCCCTGCCTCTCTGCCTACTTGTAATCTCTCTCTCTCTGTGTCAAATAAATAAATAAAATCTTTAAAAAAAAAAAAAAAAAAAAGAAATGTAGTGTTGAAGATTGGAAGTGCTAAGCTCACATCTCATCCAAAAAGCAAAAAGCAATCATGTTTACTTAAAGCTCACAGTTAAAAGATTTGGAGTCATCAATTAAAAAGATCATATATCATTTTCAACAATAAAGAATTTGAAATAGTGTTTTTTATAAATTTCACCTGAGAGTTTCAATTGATCAAAGAAAAAATATTTTAAAAATACCATTCACATTGTTAACACCAATGACTGTCATGTTAAGTACAAAGAAGGATTTTAGGCATGAAATGTTTAATAAAACTTATTAATACAGACTTTGCAATTTAGATTTATGGTCTCACTTATAAAAAATATCTGACAAAAACAAGAATGTAAATTTCAGTCATTACCACAAAGCTTCAGTTGTTACACATAGAAGTGTCTCAATTATTTACCTAAAATGCAAAATATCACAATTTTTAAAATAGTTAATGGCTTTCATTGTTGCTGTGGAGCTGAAGGTAACATCTGGGGGAAAATACCAAACTTTATTGTAGGCGTTCCAAGGAAAATGATTCCAATAAGAACTATATGGAAAATTTATTGCATTTTGAACAGACAGTATTATGAAATGCTAGAGAAGAAATCTGAAATTATAGCCAAAGTTTAGAAAGATTTCCAGATGTTTTAAATTGGCACAAAGTCAGTCAGTACTCTTGAGTATCTCTAAATGATGCAATAAAGATAAATGAATCACTTTATTTTCCCAATAAACTGTGTATTTACTATCATAAATTTATGATCACAAATAAAGGTAAAATTTTCTGAGAAAGTTACTATCTGAAGAGCTTAGAATTGTGATAATAATGGTAATTGGAATTAAATTTTGGCTTTAATGGCAGGCTATAGTTTCAGAACTACAAAGGTGATTTGAAAATCATACCAACCCTTGCTTGGTTTCTTCATTAGAAATTTAGACATCAAAGCAAACATTTAGAATTTGAAAATATTGGGGTGCCCGGGTGGCTTAGTCATTAAGCGTCTGCCTCTGGCTCAGGTCATGATCCCAGAGTCCTGGGATCCAGCCCCACATCAGGCTCCCTGCTCAGCGGGGAGCCTACTTCTCCTTCTCCCACTCCCCCTGCTTGTATTCTCTCTCTCTCTGTCTCTCTCTCTCAAATAAAAAATCTTTAAAAAAAAGAATATGAAAATATTTTTAGAAATTTGGCCTTACTAAAAGATAATTGATCAAACATTATTTGGGGGTTTTTCTATGAGAGTGTTTGGATGAGATTAATATTCAAATAAGTAGACTGAGTAAAACAGATTGCCCTTCCTAAGGTGGGTGGATGTCAACCTGAAGGCCTGAATAGAACAAAAAGGCTGACCCTCCTTCCTTCCCACCCCCAAAGAGAGAATTCCTCCTGGCTGGCTGCCATCCAGCTGGGACATCTTTTTTTTTCCCTGCCTCTGGACTCAACTCCTCCTGGGTGTCAAGCCTGCCAGCGTTTGGACTGGAACTACACCATTGGCTCTCCTGGGTCTCCAGCTTGCCTACTTACCTCGCATATCTTCGGATTTGTCAGCCTCTATAATCATGTGAGCTAATTCCTTGTAATAAAACTTTACATATGTACTTATACATACATACATTTATACATTTATGTATTTACTATTGGTTCTGTTTCTCTGGAGAACCCTAATACACTTTTTTTCCTATGCAGAGTTCTAAAACATGGACATTTTATATAACTAACGTTTGTACAGTCTTATTCTAAGTACACTTTAGTGTTCATTGATTTTCAGAAACCTATATAAGAGGGCGCCTGGGTGGCTCAGTGGGTTAAAGCCGCTGCCTTCGGCTCAGGTCATGATCCCAGAGTCCTGGGATCGAGGCCCACATCGGGCTCTCTGCTCAAGCAGGGAGCCTGCTTCCTCCTCTCTCCTCTCTCTCTGCCTGCCTCTCTGCCTACTTGTAATCTCTCTCTCTGTGTCAAATGAATAAATAAAATCTTAAAAAAAAAAAAAGAAACCTATATAAGAGAAAATAGTTATATAACATTTATCTCTTTAAAGCATAGGGAATGCAAATCTTTCTGTAAGTGTGTCATCGTACTTGTGAACAGCTTGTCACAGAATACAGTTACCTGAAAGCTCCACTCACTCCTGAGTATTTTGTGGCTAGTCACTGTTCTCAAACCTGGATGTGATCTAACTGGCACCCAGTGGGATTTCTCTCTCTCTGGTCCTCTGACCCTCTAAGTCTGGCAGTGCAGTCGGCTACAGGGTCTATTTTTTGGAAGCTGAATCACATCGATACCCAGCTGATAGGTTCGTCTAACATTTCGGTTATACAGGTCTCTTATTATGAACCTTAATTTTCTTGTTTTATTATTGGTCTGGACTGGTGTTTTGGAGGTTATTTTCCTCCCTTGAGAAGCTAGGAGAAAGAGACTCCTAGCTTTTTCCTTCCTCTTACCGTCTAAATCTGCATTATCTTCTCTGTATTTGGACCTTTTCCTAATAATCTCTAGCCTTTGCTTATTCAGTGTGGTAGCTCTCTAATACTAATTTAATATGTATTCATTAAGGTGCAAGAAACATCATATTTCTCTGTTTTCCTACATTAAATCTAACCCTGAACTTCCTCAGGCCTGGCTAACGGACTTCTAGCATGGGTGGAATATGGCCTGGCCTTACTGGCTGCCAAGGATCTTTCTTGTGTGGTTCTTTGAGTTTTCCATTGTTCGCATTGCTGCTTTTAGAGAATGCTATTGCTGGGGGTGGCCGGTCCTCAGGCCCTGTTGCTCTGTAAAGTTCATCAGAATGCCCTCACTGCCATCTCCCCACTGACCACAGGCAGACACAGCACAGAGACTTCTGCTTTGCTCTCAGGGCCCCTGCACTTATGCCAGCCTTGGCCAGTCTGGACACAGTCACATTAAAGAGACACATCCAAACCTCTTTTTGTTTTGTTTTGTTTTTTCTTCCGTTTTTTTGAGATGGGAAGGGGCACAAGGAGAAGGAGAGAGAATCTTAAGCAGGTTCCACACCCAGGGTGGTGCTCAATGTGGGGCTCGATCTCAACGCTGAGATCATGACCTGAGCCAGAATCAAGAGTCAGAGACTTAACCAACAGAGCCACCCAGGTGCCCTGACACATCCAACCCTCTTAAGAAAACTCCCCCAAACCCAATTCCCTTTCCAGACCCTGGGACTTCTT
This sequence comes from Ailurus styani, assembly GCA_002007465.1. Taxonomy (NCBI): domain Eukaryota; kingdom Metazoa; phylum Chordata; class Mammalia; order Carnivora; family Ailuridae; genus Ailurus; species Ailurus styani. Next base: position 2,430,048 of record LNAC01000024.1, on the reverse strand, counting down.
TTACTCTAACCAGGCTACTCCTTCTTCCATCCCAAGCACCAATATCTTCCACATCCCTGTTCTAACCTCAGCCCCAGGTTAATTCCTTTTCAGTGGGGCGCCTGGGTGGCTCAGTGGGTTAAAGCCTCTGCTTTCGGCTCAGGTCATGATCTCAGGGTCCTGGGATCGAGGCCCGCATCGGGCTCCCTGCTCACCGGGGAGCCTGCTTCCCCCTCTCTCTCTGCCTGCCTCTCTGCCTCCTTGTGATCTCCCTCCCTCTGTGAAATAAATAAATAAATAAAATCTAAAAAAAAAAAAATTCCTTTTCAATGAAGTACCAGAAGAATTTTTTTCCATGACAGCCCCTGAAATACAAAGGAGCTGCAGCACACACACCCCTCTCTACACACAACCAGTGGGGAAGAACCCAAATTCTAGAACATAAAGTCTTGATTGGAAAGTGGGTGGTACCTCTCTATCAAAATGAGGAAATACATTTCTATCATGAGGAGTTACAGTCAGGAAAGTAAGGCAAAGGAGATATTTCTTTTAGATATACTATATTTCAGACTTACAAAAAAGATGTCCACATTAATGTAATCAGCACCTGTGTTAAAAAAAAATAGGGGCACCTGGGTGTTTCAGATGGTTAAGCATCTGCCTTCGTTTCAGGTCAGGATCCTGAGGTCCTGGGATCAAACCCCACGTCAGGATCCCTGCTCAATGGGGAGCCTGTTTCTCCCTTTCTCTGCTGCTCCCCCTTCTTGTGCTTTCTCTCACTCTCTCTCCCACTATGTCAAATAAATAAAAAATCTTTTTAGACAAAGTTTAAGAAATAAAGCATTACTAACAGTTTGTATTCCATAATCATATTTTCCTTACTTTTCCTCCCAACAAAAATAAAGACTCTTCCTAAATTTTGTGCTTCTTATTTCCATGCATTTTGTTACAATTTTACTACGTATGTATATATCCTTAATCAATAATATGTATGATTGTTTTGTATGCTTTAAGTTTGTAAGTCAATAGTCTTCTGGTGTGTATTCCTCTGCATGCAGCTTCATCTGTGGGGAGACAGCTGCAGATTTACATTTTCACTGCTGTAGAGAATTTCCTTGAAATATACCACATACTACTTATCCTTTCTCCAGTAGATGGGGTAGGTCATAACCAAGTATGTATTACCAGGTATTACATACGATGTAGCTATGAACATTCTTTTTAACAGTGCCTTGTTGACTCAAAGAACATTTCTCTAAAGGAAACTTTACCTAGGAGTAGAATTGCTGGGTCCTAGGGCATGAACATCTACTTCAATATCAGTGGCAAATTGGTCTCCATAGTTGAGACACCAGTATACCCTCTTACCTTTTGATTCACATCTTTACCGATGTTTAACATGCCCAGAATTCTTTTTTTTTTTAAGATTTTATTTATTTATTTGACAGAGAGAGAGAGATGACAAGTAGGCAGAGAGGCAGGCAGAGAGAGAGGGGGAAGCAGGCTCCTTGCCGAGCAGAAAGCCCGATACGGGCCTCGATCCCAGGACCCTGAGATCATGACCTGAGCCGAAGGCAGAGGCTTTAACCCACTGAGCCACCCAGGCGCCCAACATGCCCAGAATTCTTAACTTTTGCCAATGTAATGGTATTTCATTGTGGTTTTACAGTCCCTGATTACCAGTGAAGTAGAGCACATTTTTCATATGTTTGTTAGATATTCAGGTTTCCTTTTCTGTAAAGGGCTCTTGTACTTGTTCATACCCTCTCTCATCATCATTATTATTACTATTTTACAATAATGGGTTCTTTTTTTGTACTGATTTATAAGAGTTCTTTATGTGTTCAAGAAATGAATTCCTTGGGGTACCTGGGTGGCTCAGTCAGTTAAGCGTCTGCCTTCGGCTCAGGTCATGATCTCAGGGTCCTGGGATCGAGCCCCACATTGGGCTCCCTGCTCAGGGGGAGTCTGCTTCTCTCTCTCTCCCTCTGCCCCTTCCCCTGGCTTGTGCATGTGCTCTTTCATTCTCTCAAAGAATAAATGAATATATTTATTGAATAAAGCAATCAATAAATAAAATGTTTTTAAAAAAAGAAACTAGGGTGCCTGGGTGGCTCCGTTGGTTAGACATCGCCTTCGGCTCAGGTCATGCATGATCCCAGGTTCCTGGGATGAAGCCCCGCATCTGGCTCCCTGCTCAGTAGGGAACCTGCTTCTCCCTCTCCCTCCGCTGCTCTGCCTGCTTGTGCTCTCTTACTCTCTGTCAAAAAAAATAAAAAATAAAATTAAAAGAAACTAATTCCTTGTCATTGATTTGCTTTTGCAAGTATATTCTTTCAATCTGCAGCTTGTCTATTTTGCTTATGGTATTTTGGGATGTATAGAATTTTAAGACTTTAATATAGTCAAATGTCAGTTTTCTTTCATGTGTGCTTTAATTTTGTTTTAAAAAAACAACTCTTGGGCACCTGGGTGGCTCAGTGGGTTAAAGCCTCTGCTTTCAGCTCAGGTCATTATCTCAGGGTCCTGGGATCGAGGCCCGCATCGGGCTCCCTGCTCAGCGGGGAGCCTATTTCCCCCCTCTCTCTCTGCCTGCCTCTCTGCCTCCTTGCGATCTCTCTCTCTCTGTGTCAAATAAATAAATAAATAAATAAATAACAACTCTTTTTGGGTGCCTGGGTGGCTTGGTTGGGTGTCTGCTTTCAGCTCGAGTCATGATTTCAGTGTCCTGGGATCTAGTCCCATCTTGAGTTCCTTGTTCAGCAGAGAATCTGCTTCTCCCTTTCTCTCTGACCCACCTCCCTGCTTCTATGCATACTCTCTCTCTGTTAAATAAATAAAAATCTTTTTAAAAAAATAAAGTTTTTCATATCACTCCAAAGTTAAGGGTATATGTCTAAGGGTATATGTCTAAGAATGTTCAACATTCTTTTTCTTGCTGTTACAGTATCTTCCACACTGGTGTCATGATATAAACCTATCTTTCTGGTCAGAATTCAACTTGGCTTACAAGTCATTCTCAATATTTTGCTCCCTTTAGAGCAACATACTCATGAGCAAGGCAAATGTTATCTGGATAGGTATTAAAAACTTTCCCATATCCCACCATATAGTATTTCCTGATTCATTTTTAAAGTAATAAAATTTTCTTGACCTTATCTAAACATCCATGATTCTCTTCATGCTCCACTTTAAAAAATACACTATGGGCGCCTGGGTGGCTCAGTAGGCCCCCCGCCTACTTGTGATCTGATCTCTCTCTCTATGTCAAATAAAATCTTTTTTAAAAAAATACACTTTTTTTTTTGCTTTTCCTGCGTACTTTGAAGTGTGAAGAAGCAGCAGGAGATAGAGCCTCGGCTTAGCTTGAGATGAAGTCTGAGCGCATTTACAGGATCGCTGGGCAGGTTCACCAGAAGCCTTTTTCCATGATGGCCTGAAAATCCTTGAAGGACTGAACTATCCTTGGGGAAGAGAGAACCAGGCATAGTAAATTTGGTGCAGTTGCATGCCTTTACTTTTCTGAGGGAAGAGGAAATTCTGTATCAAGTCTGAAACTTAGATTTCACTGGTCAACAGTACGTTCCCTACTCCCTTCTTCCCCTTCTCAACTCTGAGAATACTTTTATCTTCAAACATTTATTTTTTTTTAAGATTTTATTTATTTATTTGACAGAGAGAGAGAGATTACAAGTAGGCAGACAGGCAGGCAGAGAGAGGAGGAAGCAGGCTCCCTGCTGAGCAGAGAGCCCGATGCGGGCCTCGATCCCAGGACCCTGAAATCATGACCTGAGCGGAAGGCAGAGGCTTTAACCCACTGAGCCACCCAGGCACCCTTATCTTCAAATATTTATGCTAAAATATTTGACCACCAGACCACCCAGGTTCCGATCTCAGCCTTATCACTTATCTGGGAGACATTCAGCAAGTTAACTTCTGTGCCTCAGTTTCTTGAACTGTAAAATGAAAATAATAAAAGTAGTAGCTACTTCATAGGATTATAATGATTAATTGTTGATGTATGTGTATGTATGCATGTGTGTATATAAATATGTCTATTTCCCATTTGTCTGCTCATACAGACCAGTAGCATTGAGCACACAAAGTATCCGGATGTTGGCTCTTAAATTCTGTTCTCCATTAAAAAGAACCAAGACTCCTTGAAGAAATGGTTGATTCCAGGTCTGCAGCAGGGAAAATAAAATATGAACCTAGAACATCTTTTTGTGCTATGTCAAAGTCGCAGAAACCTGTTTGAAGGAGCTCTCATCGACCAAATCTGAAACAATTTGAACAGCAACAACAAAAAAAAGCAAAGGGATATAACCTATTGAGTAAAAAACAGGGCCATGGGGTCCCTGGGTGGCTTAGTGGGTTAAGCATCCTACTCTTGATTTCAGCTCAGGTCGTGAGATCAGAAGAGCCCCATGTCATGTTGGGCTCCACACTCAGTGGCAGTCAGCTTCTCCCCTTTTCCCTCTGCCCCTCCCCCTGCTTGTGCATGCTTTCTCTAAAATATCTTAAAAAAAAAAAAAAAGATTCTCTCCTTCTGCCTCTCCCCACCCTTGCTCTCTCTCTCTCTCTTAAAAAAAAAAAAAACAAAACGAACAGGGCCACAATGGTAAAGATAGATAAAGAGAACGTTCATTTTTATTTATTTTATTTTATTTTATTTTTATTCTTTGCCCAAGGGGTACAGGTCTGTGAAACAGAAAGTTCATTTTTAAAGTGGAAAGTCATGTGGAAGAAATGAGGGAATTAGAAAAGCATCATTTGGCAACCATAATAGTAATAATTACGGGTGCTAAAACTAGTGGATGAAAGTTTGAGGAATAATATTTACATAGTCTCAGAATATCCACAAGATACCTATTAAGTACAAAGAGTAAACTAATAACTTGACAGTGGAGAGATCTGGTTAATACCACCTTAACCAATATTAAAGATAATGTCACTAATAATGGTCCGAGCCATTATTATATGCTTTCTGAAGCACTGATGAGAACTCAGCATCGGGGGGGAAAAAAACAGCAACAAAAACAACTCAGCATCAGTTCTGTGGTATTCTTGCCAAATTACTCAGTCTGAATCTAATCATGAGGAGCTATCAGACAAATCCAAACTGAGGGACTGTCTACAACACAACTGACCTGTGCTCTTCAAAAATATCAATGTCAATTACCACAAAGAAAGACTGAGAAACTGTGCCAGATGAAAGGATGCTAAAGAACCATGGCAATTGAATGCACACATAGTCTCGGATGTTCTTCTGACCTAGAAGACATTTTTAGGACAAATGGTAAAAACCGAATGTAGATTAGATAATAGTATTACATCAATTACAGCTTCCACGATTTTAGGAGAAACTCAGTATTGAAGTATTTAGACATAAAATGATATAATGTAACCTACTCTTAAATGGTTCAAGAAAAAAACTACATATTGTAGACATGTATGAAGGGGATAGAGAGAAGCAAATGTAAAATGTTAACAATTAGTGAATCTGGGTAAAAGGTATTAAGGAGCTCTTTGTCTTATTTTTGCAACTTTTCTCTCTGAAATACTGACTTGTTTATTACCTTGATTATGGTAATGGTTTCATGGGTGTATACATATGTGCAAACTCATCAAACTGTATACATTAAATATGTGCAGTTTTTGTGTATCGACTACACGTCAGTAAAGTGGAAAAAATTTTAATGTATGTAAAAGAGTTTAGAATAGTGTCTGTCACATAAGTATATGTGTGTTTGCTATCATTGCAAGGATAGATTAAAAACCTACGGTATGTGAAAATATAAGAATGTGAGGGTAGAGGTACCTGGGTGGCTCAGTCGTTAAGCATCTGCCTTTGGCTCAGGTCATGATCCCAGGGTCCTGGGATCAAGCCCTGCATTGAGTCTGGCATCGAGCCTGCATCGGGCTCCCTGATCCGCAGGAAAGCCTGCTTCCCCCTCTCCGACTCCTCCTGCTGGTGTTCCCTCTCTTGCTGTCAAATAAATAAAATCTTTAAAAAAAAATCTTAAAAAAAAAATGTGTGGGTAAAGATCATGAATGTAGGTGACATTTTCCTTAGATGGTCACAAATCTCAGGAATCCCAGGACTTGTGATAGTTTATTTTAGTGTCTAACATAGCCTGTATTTTTTTTTCACTTGGACAGAATTGAAAAGCATATGATCTTAAAGTGGAAAGTAAAAAATAGCTTTTTATTTGAAAAGAATGGAAAGATTTTGTAGGCAGATCATAAGCACACCATCTGGTTAACTCAAGAGAAATAGAGAAATCCTAGAACTTAGATTCCACATTTTTATCAGCCATGTACGGTTTAAGATAGACTTCTGTAAGCTAAAAATATCTAGTCATTTTTGTCCTACTATTCATGAGTTAATTGAAAATGCCATCAATTGCAGTGATAACGATTTCATTTATCCTCTTGAAAAATCAGAGTCCATCATGGTTTGTATTTCTTAAGTTCGGATGTGCAAGACAAATTCGTCACGTAAGGAGTAAGCAAAGTTGGCACCGTAGCATCTAAAATTAAATAAATTTTAGTTTTTAAATACAATCACACTCAATGATCCTCAACCAGGTACAATTTTGCCTTCAGTGGATATTTTGCAAAGTCTGGAGACATTTTTAGTTGTCACTACTGGGCAGAAGGAGGGTGAGAAGGGGAGGGAATGTTATTGGCACCTAGTATTAGGAATCAGAGATGCTACTAAATAGCCTGCAACACACAGGACAGCCTCCTACAACAAAGACTTATCTGGTCCAAATGTCAGTAGTGCCAAAGATGAGAAATCCTACACAAAGTGAATACATTTTCTAAAATGTCAAGTAGTTAAAGTGCTAGTAGGGGTGGAATAATGTTTCTAGTCCTATCTTGATACAGAATTTTATCAGCTAGTTTGTGCTTAGTACATAATAAATATTCCATATATATTTAATCAATCAAAAATTTGTGCTGCTCTTACTCTATAAGTATTTTTTATGGTTCTTCCCTCATTTATGTATGTACTAAAACTGCACCAGAACTTCATTACTAGCTACCTTGTAAGTATCCTACCCTTGTCTCAAAATACAGCAAGGGAGAGATTTTTATAGAAGATTATAGATAAACTAGGTTACAGGAAAGTGGAGAACAGCCAATATCCATTGGAGATTGAGTGTGAAAGAAAATTTGTGTGGCTTCTAGTATAATGAAAGGATTTTCAATGACATTTTAAACATTTCTTAGGAAACCTCATTAAAGCCAAAAAGTTCATATGATATTTAATATGTGGATAAGAATCCAGACCTGTGGGGTGCCTGGGTGGCTCAGTTGTTAAGCATCTGCCTTGGGCTCAGGTCATGATCTCAAGGTCCTGGGATCCAGCCCAGTCTGCTTCTCCTTGTCCCTCTGCTGCTCCTCTTACTTCTGCTCTCTCTCTCTCTCAAATGAATAAATAAAATCTTTAAAAAAAAAAAAAAGAAGAAGAGGAAGAATCCAGCCCTGTAAGTATTCACATGCTGTGCAAAATTTTAAAGCTGTTCAGTGCACAACTACTTGTCCCAGCAAATGGGAGAGGATAAATCTCTCCCCGTCCTTCTTTGCTTATTCTGTGCTTGAGCAAAATGAAGTAGTAGGAAGTTACTTATCACTGCTCTTCTACTCAGGAGCATAAGCTTGAAGGTGCCTCCATTAAAATGGAGACGTTACAAAGTGCTAAGAGTTCCTTTATACCATCATTTGGTTTTATTTCCCACTAGGAAAGGAAATGTCCACAAAACCTTCACCAATCTGTAGCAAAACCTCAGGTCATCTGATGGTTTTGAAAAGTCATGTTTGGGGCGCCTGGGTGGCTCAGTTGTTAAGTGCATTCTGCTGAGGTTATGATTTCAGGGTCCTGGGACTGAGCCCTGCATTGGGCTCTCTGCTCAGCCAGTAGCCTTCTTCTCCCCGCCCCCCGCTCTGCTGCTTCCCTGCTTCTGCTCTCCCCCCCACCATCTCTGTCAAATAAACAAAATCTAAAAAAATATCGTATTTAATGTCTCATATTCAATGATTACCTCGCATGTCTAGAAATCTTTGAAGTAAGAAACAGGTGATAATTACTTAAGGAATACTCTCTCTTTTTTAAAATATTTATTTGAAAGAGAGGGACAGAGATAGAGCACGAATGGGGAGGAGAGAGAGAACCAGGCTCCTGGCTGAGCAGTGAGCCCTATGCAGGCTCAATCCAGAATCCAGGGATCATGACCTAAGCTGAAGGCTTAACCCAGTGAGCCACCCAGGCGCCCCCAAGTACCAATATTCTTTAGAAACTATTATCAAATTACTTATTTAACTGCATTTACTTATGATGATGTTTAATTGTCTATTTTCTAAAATATTCTAGGTCTATTACCAGTTCTCCCATCTGATATGCTAAGAACAAAAATTATTATACCCATTTGCAATTCAATGCACTTTTATTTTTATTAACAGTTTTAGGAATTAAGTTAATATTTAGTAAAAAAAAAAAAATTTAACCCGTCCAAGGGACTTAACAATGAAAAGCCACAGCCCCTACTGCTCCTTCTCCACTCATTCCAGTACTGCTTCTCTGCGGCAACTCATTTGTTTTTGTTTTTCACGTAGTCATCTTTATAACTAAATAATATTCCTATGTTAGTATTTCCTTTTTTAAAAGATTTTATTGGGCGCCTGGGTGGCTCAGTGGGTTAAAGCCTCTGCCTTTGGCTCAGGTCATGATCTCAGGGTCCTGGGATCGAGCCCCGCATCGGGCTCTCTGCTCAGCGGGGAGCCTGCTTCCTCCTCTCTCTCTGCCTGCCTCTCTGCCTACTTGTGATCTGATCTCTCTCTCTGTGTCAAATAGGTGAATAAAATTTTTTTTAAAAGATTTTATTTATTTGACAGAGAGAGAGAGCACAAGCAGGGAGGCAGAAAGAGAGAGAAGCAGGCTTCCCGCTGAGCAAGGAGCCAGATGCGGGGCTCGAGCCCAGGACCCTGGGACTGTGACCCAAGCCTAAGGCAGATGCTTAACTGAGCCACCCAGGTGCCCCTCCTATGTTATTATTTCTTGATGTATCAATTGCAGACCTTTACTCCTACCTTTGAGAGGTAAAGATTTAACTACTTAAGCTAGTCTCTCTCCTCTCTAGTTTTAGTATATTATTTTTAGTTATTATAACTTAAGATAAGCTGCTGTTCCTTGTTCATCAGCTTTTTTTTTTCCATAGCTCTTGTCTTTCCTGTACGTAAGATGAAGCTGTTACCACACCCTCCTTTGTCTCCTTCCAACCAACCTCTGTCAGCTTCACTTCTACTTTTAATTTTATGACCTCAAGGTTAATGGCAACTACATTCTGTCCTGTAGCTATAAACAAATATTCCATGTTTTGTCCATAATTAATCCTCGACCTTGAATGGCAATAAGCAACATTTGCTCTGTTATCACAATGTGAACATGACTCAGTACGGAAGCAGGTGCTACGCCAGGACAGCATTTCCTCTTTCACGAGTCCACTTTTTGATTCCTTCCTCTGCCATTTAAGAGAAAACGTCCCTTTCCTTGAATTCCGTCATATTCAAAATCAAGCCACATTTCAGTTTGCCTCATATCTGTCTTTCTCGAGATTTTGTTTTATTTGTTTTTCCTACAAATCCCAATGGCCTTTTTTTTTCTCCCTACCGAAGAGAAGACATAGGTGCCTCTTTTATCCATCCACAGCATGAAATACTTCCATTCTTCGAATACAGGGAGTCCACTGACTTATGTCTTCTGGAGATAGATGCCTTCCAGATCTGCCACATCTTGACATTGCTCTTCACTGGACTCTTGGATAGTTTCTGTGTTCTCGTATCCCGTGTCTTCTTTTTTGATTTTTGCCCTTGTTTTGCTAGCACAGATTAATCCACTTTCACAAGGATTTCTTGTCTTCTAATTTAAAACATGTCCTTGGGGGTGCCTGGGTGGCTCATTCCGTTAAGCATCTGCCTTCGGCTCAGGTCATGATCCCAGGGTCCTGGGATCGAGCCCCACATCGGGCTCCCTGCTCCTCAGAGAACCTGCTTCTCCCTCTGCCTCTCTCTCTCTGTCTCTCATGAATAAATTAATAAAATCTTTAAAAAAATAAAAAAAACATGTCCTTGATTTTCCTTTCTGAAAAAAACTTACTATGCGCCCATTTGAATTTCTTCTACTTTAAATTTCTCCCCTTATGAACTTATCTTGCAACCCTCTTCTTAGAGTCCTTACAAGAAAAGCACCAATATTCTTTAAAAGGTAGGTGGATAATGAATTATGTAACTTCGAGCAACCATTGGTTCTCTATATGATGGAATAATGAACCCCAAAGTATGGAAAAACCTAATACGCGTTTTGCAGCGTAAAATTTGCCAGCTTTTGTAGAGGTTGAGTGCGAATTTGACCAATTTTGTCAAACTGTCTTGATTTTAATAGCATTTCCCAATAACATAGATGAACTCAATTTAAAGGTGTACAATTTAATTACTGTAGCTTTTAAAGAGAAGACCTAAATTTTAACCAGAAATTTTATTTTTTAAAAATGGACATGAGACAAACTTTTTTTAGCTTAAAGAATTTAAGCATATTTTAATGTTTAAAATGTTTTCAAAAATATTAATTATTTCTTATAAATATAGCTTAGAATAGGATTGATTCAAAAGCCTGGGACTAAAGGCTGGTAAAAATTGAGACTTTTAAAAGGTGTCCATAATCCCAGAGTCTTTCCTGCAATAATGAGTTAGTGAGGTTGATCAAACATGAAAGATCTGTCAGAAGGATATGATAGATAATATAAAAATCCTGGACATAAGTAGAAACTGGAATCTAAAACCAAGAGTTGAATAATAATAGTCCCCCGAGCTGAACAGGCAGGATTCATGGAATAAAAGGAAGGCAAATACCCTACCTGCAAAGAAATAATAGAGGTAAAAAGGATTACCCCATCAGCAAAGGCACTACAGGCTTGTATGCAGAGATGCTCTTCAAAATATTTGACAACCAATTGGGAACAGTCAAAGGCTAATCAGAATTGAGACTGACCATGGCTATGGAACCAGTGTCTAGAGGATCCTGCTGGGCAGAGCATTAACTCTTGAGAGGATGTATTGGAGGAAGGGCCCGGGTAGCCTCCAAGTGGGAGGGGAAGTGTAAGGAAACACTGTGATGTCCGGATAGTAGCTGTTTCAGTATTTTAACCGCCTGTATAGCCACGTGGGTCTTCCTGGCTTCCCGAGGTGGTTTCCAGTCTGGAGCACTTGCTGTGAGGAGAGATCCAGATAATTTTCTAATCATCTACGCAGGAACTCAGCTTCCAAGGTATTAAGCAAAAATCCAGCTCTTCAGAAACTGAGTGACAACAGTAGAAACTCAGCTCCAGAGGGGAGCTTAGGCCCAAGGCTGAAGTACTTGGATCAAAAGTTAGGTTAGAATATGCAGCAAAGCCAGAGGGCTACTGAATTTGGGCTTCGCATATCTTACTAGCCCGGGTCAGCTTGGAATCACAGTGAAGGGCAGGCCAGGACCATGGAGGGAAAAGGGAGTAGTAATGAGAATTACCTGGATTAGAACATGAGGGGCCAGGCGCAACATTTCCATGTATTCTAAAATCTTATTGATCGTACCAAGTAGGGTTTAGTGCAGGAAACAGAACCACTAGAGGTATCTTTTTTAAAAAGATTTTTATTTATTTATTTGCAAGAGAGTGACAGAAATAGTGACAGAGGGCATGAGTGGGGAGGAGAGGGAGAAGGTCCCCACTGACAGGAGGCCAGACGTGGGGTTCAGTCCTAGGGCCCCGGGTTATCTAAGGCAGAGCCTAGCCACCCAGGCGCCCCCACTGGAGGTATCTTAAGCACGAAGGGATATACTATATAGATTTATGTGCTTAGAAAATCTTCGAAAGTGCTGAAGGAGCATGTTCTAGGCTGGGATGTCAGGAGTGCCTTCTAGAGCAATATAGGACTGACTCACCAGGGGACTCCCTTCTGAGGCCACTACTTGAAATGACGGAGTTCAAGACCACAATACCACAGAAGCAGGCTTCATGGATGCTTGGTTCAGGAATCCAGCATGGCTCCTGTTACCACAGCAACTGCACTGCAATCTCCAGAAAGCTGTGGAAAGAAACTGGAGGTGCTGCTGGAAGACAATAAAAGCTCACATTCCATGACCTCACCTGCAGCAGAGTGGTAAGCAAGAGGAACAAGAAAAGAGCTCTCACCTGATTTCTGCCCTTCCAAATCTCACTTGAACTTGGCTGACAGATGCCATCTCACATCCAGAGTTGGACCTGCGAAGGAGCCAGGATGCCAGGTTTGGTGTTCCAGCCTCCTGTACAGGAAGGCACCTAGAGAAGGGTAGAATGCAGGTTGAGTGAGCCAATCCACGTTACCCCCTGAAATGATACACCCATTTTAAAGTACAAAGAAATAGCTGAGTGGGAACATAAGGCACCCCTCAAGCTATCAGCTAAAGGCAAGATGCTGTGCAGGAGCACCAAATTCAAGATTAAACATTTTCCTGTGGTGTTTACAATCACTATGGCCTTGATTTGCTATTAACAGTTCGTACCTAATTGGTCAATCTTCTCCCTTCAGGAAACTTACTGGACAATTTTATTCTGAAAATGGGTAATGCATCCATGTGGTTCAAAATTTGAAAGTTTCACAAAGCTTTGTAGTAACTGCCCCTCAGCTACTCAGTTATTCTCCTTAGAAGTAAACGATCACATCTTTTTGTTTTTAATTATTCTAGTATAATCTGCTCTGGATTTTTTTTAAAGATTTATTTATTTATTTATTTGACACAGAGAGAGAGATCACAAGTAGGCAGAGAAGCAGGCAGAGAGAAGGAGGGAAGCAGGCTCCCCGCTGAGCAGAGAGCCCGATGCGGGGCTCGATTCCAGGACCCTGAGATCATGACCTGAGCCGAAGGCAGAGGCTTTAACCCACTGAGCCACCCAGGCGCCCGTGCTCTGGATTTTTTAAGTTTATTTTTTATATTTTTAATTTTAATTTTTTTTTTTAAATAAGCTCCATGCCCAGTGTGGGACTTAAACACACAAACCTGGAACCAAAAGTCACACACTCCACTGACAGAGCCTGCCGGGCCACCCGCAACAATCCTATCTTCTTTTTATTTTTCCGGAGCTATTTTATTCATATGTACACATATATGTGTATCATAGTCTCTCTTCCCCTTTTACACAATGATGACCTTTATGTACATTGTTGTGCCCTGTATTTTTTAAATCATTTCCCAGTAGATCTTGGACATTATGCGATATCACTACAAAAAGACCCTCTCCAACAAACCATAAGAGACTGTTAATCTCATGAAACAAACTGAGGGTT
>LNAC01000024.1:2398425-2416487 GCA_002007465.1 Ailurus styani | reverse complement strand
TTTAAAGATTTTATTTATTCATTTGACACAGAGAGAGAGATTACAAGTAGGCAGAGAGGCAGGCAGAGAGGCAGGCAGAGAGAGAGGAGAGAGGAAGAAGCAGGCTCCCCGCTGAGCAGAGAGCCCGATGTGGGCCTCGATCCCAGGACCCTGGGATCATGACCTGAGCTGAAGGCAGCGGCTTTAACCCACTGAGCCACCCAGGCGCCCCAGATGGCTTCTTTTGCTATTACAAAAAACACTTTGAGAAATAATCTTGTACACATGCCATTTCATAAGCCTGCTGGCATAGTCATAGGATATTCCTAGATGTAGAATTGCTGGAATTTTCAGTATTTATGAAAAAAGAATATGGACTAGAAATAATGAGGAAGACTCAGAGGCATTAAGGTAGTTCTGCAGAGGAAGGTCATTTTAATGTGCTTAGATTGGGGTCACCCTGTGGTGAATCATCTAGGACTTTTTTTTTTTTTAAGATTTTATTTATTTATGTGAGAGAGAGAGTGAGAGAGAGCACAAGTGGGGGAAAGGGAGAAGCAGGCTCCCCTCTGGCAGGGAGCCTGATGCAGGGCTTGATCCCAGGACCCTGGGATCATGATCTGAGCCAAAGGCAGACACTTAACCAACTGAGCCACCTAGTTACCCCAAGTTTACTTAATTTTAAAGGACAAGCTGATCATAGTCAATTGGAGGATTAAGGGGAAAGCCGTCAAGTGACCTACCCTATGACCTGGTAATTGTACTACTAGGTATTTACCCAAAGGATACAAATATATAGATTTGAGGGGCACCTGAGTGGCTGGCTCAGTGGGTTTACCTTCTCAGTTCTGCTTGGGTCATGGTCTCAGGGTCCTGGGATCAAACTCCCCATTGGGCTCTGTGCTTAATTGGCAGTCTGCTTGTCCCTCTTCCCCTCCTCCCACTCATACTCTCTTTCTCAAATAAATAAAATATTTAAAAAAATAATGCGTGTACACTTCACTCAGCAATTCCACTGGAATCACCATAATATCTAGCAACAGAATCTGTTTTAAAAAAATTATGGTACATAGTGTCAATGACATACTGTTAGTTGTATAAAAGAACAGGGAAACTGTTCATAAACTGATATGGAAAAATCTACTAGAAACATCATTAAGCAAAAGAAGCAAGGTGCAGATAACTACGTAGAATATGTTAATTGTGTGATAATAAAGAGGACAATATATACTCGTATTTGATTGTAAATGAATGTTTACAATTCCTAGAATGATACTTACAAAGCTAACGATGGTGGTTAAATGTTAGTGGGAAGAAAGGAAAAGACAGGCAAATGGAAGACAGAAAGATTGGGGACCAGAGTGGGGGGTTTGAGGAAGGGAGAAGAAGGATCAATTTTTTAAAAGACAAAGTATAAAATAAAATGAACTTTAAGTAAAATAGTCCAGAAGCATAATACACTGGGAGACCCCATAAATCTTTTAAAAATCTGGAAATTTGGGCGCCTGGGTGGCTCAGTGGGTTAAAGCCTCTGCTTTCGGCTCAGGTCATGATCTCTGATCTCGGGGTCCTGGGATCAAAGCCCACATCGGGCTCCCTGCTCAGCGGGGAGCCTGCTTCCCCCTCTCTCTGCCTGCTTCTCTGCCTCCTTGTGATCTCTCTCCCTCTGTGAAATAAATAAAATAAAATCTTAAAAAAAATAATAAAAAAATAAAAAATAAATAAAAATGTGGAAATTTCTATGGTTCCCATATATTTTTCCAGTTGCCTCTGTCTTCAAGTTCTGCTGACTTCTCTTTTTTTTCTATTTTACCTCCCATGCAGTGTTGTCCCTTTGCCATCCTGTGTAATAACTGTGCTGTCATCCTAATTCATTCAATCCCCAAAGCATCACACAAGGCTGCTTGCAGCACATTATGGTCCACAAACAACCTCAACTTGGATCTTGTTCTTTTTTTTAATTAACATTTAATGTGTTATTTGTTTCAGTGGTACAGGTCTGTGATTCACCAGTCTTGCATAAAACTCAGTGCTCACCACAGCACATACTGTCCCCAATGTCCATCACCCAGCCACCCCAGCCCTCCCACCCCCCCTCCACTCCTGCAACCCTCAGTTTGTTTCCTGAGATGGGAGTCTCTTTTGGTTTGTCTCCCTCTCTGGTTTCCATCTTCTTTCATTTTTTCCTCTCTTCCCCTATGTGGATCTTCTTCTTAAAATTCCCTCAGTCACTCCCTCTGCATAACTACCTCTCCACAGTCATGGGTACTTGTAGCTGGGGACTTGTCTCCTCTTTGATCTCCCCTGTTCTCTAGTGTTCCTCCCAAAATTTCTGTGAGTGTCTTAAGTCAAAGCAATGTGGCTCTCTCTTTGCCTCTCAGTCTGACCTAGAAGGCCTCTCTACCAGCCAACCAAAAGCATGTTGCTGTGTGGTGTGGGTGGTGTGTGTGGGGGTGTTTGTGTGTATGTGTTAGATTTTTATTTTGAAACAATTTTAGACTTAACATTGATGTTGCAAAAATAATACAGAAAGTTCCTAAATACCTATCACCAGTTTTCCCTAGTGTTAATATCTTGAATAACTATAGTACTTTTATCAAAAACAGGAATTAACATGAGTACAACACTATAAACTAATGAGACTTTATTTGGATTTCATCGGATTTTCCATTGACGTCCTTTTTTGTTCCAGGATCCAATCCCAGCTCCCACATTACATTTAGGTATCTGTCTCTTTAAGTCTTCTCTAGCACTTTCTCAGTCTTTCCTTGTCCTCAAGACCTTGAAACTTCTGGTGCGCCTGGGTGGCCCAGTCAGTTAAGTGTCTGCCTTTGGCTCAAGCCCCCATGGTCTCTGTGCTCAGTGGGGAGTCTGCTTCTCCCATTCCCTCTGCCACTCTGCCTGCTTGTGCTTTCTCTCTCTGTTTCTCTGTCAAATAAATAAAATCTTAAAAAAAAAGACCTTGAAACTTTTGAAGAGTACTGAATCTTGTGAAATGTACAGTTCTTTTGTAGCATGACCTTTATTTCAGAACTGATATTTTTCTCATGATTAGATTGAGGCTCTGCATTTTAGCAAAAAAATTCAAGTGATGTACTTCTCTTGGAGGGTACATATTAATGTACAAAGTATTTTCAGAATTACTAACCCATACACTTGTGAAAAACAAGTTTACTAATTAACCAGGGTATATAGTACCTGATGCAGTTCTTTTTTTCTTTAACTTTACAGTATACAGTCAAAATATTGTTTTTCCAAAGTTACCTGGGTTAGTTCTTTTCTACTGCACTCCCTGCAGCGTGCTTATGTTATTGATTCATAATACACTCAGGGTCATTTTTTATAATTTATATTCCATTTTGGGTTTCCTTCACAGTCTGGTTGAAAATTTTTTTTTAAATTTACATTAAGATGTGTTTTTAGGGGCGCCTGGGTGGCTCAGCTGGTTAAGTGTCTGCCTTTGCTCAGGTCATGATCCTGAGGTCCTGGAATCAAATCCTGCATGGGGCTCTTTCTCAGTGGGGAGTCTGCTTCTCCCTCTGCCTGCCGCTTCCCCTGCTTGTGCTTACTCTCTCTCTCTCTGATTAAAAAAAAAAGTGTTTTTAAACAAAGTAGATTCTCTTCAGGAGAAAGATTCTGTAAACAGCTCTCTTACAGCAGAGACCAAGATAGGTTAGGTCCAAGGGTATAATTTGTTTACACAGATGGTTTTTTGTTGTTGTTATTTTAACAATTGTGAATACCTTGCCACCACTGAAAAGTTGGAAACTTGCACACAAAAAGTCCAAATTGACAG
This sequence comes from Ailurus styani, assembly GCA_002007465.1. Taxonomy (NCBI): domain Eukaryota; kingdom Metazoa; phylum Chordata; class Mammalia; order Carnivora; family Ailuridae; genus Ailurus; species Ailurus styani. The sequence goes on along the minus strand of LNAC01000024.1, from coordinate 2,412,712 downwards.
CTTTGTTTAAAGAAATCAGGTCTATCTTCCCTGATCCCGCCTTCCCATATGGCAACAGTTCCAACTTATAAGTGTGTTGTGGGACAAGGAGGTTCCCCTAGAGGACGTTAGGGACTCCTGCAATTGAGAAAGAGTGCTCAGGGGCCAGAGTGAGGGACACCAGGAAAAGGCAGGATTACAACTCAGGTCCGCTGACCTGAGCATTACTCTCACTACACCACATTCCCTCTAGGTACTAATATCAAATTAATAAAGTTACACACTTTTGGGGGAAGTTTAGTATGAATAGTGGCTGAAAATACAGGTTATGAAGTCCAGTGGAAATTCAAAGTCCAAACCCTGACTCCCCTACTTAATTAGTATATGATCTTCTTTATCCCTGTATCTCCTTAGGACTTCAGTGGCATCATCCATAAAACAGTAATGACAACATTTTGTGCTTTAGGATTGTTGTAAGGTATAGTTAAACTAATGTTCCTCACTTAGTCTTCTCAAACTGTATTCTGCCCAAATGTTGACTTATGTATTGAAGTTCACTGTAGTCGCTACCTTACAGAAAAGACTGCTCTTCACAAGGGCAGTTCATTATCAAGATCAGGGAACAACCAGAATATTGACTATTTTGACAAGTGGGGCAGGTAAAAACTGAGTGGAAAGATACCCAAAGAGATAAAAGGTCAGTGTGATCTAAAGGGGACCCCCCCACTTAAAGGAGATCACAGCCCAGAAAAATGTTAGGCATCCAGGACAGAGCATGCTAGCCTAGGGAACAGTCCTGAGGTGAACAGCACATCTCTTTCTGACATGTCAGATGGCTAGAATCTCCCCATATTATTTTTTAAAAATATTTTATTTATTTATTTGACACAGGGAGAGAGATCACAAGTAGGCAGAGAGGCAGGCAGAGAGAGAGGAGGAAGCAGGCTCTCCACTGAGCAGAGAGCCCGATGCGGGACTCGATCCTAGGACGAAGGCAGAGGCTTTAACCCACTGAGCCACCCAGGCGCCCCTCCCCATATTATTTTTTATTCAGAAAAACTGGAGTGGATCTCTTACAGACATGGATCTGCTTTAAAGCAGTGAGGCTGTGGGCATTTGAGCTGGGGCTGTGTAGGGTCAAGGTTCCCAGGCAAGTGGTCCATAGCTATGTTGATGTACTCATTCCTCTGACTCATAAATTCTGCTGGACTAAAGCATCATGACAGTCAAAAGCCTTTACTGTCATACTTTTCCTTCATTCAGCCAACTGTGAGGTCAGGAAATGGGGAGTCTTTTGACATCTCTCTCTCTCTCTCCAGGACTGTTGAGTCAATGACCAATTGTACTTTTAAAACATCTCACATCAGGGGCGCCTGGGTGGCTCAGTGGGTTAAGCCTCTGCCTTCCGCTCAGGTCATGATCTTGGGATCCTGGGATCGAGCCTCACATCGGGCTCTCCATTCAGTGGGGAGCCTGCTTTCCCCTCTCCCTCTTGCCTGCCTCTCTGCCTGCTGGTGATCTCTGTCTGTCAAAGAAATAAATAAAATCTTAAAAAAAAAAAAAATCTCACACCAGCCATGGCTATCCGTTTCCTTGCCACCATGCCAGTTCAGGTCACTAGTCACTCTCTTGAATCCTACTTCTGGTTACGTTGACATTTACTCTTCCTGGGACCTCTTCCTTTGTTTCTCACCATTCAGATTTTAGTCCTCCTGGCCTTCCCTGGCCACTTGCTCTGATGTAGTCCCCTCCTGGTCACCACATCTGGTTCTCTCTTTGACTTCCCTAATTGTACTTGACGAAATCTAAAATCTTCTTGGTTTTCGGGTTGTTGATATTATATTACACTAGTATATACATTCCCTGAGAGTGTAGAGACTATAATATATGTCTTTTTTACACTGCACCCATACACAGGGTAGAACAGTGTGTGGCATTGTTGAGTGAATGAATAGATGAATAATCTCCTAATTGGTTTTCCTGTTTCTGCCTTTGTAGGGTAAGGAAAGTGAGGCACTTGCCTTGGGTGCAAAACTTTAAAAGAGGGTGCCCAAAACCTTACTATTCAGGATAAATCATAATTTAATGAAATGATTTTTAAAAATCAGAATAAACGCTAAAAATGGTGAAAAAAACATCAGAATTTTAACTATGGGTAGCATCTGCCATCCCACAATCCTGTTGTACTTTGTTCAAGCTAATCCCAGCCCTGGTTCCAATAAAACTTTGTTTATGGAAACAGGGAGGAGGAGTGTAGGCCATTTCGAGAGGATTTGCTTTTCTTCAAGGCTTGCTTTAAAATATGATTTATCTGGCTTATTGAGGGTTTTGGCAGGTCTTTACATTTTGCATCCTAGGTGAGCACCTTCTTGTTTCTCCCTAGTCAGGCCCTGCTTGTGCCTTTTAAATTTTCTCCTTGGATAACAGCCAGAGTGGTCTCTTTATAGGCAAACCAGATCATATCACTCCATTGCTAATGGCTTTCCTTTGCACTTAATATGAAGTCCAGAATTATTAGTGTGGCCTACACCTACCCGTCCCTATAAAGGCTGCCCCCTACCTTGCTCTTTTTTTTTTTTTTAATTTTTTATTTATTTATTTGACACAGAGAGAGNTTTTTTTAAAGATTTTATTTATTTATTTGACACAGAGAGAGAGATTACAAGTAGGCAGAGAGGCAGGCAGAGAGACAGGGAGAGGAGGAAGCAGGCTCCCTGCTGAGCAGAGAGCCCGATGCGGGCCTCTATCCCAGGACGCTGAGATCATGACCTGAGCCGAAAGCAGGGGCATTAACCCACTGAGCCACCCAGGCGCCCCCCTACCTTGCTCTTGAACCTCATTCCCATCGCCTACGGAATGCCAGGGGCACTTGCTAGAATAAGCCAAATGTCCCACCACCTTCATACAGAATATTCTCTGCCCGGAATATTCTCTTTTCCAAGATACTCCTACCCACTGCTATTTCTTTTCCAGGTTTCAGGTGTCAGCTGCACTTTTACTTCCGTGGAAAACCCTGGCTTGACTCTCCAGTCCAAAGCAGCTTCCCCTGTTACTTTTTCACAGTGCTAGGTTTCTCTTTCATACACTTATTACATTTGCAATCGTGTGTTTAGTTTGATGATGATTTGGTTAATGTCTGTCTGTTCACTTGATTGCAAATCCAAGGAGCAGAGATTATGACTGTCTCTTTGTTCTGTTGTTTCTGTCATCTTTACTCTATCACATGCCTTGTCTGTAGCACATACTTAATAAACACCTAACTCAGTGACTGGGTCATAATAAATTCTTAATAAGTATTTCAAAAATTATTATTAGAAATGTAACTCAGAGGGTATGAAAGCAAGACGGAAAGCGAATGAACTTTGCAGGGATTTTAATGAACTTCCAATTTATTCCCACTGTTTTTGTTTTGTTTTTTCTTTTTTAAGTCTGTGACGTCTTTGATCTCAGACTGCAATCCTATGCTTACCCTTTTCATATCTATAGCTTCCAAGGTGGCTATCCTTACTCCTGAACAGCCTGGTGAATTTTTGTATCCTTGCCTGCAAGTGTCAAAGGTAGGCGGGTCAGGTATTCTTTCAATTAATGCCATATTGAGCTTTTCTCCATAAACAATGGCTGCTCACACCAAAAAGGCACTATGATCTTTTTTTTTTTTTTAAGATTTTATGTAATTGAGAGAGAGTGAGCACGAACTTGGGGGCAGGGTAGAGGAAGAAGGAGAAGCAGACTCCCTACTGAGCCTAGGATCATGACCTAAGTGGAAGGCGGATGCTTAACCTACTGAGCCACCCAGGTGCCCCTCCCCAAGAGTGAATTTTATTTTTATTTTATTTTTTTAAAGATTTTATTTATTTATTTACCTGACACAGAGAGAGAGAGATCATAAGTAGGCTAAGAGGCAGGCAGAGAGAGAGGAGGAAGCAGGCTCCCCGCCGAGCAGAGAGCCCGATGTGGGCCTCGATCCCAGGACCCTGAGATCATGACCTGAGCTGAAGGCAGCGGCTTTAACCCACTGAGACACCCAGGCACCCCCAAGAGTGAATTTTAATGATACACATATTAGCTGTCAATATTAGGCCAGATAGAAGTAATCTATAGGAGATCAGCCTTTCCATTACAAATCATTAGAACTTCATCATTTCCTACATTGGGATAAAGCAAATCTGCATATAAACTGGGCATTAGGGTGATAATTTCTAATTTTTTTTTTTAAGTTTAGAGATTTCTTTATTGTCACCAAACTTTTTTCCCCTCTAAATTTAGATTCCTTTTTACATTGGACATTTGTGGGGTTTTTTGTTTGTTTGTTTTTAAGATTTTTGTTTATCTATATGATGGAGAGAGAGAGAGAGCACAAGCAGGGCGAGAACCACTTTTGCCTCTCTCTCTGTTCCTATGGAGCTGCAGACACAGGCTTCTGCTCAGCCAGTCACCACTTGCAGTTGTGGGCCAGCTGTCCCCTTTGAGGCTTTAGATTCTACTCTTCTTCCCAAAGACTGGCCCCACTACCAATGGCTGCATAAGGGAAAGAGGGGTGGGTCTGAGAAACTTTCTCTCTCTGCTTATTCTTTTTCTTGCCTTGTTGCAGTGACTTACATTAAGTTCCAGAACTTCTAGTACTGCCTTGAAAAGGAGTAGTGAGAGTAGATGTCCTTGACCTGTCCCTGACTTTAGAGGGAAAGCATTCAGTCTTTTACTGTTAAGATGCTGTTAGCTGGGGTGCCTGGGTGGCTCAGTCGCTAAGCGTCTGCCTTTGGCTCAGGTCATGATCCCAGGGTCCTGGGATCAAGCCCTGCATCAAGCCCTGCATCAAGCCCCTCATCGGGCTCCCTGCTCAGCGGGAGGCCTGCTTCTTCTTCTTCCACTCCCCCTGCTTGTGTTCCCTTTCTCGCTGTGTCTCTCTCTGTCAAATAAATAAATAAAATCTTAAAAAAAAAAAAAGAATGCTGTTAGCTGTAGGTTTTTGTTTTTGTTTTGTTTTGGTAGATGCATTTTACCAAGTTGAGGAGATTTCCCTTTATTTTTAGTTGGCTGAGAGTTTTGTTTTGTTTTTTTCTTTGAAGAGATGTAGGGTTTTGTCAAATGCTTTTTCTGTGTCAGACTCCCTTTCTGAGTCCACATTTCTGATTCCAACAAATTTCCTCTTTTAAAAATGACTGTCATTGGGAATTTCTACTTTCTTTACGCAATTATCACCTATGCCCAAAATGGTTTGGCTTGGAGACCCTCAAAAGTCCATCACTTTAAAATAGACTAGTCATGAAAATCAGTGTATTTTCAAAGTTAGAAATATTTGTTCTCCATTCCACATACAGAAAGAAATCAACACAGTTGATATTGAACATCACCAAGTCTTGTCCAGTTTCATTTTTATGACGACTTCAATTTAAGGAATCTTAACTTGGGTCTTGAAACACTTAACTGCAGTTTTGGAGGTCTCAGTGAGTGCTCAAACAAAAATACATATTCACAAAAACAATCAGGTTACACTACAGAGTGCTTTTTGAAACCCTTGTTTCGCAGGAATCTATGGTCATAGGAGTTTGTGAAACGTTGGTTAAAGAAGGTTAAATAGGATTCTTTATCATAGGAGGTCTCAGAGCCTTTAGCACGCTAATGTATATTATAAATCTCCCAAGAGGAGAAATATAGGGAGAGTTGTTTCCTAAATTTCTTTGATTATGGTAGTGTTTTATTTCTTCAGAACATCTTCTGGGTAGCTTTGGAAAATGCTGGTTTACATGTGAAAGGAGTCTAAATTCACAGAAAAGAAGTATTTTTTTCCTAATCAAAAAACTGTAACACTGGCTAGCAGATAAAAGTATGCCTCAATTCTTTTCAATATAGTAGAACACTGAAATACACTAAGTTTAAATTTAGTATTCAGGTTATTAGTTTGTTTTCCCGATCAGTAAGATGGGGGGGGGCTCGATTTGCATCCAAGGCCTATTCAGGTACCCTTTCAGATTAACGGAAAAACTTGGCTCAAATGAATCTTGACAGAAAATAACTTTGAAATGGCAGTTTTTAGTTTCTGGTTGTGTCCTGAGATATAAAACACTTTTAGAATGACACCCCCAATTACATTTAAATTTGACTGTGTGCATACTTTATTAACCTCAAGGCACTGAAGTTTTGAACAGGAGGTTAAATTAGGAGTCTGGGTTCTGGAGTGAAACTGCCTGAACTCAAACTCTAGCTTGCTGTTAACCTCTCCTCATAAGCTGGGAGATCTTGGACAAGCTTTAACTTCTGTGTTTTTGTTTTTACAGTTTGCAAGTACTTTGATAAGTTTTACAATTTACAAGTCTTATAACAAACCTAAGCAGGGCAAATAATTTTATCATTTCCAATTGATACTTGGTGGAACATTCTCAGAATGTTTAAGTGACTTATTCAGGTTCATAGATAGAACTGATAAACGAAGCCGCAGTGACTCAAGATATTCGTTTAGATTTTAATACTTGGGTATTTTTCCACTTTATTGTATGTTGCCACCCAACATCAGATAAAAACGGCACATTTGCCATTCCATTCCAAAACGGAATAGATTACATAAACAGAACTTTGCATACAAATAAACAGGTTTAAGACATAGTTGGGATAATCTGTGAAGATTCCTGAAGGAAGTATGCAGGAATGTGGGAAGACAATTAATTTTCATAACTTTTATTGAGCACCTACTGTATGTCAGATGCTATTCCACACATTTTACATGACTCTTAGTCCTCTCAACAGTACTTTAGGTTTTATTTTTATTTTTATTTTTTTTTTTTTTNAAAACGGAATAGATTACATAAACAGAACTTTGCATACAAATAAACAGGTTTAAGACATAGTTGGGATAATCTGTGAAGATTCCTGAAGGAAGTATGCAGGAATGTGGGAAGACAATTAATTTTCATAACTTTTATTGAGCACCTACTGTATGTCAGATGCTATTCCACACATTTTACATGACTCTTAGTCCTCTCAACAGTACTTTAGGTTTTAAGGAAGAATTTAGGCTTTCCAAGATAATGGGATGATCCCAAGAACACATTTCTGTATCCTGATTGTGGTGCAGCAATCTACACGATGGCTACACATGACAGATAATTATACATACAACATTTAAATATCAAATCCCTGCTTTTGAAATTGTACTTAACTTCTATAATACGTAACTGTTGGGGAAACTGGGTAAATTGGACCTGTCTGTTCCAACTTTGAGGAATACCGGTCAGGTATTTTACAGAAGCACCTAAATTTGAGTTTGTCCATTCATTCATTCATTCATTCATTCATTTATCACAGAGAGGGAGAGAGAGAGCACAAGCAGGGGGAGTGGCAGGCAGAGGGAGAAGCAGGCTCCCCCCTGAGCAGGGAGCCAAACGATGAGGGGCTTAATCCCACCAGGACATCCGCATGATGACCTGGGCCCAAGGCAGACGCTGAACTGGCTGAGCTACCCAGGTGTTCCAGTCCCGTTTTTTTTAGTTAGATACAGATTATGATTTTTGGGGAAGCAGACCACAGAGGTCTGTATTTACAAGTATGAATCTAATAATTATTTTTCTTATTTTTTATTTTAGAAAAGATTTTATTTATTCATTTGACAGAGAGAAAGCACGATGCAGGGGGAGGGGTGCAGTAGGTAGAGGGAGAATCTCCGAACTGAGCAAGGAGCCCAGTGTAAGGCTCCATCCCAGGGCCCCAGGATCATGACCTGAGCCAAAGGCAGACGCTCCTAATAATTATTTTTAAATAAAAAGGTTAAAAATATGATTCGCAAATTTACTTGACTACAGTTCTTTCTGGCCCCAAAACACCTCCACATATCTATTAACAATTCACGTAACTTGAGTTGTTCGCGATGTGGATAAAGACATTAAGCTAAATAACATACTTCCAGCACCTCCAATCTGGCACTTCCGTTCGACAAAAAGATGTGGGAATGGCGGCGCGCAATAGGCACGGGGTACTCAGGTCCTTTGGATTCTCCCAATCCAGACCAGAGGTTTTTCAGACTGCTTGCTTGTAGACTAGAGCCAAACTCGGGGGTCTTCTCCCGGCCACAAGCACACAGCTGCCCAGCGCCTACAGGGAACCGTGCAGGCGCAGCTGGAACCGCCGCGAAGGGACTCGGCGCTGTCCCAAAGCCCGGAGGTCCCCGTCTTGTGGAAACACAGGGAGCCCAACCCCCATCGCCAGAAGCAAGGGAGCGAGGCGGGGCCCAGGCAGCGGCCACTCCCCAGGCTCAGGGAAAAAAAAAAACTGGGACATTGCGGACGCGGAGCTGGCTGGACCAGGGGCGCGTGGCACGCGCGAGCTCTCCCGCGCATGCTCCAGCCGCCCGCTGCCCGCCCCCTCCCCGGGTCCCGCCTCTTTCGCTCCCTCTCCCCCTCCCCCTCCAACCTCCCTCCGAGCTTGGCCCCTTCGAGCGCGCGGCCGACGTCCCGCGTGCGTGCCGGCGCCTGACTTCACTTCCGGCTAACGCGCTCCGCTTGCCCCCTGGCCCCGGATGGTGACTGGCGGTGGTGCTGCACCTCCCGGGACTGTCACTGAGCCGCTTCCCAGTGTGATTGTGCTGAGCGCAGGCCGGAAGATGGCGGCTGCGGCTGCGGCGGCCTCGGGCCCGGGCTGCTCCTCGGCGGCGGGGGCGGGAGCGGCCGGGGTCTCGGAGTGGCTGGTGCTGCGAGACGGCTGCATGCGCTGCGACGCCGACGGGCTGCACAGCCTCTCCTACCACCCGGCGCTCAACGCCATCCTAGCCGTCACCAGCCGTGGGACCATCAAAGTCATCGACGGCACCTCGGGGGCCACCCTGCAGGCCTCGGCGCTCAGCGGTGAGTGTGCGGCCCGCCGGGCGGGGGCCGGGCCCCCCGCGGGAGGAGCCGGGCCCGCGGGATGCCGGGGGAGGAAGCCGCCCAGCCCCGNCGGCCTCCGGCGGAGGGGAAGCGGCGTGACGGGAATGGGGTGGCGGAGGGTAGGGCTGGGGGCTCAGGCCTGCCTGGGAACCGCGGCCAGGAAGCTGGTGGAGGAGGACCGTGGGGCTTGGCTTTTTCAGCGGCTGCGGCTGGGAAGAAAAGACTGGCGGGTCGGGGAGTGGTGGGAGTTGCCTTTCGGGCCTTGAGTGTCCGGTGTAGGTTGGTCCTCTGGGAGAGGTGAGGAGGCCTCAGAGCTCGGCACCTGAGGAGGCCAGGCCCCCGGGTCGGTTCTGGCGACGGTGTCGCTGCTGCCTTCTGCTAGATCGGTGAGCGAACGGGTCGGCCGGTTGGTCCCGACGTGAGAGCCCGGTGGCCAGAGGCGAGCGTCGGAGCCGGCATCTAAGCCCTTCCCTCTGGTGGAGAGAAGCGGATACCCGGCTGTTGGTGCGACCCGCAGGTGCAGGGATGTACGGCGGGCTTCGCGCCGGGGGTGGGGGAGGGGGTGGGGAGGGAAGTAGGCGGGCCGGCTGCCTGAACTGTACGGTCGACGACTTTAGGACTCTGGCGGACGCCATGGAAGACGAGACCTTGGCCCCTAGCTCGGGGCTTCCAACTTCTACCCCCTAGTGATGAGAAACTCCGGACCTGCCGTATATGAGATATAGATTCCTTTGGGTCCGTGAGGAGGTGAAACTGTTTTACCACAGCGAGCCGCAAGTTAGGATTCGGAGGTATGTGTGAGTCTCGCCAGTGGAGGAGAGTACATCTGGGTGGTGTGAACGCTGTTCCAGGGACGGCACTTGATGCATTAGGTGACCGCTCTGCGTCCTGGAGTGAAGTGTTTTGGAATTAACCCTGGCTAAACGGTGTTTGGCTGAGATGACATTTCCTTTGCGGTTGAAGGAGGTACGGTTTAATTTAGATGTTACAAACTGAGATTGAAAAGTTCGTCTATGAGTGAGTTAGACTTGTGCACCGAGATATGCATGACTGCATTCAGCCAAGTAAATTAGTTTTGTGACTTAACAATTCACTTAAATGTTAACATTCATAAATAAGGAAAGGTCGTTATTCTAGTTTACTATGGAGTAAGGCACGTAAGAGTTAATGTAGGGATAGAAGGATAAAATAAGAGATTTAACTTTTGTCGATGTGAGAGTTGTGAAAGAAATGGATTGTATATAACTGCAGAATATAAGCCGGGATCATATCTAAGATATGTCTCAGGGAAAGTTTTGGACTGTAGGCTTGTAATTTTTCTTTTCTTGGCTTAGGTAAAGGACAGGAGGGGTATCCCAGATGTAATTATGAGTATAGTGACTACAATTTGGACATAAAAACTTGTCACTGTGTATGAGAGGGAGATACTAATTAGTAATTGGATATCTTCTTGAACTCACTTAAAATATTTCAAATACAAAAAAAAAATTTCAAATACAGAAAGGTATAAAGAATAAGATGAACAGCCATATATCCCTGATTCTGTTTATGAAATAAAACTTTGGAAAGTTGAAGCCTCCTTTCTGCCTCTTGGATTGTATTCCTCCAATCCTCCCTCCCCCATGAGCATTCTCCTTCATTTGGTTTTATTGTTTTCACACGTTTTTATGTTTTTTAGTATACGCTTGTATCTTTAAACAGTATCTAATACTGTCTTTAATGATTTTAAACTTTGACCAATTGGTGTCATAGTGTATGTATTTGAATTTTTTATAAAAAGCCATATTAATGGAAGGTTTAACATGTTTTTGATAGAAAGGAGTTTAATGGGGTGTTTTTATGCTTGGAGCCTATGTTTGAGAAAAATAATGTGTGTTAGAGTTTCTTATAAATGGTTGAGGAAATTGGACATGTATGAATGTGTTATGAAAGGGGAGAAAATAGGCACTCTAGTGGTAGATTCCTAAAGGGGAGGGTTTCAGGATTTTAACACAAGATTAAAAGTACATGCATAGAACATCATTGATATGGGATGATTTAGCTGGGATATGGTAGGGAATTTGTTAATTAGAAAAGTGTGGGATTGAATACAGTTGCAGATGCCCACACATTGCAGTTTGAGTATGTGATTTAAAATATGTGGAAGAGTCTGTGGTAAACAAAAGGATTACAGGAAAAGGTTTGAAAGTTTAACAGTGGAAAAAATCTGAAATGTTTTCATTTATGAGAATTGCAGTTATTGATAATAATTACCAGAGGTTGTATAGAGTCTTATGTATGCCATCTGTTCAGGTGATTGGGGAGGGAATGCTGAATTTTTTGTCTTGCCTGTAATATGTATGTATTTTACATATTTAGGAGGTTTGCTTTTAATCATTAATAGAGGGTGACAGTCCTATAAATAGAATGAGGAAAAAGTGCCAGTAGTGACCATGGTCCTAAGATGACCCCACTTTCCAGTTAAGGGGCAAGGAGCTACTTTGTTCTATACCCCAGAGCAAAGAGAGCTTTGTGTGAAGGGAAAAAGAGTGGTGTAACCATACGGAGTTTTATTGGGTGGTAGAGTTACATGTCTTCTGAATGAATTTAGGTTATAGGGTTATGGGTAGCTTATTTGAGTAGATTGAAAATTGAAGGATGGGAGCTGGACTTGTGTGTGTATATATTAATTTAGGTAGCAAAGGTGGTGAATTTTTGACTGTGTCTGCTAGTATATATCTGTACCTGACGTACAATGTTTGCAAATACACTTTCATTAGATTAAAAGCTATCAGTATAACATAGGCTACACAAGTCGCTCCCTTTTAGCATTTAAGAGTTAAGAATTCAGAGTCCCTAGCTGATTCCTTGGCCTGGCATTCTTTGACTTCCATGATTTGGCCTCTACCAGTCTCTCTAGTCTTGTCTCCCTATTTAGTTTTGCGAACTGGTTCATTTGATTTCCTTTCCTAACTCGGTAGCTTTGCACTTTCTTGGAACACACCAGTTCCTCCAGACATATCTTAGCCATTTTTCAGGACCTAGAGCAAATCTTAACTTCTTGATTCTATTTGTCCGAAGTGATCCACTGAACCCCTATGCACACATTGTCCTCTTAATGTCTGTTTTAGTAATTTGACAATTTACTGTTTGTGGTATGTTTTCTGTCTTGGACTGTTTAAATTCCATTTATCTTTTTGTGAACATACGATGTCCATTTAACTGTATTAAAACTCCTTGTGGGAAGGAACCTGTCCTCTTGTTTATATCCCCTTCTCAGGATGCCCAGTATAAAATACTAATAAATATTTTTCAATTGTGTATATAGGCCAATGAGTATGTTAAATGGGTGCTTCCTTACATACTAACTGCTAAATAAACACCTTTTTTCCCTTTTCTTAAATAGACTTTATTTTTTAGAGCAGTTTCAGGTTCATGGTAAAATTAAGCAGAAAGTCCTGAGTTCCTAGATACCTCCTGCTCCCTGTGCACACACAACCTCCCTTCACTATCTCAATGTGTTTGTTACAATCATTGAACCTGGATTAACATATCATTATCACCCAAGTCCGTAATTGACATTAGTGTTCACTTTTGGTGTTGTATATTCTGTGGATTGTGAAAAATGGATATATCATACAGAATAGTTTCACTTTCATAAAAATCCTCTCTGTTCTACCTATTCACCTGTTTCTCTCTCCTGCCCCCTGCCACTCCTGATCTTTTGACTGTCTGTATACTTTTGCCTTTTCTGGAGTGTCATACAGTTGGAATTATACAGTAGCCATTTTAGTTTGGCTTCTTTCAGTTAGGAATATGCATTTACGTTCTCCCATGTCTTTCCATGGCTTGGTAGCTCATTTGGTTTTTAGAACTGGATGATATTCCATTGTCTGGATGGACCGCAGTTCATTGACCATTCATCTACTGAAGGACATTTTGGTTGCTTCCAGGTTGCGGCACTTACGAATAAAGCTGCTATAAATATTTGTGTACGGGTTTTTTTGTGGACTTAAGTTTTTAGTTCATTTGGGTAAGTAGCAAGGAGCACAAATGTCAGATCGTGTGTTAGGATTATGTTTAGTTTTGTAAGAAACTGCCAAACTTTTCCAAAGCAGCTGTGCTATTTTGTTTTCCCAGTGGTAGTGAATGAGAGTTCCTGTTGCTCCACATCCTCCTCAGCATTTCATGTTTTTCCGTTTTGGATTGTAGCCATTCTTTTTTTTTTCTTATTAATAAAGTATTTTTATTTAATTTTGAGAAAGAGAGAGAACAAGCATGGGGCAGGGAGGGGCAGAGAGAAACGAGGGTTCCCCACTGAGCAGGGAGCCTGATGTGAGATTCCATCCCAGGACCCAGTGATTATGACCTGAGCTGAAGGCAGACACTTAACTGACTGAGCCACGCAGGCGCCCTGGATTGTGGCCATTCTAATAGGTGTGTAGTGGTATCTCATTGTTTTAATTTGCATTTCCTTAATAGAATGCTGAACATATTTTCTTTTTTTTTTTTTTTTAAAGATTTTATTTATTTATTTCACAGAGGGAGAGAGATCACAAGGAGGCAGAGAGGCAGGCAGACAGAAGGGGGGGGAAGCAGGCTCCCCACTGAGCAGGGAGCCCGATGCGGGCCTCCATCCCAGGACCCTGAGATCATGACCTGAGCCGAAAGCAGAGGCTGTAACCCACTGAGCCACCCAGGCGCCCTGAACATATTTTCATAGGCTAATTTGTGTACTTCGGATTTTAAAAATCAAAATAGCTCTGCATACACCACTTGACCATATTGTTTATATTACTAGGTATGTTCCTCTCTTTAGCTATAGTTTGTTCCTGCAATTTAGCACAATAGGAAGGAGCCTGGTTTTGGAGACATTTGGCTTAAGTTAAGATCCCAGTTTCTACTTTCCCTCACCTTCCAATTTAACTGTGTAACCTTGACTAAATTACTTAACATTTCTGTTCCAGTTTCCCCATTTGCAAAAGGAGGGTGATAATTGTCCTAATTATAAGGAGTATTAATACAGGGAAAGTTCTTAGAACATGTGTTTACTGTTCAAAAGTATTTCTTCTATTGNTTACTGTGAACTCCTTTTATTTATTTATTTCATTTATTCATTCGTCTGTTTTTTTTTATTTTACTTTTTTTTTTAAAGATTTTATTTATTTATTTGACGCAGAGAGAGGGATTACAAGTAGGCAGAGAGGCAGGCAGAGAGAGAGGAGAGACGAGGAAGCAGGCTCTCTGCTCGGCTGGATGCGGGCCTCGATCCCAGGACCCTGGGATCATGACCTGAGCCGAAGGCAGAGGCTTTAACCCACTGAGCCACCCAGGCGCCCTTTTTTTCTTTTTTAACTAAAGTTATTTGATATTCTGTGTTAAATCTTTTGAACTTCAACCTAAATTTGAACTTAGGAATTTTTCCTATTTACCACCTTTTACCATCTAGCAAAATCCATCTAGTTTTTGCTTTGATT
>LNAC01000024.1:2383467-2394392 GCA_002007465.1 Ailurus styani | reverse complement strand
GGGTGGGGTGGTGTGTGTGTGTGTGTGTGTGTGTGTGTGTGTGTGTGTGTGTGTGTGTATGTCTACTTCTCCCTCTGCCGCTCCCCCTGCTTGTGCACGCACACTCCCTCTCTCTAAAATAAATAAAATCTTAGAAAAAAAAGAAATTTGACTTGATGTCAATGGTAGGGAGCCATTGTAGGTTATTACATAATCAAATTTGTTTTTACAGAGTTTTGAACCTAATGCTCAGGTGTGAGAAGTGATGAGAGCTTTGTGTTAGTTTGAAAGATAGGAGCCATAATTTTTGGTGATTATGGGGATGAGAGAAATAGATAAGGTGAAAAGTACTCATGCATGGGTTCCTACTTTGGGTAGCTGGATGAGTGGTATTTATTAACTGAAATAAGTAATACAAGAAGGTGTGGTGAGTAGTTTTTGTTGGAGAAGGTTGGGAGCAAGAGGGAGATAGTGACGTTGGTTGTGTTAATTTTGACGTTCTTGAAGGACATCCAAGTAGAGATGTCCAGAAGACTTTGGGAATTCAGAGTTGAAGCTTTAGAATTTGGCAACGCATATCGGGAAGACATTGGCAATTAGAGAGAAACCTGAGCCTAGTGGTTAAGGATGTTGATTCTGGAGCCACGCTGCATTTCAGTCCATGATTCACCACTTATTATCTGTACCCTTAGGCAGGATGCTTAACCTCTCTCTGCACACCTAACTCATTGGGTTATTGGAAAGATTAAATAAATGGATACATGTAGGTACTGCTTAATCCACCATAAGCACGCAGTAAGTGTTACTTTTGGATAGATGTTCTTAATTATATAGTTCAATTCAGCAAGTGTTTGTCTGCCGTATGGGGATAATAAGATGAATTTAAAATCCTCCCTGCCTCCCAATTTGGAAAGCTTTTAGAAGAGGTGACATCTTGGCTCTTGAAAGAAAAGGAGTTAGCCAGGTAGAGGGAATGGCATGAACAAGAGTAGAGGCATGAAGCAGGTAGTATTTGTTATAAGCACATTGATATTAGAGTGCAGAGCACAAGGATGGGAGTGATGAAATAGCTTGAGGATCTTGGATTTGGTCGCTCTGACCTGTGGCTACCATATTTTTCAGTGCAAGTACTTGTAACAATTTAAGGTAAAAAATTTAGGGAGCTGTGTTTTTAGTGTCAGTTGAAAAAATACTGTGAAAGGCTACTACTTTGAAGTAATTTTTTTAAAGTATTTTATTTATTTATTGGAGAAAGAGCGAGAGAGCCTGAGCACAAGCAAGGGGAGCAGCAGGCAGAGGGAGAGGGAGAAGCAGACTCCCCGCTGAGCTAGGAGCTCAATGTGGGATTCCATCCCAGGACCCTGAGGTCATGACCTGAGCCAAAGGCAGCTGCTTAACCGACTGAGCCACCCAGGTGCCTGAAATAATTTTTATTTATTTATTTTTATTTTTAAAAGATTTTATTTACTTATTTGACACATAGAGAGAGAGAGAGAGATCACAAGTAGGCAGAGAGGCAGGCAGAGAGAGAAGGAAGCAGGCTCCCTGCCGAGCAGTGAGCCCGATGCGGGCCTCGATCCCAGGACCCTGAGATCATGACCTGAGCCGAAGGCAGAGGCTTTAACCCACTGAGCCACCCAGGCGCCCTGAAATAATTTTTATTTTAGACTTATTACTACATAATTTGAAAAATAATGCAACACTTGTGCGGGCGCCAGGGTGGCTGAGTTGGTTGAGCTCCTGACTCTTGGTTTCAGCTCAGGTCATGATCTCATGCCTTGTGAGATGGAGCTTTATGGCAGGTTCCCTGCTAAGTGAGAGTGTGCTTGAAAAAAATATTCTGCTTGGGTCCCAGTATTTTTTTTTTAAGTTAATTTATTTATTTGACAGAGNGCGCCCCCCCCCCCCCCCCCCCGCCCCGAGCAAGGAGCCAGACTCGAGGCCTGATCCCAGGACCCCGGGACCAAGACCTGAGTGGAAGGCAGACACCCAACCGGCTGAGCCACCCAGACGCCCCCTCCCTTTTTAGATTTTATTTATTTATTTGAGAGAGAGACCACCCATGCATGCGCGGGGATGGGGGGTAGAGCATACTCGGTGGCGGCGGGGAGAGCAGAGGTAGAGGGATCGAGAAAATCTCAAGCAGACTCCACGAAGAGCAAGGAGCCGCCCCATATGGGGCTCTGTCTCACAACCCTGAGGTTATAATCTGAACCAAAATCAAGAGTCAAATGCTTAACTGACAGCCATCCAGGCACCCCTTGGGTCCCAGAATTCTGACTTAAGTGGTATGAAGTGGAGCCCAGGCATACTTTTTTTTTTAAAAACAGAATGCCAGGTTATTCTAATGTACTTGTGGGTTTAGAGGTTCACACTTCATTAGTGAGTTTGTTCGATAAGCCTGGGATAAACAAGAGACAGGTTTCATTTGAATTGAATAGTATTCTTTTTTTTTTTTTTAAGATTTTATTTATTTATTTGACAGAGAGAGAGAGATTACAAGTAGGCAGAGAGAGAGGAGGAAGCAGGCTCCCCACCGAGTAGGGAGCCCAACTCAGGGCTCAGTCCCAGGACCCTGAGATCATGACCTGAGCGGAAGGCAGAGGCTTTAACCCACTGACCCACCCAGGCACCCCTGAATAGTATTCTATTTAGCTTTAATTTTATGGGTAAGAAAAACCTCCCAAGTTAGTTCGTCTGCTACTAAAATCTCCTTCATTGTGTTTTAAATTGTATTAAATGACTATATAATGAAATATGGTTGTAAGCAGCAGGTTTGTATCAAGGACCACATTTCTGTTGCTTTCTATTTTGTCCTTCTCTGCTGTAATTCAGTTTTGGTTGATTTTTGAACCAGTTAAGTGCTCTGATACTTACCAAAATACCACTGTAGCCAAGGACAGTGACGTCATAGTGGGGGCAGGAGTAAGGTAGAGGAAAATAGGGCTATGAAGGGTAGAGATTGCTGGGTTGTCTGAACCAGATCAACTAGTTTCATGCCTGAACTGTCTTTGTTTCATATTGTGTTAACAAATAAAACTGTGAGAACATTGTATTTTACCATATAGTTTAGTTTTAATATATTAAAAAGTTCTTCAGAACATAGAAGATGGTTCATTTATTCAAAAACATTTATTGTGTGTCAAGCACTGGTGATACACTAGCTAACAAAGTCCTGGCTTTGCTAGAGCTCATGATTTGGTAGGAAGAGATGTATTTTAACACACACTGTACCAAGCAGTGATAAATGTCGTAAGAAATTAGAGCTGTACGAGGTGGTAATGGGCAAATTTGTGCTGTGAGGTGGTCTGGGAGGGTCTCTCCGAAGTGGCCCTTGAGCAAAGATCCCAGTGGTATGAGGAAGCAGCAGGGCAGATATCCAGGCAAGTTTCAGTTGGCCTCTTATTGTAGTATGCAAAAACAGCTAGATGGATTTTCATCATATTTGGATGGAATTTGACTTGGACTGACTTAAAATTTAGGTTATGTGAGGAATGATGAAAGGTCTATGTGACTGCTAGTCTGGATATATGTGCCTTCTGTATTCAACAGAGACCAGTAGTTTCAAATATGAGCTCCAAATAGAAATTCATGGGGTATGCGCTCCTTATTATAGAATTGTATTGATTTATAGCTGAGTTCCTTCTCATATGGACAGCTTTGTGTAGCAACAGGAATTCGTGTTTAGATGGTTAGGATTATCTTGAGCAATATCAGATAGCGAAGGTAGCTCCCAAATTTTACTTAATTATCGCCAGCTCAGAATCCTGAAGGAAAAATTTAACTATTGCATCCTGAGGTGATTGGGAGATTTAACTGTGACAAACTAAGTAATATATGTTGAAATAGTCCCCAGAATTTCTTGTGGGGAGTAGGTACTTAAAGATTAGTCCCATCCGTGGAAACTTCAGTGATGATAACGTTCTTAGAACTTTCTCAGTTGATGTCGGATACTTAAGATTATAGTAAAATAGGCGATTTGGTGGAACTTGAGGATAAAGTGAATGGAGAGAATTGGAACTTGGAACTCTTTCTCTCTCCTTTTTAAAGATTTTGTTTTTTAAGTGATCTTTACATACAATGTGGGGCTTGAACTCACGACCCTGAGAATCAAGAGCCACATACATGTTCCACTGACTGAGCCAGCCAGCCACCCCGGAACTTGAAATTCTTAATTCCAATAAGTTTGTATCTTTTGGAGACTCTCTCATGCCTACGCAGTTAGTGGGTTCTCTTACCTGGAATAATGCTATCACTGCATTGCATTTCATGCATGTTACCTTTTTTTCATGGCCTAGCACCTGAACTTCCCAAACTTTCTTTGCTTTGCACTGAGTTTAGTTTTACAGGAATACTTGCTTTGGCTTTGAATAATAACGTGTACTAACAACTTTTGCTAAGTGATTTTATTTTTGGTTACTTAAATTATATTTTAAAAGCATTGTAAGAACACGAATTTTGTACCCTCTTTATTGACTTCGAATGATGTTTTTATATACTTTGTTTCAGTAGAGTATTTTAAGCATTGAACTCTGATATTATCTCTGTGGAAATGGAATTTCACAGTGTGTCCTGTCAGTTTGCAAAGATAATGTAATTCAGGTAATATTTTTGCAAGTTTTGTAGGAATGCACATGGGTAGTGCCTTCTTGATAAAGAATTGACTGTTTCTTGAAGTGGGTATTAGGATTCAATGATTTTAACAAACACAGTTTCCTACCTTTGTGAATTTCCACTTAAAAAATGATTTACCTTATTATAGAACATATCAAGTAGCCTAAGGAAAAGAGTAGTCACCTGTGATTTCATTACCTACGGCAACAATTTCTTTTTGCTCTTTTCTGTTGTTTAATATATCTTTTAAGAAAGTTTTTTGGGAGCACCTAGGTGGCTCAGTTGTTAAGCATCTGCCTTTGGCTCAGGTCATGATCCCAGGGTCCTGGGATCGAGCCCCACATTGGGCTTCCTGCTCCACGGGAAGCCTGCTTCTCCCTTTACCATTCTCCCTGCTTGTGTTCCCTTTCTGTCTGTCTCTCTCTCTCTCTCTGTCAAATAAATAAATAAATAAATAAAATCTTTAAAAAAAAAAAAAAAGGTTTTAACGAGTTTGTTTATTTGAGAGAGAGAGAGAGAGGGAGAGAGAAGGGCTCCATCCCAGGACTCTGAGATGATGACCTGAGCTGAAGGCAGACATCTGACTGACTGAGCCACCCAGGCACCCCATTCTTTAATAAATTTTTATAGAATTTGGATTGCAGTGATATTTTATAAATGATTTCCCTTCCCTTACTTAGTTAATAGCATATTATGTATGTTTTCCCATTTTTTTCTGTAATATTTTACATTTAATACTCTACAATAAAGTAGCCTATTTTTTGTGTACTACCAGTACATGCAAAGATTCATGTAACTGCCACTACATTTAGAATACAGACAGTTTCAGCACCTGTGCTGTTTCCTTTATAGTCTACCACTCCCACCATCCTGTTCCCCTCCAACCTTTGGCAGTCAGGTTTTCCATACTATTTTGTCTTTTCTAGAATGTCCTAGAAATGGAGTCCTGCAGTATGTAACCTTTTGATAATGACTTCTTGTGCTTAGCATAATCTTTGAGATTCACTCAAGTTGTTCCATGTATCAGTAGTTCTTTTTTTTTTCTAATACCTGAACAGTGTTTCATTGTATGGATGTGTCACCATTTGTTTAGTCAGTCACTCACTGAAGGACATTTGGATGTTTTCAGCTTGGTGATTATGGATGGATCTACTGTAAACATTTGAGTACAGGTTTTTGTGTGAATGTAAGATTTTATGTCTCTAGGGTAAATCCGTAGAAGTGGGATTACAGGACCATTTGGGAAGTGTATGTTTAATCTTACAAGAAACTGTCAAACCAGGGTACTTGTGTGGCTTTGTCTGTTAAGTGTCTGCCTTCAGCTCAATTAATGATTCTGGGGTCTTGGGATCAAGCCCCTCGTCAGGCTTCCTGCTCAGTGGGGAGTCTGCTTCTCCCTCTCCCTCTGTTCCTCCCCCCTGCTCCTGTCTTCTCTCTCTCTCTCTCAAATAATGAATTTTTAAAAAATCTTAAAAAAGAAACTGTCAAACCTAATGTGGCTTTGCTATTATGTATTTCCATTAAAAATACATGAGTTCCACTTAACTCTGGATTCTTACAAACGCTTCTTATTATCTGTATTTTGTTAAAAAGTCAATAGTACCCAAAGATTTACAGATTGAGTGCAATTGCTGTCACAATTCCAGTGATGTTTTTTGCAGAAATAGAAAAACCCACCTAAAATTCATGTAGAACCTCAAGGGATGCTGCAAAGCATTCTTGAAAAAGAAGAACAATGTTGGAGGACTCACACTTCAAAACTTAAGACAGTTTTACAGTAACCAAAACAGTGGGTTACTGGTGTAGACAGACATAAAGACTAATGGTATATAGAGAGAGCACAGAAATAAGCCCTCACATATGTGGTGAATGATTTTTGACAAGTGGACCAACACCATTCAGTGGGGGAAAGGACAATCTCTGCAAGAAATTGTGCCAAGAAAACTTGGATATCCACTATGTAAAAGAATGAAATTGGAGCCTTAAACGGAAGAGCTACAACTAGAAAGCTCTTAGAAGAAAAAAAGGGGGAAGCTTCATGTCACTGGATTTGGCAGTGATTTTTTGGATATGACATCAAAAGTGCAGGCACCCAAGAAAAAACAAAACAAGTTGGACTTCATCAGAATGAAAACTTGTTGTGCATTGAAAGACACTATCAACAGAGTAAAACAGCAAACCACAGAATATGAGAAAATACTTGGAAATCACATATCTACGTATTTATAAAGAATTAATGTCCAGAATGTATAGAGACCTTTAATGTCTCGACAACAAAAAACAAACAATTCAGTTAAAGAATGAGCAAATACTTGAATAGATCTTTCTTCAGAGGAGAATTACAAATGGCCAAAAAGCACACAAAAAGATGTTTTAACATCACTAATATTTTGGGAAATATAAATTAAAACCCCAGTGTGATATACTTCCCACCCATTAGAGTGAATGTTGTTAAAATAATAACAAGTGTTGGCAAGGATGTGGAGAATTGGAACCCTTGTACTGTATTCTCTTGGTGGGAATATAAAATAGTGCAGGTGTTATGGAAAATAGTATGGTGTTTCCTCAAACAATTGAAAATAAAATTACCGATGATATCACAATTCCACATCTTAGTATATACCCCAAAGAATTGAAAGCAGGGTCTTGAAAAAATATTTGTACACTGTGTTCATAGCAGCATTATTCCCAATAGTCAAAAGTAGAAGCTCCCCAAGTGTCCATTGATGGATATATGGATAAACAAAATATGGTGTGTGTGTGTATGTGTGTATGTATGTATCACACACACACACAGTGAAATATTAGCCTTAAAAAGGGAAGAAATTTTGACACTGCAACGTGGATGAACTGAAGATATAATGCTTATTGAAATAAGCCCATCACAAAAGGACAAAAACTGTATGACTCCACTTATATGTGGTACTTAGAAGCAGTCAATTTCATAGAGATAGAAAGTAGAATAGTGATTGCTGGGCACTGGGGGGTATGGAGATAGGAAGGAGGAGTTAGTGCCTAATGGTTACAGAGCTCAAGTTTTGCACCATCCATTCTGTGGATGGGTGGTGGTGATGGTTGGAGAACAGTGTGGATGTTCTTTTTTTTTAAAGCAAATGCTATTTTTTAAAAAAAATATTTATTTATTTGACAGAGAGAGATCACAAGTAGGCAGAGCAGCAGGCAGAGGGAGAGGTGGAAGCAGGCACCATGCTGAGCAGAGAGCCCAATGTGGGGCTCCATCCCAGGACCCTGAGATCATGACCCAAGCTGAAGGCAGAGGTTTAACCCACTGAGCCACCCAAGGGCCCCCAGTGTGAATGTTCTTAATGCCACTCAACTGTGCACTTAAAAACAGTTAAAATGCTAAACTTTATGTTATGTCGATTCACCATAATTAAAAAATAATTTAAAGGATCAAACGGCTATGTTTATTTGGGTCTATTGCTGGATTATCTTCTGTTCCATAGATCTACATCTCTATCCATTTGCCACTATCGTATTTTCTTGTGGTACTATAAGTTTTATAATAGGTCTTAAAATCAGCGTAATGTGATTTGTCCAACTTTATTCTTTATCAGAATTGTTTTAGACATTCCAATTCTTTTGTCTTTTCAAATAAATTTTTTAAAGAAGATTTTATTTAAGACAGAAAGGGAGGGGCGCTTGGGTGGCTCAGGTGTTTTGTGTTTGCCTTCGGCTCAGGTCATGATCCCAGGGTCCTGGGCTCGAGGTCCCCATCGGGTTCCCTACTTGGCGGGATCCTGCTTCTCCCTCTCTCTGCTGCTCCCTGCTTGTGCTCTCTCTGTCAAATAAATAAATAAAATCTTAAAAAAAAAAAAAAAAGAAAGGGAGCAAGAGGGTGGGAGAGGGAGCATGAGCAGGGGGAAGGACATAGGGAAAAGGAGACGCAGACTCCCCACTGAGCCGGGAGCCCAACATGGTGTTCCATCCCAGAACCCTGAGATCATGACCTGAGCTGAAGGCAGACGCTTAACTGACTTGAGCCACCTGTTTTGGAGCCCAACATGGGGTTTGAACTCACAACCCCAAGATCAAGACCTTAGCGGAGATCAAAAGTGAGAGGCGTAACCGATTGAACCACCCTGGTGCCTCTCCTAATGGGATTTTGATTGAAATTGCATCAAATGTATAGAGCAATTTGGGGATATTGACATCTTTACTATATTGACTCTTCCAGTCCCTAACTATAGTTTTGTTTAAGTCTTTGATTTTTTTAACCAGTCTTTCATACTTTTCAGCATGCATATTGTGCATACTTTTTGTATATATCTAAGTATTTTATTATTTTTTAAAAAGATTTTATTTATTTATTTGACAGAGAGAGAGCACAGCAGGGGGAATGACAGGCAGAGGGAGAGAGAGAAGAGTTAAGGCTCCCTGCTGAGCAAGGAGCCCAATGTGTGGCTCAGTACCAGGACTCTGGGATCATGATCTGAACTGAAGGCAGAAAATCTTCACCAATAGAGCCACCCAGGGGCTCTTATTTTTATGTTTTTAAATTATCATAAACTGGTTTTTGTAAATTTTAGCTTCAGATTTCTAGTATATTGAAGTACAGTTGATTGATTTTTATGTATTCATTTTGTTTACTGTAACCTTGCTAAGTTTATTTACTAGCTCTAGGAGTTTTTTTTTTTTGTTTTTAGGTTTTCTGTATAGGTTAATCATGTTGTCTGTGAATAGGGACAGTTTAATTTGTTCCTTTCTAATCTTTGTGGCATTTAAATCTCTCTCATTTCTTATTGCAGTGGCTAGATTTTCCAATATGATACTGAATAGGAATGGTGAGCGTGTGTCCTTGGATTGTTCCTGATTTTAGGGTGAAAGTATTCATGTTTTACCATTATGTTGATTTAGTGTTGGGATTTTTGTAGCTGTCCTTCATCAGGTTGAGTAAATTCCCTTTCATTTCTAATTTGCTGAGTTTTTTAAAATCCTGAAAGAATGTTACATTTTGCCAAATGCATCTATTCATGTAGGTTTTCTTCTTTAAGCTGTAATATGGTGGTAGCTTGTATTGATTGATTCTTGTATTTTGAACCAGTTTAGTATTCCTGGGGTAACTGCTTGGTCCTGGCGTGTTATTCTTTTTTTTTACTTGCTGAATTCCATTTGCTCTTATTTTGTGGAGGATGTTTGCATTGATATGCATGAGGGATGATGGTATATAGGTTTTTTTTGTGCTATCTTTTTCTAGATTTGGCATTAGGTTAATGCTGGTTTCATAAAATGAATTTGAAAGTATTCCCACTTCTCTTTTCTTGGAGAATTGTGTAGAGTTGGTGTTACTTAAGTGTTTGATAAAATTCTGCAATAAAGTCAGAGAGACCTGGAGGTTTCTTTGGACTATTTCTAACTATGAATTCAGTTTCCTTAATTCAGATTGTCTCTTTCATACAGACAGTTTTGGTACTTTGTGGTTTCAAGCAATTGATACATTTCACCTCTACCTTCAAATTTATATGTGTTAATCTGTCTTTATTATCCCCCAGGTATCTTTTTTAAGTTTGTAGTAGCAGATTTGTTTAGTTTGACAGTCTGAGTTTTCAGATTTATTTATTTTGGCCACCTAAGTTGTCAAATTTATATGCATAGTGTTGTTCATAGTATTTTCTTATTATCTTTTAATCTCTGCAGGATCTGTAGTGTATTTTCTCTTTCATTCTTGATGTTATTGGTAATATGTGTCTTCTTTTTTCTTTGCTAGCCTCACCTAGAGATTACCAATTTTACTGATCTTTTCAAAGAACACTTTTTTGCTTGTGTTGATTTTCTCTATTTTTGTAGTTTCATTTCCATTGATTCCTGCTTCTGTCATTATCACTTTTCTTTTGCTTGTTGTATATTTACTTTTCTTTTTCTAGTTATTTTTATTCTTTATTTTTTACTTTTAAGATTTTATTATTTGAGAGAGAGAGAGCATGAGAGGAGGGAGCCCAATGTGGAACCCGATTCTGGGACTTCAGGATCATGACCTGAGCCAAAGGCAGTCAGTCAGTCGCTTTAACCAACCGAGCCACCGAGGCACCCTTTTTCTAGTTTTTTTTTTTTTTTTTTTAAATAGGAACTTTAAATTATTGATTTGAGACCTTCTTCCCCACTCCATTTTAAGAATTTAGTTCCTACATATTTTGTTCTAGGCAGTGCTTTATTTGCATGTGACACATTTTGATTTATTTTCATTTTCATTCATTCCAATTTAAAAATATTTCCTGAATTATCTGAAGCTTGTTCATTGATATGTGGATTATTTAGAAGTATGTTGTTTATTTTCCAAGTATTTCCTCTTATATTTCTTTTCTTTTTTTTTT
>LNAC01000024.1:2272819-2383365 GCA_002007465.1 Ailurus styani | reverse complement strand
AGAGAGCCCGATGTGGGCCTCGATCCCAGGACCCTGGGATCATGACCTGAGCCGAAGGCAGCGGCTTTAACCCACTGAGCCACCCAGGCGCCCTTTCCTCTTATATTTCTGTTGTTGATTTCTACTTAAATACTTTATGGTCAGGCGAAGAAACCAAGAAACATAATAGAGTTTGTATCACTCATTTAGAAAACATGTTTTCAAAGTCTTGTAGAATATTATGAGTTATACTTTCATGATGCTTTGATTCATGATTTTAGTGGCATTACTTTTCAACATTCAATATATTTTAATGTTACCAGTAACATTGATAAACTTACAACCTATACTTTAATTATATCTACCTTAAGGTAGAAGACTACCTTTAAAACTTGAATCCCATTTTGGCATGAACCATTTATTTCATTTGCCTTATGGGTTTAAAATATCTGAAAATAAATTTTTCAAAGTTAAGCTATGCTTAAGTAATATTTGTTATGTTTACCAAGAAGAGTTGGCTAAAAAGTTATTTTTGGCTTTCAAATAGAAGGAGAAAACTATGGCACATACCCTGTACCACATACTACACCTTTTTGGAAGTTTGTGCGGAAGTAATCTGTAAGGGATGCCTGCGTGGCTCAGTTAAGCAGCCTACTCTTGATTTTGGCTCAGGTCACAATTTAAGCCCCATGTCAGGCTCCGCGCTCAGTGGAGAGGCTGCTCGAAATTTTTTCTCTCTTTCTCTGTCCCTACTCCTGCTTCTGTGTGCATTCTCTCTCTAAAATAAATAAATCCAGGGGCACCTGGGTGGCTCAGTGGGTTAAGCCTCTACCTTCCGCCCAGATCGTGGTCTCAGGGTCCTGGGATCGAGCCCCACATCAGGCTCCCTGCTCGGCAGGGAGCCTACTTCATCCTCTCTCTCTGCCTGCCTCTCTGCCTACTTGTGATCTCTCTCTCTGTCAAAATAAATAAATAAAAATCTTAAAAAAAAAATCCTTTTTTAAAAAAGTTATTTGTAAAGTCACTTTTAAACTTACGCGGATAAAGTTAAAAAAATTGAGCAGGAAATTTAAATAGAGGATAAACTTATTCCTCTATCTACAACAGATATCAGCAAACTTCTTATGAAAAGGGTTAGATAGTAAAAATTTCAGGGTTCACAAGATAAATAGTCTGTCTCAAAATTACTCACCTCTGCCACTGTAGTGCAAAGGCAGCCATAGCTAACATGTAAATAAATGGGTGTGGATGTGTGCCAGTAACACTTTATTTATAAAATTAGGAGATAGCCTGAGAGCTACTTGCATAAGTGCAGACGCTCTTTCTGGGAAGGGAAAACTTCACAAAACAGGTTAAAATTTACAGCCAGACACAGTAAGTTACTGAAAACTAACAAAGAAAAATCTTGAAAGCAAACAGACAAAAAGGACATGTTATTTACATGGAAGTCATAATACAATAAAAGCATTTATTGTTAAAAATCATAGGATTCCTTAGGAAGTGGACCGTTTTTTTAAGTATTAGAGAACAAATTCTCTGTTGACAAAAATGTCCTTCAGAAATGAAGGTGAAATACATTCTTGGATGAAAGAATATTAAAGAGAAATTTTGCCAGCAAAGCTACTCAAAACTGAAAAAGGAAGTTCACCAAAGAAAAATCATTTCAGAAAACTTAAGAGTCTCAGAAATTGGGCACCTGGGTGGCTCAGTGGGTTAAAGCCTCTGCCTTTGGCTCAGGTCATGATCTCAGGGTTCTGGGATCGAGCCCTGCATCGGGCTCCCTGCTCAGCAGGGAGCCTGCTTCCCCCTCTCTCTCTGCCTGCCTCTCTGCCTACTTGTGATCGCTCTCTCTCTCTGTCAAATAAGTAAATAAAATCTTAAAAAAAAGAGTATCAGAAATTGAGGGAAGACAAACAGAAATGGCAAATATAACCAATGATTTTTTGCCTCAGTTCTTTATATTTGACAACTCAAAGCAAAACTTACTACATTGTCTGAGAGGGTTTCTAATGTATGTAGGTGTAATAAAAAAGTAAACTTAAAAGAGGAGAGCACGATACAGTAAAAAAGTTCCTACATTCCGTTTAAAGTGGTAAAGTACTGATTCTGAATACACTGTGAAAAGTACATATTGCAATCCCTCGAATAACTACAAAAAACTTATACACATAATTCCAGTAAAAAAGAAACTTAAATAAGTATATCGAGTAACGAGGGGCACCTGGGGTGTGCTAGTATTGTATAGTGTATAAGAAGTTGTAAAAACAATGTTGAGTTTTTCTCAGTCAGGATCTGTTGAGGAATCTCTCTAGTGGCATGATATAGATGAAATTCTCTAGGGTTGCATGGAAACCCATCTGGAAACTTGTGTAGAGTCTCGAACACTTAACATTTTATACCTCTCATGGGAACTTTTAACAAAATTATAATTTCTATAATTTGTGACTTAACTGCACGTACCTAAAACAGTAAAACAGAATTTGCAGTTTGTTTTTCAAAATTTTGTAGTTATGTGTGAGGGCAGGGCATATATTGGAAATCTAAGTGCCTTCTACTCTGTTTTGCTGGAAGCCTAAAATTGTTCTAAAAAAGCAATAGAAAAAAATAAAAATAAAAAAGCAATAGAAGTAAAAGTTTTTTTTTTTTTAAGATTTATTTGTTTGAGAGAGAGATCTCACTTGAATTAGAGTAGGGGGAGGGGCAGTGGGAGTGGGAGAATCTCCAGCAGACTCCCTGCTGAGTTCTTAGCAGGATGCAGGGCTCTATCTCCTGACCCTGAGATCTTGACTTGAGCTGAAACCAAGAGTCAAATGCTCAACCAGCTGAGATACCCAGCTGCCTCATAAAGAATAGTCCTTCAAAATATTTATAGTTAATGAATTTTGGAGTTTTTATGAAACAGTTTTTGCAAGTTCTTATATAATTTTACTCTGAGTTTCTATAATTGGTGTTTCTTGTGGTTTTACCTATTTAGAAGTGCTAGGTAAATAAATATTCCTGTTTTATTGTATTACAGAGATTATTTTCCTATATGCTAACATATATTTCAGATTTCCAATTCTGAGACAAACTATAGATTCTTGCTTTGTTTTATGTAGGTAATGAATTCGTCCCTAATTAGTTTTGTAATGCCTCCAAACTCTCCGTTAGAGTCCAGAAGAGCTATAATAATCTGAGATTAAGAATACCAACCCAATATTCATTGATTATAACATGTTTTATGGTTAATCTAGAGATTGAAAACCAGGACTCTGATTTATTTCCTTTTTTCTGCTTTTGTACCATTAGGAAGTAGCAGAGCTAGTTATTGGAATGTTCCGTAAAGTTGTATGGGGAGTTTAGGATGAGGTATACTGGCAGCAGGATTACTTGCCCACAGGGGTTTATCTTTTCTGATGGAATAAAATTTCATAATTGATCATTCTTTACTGTCTTCTTAGAGACTCTCTTTGTGGCAGAAACACTTAACATTAATCTCCTTATTAGTCTATAAATTTAAGTATAGAAACTGATGTTATATTTATTTTATTTTATTTTTTTTGTGTTTAAAGCCTCTTGCCTGTTACTGTTTTTTTTATTAAGACTTCTGAAATTCCGGGGCACCTGGGTGGCTCAGTGGGTTAAAGCTTCTGCCTTCAGCTCAGGTCATGACCTCAGGGTCCTGGGATTGAGACCCGCATCGGGCTCCCTGCTCGGCGGGGAGCCTGCTTTCTCCTCTCTCTCTGCCTGCCTCTCTGCCTACTTGTGATCTCTCTCTCTGTGTCAAATAAATAAATAAAATCTTTAAAAAAAAAAGACTTCTGAAATTCCACTGTGACTTATTCTGAGAAATTTTATGTTTCGTGTATTCACTGACTTTCTGAATTAAAATACTCTTCCGATAGTGACTTAGCAGAAACTTTAGGGTATGTTGATTTTCAGCGGTAGTTGACTGTGTTTTCTCAGTAGGGATTGAACTAGAGTCTTTACTATTTCTCTTAACCTAGGTTGTAAACATTTTTCAAAATTATGTCTCAGATATAAAAGCCCTCAAAAACATTTTTGGTAATTACCTAGAAATGGGCCGTACTGACTTTATGCTTACTGAATTTTGCAAAAAATGACAAATACTGAATATTTAAAACTTTTATTCTGAATATTTTAATTATGAAATAGTATAGAACAAAGAACTTCCCTGTACCTTTTACCTAGTTCTACCAGTTTTAATTTGAAACACTACCACATTTGCTTATCATTCACACACATATATACACATACTACTTTTGCTCTATTGAGAATAGGTTGCATATATCATGCCCCTTTACCCTTTACTATTTCTATGTTTCTTTTTTTTTAAGTTTTATGTATTTAAGTAATCTCTACATGTACCATGGGGCTCAAACTTGAGACCCTGAGATCAAGAGTCCCATGGTCTTCCAATTATTTCTAAGAACAATTATATTCTCTCTCTCTCTCTTTTAAAGATTTATTTATTTGAGAGAGAGTGAGAAAGAGAGCAGTCGATGTGTGGAGGGAGAGTGAATCTCCTGAAGTGACTCCCTGCTGAGCACGGAGCCTGACAAGGGCTTGATCCCAGGACCCCAAAATCATGATCTGTGCTGAAACCAAGGGTTGGGCACTCAACTGACTGTGCCACCCAGCGCCCCTATATTCTCTTTTATAATAGCTCTGGAGTTGTCAAGTTCTGACAGTTTCACAATGATACTTATCTGATTTATAGTACACATTACAAGTCTATCAGTTGTTCTAATAATGTCTTTTAGAGCAATGTTTTCCAGTGCGAGATTAAATACTGTATTTAGCTTCCATGTAAACATTATTTTTAATGGACTATTTTTAAATCTTAAGTGTTAAATTTTTGTTCTTTTAACAGCTAAACCAGGTGGACAGGTGAAATGTCAGTATATATCTGCGGTGGATAAAGTTATATTTGTGGATGATTATGCAGTAGGGTGTAGGAAGGACCTTAATGGAATCTTGTTGTTAGACACTGCTCTGCAAACTCCAGTTTCAAAGCAGGATGATGTGGTTCAGCTTGAATTACCTGTTACAGAGGTAAGTTGAAATAAATCGGTGTACTTTTCCACTTAGTGTAATCTCAGATCTATTAGCGGTTAAATTAAGTTGTCCTTTGAGGACATTGTACATGTACCCGTTTTTCTTTTCTTTTTTTTTTTTTTTGTATGTGCCCCTATAAAAACAGAGAATTGACTTACTGATCACATTTGTTTAATTCCTCTTTATAATAATTGATGCTTATCAGAGTGGTATTTAAGTGTGAACCATGCAGGTTAAACTATAACAGAGACACCAAAATACAGTGGCTTAAACAATATAGTTTATTCAGTAACAGTACAGGGCTAAGTGTAGGGGGTAACTTTGCTTACCTCATCACTTAGCTTCCATCTCCTGAATTCATGACAGCTGTTCCCAGTCTCATTAGTATTTCCCAGTCATAGCAAAAGGGAAAGCAAACGTCGTATGACCCCTCCCTCCCTCTCTCCCTTTGCTTCTCTCATCTCTCCCTCTCTATTCCCTTCTGCTTTCCTTCTCTCCTTCATTCTTTCTTGCTCTCTTTCACCAACTCTTCCATATATACCCTTTTTGTGTTCATCCCATTGGCCAGAAGTCACATAGTCACATCAAGCTGAGAAGACCTGGAAAGAGGTAGTTCTTCTTTTTTAAACATTAGATGGAAGGGAGGAATGAATATTAGTGGACAACCAGTAATCTTTGCTATATGTATCATGTCTTTTAACAATCCCAGTTTAAAATTTTAGTCATACATATGTTTCTGTAGTGTTACATATTCAATACTTAATTTGTAGGTTCAGCCTAATTTAAATTCTTTACCTGTGCTTGATGTTCATGTGATGTAATTTGAAAGTACATTTTTCAAAGTTACTGGACTTTAAATCATCTTAAATAAAATATAAAAGATTTTAATGCTGTGTCCTGGTAAAGCAAGATACCATTTTTGTCTTCATACCAAGTTGTTAATTATGAATTGTTTTGCATTTGGTGGTATGATTAGTTGATAAAAGCAGTATAGCATATTTCCCATTTTTAGGGCATGAAAATTGTCAGTGGGTAAATATGAATTTTTTTATTCTCTTTTTGGAAGACTTTTAAAAAAAGGATACCAACATATATCCACTTAGATTTCACATTTAGTGTTATAGTATAGTTGTCTGTTATGTTATTATTGAAAGTATGTTGCTGAAAGTTTGAGTTCTGAAAAGAGAGTAGCCCTCTTTTTGTCATCAGAATATTTGGATCTGGGGTCACGTCTAAAATGTTTGTATAGAGAATTAATTAGTTTTAGTTGTATTGAACATTCTTCCCTCCTAATTTGAGGAATTTATATTAGCTGATAACTTAATAAGGCTGATACCCTAATAAAGGAGATATATATATATATATATATTTTTCCCCCCCTTCCCTGTGATGAAAGATGGTGTCAAACTGTTCAGGTTTTACAAAGACCTAGAGAATTACAATAAAATATTGGAATATTTATGATGAAATTGACCCTCAAGTCAGTATTTTTCATACTCTGTAGTCTGAAATGTTAGATATTTACCTGGCTTCTATCACCTCCTCGGATCCTTTTTGGTCGTTAACATCTGATGCTGATTTTCTGTGTACCTAAATAATTACCACTGTTGTTTGCATAATGTTCGTAGACCTTCCACCATCCTAGATATCCTTTACTATAGCACATTAGTTTGTCACTATCTTCACTAAAGTATGGAGCCTAGGTTTGGCTGGATCAATGTGGATGTATTCTTTATCGTATGTCAGCCATGTATTTCTGTTAAGGTAGTTCCTTTTGAGTATATGGGTAACAATACAGAGGGCTTTTTTATATTACTTGTTGACTTAGTGAATGTTTACTCTTACAGTTTTGTATAGTTCGAGTGCTTAAAACTCATTGAAGGATTTCACATTTATCTCTTTAAAATTTTACCTTTAATTTTTGAGCATGGTGTCGGCTTATCCAGATTTTTCTATCTTGCTTTGGTTTATAATGTAAACCATTTATCCATGTATTTAAACTTTACTCTGTGGTACTATACCAAATACATTGCTTTATCTCATTTAATTTTATAACAGCCAATCAATATTCAAATCAATATATGATTATATGTGATTTAATTTGTTTTAAAAAAAAAAGTAAAAGTAGTAAACTTTAGTTATAGTACTTGTCAGAATCATTACAAACGAAAGTATTTGAATAAGGATCTGAATGTAACATTTTTTGTTGTGTTTAATTTTCTGTGATCATCTTTTTATTTAGGCACAACAGCTCTTATCAGCATGTTTAGAAAAGGTAGATATTTCTAGTACGGAGGGTTATGATTTGTTCATCACACAGCTCAAAGATGGTTTAAAAAATACATCCCATGAGACTGCAGCCAACCACAAAGTTGCTAAGGTAAGAAGTTTAAAAAAAAATTACATTGTTTGGAGTGTAAGAGAAAGAACACCCCCATACTTTCACTTTCTCTGTCTTTCCCCCACTCTCCCCTACCCTTAGAAATATTCCAGTTCTAGATTTTTCTCTTTTTTAGAGAACAAAATGTGTTTATAAGTCCTCTAAAAGTTGAAATTATTTTTACTGAAGTCTAAATTCAGTTTGTGGGAACTGTTTTGCTTACTTTGTTTCTAAAGCTTCTGTGTTTGGTAGCTCTATATTGGTTGAGAGACTGATGAAAGAGAAGTTCTTGTTAGATGAAGAGCTTCAGTGAGAAATGGAATATGTCTTTGGAAATGGGGCCATTTGGGCTTTCATTGAAATAGATTTTTTGTTAGGCATGACTAGGATGTTTGTGTGAGATGGTGCTTTGAATTAAATCCTTGGATATGTTTTACTGATTGTTCTTTCTTTTCTAAGTTATAAGTGTAATACATATGAAATTTCTATACCAAATGGTGTAAGGTAGAAGGTGAAACCATTTTCGTAAAAATAATTTTTGCATTTGTAAGTATCTTCTTTCATAAGTACAATTGTAGCTGTACTAAAATGTGATGTACTGTCAACCATTCTGGCTGCTATTAACAGAATACCACTGACTGGGTAGCTCATATATAATAGAAATTTACTGTTCACAGTTCTGAAGGCAGGGAAGTCCAAGATCAGGGTGCCAGCTTGGCTGCCTTCTGGTGAAGTCCTTCTTCCTGGTTCATACTTGCCTCCTTCTTACTGTGTCCTGACATGATGGAAAGGTCAGGGAATCTTTCTGGAGCCTCTTTTATAAAGGCATTCATTCCATTCAGAGGGCTCTATTCTCCTGACTTAAAGTACATCCCAAAAGTCCTACCTACTAATACTGTCACCTTTGGGGGTTCAGATTTCAACAGATGAATTTGGGAATGAGGGGACACACACATTCAGACTATAGCATACACCTTACTTTTTTTTCACTTAAGAGTGTATCTTTGAGTATCTTTCATATTACTTCTCAGATCAGCTGCATCCTTCCTAGTAATTGATTTTTTTTTTAAAGATTTTATTTATTTATTTGATACAGGGAGAGAGATTACAAGTAGGCAGAGAGGCAGGCAGAGAGAGAGGAGGAAGCAGGCTCCCTGCGGAGCAGAGAGCCCGATGTGGGCCTCGATCCCAGGACCCTGAGATCATGACCTGAGCCGAAAGCAGGGGCTTTAACCCACTGAGCCACCCAGGCGCCCAGTAATTGATTTTTTAATACAGATTTACCATGATATTATTAAGTTTTATTCCATTGATGGAACATTTTATATAGTAAAATAGAAACCATACTATGCATTCCATTAAAGAGAATTTATTATAAGGAATTGATTTTAACATGTGTTTGAGAACTGAAGAAGTGGAAAGGAGGCCCTGTGGAAGCACACAGAGAGTAACTCTGGGAAGTAGCTATCACCTAGGTCTGAAGGAAGGAGCTTAGGGTGGTCAGCACCTACAAACTTAGAGAATAGTCTCTGTGGGTCTGGGATCCAGGCTTCTCAGGAGGAGCTGTTATCCAGCTGATACCTCAGGAGCTTGGGGGTCAGAGCTTGAAGAGCTGAGACATGGATGTCTGAAGAGCAGTGCTGTTTGGCTGGTGTTACAACCTCTGAGGAGCTCTGTGAGACTGGTTCTGGGAATGCTAAGTAAACAAAACGCGGAAGACTAGAAGAATCAACTGCTGCCACCAGGTCCTGTGCTGACTCAGCATTGACAGCTGTGATAAGTGATAGCTGGGGGATGTCTTTTTTGTCCTCATCATGCTTTCCAGTTTCCATCCTGTATTCCTTTTGTCAGAACCTGACAGCCAGGGAACTGGCTGGGAAAGAAGAAATGCAGTTTGCGGAGTCCCAGGCTTAAGATGATAGGGAAGAGAAATAAAGGGTCAGTTTGGAACTGAGAGAGAATAGTTTCATGATTGGCACGGTATACCCTTTGGCTACTCAGCATCTCCATACATACTTTCTTTGCATATTTGAACTTTTAATACAACAAAAATACTATGTTTTTACTTTTTACAGATGAAGATTCCTTCTCTCTATCCCCAGAGATGAGAGACACAAAGTTCTAATAGATATTTTATCTATCCCTAGATGATACTACCTACTAAAATTTAGTTATTTTTAGGTCTCAACTGTTTAGGTAATAGACTGTGCTACCTAAAGACTGATTACATCCAAAATTCTTGGATAAAATAAGTCTGTATGTCTGTCTGCATCTGTGTGTCTGGATCTGAATGTACAGCCATCCATCATGTGTAATAAGGGAAGAAAATATTCATAGTTACTATATCCCTCAGTTCTTTAATGGTCAAGAGGATATACTTGATAGTTATAACCTCCCTCTACTACCTGTTTCGTATTTGTCCTCAGCACTTTAACTGTCAGTTGTTTTTGCATGGTGGAGTGACCCACCCAAGACTTCACTTTTGCAGGATCTAAATCCTTAGTGGTGCTGTTTTAGTTTTTGTAATCAC
This sequence comes from Ailurus styani, assembly GCA_002007465.1. Taxonomy (NCBI): domain Eukaryota; kingdom Metazoa; phylum Chordata; class Mammalia; order Carnivora; family Ailuridae; genus Ailurus; species Ailurus styani. The sequence continues at coordinate 2,373,418 of LNAC01000024.1, read as the reverse complement.
CTATTCACTTTTGCTATTGGACATGAAAGGACTTAGAGGCACCCTAAAGAATCCCTTGGTTTGTTTGTTTCTTTTTAATATTTTATTAATTATATACAGAGAGAATGCACGCAAGCAAGGAGCGGGGCAGAGGGAGAGGGAGAAGCAGACTTCCCGCTGAGCGGGGAGCCCAACATGGGGCTCCATCCCAGGACCCCAAGGTCATGACCTGAGCCTAAGGCAGACTCTTAACCGACCTAGCCACCCAGGCCCCCCCCCTTGGTTTCTTATTAAGTTCTCCTTGCCTTGATGATTAGTTAACATCAATCCAATTTTCCTTTGTTTGTCAGTTTTAATCATACCAAGCAGCAGAATAACCACCTTCTTTGCATGATAATTCAGTTACAAGAGGAACCCAATATTGCTGGGTAGCAGTCTCAACACATAATTCAATGGAACTGTTGTACTTCTGGTGGAATACTCCTCCCTTGGCATGTAGGACCGCTAAAACTTAAAGCTTGAAAAAAAATCTTTGAATAGGGTATTAAGTGTGATATCGACCCTGTTGGGAGAAATTGTTAGATATTTTTTGTTGTAGTTTTGTTTTGTTTGAGTCTAAGCATATTCATCCTGTAAGGTAGAACATCTCTTCCAATTAGTAGTGAAAATGAGACTTCGGTAGAGCACTGCACCTTTTTTTGTCAGGCCAGCTCCTTCTGGTTGATAACATGGTAAGACCAGTCCGTTTCATGGGCAAGTGCCCATTGTTGTGTTTTTCTTGCTGGTTTTGTTTAGTTCTGTTTTTTGCTTTGAAGTGCTTTCTTGGTCAGAAGCAATGTTGTGTGGAATACCATGATAGTGCATAAGCCATTCTCTTAGACCACAGGCAGTAGTTTAATAGAATAGCAGAGGCATTGTAGGTAGAACAAGTAAATGTATATCCAGAGCACATATTTATTATAGTGAATACAAGTTGATGCCCAATCCATGGCTGAAGGAATCCAGTGTAATTGAGTTATAATCAGAGAGCAGGCTGTTCTGCCTGGAAAATGGGGTGATATTGGTGGCTCAGCTTTGGTATCTGCTATTGGTAGATTAGGCAATCAGTAACAGTGGTAGCCTGGTTAGTCTTGGTAAGGGGACTTTTGTGTTGTTGGACCTATACATATCTCTGTCTCTGTTAGCATGGCACTTTGCTTACAGGTCCATGGCGCAAAGCATTGGAAGTGGCTATGGAAAGAGGGTAAGTGACATTAATACAATGTGTATAATTTGTCCATTTCCTCGGAAGCAGATGTCTTTGAATGAGCATTTGTGTACCTCATAAATATTTTCCCAGTCTGTTTATTTTGAGAGTTTTGTTCTTAGACCTTTACCCTTGACTGTAGTCCTGATCTTTCCAAATGCCTGACCATCCAGCCAAAACATTAGCTACTGTCTGTTTATCAGTGAGGATCTTCACTTATAGACAATTCTCAATCCAGACAAAGAGCGCAACCTCTATACTGGTTGAAGTTCGTCCCGCTGAGATTTACCTTCACCACTGTCCTGATTGGGGTTGTAATGTTGCAGCCATCACTTTAGGGTGGTACCAGCCAAATGTGCAGAACCATCTGTACATCAGAGCCAAGGGTTTTCTTCCACAAGTACCTCATAAGGAGTTCTCTGTGAAGACATCAGTGTAGAATAAGAGGGAGGGATTATAACAAGAGTAGGTATTGTAGAAGTCTGAGTTACTTGCTTATTCAGCTTGTCCAAAACTGGCCTTTTGGACTTTCTCAAGACTGATCTCTTCTCTTATAAACCACTCAATGAAAAGAGACTTGTCTTTTGTTCCCAGTATTATGGTTTGGTGTGTCATATAACATCTAGTTTATGATGGACAGCTCTGATCTCAGGCTTTTTTTTTTTAAGATTGATTTATTTGAGAGAGAGAGAGTGCCTGTGTGAGCTTGGGGGAGGGGCAAAGGGAGACTCTCCCACAGAGTCCCTGGTGAGTGCAGAGCGGGAGGTGGGGCTTGATCTCTTGATCCTGAGATAAAGACCTGAGCCAAAATCAAGAGTCAGAAGCTTAACTGACTGAGCCTCCCTTTGCCTCTTTTCGCACAGATATTTATTTCATGGATTGGTATTAATTTCTGTCCGGGACTGAGAAGCCAGAAACTGTTTCTGAAAAGAACAGTTATTTACAGAAGATGGTGTGGCTTTACCCTAGCATTGTGCTAGTGATTGTCCCAGGTCAGCTTGCCGGACAGACCTTTCAGGATCTTTACTTGCATACACACTTCTAATGTCATTCATATGCTCAGTGCTAAAAGTGGCAGAACATCTTGTGGTTCAGCCAGGACCTGCTGCAGAGCTGCTTATTCTGTGTTAATATTCTTAGATAATTGAGTTAGGGTAGCACATTGAAATATGCCGTATAGTGGGTCCAGAATCCAATTATAGGCCCACCAAGCATTATGGCTCTTTCTCACTATTTGCTTTTCTAAGTTGTAGCAACTTGTTTTTCACGTTGGAGGAAATACTCTGACATGCTCAGACCACTGGACTTCAGGAACTTCACAACGATTGTAGGACTCTGAGTCTTTTGGGCATTATTGATCCTCTCTGGCTTGCATGTGTCTTACTAAGGCATGTAACTTCCTTGCTACTTACTCCTTATCTGGACCAGTCAGTGTGATGTTAGAGTGTGTTACAGCAGGATGTAATAGACCAGTGTGGTGATCTGCAGGATATTAAGTTGATCAAGATTTCTACAGAGTAGGGGCACTTGGGTGGCTCAGTGGGTTAAAGCCTCTGCTTTTGGCTCAAGTCATGATCTCAGGGTCCTGGGATCAAACCCCACATCGTGCTCTCTGCCCTCTCTCTGCCTGCCTACCTGTGATCTCTCTCTCCCTCTCTCTCTCTCTCTCTCTGTCAAATAAATAAATAATCTAAAAAAAAAAAAAAGATTTCTACAGAGTAATTAGGTAAAGAACATGAGCAGTAGTCCCCAGGTACAAAGATTGGTTGTTACTGGGGCACCTGGGTGGCTCAGTCGTTAAGCGTCTGCCTTTGTCTCAGGTCATGATCCCAGGGTCCTGGGTTCCAGCCCCACATCGGGCTCCCCGCTCTGCGGTAAAGTCTGCTTTTCTCTCTTTCCCACTCCCCCTGCTGGTGTTCCCTCTCTCGCTGTGTCTCTCTCTGTCAAATAAATAATATCTTAAAAAAAAAAAAGATTGATTGTTACTGTCAGATAAAAGCAGTCTACTTTTGGATGGTTCTTAAAAATTAGTATAGAGAACAAAGTATTTCACAGAACTGTAACTGCCTACCAGATATCAAGGATTTGTTGATTTGCCTTAATAAAGATACCTCATCTGGAATAGCAGCTGCAGTTAAGTCTCTTGATAGTTTATAATCCACAGTTTTTCTTTCAGATCCGTTTATATTTTGCATAGGCTAAACAGGCCAGTTAAACAAAAGTGAGATAGTTTGAATTCCCCTCCATTTTTCAGGTCTCTTATAGTGGCATTAATCTCAGAAATTTCCTAAGGAATGTGGTATTCCTCTGATTTAGTAGATTTGTAGAGAATGAAAGTTTTAGGGGCTCCCACTTGGCCTTTCTTCCTTTCATAGTTCTTAAGAGAGGACTAGAGAAACAATGTGGAAATTTTTCTGGTTGCCTGTTTTATAGCTCTTCCAGTTATGCTTTTGGGAACTGGTCAGATAACTACAAGATGGGTATGGGGATCCACAGAGCTCACGGAGATAACTTTGGGCCAAAACTCCATTAACCATTTGACCGTCATAGGTCCCTACTTTTCACTAGTGGACCACAGTGATGTTTTACATCGGTTCAATGCTGCTTCTTTGTAAAGCCACAAAGATCACACTATTAATTCTATTTCCCAGTGGACAGTGGCTATAGTACATGTCTACAGGTACCTTTGGGGAATGTTTGGAGTACTATTTACAGTGTATGGTGGGGCATTATTGTAGTGTCCTTTTTTTTTTTTTTTTGCCCCAAGGTGTAGTGGCCTTTCTTAAGGGGATTCAGGCAAGAGGCATTGGATCTATGAATGGGTTAGTTCTAGGAACAAAATAAGAGGCTTTCATTTTCTTTGTCTCTCTTTCTGTCTCTCTAGCAATTCAAGTCATGTTTCTGTCCGAAAGTTTTTCTAGTTAGATTGGTAAGTTATAATTTAGTAGGCTGCCTAGAATGTACTAGACAGAGTGGAAACCATAGGTGAGCAGGGAAGGATATAGAAATGAAATTATTTTATAGACTTATTTCTCCAGAAGGATAATACTTAGCCTCTCTGCTTTCTAACATCTAAAATAGTTTTAATGTTAAATAATTGTAGTTAATATTTGTTGAATGCTTACTGTATTAAAGTGTACCAATTCTTACTTGAATTTTCATAAGAGGATTATATGAATAGTTATTCATTTTTCCTCCTTTTTTAAAAAAGATCTTATTTATTTATTTATTTACTTATTTATTTATTTGAGAGGGAGAGAAAGCACGATGGTGGGGGAGGGTCAGAGGTAGAAGCAGACTCCCCTTTGAGCAGGGAGCCTGATGCAGGGCTCCATCCCTTCATCCCGGGGCTCCAGGATCATGACCTGAGCCGAAGGCAGTCGCTTAACCAACTGAGCCACCCAGGCGCCCCGTTTTTCCTCATATTACAGAAGCAGGAGACTGAAGTTAATTTGACCAGGGTCACTTAGTTGATGGTGAAGATGATCTTGGAATCCAAGTCTGTGTGACTACAAGATCTGTGCATTTCATTACTCTGTGTATAGTGACAGCAATAGATACGTAAGAGTCTGCTAAATTAAAGTAAATCATCATTTGCCTGTGCATCTGTACAGTATCACTACACTGTACAAGTACATTCTTATGAACAAGAGAGGTTTGAGTGCCTAGTTTGGGCTTAACATTGTAAATGTGCTGGAGGAATATGAAAAATAATGGGTGATTTTTGTTAACCTAAATTGTTGATGCATATGTAAAAAGATGTGCTACTATCAGGTTCTAAGCTGTCTTTTTCTGAGGTTTCATTTTTTTACGTGATTGCAAGTTCCTGCTTTAAATGATGAATTAATGGAGTAAATGAACTTGAGACTGATGAATAGTTTTTTATTTTATAATGTATAAGTTAACAGTTTTGGTTTAAACTGTTGAGTGCGTTTTCCTTTGCTTACACTTCTGATTTATTTCAGTGGGCCACAGTTACATTTCATCTTCCTCATCATGTATTGAAGTCCATTGCCAGTGCCATTGTGAATGAACTCAAGAAAATAAATCAAAATGTTGCTGCCTTACCTGTGGCATCCTCAGTGATGGACAGATTGTCTTACCTCTTACCTAGTGCTCGTCCAGAACTTGGAGTGGGGCCAGGCCGTTCTGTGGACAGGTATAAACTTGCTTATAAAGAGATGTTACGGTGAAATTGAACTGATTAAGTTTTTGGACTAACCAAGAATAACAAAAATTTAATTATGATTCAAAATGTATTTCAGAGTATTTTAGAAAATCTTTCAGATTCTTATACAAAATATTGAAGTGAATTAGTACATGAATTGCTGTTAAACAATTTCTCTTGGTGCTTGGAAGGTATTTAAAGGGGTCATAAAACTTAAGAAAATTTCAGCTCCGTACTTAGTAAATATTTGAGTCTACTTAAAAATATAATTATTCAACAGATAAGAATAATTTTGCCTTGAAATTTTGTGACCTTTGAGGTGAATTTTCATAAATTGAAAAGCTATGCCAGAACCTATGTATAAGAGCCATATACTATTTCTTACTTAAAAAAGGAAAAGAGTTAAATCAATTAGGCCAATTTTGAATTAAGATTTTTATGCTGCCTGCTCTGGATTTAAACAGGGTATGATTTACAGAAATCATACCTCAACCATTATTTTCTTCAGTAGAGATTCATTGAGGTCCTGCTTTGTATAAAACTAATTAAAAAGCCAGTAATATGTTCGTTTAAAAACTTAAATGATTTGTTGTTTGAAATATCAGATTCGTTTCTTTTTTTTTATTTTAAAGATTTTATTTATTCATTTTGAGAGAGAGCAGGGAGAGGCAGAGGGAGAGGGAGAAGGAGAAGCAGACTCCCTGCTGAGTCAGGAGCTTGCTGGCTCAATCCCAGGATCTGGAGATCATGACCTGAGCCTAAGGCAGATGCTTAACCATCTGAGCCACCCAGGCACCCCATAACATTAGATTCTTACCAAAACTATTAAGTTTAGAAATGCTATAAGGAAATATTAAATTTAGCAGTTTTGATAAGTTCACATTTGCCTTCCCATGTAACATTTCACATTTTCACTGGATGTAAATTATAACTTCCTGTGCTTTTTTCCTAAAGTACATTTATAAATAGTACAGTCTGATGTTAGCAAAGCCCCTGATGAACATATTAACTTCTATTAAGTGTGGCTCTTATATTAGTTTGCGATACTTACTAGTTTAGCTCTTGGTAAACTGAGACTTTTGCTTGATCAGTTGCCTATTTTTTGTTGTTGAGTGATTCTGTTATATGTAAGTAACTTCTGTTGGTTGTGTTAACATTTGAGAAGGGTTTTTATATTCTATAGTAATAACTGCATTGTCTGTCTTTTGGGTAAATGTAGACTATCTTTATCTGAATAGCTACCAGGTGATATGGGGTATGGTTATCATCAAAATATTCCTTAGAAGATGTCTGGAGAGGAGGAAAAATGTACCTGGAATAAGTATTTCTTTTCCTAGAGCTATGCCTATCTTGAGATTATGAAACAGCACTTCAGAGCAATTTTCTTTGTAAATAGTAGCTGGGTTTCTAAAGAAATCTTTGCAAGCTGTGGTAAATGTCTTATTTTAGGAAATGCATTCAGTGGAATGTGTTTCTGGAGGTGTTTAAATGTCTCAGAATACTAATTTTGATGTAGTCTGTGATATTTGTTTCATTAAGAATGAATCTAGGAACTTAGGAGGACATTCATTAACTTAGGTCTGTTGGAGGTTTGAGTTAGGGTCTGTTAGATGCTATTGCTCTTGTTTAGTAATATAAACAAGTGGGTGGTTTTTTGTGACACAACTCGTGAAGACATTTACAGCCTGTAAGTGATAAGGCTTTTCTAACCTAACAGTGTTGTTTTTTTGAAACCAGAACACAACTCTTGAGTTAAACTTAAGCTCACTAGCAATACTATAAGAAATTATGTGCTAGTTTAGGGGAGAATTTAGAGAAAAGTATTTTTCTGGTCTTGTTGATGACCTTTACCACTTTCTTTTTTTCTTTTTTTTTCTTTTCCCCTCCTTCCTGTTATTATTTGCACTTTTGTGCTTGGAAGAGTAACCTTTGCTTACCAGTCCTTTCTTTCTCGAAGCCATTTGGACTTTTTCTAAATTTAGTATCATTCTTTTAACTAATACTCTAGGTTGGGTGCCTGGCTGGCTCGGTTGGTAGAGCATGTGACTCTTGATCTTGGTGTCATGAATTCAAGGCCCACGTTGGGCATGGAGCTTACTTAAAAAAGTAAATTAAAAGAAAAAAATTTTTTTTAAAGCAACTCATTTAAAAAATACTCTAGGTTCTATGTTTACTCTCAGTGAGCTAATATATTTTAATATGAGAACGTATATGAAAATTTTCTGTTTTGGTAATTCCCTGGAGAGTACAGCTTTCCTAGAAAAGGATTTCTCTGGAGAAAGAACAGAAAGAAAACTTTCTACTTAAAAAATAAAAAAATAAAAATTAAACTGGAGAATACTTTCTCAACATGGTTGAGATAAAACAAGTGTTCCTTTGGTTGTGGTTTTATCCATTTATGCAGACTTGGCACATGATGATAGCATATGACTCTGTCTTTATGTCTCCAGGTTTTGTGTTCTCTGCTTGGTAATTATGCAGCATTTGTTAATTTAAACTACCCCTGGAATTATCAGTTACAGCCATCAGTAGGTTTCTTTTCCCGTATAGTGTTTAAGGGAAATTCCTAAAAGCCATCATTTTTAGTTTACACATATGAACTTGGTCATTAAACCATTCCCAGTTTTTGTTGATGATCCAGTAAAATTTGTCTTCAGTGTTAAGTAGGCATGTCACTGTAATTTGATACTTAACTTCGATTACATAAAGTATGTTTACTTGTAGATCGCTGATGTATAGTGAAGCGAACAGACGGGAGACATTTACCTCATGGCCTCATGTAGGTTATCGATGGGCACAGCCAGATCCCATGGCTCAAGCTGGATTTTATCATCAGGTGAAAAAGACTCAAAAAACATTTTTTTTTTCAGTATGCTTTTGTAGTCTTCAGTAAAATCATTAACTTATAATACTTTCTCAAAAACTTGCTTTATGCAGCCTCAGTGTGTTCTTGTGTGTATGCATTTGTGTGAGTTTTGTTTTGTCCTTGTATCTTTGCAAAAAAGAAAAAAAAGTACTTGTTACAAGTAACTAACAACTGAGTTAATGCTTTGTAACTATTTTCTTTCAGAAGCCAGGCAATATTCTTCAGATTTGCTTTTTGAAAAATGTTCTTATTGGATGTATGTTTATTTTCAGTTCTTGATTTCTACATTCATAACAGTAGTAGATACTGAGGGTAATGCAACAAAAGTAACATATTGCAGTTACTCCTGAAACTCTAATTTTGGTTGGGACATAAATTACCCACATACTTCTGTATAAGTGTAGAATCAGCATTGCAGGTGGTACAGTGCAACCTGAATATATACTTTGAAGAACTGATAAAGAAATTGCACAGAAAGGGGAATAATTAGTCAAGGAAAATAGATTTATGTAGGAAAAGAGGAGAGTGTATAGTACAGGGATTTGTGTGACAAAAAGACGAGAGTGGGACATTATAGAGAGGTTCACTGAGCTAAAGTAGAGGGAAGTTAAGAAAAATGACTTCAGATGGGGATTATATACTAATTAAAAGAGTCTTAAACTGGGTAGTGTAGAATGGCTTACCATGCTAAAGAATCTAAGCAATTTAATACATGTCAGTTTACATAAAGCGTGCTTACTTAATTTTAGAATTCAATTAAACTTTGAAATACATTGAAGAAACTATTGTAAAGAATCTGAAGAGTGATTATTCCTTAGTTACTTCGAAGTGTTTGGAATATCTTAACTAAAATTAAATCAGAAATTCATATATATTTGACTGTTTTATTCATGGTCTGTCAGATTTCCATTTAAAGATAGATTAGTTTGGAGGCTAGCTAATACTAGAATTACTGAAATTATTTTCATAACTTAAAGTTTGAATATGGACCATTTTTCCTGATAATTTATCTTCATTGCTGTTTGGTGTCATTTCCCAAAACAGTCCCTGTGAAGTGATGCCTGGGTATTTTTTCTGTTGAATTATTGTTCTTTGTATTCTATCCTTGTAAAGAGATCAAGTTATAGATTTTCTAGAATCTTCTGCCTGTGTTAGGAACTGATTATTCTTAATTTTGAAAATATAAATGAATATACATCTATATGCATAATAGGTGCTAAGTAGAGTAAGTCCTCAAAAATATTAATGTTTGTCTTCAGAGCTATATTTTTAGATTTTGATATATTATTTTATATATATTACATTTTGTCCTGTGTGATTAAAGAATATTACATGAATTAGGTTTACTTGTTTGCTTTTCCTTTTTATTTGGCCTTTCTTGTGTGGTTGTATGAGATTCAGTTTTTAATAATAAAATACATTAGACCTTATTTTCTTATATATTTAACTGTTCAACTACTTCAGTAATGCATTTAGAAGATGCTAGATTACAGATTGAGTATGTGTGTGCCTCCATGTTTGATTTAGTGCTCATTTTTTGATGAAACACAGTTTTTCAAATAAAGCAGTAAATTTTTAAACATTTGGGCATTCACTATATTTTTGGAATCAGTGTATAGGCTGTCTTTTCCTCATTGTGCTTTTTTACCTAAGATTATGAACGTTTTTAGAGGAGTTTTTATTAAAAGGTCATTTTAATATTAACCTTTTCTGTCTTCTTTATAAATTTGCAGCCTGCCTCATCTGGAGATGATAGAGCCATGTGTTTTACTTGTAGTGTATGTCTCGTTTGTTGGGAACCTACTGATGAACCTTGGTGAGTTTTGCGTTTTCTGGATGTTATAGGCTAAATTAATTCTGTAAGTAGACTTCTAAATTTTCTGTTTTTCATCTAGATATAATGATATTCTTGCCTTTTTCCATCTGTATTTTTGCCTTTGTCTTAAGAGAATGAGAGAGCACTGTCTTTGCTCTGTCACAACACTTGGCATATAGTAACTAAGATCTTTGACTTCCTAAAATCTACATGGGAGAAGTGCCAAAGAATAGAATTAGGCCCTGCACCAGAAGGCTATGATAAGTAAGTTGATACAGCATGATTAACTTCAGCTGTTTAATCTTGGTCAGTTGCAGGCAACCTGTCAGGGAGTCCATAGAACAGGGCCTTATGATTTATGTTTTTAACTTTGAAGTAATTTTAGGGTGTCGATGGTAATTTTGAATTCTAATAGATGAAAGTTTAGAACTTGGTTAATGTTAGAGATCATGTATTGAAACCTAACTTTTAAAAATAACTGAGGCCTTATTAATAGAAATAGTAATAATAAGAGTAAATACTTATATAATGCTACTTACCAGGTATCATCGTAAGCACTTTATATATTTTTGACTCGTTTAATTCTCATATTTTAGGTATTAGTACCTTCATTTTATAGGTGGGATAGGAATTATTATCCCATTGTAAATAAAGAAAGTAAGATTTGCCAAAGGGCATATGGCCGATTAGTGATGGAGCCAGGATTTGGTTTGTAGTAAAATTAGTTTGAGGTCTCTGAATGTTAATCAGCTGATGTGAATGGGGTGAATTAGTTAAAGCCTATTGGAGTGTACATAGGGATTCCAGCTTGCAGTGCGGTTTACTGTATGAAAAATTGAAGTTGTATCTATCTGTGGATTGAGAGTTGAACATGTGCAATTTCCAGTTTAGGTTAAGGTTCTGTTTGGAACTCAGTCTTTTCCCCTAGAAACAATTTGTATATATATAGAAACCATTTTAACATGTATTTTTTAGTTTCTCGGGCTGATCCTCAGTTATTTCACCCATCCCTGAAAAATTTTACCATGATATTATATAGAATGTAACTTTATTCATAAATATTTTTGGGGGAGGGAATTGACTCATATATTCAGCTTGGGCTGTCAAAACCTGTCTTTCCTTGGTATGGTCAGGGAATCAAGGATTCTCTCCTTGCCCCAGGATTCAGAATTCCTCAAATTTAAGCAGAATGTATAATATGTATTTCTGTGTTCTTAGTATAGGTCATTTTATCCATACTTTGTAGATCTTTTTGCTTTCAGATCTTTACTAAAACAGTTTTTGTGATATGAATGACATTTATTGAGTTTTTACTATATGTCATTTACAGTTGTGGCCACTGATAAATATAGCTAGGCATATAATTATATATAATTAATTTTAAAAATAGCTGTATAGAGATACCTTTGACATGTAAAAATTATATATATTTAAGATGTACAACTTGATGTTTTGGTATATATAAAAGACTGCCACAACCAAGCTAATTAATATATCCGTCACCTCTACACAGTTACCATTTGTGTGTGTACATGTGTTAAGATCTAATTTAAGATATTTCCTCTTTTCAAATTTCAGGTATATAATACAAAATTATTACCTATTATCACCATGCTGTACCTTTATGGAGAATTTTAAACTGAAACAAAGCAGATACTTATTTACAGTAATAGGAAACAGAGTGAGGAAATACCAGACTTTACACAATTTAGTCAGTATGTGAATAAAGTATAAATTATAGTATAGCATTTCTGTTTTGTCAGAGACTGATTTTATGTGTAATCCATTAAAGGGAATAAAATCTGCTACTACAGTGAGTGTTTGAATATGTTAGAGTGATCTTGATAAGATTGAATAATGCAGCATTTGAGTCTTTCTAATAAAGCATACTTCAGTTGTTTTTTTAAAAAAGAAAAGATCCTGGAGTTCTGCTTTAATCCACAGACTTGACAGCTTTGTTGTTCAGTAAACTTTTCCTTCCTTAATCTGTGTAAAGGTCTGAACACGAGAGACACTCCCCAAACTGCCCATTTGTGAAAGGTGAGCACACACAGAATGTGCCGTTGTCCGTCACTCTCGCAACAAGTCCTGCACAGTTTCCCTGTACTGATGGAACTGACAGAATAGCTTGCTTTGGCTCGGGGAGCTGCCCTCATTTTTTAGCTGCTGCAACAAAGCGAGGAAAGATCTGCATATGGGATGTTTCCAAGCTTATGAAGGTATGTTTTAATTTTGAAGTAATAGATTAGTCATTGAGGAAAAAAATCAGTCTTAAATTTAGGTTTTTCATTCGTTTAGGTGCACTTGAAGTTTGAAATTAATGCGTATGACCCAGCAATTGTACAACAGCTTATTCTGTCGGGAGAACCAGGCTCAGCAGTTGAATCAAGGAGACCAACTTTGGCGTGGTTAGAAGACTCCTCTAGCTGCTCAGACATACCAAAATTGGAAGGAGATAGGTATGTGAAATTTTTTTAGTGGCATTTATAAAAGTTATGTGTTTTCCTGAATTTTATATTCTCTTAATTCTAATTAAAGGGGCAGAAAAATTATTAGTTCAAGAGAGTAGAGAACAAACGTTTAGTTATAAAACCTGAAAGAGCTGTGTGATACTTGAGAAAAATTTTCATTCAGAAATGCCATTGTCTGTAAAATGTACTTTATTTTCTGTCTCAGTCTGTGCCAATTGGAAATAATTGCTGCACTGAAAGATAAAGTCTAAACAATTAAACAGAATCCTTAGATTAAACTTGTTATTTTACCTTCTGAATCTTTTCCTGGCGCAGTTGAACCAAATGATTTTGGTTTCCACTTGTTTTCATTATCACCTCCAATTGTAGAAGTGCTAATGAATAGTGAAATAACTTGTGGCTAGGCAAGATGACTTGATTATTTAAAACAGTTTATCAGTAGTCAGCAATGAGTTGAGGCGTGCTAATTATTGCTGTAGAGACATTTTGGTAAAATTGTTGAGCTGGATTCTCTTCCATTCAGCTTTTCTGACAGTCTTGATTTCTGTAGCTGTATTTGATCTGTGTGGGGGCTGGAGAGTCAAAGTATTATTTTACTTTACCCATTCGTCTCCCAAGACACTACAGTTGTAACGCTGAACTGGGCTAGGATTATAGAGCAACATATGTAGTATTCTCAAGCAGACAGAATGAAGGGTTCCAAAAACCACTCAACTTGTCTTAAGCAGTAGAAGCTACTCTCTTTTAATATTCTGAAGGTAGCAGTGTGAAATGGAGCCTATAACTGATCAGATGTCCTGATGCTGAGGCGATCTGTTATTTCACGTGCAGGGGTTTCTTATGTTACTGATGTGTGATAGACATTAGACCACAGTCAGTGATTTAACAATATTTTACTTCACAGTTCCTTTGGTGGCCTGTACTTTCATTAAGAACTAAAGTAAGACTTTATTAGTGCAAATTGTTTCATTAATGGGATTTATGGAAAATTCACAGTATATCAGTTGTGAAGGTTACCTCTGTCTAGTCTGTCTTGGTAATGATACGTATAAATTATGAGTAGGTAAATGTATGTGGCTAAGCTCTGAAACAGACTGAATTAAAGCTTCATGGCTGTTCTCAGTTATTATAAATCCCTGTGAATAAATCCCCAGCTCGATGGAAAAGCAGATGGCCTGTTGTCTTTGTTTTTACCACGTTTGTCAATAGGACTAGAAAGTAAGTGTGCTTGAGCCCTGTGATTTTCTTAGAAGTTAGTGGAAAATTAATAGAAGATAATGAAATTGGTATGTGCTTCTGAACACAGATTTATTTTTTTAAGGATTTATTTATTTATTTTAGAGAGCATAAACAGGCAGGGTAGAGGGGGAGAGGTAAAGAGGATTGAAGCGGACTCTCTGCTGAGTGCAGAGCCTCACCATCAGATCACACTCTGAGCTGAAACCAAGAGTTGGCGCTTAACAGACTGCGCCACCCAGGGACCCCTGAACACTGATTTTAATTAGAACATTTGTCTTGGAGTTTTGTAATTTGGGGATTAAAAATTGAATCAAGACATAACTTTTTAAGATTACACACGTGCGTGCACACATGCACACACACACAGTTAAGTAAAACGTACATTTTCAGTAAACACCCAGTATCTCGGGTGGACAGGTATTATGTTGGGGTAGTGTGCTGGAGTTGAGTTTTAAATCTCTGCGTGCTTTTAAGAGGTAGTCTTTCTCGGGTAGAAGGACCCTTTTCTCCTAAGTAAGTGAAGTGAGTCATACAGAAAGAGTACTCTTGGGGTGCCTGGGTGGCTCAGTTGGTTAAGCGACTGCCTTCGGCTCAGGTCATGATTCCAGGGTCCTGGGATCGAGCCCCGCATCAGGCTCCCTGCTCAGCGGAGAGCCTGCTTCTCTCCCTCCCTCTGCCTGCCTCTCTGCTTACTTGTGCTCTCTCTCTGTCAAATAAATAAATAAAATCTTTAAAAAAAAAAAAGAAGAAGAAAGAGTACTCTTAAGTTGGGGTGGTAGGAGGAAGCTGAAGAGGTGGAACTTCCTCTCTAACTTCAGTCTCCCTCTCTGGCTTTCCCTTCCCCCAGGGGTAGCAGGATTTCTGTTGGATTGGTAGTGAATATACTGAACCAAACTAATACTGATTTTGTGGCACGATATACAATATATTTATTTTAAAATACATTGTGTGAGTTTCATTAGCTCAAAGAATAATATGTTAATTTTAACAGGTTAAAACTTAGCCAAGAAGCTTAATTAGCAGTATAGTTTGCTTATGAATTGTTTATGACCATTTGTGTTTGAAAGGCAACATTTGTCTTTGTTCTGAATTTATTCAGGGAAGAATATTTGGGAAGGAAGATTATTTGGGAACACATTTAATGTAAATGAATTAACATTTTTGTCTCATTTTGTATGTTATATTTTTCAAATTGGTAAAAATTTCCTGCGTTTAACTTTGAAGTTGTGTATATAGTATTGATATATCAAAGCTAAGGTATCCATGTGATACTAGCATCTTCAGTTTTCAAAAATAGGTTATCCTGTTTAAAACTTATTCATGATATCTTATTTATTTTACATGTTTATTATTCTGCAAAAGGTTTTGCACATATAAAAGGCTTTAGTAAATCTAGTGTCTGTTACAAACCTAATGCATGCTTAACGTAGGAAAATTGGACAATACAGAGAAGTAACTTGAAGAAACGTAGAGTACCCATAATCACATCGTCCAGTTATGTTAACACTGATGTATATACATTTTTAATATGTATTTATATGTTTTTTAACCCATATTTGTTTTATTAAGGTATACAGATCATAAAATTCACTGTTTTAGTGTACAATTCATTGTATTCAACAATTTTATTATGTAATGGTATGAGAATTTTTCTATCAAATAATTTTTTAAAGAAAAGATTGTATTTTGAAAAACTTTAGAAGGAGCTTTTGTCTTGTTTTGTTTTGTTTGCCAGTTAAGGTGATTATCTGGCAAGCCTTTGTAACATTGTTTATAATTTCATATCAAGATACCTTGAATTCCTCCTTAAAAATATACAACTACTTGGAGCACTTGGGTGGCTCAGTCAGTTAAGTAACCAGCTCTTGGTCTCAGCTCAGGTTTTGATCTCAGGGTCGTGAGTTCATGCCCCATGTTGGGCTCTACATTGGGCATGGAGCCTACTTAAATAAATAAATAAAACCAAAGTAAATAAAATAAAATATACAACTACTTCATTTAATCTTTTTTCCTTATAGCTAGGTAATTCTTGGTTATTTTTTAATGTGAAAACCCCTCCAATACTTGAAAGCTATTGTATCTTAGTTTGGAGTTCTTTATTCTAGATAATTCCCAAAGATTAATGTTTCCTCTTGGGACTTATTTTTCCAAGTATCTTTATTATTTCTCTGAAATCAGCTAATTAGTATTTAAATAGCTTAAGGCTAATTAGCAGCTGATCTTGAACTATTGCACATTTTTGTTGTTGTTTTAAATTATAGCACAGAATTATTTTATGGACAGTTATTTCCACTTAAAAAATTTAAAACACAGAAATTTGTCAGAAACATCTAACCGAGCCCTGCCCCTGCCCCTTATTTCAAGCAATTTTTTTTAACAGAGATTACTAACTTGCATTTCATTTAAAATTACTTAAGTACCTGGTTATTTCAGTTATAAGTAAAATAAATTGTTTTAAAAAGGGAGAATTAATATTTCTTTCCTTCAGAATGCTTCTTTTAATTTTTTTATTTGAGATCATCAGAATTTTAGAACTGCTGTAGAAGTGCTGATTGTTAAGAGTACGGACACAGTCTCATATTGTGTTAGAGTGATCTTTTAAATTTTTTTCTTGTCTGCTAACAGATGAGAGTGAGGATAAAGATGGATGCAAAGAGGGAGACTGGCAATGTCTTGACTGAGTGAAGAGTAAAGGAGGGACCTCCTGTCTTCTTAACCCCTAACTTCTGAGTTGTAATAGTTTCCCTGCTTGTCAAGGAGTTCTTATTACCCCTTCCAAAACAAACAAACCAAGCACAAAATAAAAATGAAATGCGTGTGTGTGTGTGTATGTGAGAGTGTGTGTACATAAACACACATTTGTATAGCTCTTTTATTTGGTTTTAGGACAACTTCCCTGAATTCAGTAATACAACAGTTATTAAAATTTTACTACCTGAAGCTTGTACTTGATTTTATTAGCTACCTCACTCTTTTATTTGTTTATTTAACTATTCCCAGTCACACCTTAACAGTCTTCAAATCCCTACAAATTTTATTACAGTTTTTTTAGAGGTTTCCACATTCTGTTTCAGACAGATATTTATTTCATGATTTTAAGGTAGTCCAGTACCAACATTGTTAATCAGTTATTATCTCAGACTACTTTTATGTCATTGAAGTGAGTTTTAATAGTTTTGTATGATACTTACATTTGAGATGCAGAGCAGTGGTTATTGCAACTTTTTTCTTTGTTTCTTAAGATGTATACCTCTTTTCGAAATTCAAATTATTTTTTACTTTGTCTTTAAGTGATGATTTACTGGAGGATTCAGACAGTGAAGAGCATTCCAGATCAGATTCTGTGACAGGTATGTTAAAAATGTCAGATAATCTATTGTTTAAATCCTTGCATTTATATAGTTATAGGAAAAGCTAAATATTACTTAATTCTAAATTTCTTAGTTAATGCAAACTCTACTTTTTCACTAATATACACAGAAAACTCAAATGTTAAACATTAGAGGTCTTGAATTAGTATATGTAGAGTCCCATACTTAAATTTTAAAGGGTACGTATTTGAGCCAAACAGGTTAAAATGACAGTTTTACTAAATTTTTGTCATAGATGTCAAGGAATAGACATTAAGCTCTTTAGACTGTGTTCAGCTTATTTGCATAATTTATTCTGTTAAATAAAAGTAATATTGAAATTAAGGTTCTTTATTCCCAAAATAAAACAGGTAAAGAGAGAAAAAATTTTAACGTATAAAATCATAGACATTAAGGCATCAAGTAAGTGCTGCCTTATTTGTTGTCTTATGAAATATTAAGGTGAAAAAGCGTGCGCTTCAAATTTTAATGTAGTTATATAATAGGCAAGGCTAATAGTACATCTCAGAATAGTTCTTCCATATCAGAATTCAAATTCTTGGCATTTATTATAGGCTGACTACATTTCCCAATACATAAAAGAGGTATGTTAACATCTGTTAATTAGAGTTTTGGGGACTGATTAAGATAAAAATATATAAAGCATAGTACGTGGGAAGTAGCCAATTTTTTAAAAAGTGACTTACTAAGTTATGGTTGTTCTGTAATGCCCTATCTCAGGAGCTGAGGACATACATAACTTGTTAAATCTGTGGGGGAAGAGACATGGCTTTGGATAGTACAGTTGTCAAAAATTGGAGTGAATATAGAATAGCAAGTGCTCTCTAAATTCTGAATCGTCATGAAATTTTTTTAAAGCCCCCAAACAATGCTGGGCTGATTTGGGGTTAAACCTTAGTTGTCTTTTGAAGTAGTTTTTAACAATGAAAAAAATTTTAAAGTGGGAAAATCCCCTGAATAATTTATAAATGTATAATTAGCTCTAGAAAAATAAAGAACAGATTCATTAAAAAAGATTAGTTTGATGAAGATGATGCTCCTTTCCCAGTTTGTTGTCCTTTTGCAAAAACGGAAAAGGGCTACAATTGCATTTTCTTAATCTGGGAAAGAATAATGAACTGGTCACAGGTTACCTGGAGACCTGGTTAGAGCTTAAATTCTTCTGCTAATTCACTCTTTGGTCTTGTCAAGTCACTTAAACTTTCTGGGCCCCAGTTTTTTCTTCGTAAAGCAGTGTTTGAGATAAGTGTTCCTTTTTCTGCTCTTAAAGTTTTTAATTCTAACCATAACTTTTCCTTTGTAAGCTGTAGCTTTGCTGTTTTTTCTGGGTCCAATGATCTCAGTAGGTATTTTTGTAATTATAATATCTATCTTTGATCTATCTCTTTATCCCTTTTTTACTTTTATCTTTTTCGTCTGTGCTTAGTCGCTTTTTCACACTTCCTTTAGATACTATAGTCCTATTTATCTCACTTCCCAGTTTCTAGGAAGTCTCCATATGTTGTTTTGGCTTTTTCTGTGATACCTCTTTTAGGGTCGGGGTTGTTGTTCTTATGTAGTGTTAAAAGGTAGCTAAGGAAAGGAAAATTGCTTCTGGTTCAAAATTTTTAATTCCCTCCTTTTTTGATTTATAAGTAGTTCATTCATTTATAGTAAAATATATATAGTAGTCCACCTCACTTAGGGTTTCGCTTTCCACAATTTTTCATTTACCTTGGGTCAGCTGTTATCCTGAACAGATAACCTTCCTTCTGGCATATGGTCAGTAGTAGCATAATGCTAGGACACAATGCTTATGTCATTTACCTCACTTCATCTCATCACATAGACATTTTATCTCACATCATCACAGGATGAGTGAGTATAGTACAGTAAGATATTCTGGGAGAGAAAACACATTGACATAACTTTTATACTCTTACTACAGTATATTATTATAATTATTCTATTTTATTATTAGATATTGCTGTTTACCTCTTACTGTGCCTAATTTGTAAATTAAACTTTATCATATGTATGTATACAAATAAAACATAGTACATATAGAGTTTTGTACTCTCTGCAGTTTCAGTGTCCACTGGGGTTCTTGGAAGATATCCACTGCCTATAAAATGTGGGACTACTATTTCTTCTAAGTTAATTCTGTTATATTGATAGTTTATTGGCGAGTTTATGGAGGCTCATGATGTGAATGGGAGATGTGTTCCTTTCCTGAAGCATCTAAAATAAGTCATAGATGCTATTTCAGAATTTACATTTACATTTACATTTATCAACTCTGGGTGATTCCCATCAAAGTGAATGACACAGTCTGAGGAATTATGGAATGTATTTCTTTTCTTTTTTTTTTTTAAAGATTTTATTTATTTATTTGAAACACAGAGAGAGAGAGAGATCAGATCACAAGTAGGCAGAGAGGCAGGCAGAGAGAGAGGAGGAAGCAGGCTCCCTGCCGAGCAGAGAGCCCAATGTGGGCCTCGATCCCAGGACCCTGGGATCATGACCTGAGCCGAAGGCAGCGGCTTTAACCCACTGAGCCACCCAGGCGCCCTGGAATGTATTTCTTATCTAAGAGACTTTTACCTGTTTTTCAATTGAAGGTTACAGCTTTCGAAAGTATCTAGGGGCACCTGCGTGGCTCAGTCGTTAGGCGTCTGCCTTAGGCTTGGGTTATGATCCCAGGATTTTGGGATCGAACCCCGCACCGGGCTCCTTGCTTGGCAGGAAGCCTGCTTCTCCCTCTCCCACTCCCCCTGCTTGTGTCCCCTCTCTCGCTGTGTCTCTCTCTGTCGAATAAATAAATAAAATCTTAAAAAAAAAAAAAGGAAAAAAAAAGTATCTAGAAGATGTCAGAGAGGGAAATTTGGTTTGGGGGCCAGATAAGCGAATTAAGGTTATATTTGCTTCTTGTGAAGAGTGGGAAGAATGTTTAACAGGAGATTGAGAAGTGCTTAGTTAAAAGCTATTTGCTTACCTCAGAAAGTATGACTGAGAGAACTGTTGGCTGGCTCTACCTAAGTAAGCAGAGGAGAGAAGGGCTTCCGAAAATGTTTATCTGGAGAATATTGTATTGCAGTCTGTTTGTAGCTATATTATGTAAAAACTTGTTTTGTAGTCCAGTAGGTTTGGGAAATTCTGAGATAACAGATTTCCTTACTACATTATTTGACGGTTTTCATTGTGCTTTTTCAGTCATCTGAAGTGGAATATACAGCATGGACTGTCTTAGATATTATGTAAATTTTTGGGAAGAAGCAGAGTAATAATGTCACTTGTCATGCTGTCCTTCTTAATGAATAGTCCCACTTTCTTTGCTGTTTACTTTGAACATTTCTTAAATGTGTGTTAATATTTGTAATTTATGGTTATTTTGTTTTTCTCTCTATACGAATAAACTAAAATAGCTTTTTCCTGGCAATTTCTGACCATAACTTAAAAAAAATCATTAAAAAAATCATTTATATAAGTTTCAGTTTAGTCCAGTAAATAGTTGAGCATCCTCAAGATTTATTACCATGTACTTACATGCTATCAAAATCTTATTGTCCACTTTTAATTTCAAATCTAAATTAGTAGAGTTATTATATTTAACTAATACATGGCAATATAGATAGACTGCATGTGAACATAGCCAAATGAGTGATTGTGTAAATGAACAGCTTCGTTAGGATAATTAAACTGTTGAGTGTATAATTACTATTTTCTTCCATTTATCTAGAAATGGTTTCAGTTTTAGGTCATAATAGCAACATTATATGAAGTGAGAAGATTATCCTCAAAATATGGGATATTCTAGATAAAGTTGTCAGTGAGCATTTTAAAGAAATAGTTAATGAAATGGTTAACAGAAATGGTGGGAACAGAACTTTTAGTACATGTTAAGTGTATGATGTTCCATGAATCTCAGTTGTACGTTACTTGGGCACCTTTCACATTTTCGTGGAATTGTCAAGTTATTTTATATTTATTTCCTTTACTCGTTTATATTTTTTTATTTAAAATCATAAAGCCAATTCCAGTGTTCTTTTTTTTCCCATAAGAAATACATAGGCATTATTGTTGTTAATGTTGCTAATTTTTGCTGTTGAGAAACAAACTGGTTCAGACTTTCAGTTCAATATCAAGAGATTATACCTGGGTTAGGGGTTGAGTGACATCTGTTGCAAGGTTTTGTGTAGACAGACATAGCATGTTTCAAGTGTTGAGACTGAGAAAGGACTTTTGTACTCTTTGTAAGGGGACAGCACACATTGGACAGAGGGTCATTAAGGGGTAATGTAGTTGACTTTAAATGAGCTATAAATTAGCAGGTAGTACAGAAGACACTTTTTGCTTCACTTTAAAATGGAAAATTTGGGGAATTTTTCCATCCTAGTTACAGTTTTTTTCTAAGCTGAGGTTAGAATTACATTGTGTACTATGATAATCAACTGATAATATGGTGGGGTAGGAGAGAGGAGAGCATACTGTGACTACTTCTAAATGGTAAAAGAAAGGGAACTGACACTATAATCATGTTTAATGGATATTCTATAAAGTGCATGAGTGACACTTTTAATGGTATTGAGTGTTTTTTGGTTTAGAAGGACAGAAATCCTATTACTTTGATACTAATAATGTCTTCATTCTTTAGCCCTTCTCATAAATTAAAAAGGGTAGGGGTGCGTTGCTCATAAATTGCCAGGAGAATATATTCTGAATTGAATATGATTTTGACTCTCTTGAACACCTCAGTGGTTTTTCTGAGTAGATTTATCTCAGATTTGATTAACTTCCCTTAAAAAATACTTTAAATTCTTCCACTTATGTAATTACAATGCACTGATCAGATGCATGAGAAAAAATTAACGAAAACATTATACTAAAGATTTGTGACTTGCCAATCTCAAGACCAATTCTGATGAATATCGTTCCTTTTCAAAGGGCATACGTCACAGAAGGAAGCCATGGAAGTGAGCCTTGATATAACAGCACTCAGCATTCTGCAGCAGCCTGAGAAACTTCAGTGGGAGATTGTGGCAAATGTGCTTGAAGATACTGTTAAGGATCTTGAAGAACTTGGGGCAAATCCTTGCTTAACAAACTCTAAGAGTGAAAAAACAAAGGAAAAGCACCAGGAACAACACAACATTCCCTTTCCATGTTTATTAGCTGGAGGTTTATTAACATATAAATCTCCTGCCACCTCACCCATTAGTAGTAATTCTCATAGGTCACTGGATGGTTTAAGCAGAACTCAGGGTGAAAGTATATCAGAACAAGGGTCAACTGACAATGAATCCTGCACTAATTCAGAATTAAATTCTCCTCTGGTAAGGAGGACTTTACCCATTTTGCTTCTTTATAGCATCAAAGAATCTGATGAGAAAGCAGGAAAAATATTTTCACAGATGAACAATATAATGAGCAAAAGTCTGCATGATGATGGTTTTACAGTTCCACAGATTATTGAAATGGAGCTGGATAGTCAGGAGCAGTTGTTGTTGCAGGATCCTCCTGTGACTTATATTCAGCAATTTGCAGATGCAGCAGCCAACCTTACCTCTCCAGATTCTGAGAAGTGGAACTCTGTGTTTCCCAAGCCTGGGACTTTGGTTCAGTGCTTAAGGCTGCCAAAGTTTGCAGAGGAGGAGAATCTTTGTATAGACTTCCTAACTCCTTGTGCTGATGGAATTCATTTGTTGGTAGGACTGCGGACGTGCCCTGTTGAATCCTTGAGTGCAATAAATCAAGTAGAGGCCTTGAATAATTTAAATAAATTAAACTCTGCACTATGTAATAGACGGAAAGGTGAGCTGGAATCAAATCTTGCTGTAGTGAATGGTGCGAATATTAGTGTAATCCAACATGAATCACCAGCAGATGTACAAACTCCTTTGATAATTCAGCCTGAGCAGAGGAATGTTAGCGGTGGATATTTAATACTTTATAAAATGAATTATGCCACTCGGATAGTGACTTTAGAAGAGGAGCCAATAAAAATCCAACATATCAAAGAACCCCAGGACACAATTACCTCGCTCATTTTGCTTCCACCAGATATATTGGATAATCGGGAAGATGACTGTGAGGAACCCGTTGAGGAAATGCAGTTAACCTCAAAGAATGGCATTGAAAGAGAAAAAAAGGCTGATATTTCTACTCTTGGACACCTGGTAATAACCACTCAGGGAGGATATGTAAAAATACTAGATCTTTCAAACTTTGAAATTTTGGCCAAAGTGGAACCTCCCAAAAAGGAGGGCACTGAGGAACAGGACACATTTGTTTCTGTCATTTACTGCTCGGGCACAGACAGGCTGTGTGCATGCACCAAAGGTAAGCTGTTGGTTTGTTTGGTTCTCCTGCAAATCTTATAAAATCGGTGTATGTGGCATTTATTTATATGCATACCTAGTATGAATTTTAGATCCATATAGATGGAGAGAAATTTATTATTTTTTTTAATAATGGAGCGGTAAATCTTTCTACTGTTTTAACTTTTTAAAACTTTTTTCTACTGCCCTAGGTAAGGATTCTAATTGTAAATAAGTTAATAAGTCTCTCAGAAAGTATCTTCTCTGCTTTAACCTCAAGAAAATAACCTGCTGTTGTTTCTGTGAGTCCTCACTCTGCATCTGCTCAAATTTGTGGCCTTGGGCAAGTTACTTTAAACTCAGTAAACCTTTGTTTATTTATAGATGAGGATAAGAAGGCCTGTTGCCAGCCTTCTTAGAATGAAATGAAATAATGTGTGTAACATTTTGGGCACAGAGTATATATACCGATCCTTATTTCCTCCTGAAGTAAAAATATTTAGCGAATGATTACTAGTTTCGCCAAATAAAATTTTTTGTCCAATTTATTCCTGACATTTGGCTAATGGTTGAATCAGCTTTGCAACATCTGAGGCCCCACATAACACATAGTTATACTGTAACACATAGTATGCATTTTTTCCCTCTACTTTTCTTATTATATATTTTAAGTTGGAAAAATAAAGCAGTTTTTGAAAAGGATTACTGACAATGTCAGGCAAAATGAATACTCTTATTGATAGTTTAGTAGGAGTTAAGGGCCAGGAGATATTTGAAGCCCAGGTAACTATAGCCACTGCTTAGGAGAAGAACTGGGTGAGAGGAGAGTCATACATCTTATTTGTGGTTCTTGGGAGGAATTAACGTGAGTTTTTCCTCACTTTTAAAGATTGCAAGAGTTTGGCCTAGGAGGGCAGTGATGAATGTAGTGGTTCAGATTGCCTTCTTTGAAATACATCTGGTGAAATAAGGGGAAGAAAAATCTTCAAATAACATCAAAACCCAAATAGATTAATTTTAAAAATGAGCAATGCAGAATAACTTCAGACTAATTAAACTTTGATTTACAGTTGATAAAGTTTAGAAAAACCATTAAAATACTGTGTGGTGTGAAGGATAAGTTTTTGATCATGTATGTGCCAGTTCACTGTTGTGAGAGCTTTCGTTCTCATAATAAGTTTAGTCACCATGCCAACTTTATGAGGTATATACTATTATTGTGTTCATTTTACAGATAAGGAAACTGAGGGAAGGAGAGGTTAAGTAACTTGCCTAAGTCACAGAGCTAATAAATGACAGAGTCAGCATTCATACCTGGGCATCTGTCGTCAGGGTGCTTAAACTACTTTATACTGTAGTTTGCCAGAATGTAACAAAGGCATAAGACTTGTAGGAGCACCTGGGTGGTTCAGTTGGTTAAGCCTCTGATTCTTGATCTCAGTTCCGGTCTTGATTTCAGGGTCCTGACTTCTAGCCCATGCTGGGTGTGGAGTCCACTTAAAAAAATAAATTAAAAAAGTAATGGAACCTATTTAAAAAAAGAAAAAAGAAGACTCATACATTGAGGGTTTTTTTTGTTTGTTTGTTTTTTAATTTTTTTTAAATTTATTTTATTTTTTTTATTCTTTGCCCCAGGGGTACAGGTCTGTAAATGCTGTGAAAGATGTAAGCCGGATGATTCATACATTGAGTTTTAAAGAATCTTTTTTTTTTTTTAAAGATTATTTATTTATTTATTTGACACACAGAGACAGATTACAAGTAGGCAGAGAGGCAGGCAGAGAGAGAGGAGGAAGCAGGCTCCCTGCCGAGCAGAGAGCCCGATGCGGGCCTCCATCCCAGGACCCTGAGATCATGACCTGAGCCGAAGGCAGAGACTTTAACCCACTGAGCCATCCAGGCACCCTTAAAGAATCTTTTAATGTGAAAGATTTAAAATGTGAAAACAGTTAAAATGCCATAGGCCATCCAGAATGGAGGTAGATGGTGGTGGGAACTTGAGGGACCTAGCCCCAGGGCACATCTGTGTAAAATAGTAGTATTTTCCAGAAGTACAGTCAGGGTTTAATGGTTTTAATTGTTTGATGAGATATGCTTCTGTGAGACAAGAAGTAGTATTTAAATAGATTAATGTATTCTTGGAGTTTGGACAATGAAAAGTTCTACGAATTGATCTCACGAGATAGGGAATTTATTCAGATGGATCAAGGGACAAGAAAAAGCCTGAGAAGTTAAGCACTTTGAAAATTATCCCCTAGTTCTTCAAGGATTGACTGATCAAGATAGATTTGAAAAGATGAGATCAGTAACAAAAAAGAGGAAAGAAAAGTTGATGTTTTTGTTTTTTTTGAAAAGTTGTTTTAACATGTATATATGACAGTCCAAAAAGTAGTTGTAAAATTTTTAAAAAGGATTACAGACTCTGAATCAAGAGGGCATGACATTTCCGTGATATAAGAGTGTATTCAGATAGCATAAAACTCTTTTTCTCAGGGAGAATCATTGAGCCTTTTGATAAAAATCTACAGCTAACAAGTGTTCTTAATTTTAAATAGTATTAATAATAACCTAAAGGTAGATTTGATGCAGTTATGTTTGATTGAAGTTTGGAAATAGAATATACATACACATACATGTATACATAGTTGTGAATCAAGGAAATAAGGTTCCTTCCAGCCACTGTGCCACCGGCCAGCAGCTCCAGAAACGTGGGCCACTTTCCCCACAGCTGGCTCAGGGCTGAGGAATGGGGGATGGCAGCTGGTTCCGGCAGGCCAGTTTCATGAAAGATTAATAGCCTTTCCCTTTATCAGGCATCCTCTGGTCATTGTTTCTTGTTGGTTCCAGAGTACTGAAATAGTTGATTTCAGTCACTTTCTAGTTCAGTAGCTGACCTCTAGAGCTTCCTACTTAAACTTCCTTCTCTGCCATTTGTTGTGACATTACAGGTGCCTTTGTTGGTATATTTTTTTTAATGCTTTCTTTGGAGTTCAGTTCTTAGTGATTTAATCTGTCACAAATTACTTTAGAAAAATACTAATTTACTAGTAAAATATACTTTTTTCTAAACTTTTTTCCTCTTTCCCTTTGTGCAACCATTGTCTTATACGTTGCATTTAGATAAGTTATAAACCCAACCAAAAAGAGTTGTTTTATACAATCTTTGTCTTTTAAAAAAGTTTACAAAGAAATGAGATAAAATATATATTCATCTACTTTACTCATTTCATCACCTACGTACTCATTTCCGGTATTTTATGTGTGTATGTGATAGAATTTGGTAGTGCTTTCTTTCATCTTGAAGGACTTTCTTTAGTACTTTTTACAAGGCAGATCTCCTAGTAAAAAAATTCTCTTTATTCTGAAATATCTCTATTTCACATTCATTTTTGAAGAATAATACTGTGTATAGAATTATTGGTTGACTGCTTCCGCATATCTCATTCAGTTTTCCTTGGCCTCCATTGTTTCTGGTAAGTCCGCTCTTAATTTGTATCATGGTTATCAGATCTGATGAGTCATTTTTAACTTGTTGCATTTGAGGTTTTCTTATTAACTTTCAAACATAACATGTACCTGTGAATCTTATTGTATATATCCTACTTGAGGGTCATTGAATTGATTGGATTTGCCATGTAATGTTTTTCTTCAAATTTAGAAAGTTTTTGTCCATTCTTTTTTTTTTTTTTAAGATTTTATTTATTTATTTGACAGAGAGAGATCACAAGTAGGCAGAGAGGCAGGCAGAGAGAGCTGGGGAAGCAGGCACCCCGCTGAGCAGAGAGCCCAATGCAGGACTCTATCCCAGGACCCTGAGATCATGACCTGAGCCAAAGGCAGAGGCTTTAACCCACTGAGCCACCCAGGCACCCCTGTCCATTATTTCATCAGTTTTTTTTCTTTGCCTTTTCTGTTCTCTTTTTCTGGAATTCCCATTACATGTATGCTCTTTTACTTGATCTGCCCCATAGGTTTCTGAGATGCTTTTCATTTTATTTTATTTATTTATTTTTTAAANGCTCTTTTACTTGATCTGCCCCATAGGTTTCTGAGATGCTTTTCATTTTATTTTATTTATTTTTTTTTTAAATTTTTATTTATTTTTTATTTTTTAAAAAAGATTTTATTTATTTATTTGACACACAGAGAGAGATCACAAGTAGGCAGAGAGGCAGGCAGAGAGAGGAGGAAGCAGGCTCCATGCAGAGCAGAGAGCCCGATGCGGGGCTCGATCCCAGGACCCTGAGATCATGACCTGAGCCGAAGGCAGAGGCTTTAACCCACTCAGCCACCCAGGCGCCCCAGATGCTTTTCATTTTAAAAGATCTTTTTCTTTTCTTCAGATTGGTTTATTTCTTGTGCGTTTTTTTTTTAATTTTACTGATTCCTTCTGCCATCTCAAATCTGCTTTGAGCCTGTATAATGAACTTTTCATTTTAGCTATTTTATGTTTCAGCTCCAGAATTTCCCTTTGTTCTTTAAAATAATTTGTATTTTGGTTGAGATTCTTTACTTGTTGAGTCATTTCCACCATTTGTTCCTTTAATTCTCCATACCTGATTTCCTTTTATTCTATAAAAATACAGTAGTTTCTTTGAAGTTCATGTCTGTCAAACCTAAATCTTGGGAACTCAGAGATATTTCTCAATGATTTTGTTTTCCTTAAGCATGGGTCATTCTTTTTTCACATGTCTTATAATTTTTAATTTAATACTGGACATTTTAAGTAACATTGCAGAGTTCCAAATTCTGATTTCCCCTCTTTGGTGGTTGTGGTTGCTTTGTTTGGTAACCCTTCAGGACTACATCTGTGAAGTCCGTTTCTTTTGCAGTGTGCAGTCACTTATGTGTCCAGTCATCCCCCCCGCCCCCAGCCTCGGTTTTGACTTTTAAACCTTATTTCTTATTTGTTACCTCTGTGTCCACTTAGCTTAATATTCAGTCAAAAGATTTTGATTGATTGTTCCCAAGTAACTTCACCAGAAAGGCTGTATTCAGATGTGTCCTGGCTTTTGCTTTATTTTTATTTTCTGTGATGCTCTCTTACAACTCTTCTGCATATGCATGAGACTTAGTTGACTGGGAATGTGTGGATGGCTTGGGCCCCATCTGGTTTAGTAACACATATGTACAACCTCTGATCATTGTAGATTATGTGGAGAGTTTACCAAGCTCCTTATGTTTCTTTCACTTCTTTTTTTTTTTTTTAAAGATTTTATTTATTTATTTGACACAGAGAGAGAGAGAGATTACGAGTAGGCAGAGAGGCAGGCAGAGAGAGAGGAGGAAGCAGGCTCCCTGCTGAGCAGAGAGCCCGATGCGGGCCTCGATCCCAGGACCCTGAGATCATGACCAGAGCTGAAGGCAGAGGCTTTAACCCACTGAGCCACCCAGGCGCCCTGTTTCTTTCACTTCTTTAAACTCTATAGTAAGGGCAGGGCCCTGACTTCAGGATGCACTTCATTTTTGTTGCCACTGAGCCCTTTCAGCTGATGGCTCTCCCAAATCCATTGGGCCCCCTCTGGCAGTAGCATCTCTTCTGCTGGTTGAATGACCATTTTGTCTGGATTTATAGTTACTTTTCAGGAAGAAGAGTTGTCATCTCTCTTATTCTGTCATGTTGAAAGTAATCTCCAAATACTTTTGTTAGAATATTCTTTTATCCATTGATTTTTGTCTTAAATATTTGCTAACTTTGGGTTCATTTTTTTTCTGTGAGAAATACAAAAAAAAAAATAGAAATTCAGTTGAATTTCATTTCACTGTGAATGCTTTAAAAAATAAAGAATCTTTGTTCATTTTTATTACTGGTGAGATATTTAGCTAGTGCATCAGTTTCCTCATCTGTAAAGTGGCCACAGTAATAGTCCTTACTTTCAGGGGTTTTTGTGAAGACTAAAGGAATTAATTTAAGCATTTAAAATAGTGTCTTATACGTAGTTAGTACTAGGTAAATAATTTTTCACATATGTTTGTGTATTTGCCATTTTTAACATTTAATTTTCAGTTTGTAATACCTTGTCAGTTTAATTTCTAAATTCTGGAAGATATTTCACTTTGGCAGCTCTGTTTATCTGCCTGTTGGGTGATATTAAAATAAATTGAGTTTCTCAACTAAGTAGTATGCGTTTGTATGTTTATCCGTATTCCATGTACCTATGTTGATAAAATTTTACTACACCGTAGGTGGTGAGCTTCATTTTCTCCAAATTGGAGGAACTTGTGATGATATTGATGAAGCTGATATACTAGTGGATGGATCTCTTTCTAAAGGAATAGAACCATCTTCAGAAGGTTCCAAACCTTTATCAAATCCTTCAAGTCCTGGCATTTCAGGTATGATACTAAGTTTTTAAATGAAATCCTAAAAATGCAAATTCTTGTGATGTTCAAAGCTTTCTGAGTCTTTCTTAAATAATCTTAAACATTCTTTCAGTTTTTAGTCAACTCTTGGTTACTTTGTTGAGGGAGTTCATTTCTTTGTTGCCATTCTTTCACTAGGCTTGTCTTTATTTATTATTTATCATTGGTTTTTTTTTTTTTCAGGAGTTGCAAATTGTTGTGAACAGTTAAAATAAAAAATGTTTTTTCATCTATGGTAGGTTGGCCAATATTGGTGATGTTACCTAAGAGGTGAAACATTATTTTGGCCATTAAGGAGCTTTTGGTCTAGTTAGGGAAAAAAATATGAAATAGGGTAATTGATTAAATAAATATAAGGTCAGTGAAATGGCTGATATTACTAATATTACTACTGGAATTGAAAAGCTTAAAAAATATTCTCTCCTTGGGGTAGTATATTCAGATCCTCATTGCCCCATTGTGCATCGTTAGATAGGTTTGTTTTTGTATGTTCTTTTTGCCTCTTCTCCTCTGTGTTGTATACTGACCTCCAGAACTGTTTTTTCAGAAGAAGTAATAGTTCAGAAGAAGTAATAGTTAAAATATTACTCCTCCTAAATCTTGGACTTTTATGAAATAACTCTAGTCTTCTTAGTGTTTATTACAATAAACTTTTCATGATTTCTTGAGTGTGTAACTCCGTTTCATGTTCTTTACATGTTGCACTCAGCTCTCTTTCCCTACACTTTATGACTACTGTTAATTCTTTTGTGCTTCCACAGTGCCGTTACATTTTACTCTTAGTCCTTAATACATTTTATTCCCTAAATCTAGCAATTAAAAGGTTAATAAATCTTTAATGCAAAGTGTGATTAAACTCAGATGTATTCCAAATAGAAATAATATATAAAGTTGGTATTTGATTTTTATGGACACTTAATATTTGGATATTTGATCATTTTTCTTTGCATCAGAGGCACCTTTTTAATGATTACTAGTATAATACATGCTAACTTTAGTGCCTATCCGTATAATCTGTGCTATCTTACATGCCAGGGTTTTTCAGCCTCAGCACCATTATTGCCATTTTGGGCTAGATAATTCTTTGTTGTGGGCAGACTGACCTATGCTGTATTAGCAGCATCTCTGGCTTCTGTCTACTAGAATCCAGTAGCACAGACAATTACCTCCTTCCAGGTGGCCTTTGGGAGGCAAGATTGTCCCCCTGGTTGAGATAAACTGAGTCATGCTACAATAAGTCAAGACTTGGTTGCCTTGATTAGCTATACAGTTTGGTTTAAAAAGCTAACATACTGGATGTTTCTTATTCTATAGGTTATTGTTATAATGGAAAAGAATTTTATTTATTTGTTAAGATTTTAAAAATTTATTTGAGAGAGAGAGAAAACATGAGCAAAGGGAGGAGAACAGGGAGAGGGAGAAGCAGATTCCCTGCTGAACGGGGAGCCCGACGTTGGGCTTGATCCCAGGACCCCTCAATCACAAGCTGAGCCGAAGGCAAGATGCTAACAGACTGAGCCACCGAGGTGGCCCAAGAATTTTCATGCATAGTCCATAAATAGTATTGAGAAAAGATGAATTAGATTATAAGGAAGTAGATAATGTAAAGAAGGGATATTGACATACAATTAATGTTTATAAACAATATTTAATTGTTTCAGTCTGATTTAAAAAGCTCTAAGCTTTGAGAAATGTGGTTTGAAGTATACTTTTAATCATTTTATATAACTTAGTATAAATTTTTTTGTGAAAATATTCTAAACCTATCAGATATCACATTTTAATCTTTAAAAAAAACTTATTTTTGTTATTGGAACAACCACAACAGCCTTTGTCTAATGTTAGAAATTTCATAGATGTGAGCATGTTTTCTTAAGAGAAAACTAATCTCTCTGAAGCGGATTGTTACTCTTTTAATATTGGTGTGCCTACAAGATGTTCTTAACTAACACAAAAGTAGTAAAAAGTACTGGTGAAGCTTTTGGTTTGTGAGTATTTATCTGCCATCAGTATAGCTTTGACTTTAAAAATTTTTTTTTTTTTTTAAGATTTTTTTTATTTATTCATTTGACACAGAGAGAGGGACTACAAGTCGGCAGAGAGGCAGGCAGAGAGAGAGGAGAGAGAAGGAAGCAGGCTCCCCGCTGAGCAGAGAGCCCGACGTGGGCCTCGATCCCAGGACCCTGGGATCATGACCTGAGCCGAAGGCAGCGGCTTTAACCCACTGAGCCACCCAGGCGCCCTAAAAATTTTTTTTTTATAAAGTAAAAAAGGGCAGGTGTTGTATACTTATTGATGTTTAGTATTTTGTTTTGTAAATGATGAAGTCTAAAAGTTACTTACTGATTTGATACAGATTTGGATTGCATTTCAGCACCACTACTTTCATTTCTGTTATTAACTTAGGGCCAGTTAGAGCACAGTCAGGGCTCTTCTAACAAGTTGAGTTTGGGTTTCTCCAATAAGGAGTACCCTCTCTATAATTTAAAATATTTAAGATGGATTTTTATTATGGCCATTATGTAGTTAGTGTAGTTACTTTATTTGCATATGAATATCTGAGCTCACATTAATAACTCTCCAGATATTTGGCAGGTTTTATAATTGACTAGACAAAAACCATAAAACTATTTTTTTAAACCTACTTCAAATTCTATATTCACTATTGTTAAGGAGTTGATTTATTGGTGGACCAGCCATTCACCCTTGACATCTTGACATCTCTAGTGGAGCTAACCCGCTTTGAGACTTTGACTCCACGGTTTTCAGCTACTGTTCCTCCATGCTGGGTGGAAGTTCAACAAGAACAGCAGCAAAGGAGGCATCCTCAGCATTTGCATCAGCAACACCATGGAGATGCTGCTCAGCATACTAGAACTTGGAAACTACAGACTGACAGGTAAGATGTTCTTCTAAGGTATTTGATTTTAAGTCCATATTATATATTTATTAGAAACAACATAGAATTCTTAGATGCATTATTGCTTCTCTTAACTTTTGTATATTAATAACTTTATTCTTTTCATTTGTCACCTTAACTTTGGAAATTTCTGTATTCTTAGTTGTAGGATAAAATAGAGTAGCCCACCATTGCAGTTAGCTTGGCATTCAGTTCACAAGTTCATTTAACAGAAAATTATTAATTTATTTTTATTTAAATTGAATTAATATAGATTATTAATTTCAGAGGTAGAGTTCAGTGACCCATCAGTCTTCTATAATACCCAGTGCTCATCACATCACATGCCTTCCTTAATGTCACCCCCTAATTGCCCACCCCCTCATTTAACAGATATTTATTTAGTTAGTTTTGTTTTTTTTTTTAAGATTTATTTATTTATTTGACAGAGAGCGAGAGTATAAGCAGGGGGAGCAGCAGGCAGAGGGAGAAGCATGCTCCCTCCTGAGGAAGGAGCCCAATGTGGGACTTAATCCCAGAACTCTGAGGTCATGACCTGAGCCAAAGGCAGACGCTTAACCGCTGAGCCACCCAGGTGTTCCTAGTTGTTTATTTTTTCAAGATTTTATTTATTTGATTGAAAGCACAAGCAGGGGAAGGGGTAGAGAGAGAAGAAGGCTCCACACTGAGCAGGAAGTCCAATGTGGGGTTCAGTCCCAGGACCCTGGGATCATGACCTGAGCTGTAGGCAGACACTTAACTGACTGAGCCACCCGGGTACCCCTTAACAGACAATTAAATAG
Source organism: Ailurus styani (assembly GCA_002007465.1). Classification (NCBI taxonomy): domain Eukaryota; kingdom Metazoa; phylum Chordata; class Mammalia; order Carnivora; family Ailuridae; genus Ailurus; species Ailurus styani. The sequence continues at coordinate 2,339,901 of LNAC01000024.1, read as the reverse complement.
TTGTTTTGTGCAGGCACTCCTGTAGGCACTAGTAATATATCTGTCACAGAATTTACATTCTCTTGAAATGTAAAGAGAGAGAGAGAGAGCAAGTGAACATGAGCAGGGGTAGGGGCAGAGGGAGAAGCAGACTCCCTGCTGAGCAAGGAGCCCCACATGGGCTTAATCCCAGGACCCGGGAATCCTGACCTGAGCCAAAGGTAGATGCTTAACCAGCTGAGCCACCCAGGTGCCCCAGGATGGTACTTTTCATATAAGGGGCCAGAAAGACCTCCGTGAGGACATTAATCCCGAGGTATTAATAAGCACAAAGACCCTGGGGAGTATGTTCTATGAATTCTGGTGAGAGCAAGAAAACTAGTGTTGCTGGAGTGCAGTAAAGCTAGGAGAGAGTGGGAGGAGGCCAGGTCAAAAGAGGAAGCTGGTCACCAGAAGACAAGTATTTTATAGACCATAGTGAGATTTTTATGTGGTGTAAGATTAGGAAAATATTGAAGGGTTTTGGATACAGATTAATTTATATATTAGAAGGATACAGTAATACTGTGATGACAATAGATTATGAGTGGTTGTGTGTCTTGGAGGGCTGTGGTGGAAGTGAGGGTTCTACGTAAGAGACTCTTAATCTCACGAAACAGAGGGTTGCTGGGGGGTGGGAGGGTAGAGATAGGGGATAGGGTGGCTGAGTTATGGACATTGGGGAGGGTTTGTGCTATGGTGAATGCTGTGAAAGGTGTAAGCCTGATGATTCACAAACCTGTACCCCTGGGGCAAATAATAATAATAATAAAAGAAAGAAGTGAGGGTTCTAGTTTGGATGCTATTACAGTTTGTTGATGGTTGTTTGGGCCATGATGGTAGTTGTTGGAGGTAGTGAAAAGAGTGGTTAGATTCTGGATATAATTTGGAGTAGAAAGAATAGTATATGCTGATGTATTGAACATCTGGTGTGAGAGAAGAGTCAGGGATGACTAAGGTTTTGGTTTGAGCTGATTGAAAAAAAATAGAGTTTCTGTTTACTGAGATGGGAGTGGGCAATTAAGGAGTTTGGGTTTGCTTATGATAAATTGGAGATGTCTAGTAGACTTTTTAAAGATTTTATTTATTTATTTGACAGAGAGAGAGAGACGGTGAGAGCAAGAACACAAGCAGGGTGTGTTGGAGAGGGAAAGCAGGCTTCCCACTGAGCAGGGAGCCCAACGCAGGGCTGGATCCCAGGACCCTGGGATCATGACCCGAGCCGAAGGCAGATGCCCAACAACTGACCACCCAGGTGCCCCGTATGGTAGACTTTTGAATGAGTCTGGAAATTAGTGGAGGATGGTTTGGAGATATTTGCTTTTCAACCTTTACATATAGACTTTAAAATCAGAATAGACATGTTTAAGAAATAGAAAGAGTTCTTATTTTAAAATGCAGATTCCTGGGACCCCACTCATAGATTTGGGGTGAGGCCTAGGAATCTGCAGATAATTATGCTAATAGTCCACCGTATAAGGAACAGGGTTTATTGGAATGTTCAGTCCCAAGATAGGTGTCGATTTCTAAGGTAAGATCAATTATTGCCCTAAGTTTAACCTCTCTTTTGAGAACTGATCCCATTAAGAAGCATTGAGTTTTGTTAGAGGCTACAAATCAGAGTATGAAAAGTGTTATTAATGATAATTTGGTTTTGGCCAAAGAAAGACTTTTGCTATATTTAGCATTTTCCTCCTTATTTGACAGCAACAGCTGGGATGAACATGTATTTGAATTGGTTCTACCTAAAGCTTGTATGGTTGGACACGTGGACTTCAAATTTGTTTTGAACTCAAACATCACCAATATTCCACAGATACAAGTGACACTGCTGAAAAATAAAGCTCCGGGCTTAGGGAAAGTCAATGGTAAGAATGAATCAAAATTCATATTTGAAGATTTTTGAAGTTGATTTCTTTAAAAAAAAACTAATTTTCAACTTGACTGTCTAGGTTTCACGTCCCTCCCTTGCTTTCCCTCTCCTCTCCACTCTCTCCTCCACCCCTGTACTTATTTTCTGCTCTACTTTTGGTGGTTTTACTTAGAAGAGTTAATTCTAGAATATTTTAGAGGTTTCAGTAGCTCAATATTGTATAGAATTGCCTAAACTGGAGTAATTTAATTTTGCTATTTGAAAATTCAGTTGGTTCCTTTTTGAATTAGTTTCACTTTCATCATTCCTAGACGTACACATTTTCTTCCTAAGAAGTTCTCCTAAGCGGAGACTTGATTGGGAAAAGAACTTTGTTAATGGAAGTTACATATTCTTTTAAGATCATTGGTAAAACCCAACCTTTCATGTAATACAGAAACACACCCTGAAATACACCCACCTCTATTTACTTTTCTTACAAGTTCAGAATTTGATATACTGAGTTATTTAAATAGATTGTATACATTTAGTATGTTGGGAACTAGACATTGCTCATCAGTGTTTTCTCCTTAAGAGCTTAATTTAAAAGGCTGGGGATAATTTCAGAGTAAAATGGCTGCTTTACACCAGGGAGTAGAAGCAGTGAAACCTGAAAAATTTCTTGTTTTCAAAATACAAATATATGTGTTTGTGTATATGTGTATGTGCGTTTGTGTGTGTGTGGTGCATTCTTTTGAATCGTGGCAGATTCTGATTTAATTGTGTCTAGGGCTTAGACATTGGTATTTATAAAACTTTGCAGGTGCTTGTACTCTGCAGCCTAGGGTAAGAACCTTTAATTTAGTTGCCAGGAAATTATTTCTCAGGTGAATATTTTAGTACCATTAAAAGAGAAGAGTGTATGAAACGATTAATGGAATCTAATTTTTTTTCTTCTGACAACCATTTTGTAGCATCTGTGATAAAAATCACAGTAGTTCCCAATTTAACAGAAAATTTTAGGATTTTCAGGCACATAAATTATTGATATTAAGCAAAATTAAGTTTACTAATATTTTTATCCTCTAGAAACAGCAGTAGATAGGCAGATCACCTTTCCTTTGTCTCCAGCTCTTAACATTGAAGTGGAACAAAATGGGAAACCGTCCCTGGTTGATTTGAATGAAGAAATGCAGCACATGGATGTAGAGGAATCACAGTGTGAGTTAAATTATAGAGCTGTTGTCCATGACAGTAAAAGGAGTAGTGATCCAAATGCATCATGTTGGGCAGAGATTTCCTTATGGCTTGCAAAAACTTGGTTTTAAAAACACAGTTAAAAAATAACCTGTAATTCTGCTTTGGCAATATGCTTTAACTTTCAGCTCATCTTTGTGAACACAGCTGCGCTAATACTCGCATTCTTGTTTTTTTAATATCTTGGGATTTAAAATCATGTCATGGTTTTTTATTTTTTGACGATCAAGGTGAATGTATATAATATGGGAATGGAAAGCAACATATATCAGATATTTGAAAATATATCAGATCTTTGATTATAGTTCCTTAGCATGATAGTGAATTCTTATTTGAACACATTCTAAGTATGGTATTTTGTGTGGTCGTATTAAATATGGGATGGATATTTGCTTATTCTGTATTTTTAAGTTACAAACTAATTTAAAAGAAAATATGTTTTTTTTTCTTTTTAGGTCTTAGATTATGTCCATTTTTAGAAGATCATAAAGAAGACATTCTGTGTGGACCAGTATGGCTTGCTAGTGGCCTTGATCTATCAGGGCATGCTGGGATGTTGACATTAACAAGCCCCAAACTTGTTAAAGGTAAAGCAGCATATTTTACAAAAGCAGAATAAAAAATGCCACAAATGGAAAGATAGATTTTTTTTTAAACTTATCTCAGAAAAGTAAGATTTTGTTTTGTTTGGGGTTTTGCATTAACGGTTCCATCAGTTTCCTGTAGCTGAGTTCATTTCCTCTCAGAAGTGACTGTATTTTTATCTGAAACTTCTCATACTACTTTCTTTGTTTTGGAGGTCTCAGTGCTTTTTGAGAAGGCATTAAAAAGTGAATATATGATAACTTACGTGAAATCACAGAGTTTTTTTGAGTAACCAGATGACATGTTCTGGCATGGTTGGTTGGCTTTCCCATCAACTTAGAATTATGTGTTGTTATTTGTATATTGTTAGAATATTTTCTCTTAAGAGGGTCTTTATAGAAGATTTTGATAATGTCAAATGTAATTTATTAGAGTGTCTAACAAACGCATTATAATTAGTGTATATTTTAAAATAATAGGCTATTATGTAGAGTATTGATATTGCAGTAGTAGGGCTTTTATATATCACCTTTTATATTCCAGGGTAAATGAAAAAAGCCAACAAACAAAACCCCTAGCTCCATTATTGAAGTTATTTTGGACATGGGCTGGGATGTACAGTTCTTCCTTAAACCAGGAGAATACCTTACCACCCTGATGATAACTATTTTAATTTGTATATATTCCCTTCATATTAGTTGTCCACATTTACATATTTACCTTTAGTTGCAGACATAAGTACAAGTTTTAACGTGTTCTCTTGACTACACCTCATTTATTTATTAAGTTTATGAGATCCTACAGTGTGTTATGCCACATACTGGGGTTTAGCAGTCAGCAAGACAAATAAAATTTCTCATATTGCTGAAAGTATAAGTTACTTTTGTTGAATAAGAATTTGAAACAAACTTGTATATGAAAATAAAGACGTTGGCTTTGAAAAAATGGAGGGTGCAAATAAATGACATGCATTTCCAAAGACTCAGTTTAAAAGTATTAATTTTTCTAGAATTTACCAAGAATGATTCTTTTTTCTTACCAAATTCTTCAAAAATCTTTGGAACTGGAGAAAATGATTGCTAAATTTTTAGACAAAAAGGATGGTATGGATCAAAGAAGTTTGGAAAAAGAAAACAGAGAGGGTCTTGTCAGACACTTGAACATAGAATAATAATACAGCAGTAAGAAGAGTATAAGAGTGTAATTGTGGCACAGTAGGCAGGCCAATCACTGGGGAACAACAAAGGTAGCATTTGTGATTAGAGAAAGACTTAACACCTGCAAGGTGCCAATAGGCTGATGGTTTACTGGCGAGTGTGTGTTAATTTGAGGGTATTTTTACAGTATATTTTACTTATGGATTGTGTCGTATGATATTATTTTAGTTAAAATAAAATGTACTGGTGGTAATAAGTAATATTTATTGAGTGCTGTCATTGTGTCATATGTAGTTGTGTTTTAGTTGTCTTTGAGGTAGGTTCTGTTATTCCCTTTTACATTTGAAAGAACCAAACCACAGGAGGTTAATTTGTCACATGCCTAATAAGTGGCAGATCTATTATTCAAACCCAGATAGAGACTGCAAAGCCTGTGTTTTTTCATCTGTTAATACCAAATGTAAATGTATGTATATGAATATGTGTGTGCATGCATGCATAAAAAGACTAGATGGATTCGCATCTATGGGTAGTGCCTTAAAGTGCCTTAAAGATAGTTTTTTTGTGTATATTTTTCTGTAGTTCACAAATTGTTATTAAAATGAATAATTTCATTGGGGAAAAACATGCAGAATGATTGTAGCAGTCAGAATTTTCTGTCTTACGGTGTTTGTATAACTCCTGTGCTTTTTGTTCTTTTGCTACCAACATGTGAAGGTTATTCAATGATTATACTCAAACAGTATAATTTGAAAATTCCAATCAAGTGTATTTTTCTTGTGGAACTAACTTGCTTTATGAAGATGAAAAACAATTTTGTCTCTTGGTGATTAAGTTATTTTTCCCATTCTGTGCTGCTCCTCAGGTATGGCAGGAGGAAAATACCGTTCCTTTTTAATCCACGTCAAGGCAGTGAATGAAAGAGGAACAGATGAGATCTGTAATGGTGGTATACGTCCTGTAGTAAGACTTCCATCCCTAAAACACCAGAGTAACAAGGGTTATTCACTTGCTTCACTCTTGGCAAAAGTTGCAGCAGGCAAGGTATGAAGGAAGCAGTGTCATTTTGAACCACAACAATGTTGTTATAAACATTACGGACAAGATTTGACACACAGTTGGAAGTAGTATGACCCTTCATTGATTTTTCAATAGACACTTGATTTGTTTATAATTTTTCTTTGCAGTGACTTTAAAAAAAATGTAATTAAGAAGAATATATTTTGAACTAAGTAAATGTTTATAAAGTATACTCAGGAGAGAATAATTGTTAGCAGATACTTCCCTTTATAATTATTTTAGGCCATAATATTTATTTAGGTTTTTAGAGTCTTTGTGTCTTTTACTGGTAACTCACCACTTTTTTTTTTTTTTTTTTTTTTTTTTTTTTTGGTAAACCTTTGGGAGGATGCAGGAAGAGAAGCTGGGAAGTAATGTTAGAGATAAATTCTAATTTCAGAGTTGATTTTCTACAAGTAGCTGTGTACCATGCAGTCTCTTCATAATTGTCTGATCTTGGATTTTCCTGAACTCTGGAGATTTTTGTTTCTCTATCATCATTATTCATAACCAACAATAGCAATATCAGTAACATCAATCATCTTATATTTGTATAGGTCTTCCAATTTTTCAAGGACTTCTGTGTACTTTATCTGATTTAATCCTCAAAATAACTCTGAGGTAGGCAGAGCAGGTGCTACTATTATCTCCATTTTTCATATTGAAAGTGAGTGAACCTTAGAGATTGGGGAGTGGTCATATTTCATATCGCTTATAAGTGCTGTGGCTGGGACTTGGTCTCAAGACTTTGGCTTTCTAATCCTTAGTCACTGGGTTATTGCCTTTAAAACAGTGACTTTGTTTTTTCCCCCATTATACGTCTGGGGGAAATTAGTCATTACTGAATATGAGGGTAAAAGCTGTCATTTTAATTTGATATGTATGTTTTGATAGTCATAATTTGATAGTTATTTTCTTTTTTAAGAACTTTAAATAGTAAATAATTTTTTAGTTTCATTTGTTTGTTCATTGAGTTATGTGTTTTTGTATGTTTAGGAAAAATCATCCAATGTTAAGAATGAAAATGCAAGTGGTGCCCGCAAATCTGAGAGCCTCCGGGGCTGTGATTTACTGCAGGAGGTCTCAGTCACCATTCGAAGATTTAAGAAAACTTCAGTTTCTAAGGAGAGGTAACCTCATTTCCTTCTCCTACTATTCTTATAGTTACAAAGGAAGAATTCTAGTAAATACGACACGACAAAATTTTTTAAGTCTGACTTTTACTTGAAAATTTTTGTCTTCCATTTTACTTAAAGTATTTGTAATCTCAGTGAAGGTATGAATTACCTTTCTGCTTCATTGGTTTATCCCTGGTATATACACAGTGCTTTGGAGAATACCCGGAATATTGTATTCGTACAAATTATATTTATATAAATAATGGTATTTGTAGAATGAAGAAAGGAATATAATTTGAAGTTTTATTCACTCTTTGTTAGAATATAATGTTATTAAACTTAATTTCTTTTATTTTTTTAAAAGATTTTATCAGAGAGAGAGTGCACGTTGTGGTGGGGTAGGGGAGAGGCAGAAGGAGAAACAGACTCCCTGCTGAGAAGGGAGCCCAGTGTAGGGCTGGATCCCAGAATCCTGGGATCATGACCTGAGCCAAAGGCAATCCCTTAACCAACTGAGCCACCCAGGCACCGCAAACTTAATTTCTTTTAAAACTTTCTCTAAACCAAGTATTGCTAATGTGTTGTTTTAAATCTTTTAATAACATAATATTAAGAGATCAACTTCCATTGTAATATTTAATTTTCAAAAAAATATTTTTAATTGTGATAATCATGATTCACAATGAAACATATAACCAACCAGGTTGTGATAGCTTTAGTCTAACTGTTCTATTTTGGTTGTTAATGTATTTATATTTCCTTTTTTTAGAGTGCAACGATGTGCTATGTTACAGTTTTCAGAATTTCATGAGAAGCTTCTTAACACTCTTTGTAGAAAAGCAGATGATGGCCAAATCACAGAGCATGCCCAGAGCCTTGTGTTGGATACCCTTTGTTGGTTAGCTGGAGTACATTCAAATGGACCTGGAAGGTTAATAATTAAGATTTTACTTACCACAGATGATTGCTCTTTGGATGTTATGATTAGAATTTCAAGATGAGTCTAAATGTCTGCTCTTGTTTTGCAGCTCCAAAGAGGGAAACGAGAGCCTGCTTTCAAAAACACGAAAATGTCTTTCAGACATCGTGCGTGTCTGCTTCTTTGAGGCAGGACGAAGCATAGCCCATAAGTGTGCCCGATTTCTAGCCTTGTGCATTAGGTTGGTGTTTTTATTTTGTTGAAAGTTCAGTTTGTAGGTGCACTTGCAGTCTGGCAGATGATGGCTGTGTCTGTAGTGTAATTCGATACTTGTCAAATGAACGTATAACGAGGATTTTCAAAAGTTGATGAGGGTTATTGAGATTCTAAAAGAATTTCAGGTTTTTAGGAGAAAATGTCAGATTACATGTCTTATTTTTTTTTTTTTAAGATTTTATTTATTTATTTAGAAGCATGCATGAATAGGGGAAGGGACGGAGGGAGAGGGAAGTGCAGAGCCTGATGCCTGGCTTGATCTCACCACCCTGAGATAATTAACTGAGCTGAAATCAAGAGTTAAATGCTTAGCTGACACCACCCAGGCATCCCTTAATGAAAGTAGTCTGAATAGGCTTCTTTACCTATTAGTAGCAGTTTGGGGAGTTTGGTAAGGGGAACACTTCCTCCAGTTTTATTTTTATCTTCCTTGATTGTCTTTGGATTCTTCTCCTAAGGCCTTATTCCCTGTTACATGACAGTCTTACCAGGCTTATTTGTAACATTGTGTAGACTTTTTTTCTAGATCCTAAGACTCAAACCATCTAGTAAATGTTTAAAAACTGATAATTCGTATTGACTATACATGGTTGTTAGCCCTTTTTGGTAAAGAAAACCGTTACAAAGACCCTTAGTATAATCAGTCTCTGTTATCGTTCTGTGTGTACATAGGGCTTTAAGGCAGATTTTTCTTGTAATCTCTTTGAATACATTTTAAAGGGTTTTCTTAGGTACTACTATACATGTTTAGGATTGAATTTAGATACTGAGTGATATATTCACATATTTTCTTTTAAATTTTTTCAGTAACGGAAAATGTGACCCATGTCAACCAGGATTTGGATCTGTTCTGTTGAAGGCCTTACTTGATAATATGTCATTTTTACCTGCAGCAGCAACTGGTGGTATGTGAAATTAGTTTAATCACAAATACCAGTAGTAATAAGAAAGATCTCACAATGTATTCAGGATTATTTAGTAAGTATTTTTTTCCTTGGTTATTCCCCTTTTTTGTAAGGGGCTAATACACTGTGATTTATCAGATGGGCAGATACTGTTTGATAGTACTGATTGGAAAAAGTGGGAGAGTTAAATAAATAGCAAGTCATCTTACTCATACATTTTCTGTATTTCATTAAAATTATTGAGTTGTTTGGTTGTTCACTGACTATAGCTCAGATACCAAAAATTTGTTAAAATGCCAGCAAGTGCCAGAGAGGTGATATAAGTAGAATGCTCCATGCATGTATTATGCGTAATTGATAGGCACTTTGGCAAACTAGAACTCTCTAAAAGGGACCAGTAGGTTTTTTTTTAAGCACCCGAGACTATAGAAATGGCATTCAAGAGTGAATGTGGTGTTAAAAAAAAAAAAAAAAAGGAATTAATGTAGTTATCGAGTAGCACTTTACAAAGCATTTCCCTAAAATAGCACATATATAAAGTAATGATTATTTAAAAAGTATTTTAAAAATATTCTTAATGCTGTTTTGTTGTTATTATAAAGAGCTACTAATTTGTCCTTCTAAACCTAATATATTTTTGTAGACATTTCTTACAGTCTTTAGTTTAATAAATAATGAACTTTGTTCAGCAAGGATTATATATTTCACAAGTGTTTGATCGTTGTGGTATTGTAGAAAAAGAGCCTGCTCAAAGTTAGTTGATAAATCATTATTTTATCAATACCTTAATTTGGATTAAGTATCTCTTTATGTTTACCTTGGACATAAATTGGGTGGAACTATTAACTCCGTGTTATATAGAGTAGAATGTTTTGGATCCGAATGCTTACTCTGATAGTCTTGGAGTTTAACATAGTTTTTTGAGAATATTTTTAGAGGTAGGATGCTTATATTCTGGGGTGTCCTTAGTATTTAAGATATCTCATATTTTATAAAAGTCTTAAAGTACATCATGATGATCGTCTTTTAACCATGCTGGTTTCTGTCTGACTGGCAGTATAGGATAAGTATATTCACTTGCCAATATGTGTTATTTATACCTCATAGCCCCCCATTATTTTTGAAAATTTCAGTATAAACCAAACAGTATTTCAGGAAGGATGGCTTGGAAGACCTGAAATCTTTATACTTTTTCCAGCTATTCTGAAATGTCCCTCAGAGTCATCTCAAGTTATTGAAAGCCTAAATGACTAGGTTGACTTATATACTGCTTGAACGTATATATTTCAAATTCTCTGTCACTGTCCTTTTAGTGTCCTCCACGGAATTGGTCCATTCTTTATAAGTTGTTTTGTAAGGGGACTTACTGATAAATATGTAATCTGAAGTTCTCTTAGAGAACAGTGAGGAAAAGAAACATTGATTTGTTTTTATTGTTTTCAGGTTCTGTTTATTGGTATTTTGTCTTACTAAATTATGTTAAAGATGAAGATTTGGCTGGGTGCAGTACAGCTTGTGCATCTTTGCTTACTGCTGTGTCCAAACAATTACAGGACAGGCTAACACCAATGGAAGCTTTACTTCAGACAAGGTATTTTTGTATATGTAATGACTAACAGTGGGCCTTTCAGGATATGATATCAGCTTTGCACAGAACTCTACTTATTTGCTTGCAAAAATATATTTATTCATTTCCTTTTTCTAAATATTAGCCTAAGGTTTTCTTGTCCTCTGTTTTCTCTGAAATAATTCCTTTTAACAATTTTGAAGGTCCTGAAAATGGATATTCAGAGGACTAATTATATTAAAATATTTAAAAGTGGTATTTCTTGCTAATTGAAGAAGCAGTTAAGATAATTTGTTTCTCAGATGAAACCAGAGAGGGAGACAAACCATAAGAGACTCTTAATCTCAGGAAACAAACTCAGGGTTGCTGGAGGGGAAGAGGGTTCGGAGGGAGGGGGTGGCTGGGGGATGGACATTGGGGAGAGTATGTGCTATGGTGAGGAGAAAAAAAAATAAGTAAGTAAGTAGGGGGAAAAATATATTTATTTCTTTATTGTTTGAATTTTGTGGTTGGAGTTACGTAAATCACTTTACTGGCCTTAACCAGTATTCTTTGTCTGCTGGTTGAGTTTTCTAAAACTTCCAACATAATGTATAAATAGCTGAAGGTTAGATTTGAGTTCTTGCCTGACCTTCTGTGTTGGAAATACTCTATAATTTAACATGGTGATTTTGTAATATTTTTAGATGAGAAATCTTGGTCTTGATAAAAATTTTACTCAAAGCCTTTGTATTTTCTACGGAGTCTGTGTAATTAATGGTGGAGTTGAGGGAAGGGTGTTTGGTTATCTTTTCCTTGCTTCAGTCTGCAGATGAGGATGCAGTCTTGGTTTATTTCCTCCCAGTTTATTAGAGTCACATTTGTTGAGTCTCTGTGGCACATCTTTTAGAGCATAGGTTTCTGGGGGAACACAACTGAGGTTCACTGAATTTAGTGGGTTAAATCTAGTTAATGTTTCCTTTTGCCCTGTGTCAAATTGCTTTCAAAACTAAGTAAATAGGTAATTTGTTAATTAGATGGCTGACAGGAAAATTGTTAGGACATTATTTTATTTTTCAGATATGGATTATATAGCTCACCATTTGATCCAGTCCTTTTTGATTTGGAGATGAGTGGTTCTTCCTGTAAAAATGTATACAACAGCAGCATTGGTGTCCAGTCAGATGAAATTGATTTGTCAGATGTCCTTTCAGGTAGTAACATCTTTTCTTAAAGGAATTTCTGAATTTTAAATATTTGGTTTAAGCTACCATTGACTTAAGGGATTATAGTTACTATGTTCTGTCTTTAAAAACAAAAATTCTTCAGAACTTAACCTTAACATCTGTGAATCATGAACTGTTTGCCTTTATTTCCTAACTTCTTCTTCTTCAAAATAAAAAATATCGAAGTTATTTTTGGAAGGATTGTGAATTTGTTTTTTGACTTTTTGTGTGTGTGTGTGTGTGCGTGTGTTTCATTGCATGTCAGTATACCTTTAATGCTCTTAAAAGACATTAACATTTGATTATTATAGCCTTTTCTGTTTTATTTGGTATGCCTTTGATGTCCACAAAATCAAGGAACATTTTATTTCATATTTCAGAAAATAAAATGAATATGTATTTATTATAATAAGTAAAGATGGAGAAAGAAAATATTTTCTGTATCTAACATACTTGGTTAAATTTTGTACAGTGTTACATGTATTCTTGTATACATTTCTGAAAGAATATGCTTTTAGGATTGAATGTATAACCTTTTCAGGTGCTAGAATTTGTGGTGTTTATCTAGTTTTGTTGATGAAAACAATGACCGTCATTTTCTTCCATCTTACTGTACTTACTATAAGTGTTGTCATAAGCCATACAATCTTAGAATTTTGGGTAAACATAATAAGATAATTATCACATTAAAAGAAGTAAATTCGGGGAGTTAATGTCACTTTCCCTCCCTTCCTTCCTCTCTTCCTTCCTCTCTCTTTCTTTCTCTTCCTGTCTTTCATCTTTCTTTCTTAGATTTTATTTATTTGACACAGACAGCCAGAGAGGAAACACAAGCAGGGAGAGTGGGAGAGGGAGAGGGAGAAGCAGATTTCCAGCAGAGCAGGGAGCCTGATGCGGGGCTCAATCTCAGGACTCTGGGATCATGACCTGAGCCAAAAGCAGACGCTTAATGACTGAGCAATCCAGGCACCCCTTCAGTTTTTTTACTTTAAATTATGAATTGTGAAAAAAGCAAAGGAGAAAAATCAGATACAGAAATATAAATAAAATGTAAAGTGCCTTAATTACAGCCTTTCCATCCTCTTAGAATCACCTTTGTTAACAGGATGTTTAGCTGTTTAGACTTGTTTGCTACACATGTTCATGAGCATTTTTAAAGAAAGAGATCATACTATATACTTACTGATCTGTTACTTACTTTTTAATGGCTTAGGTTTTTTGTTTTAAAGATTTTATTTATTTATTTGACAGAGAGGGATTACAAGTAGGCAGAGAGGCAGGCAGAGAGAGTGGAGGAAGCAGGTTCCCCGCTGAGCAGAGATCCTGATGCGGGACTCGATCCCGGGACCCTGAGATCATGACCTGAGCCGAAGGCAGAGGCTTTAACCCACTGAGCCACCCAGGCGCCCTTAATGGCTTATTTTGTGGGTGTGCATTACCTTCTCTGTTTGATGACCTGGGCTCTGCCTACTTTGTATTGATCTCTGTCCAAGTGACCATCAATTTATGAGTAGAACTCAGAGGAGAGGTTTGAATTAGATATATAGATGCCTTCTGCATACCTTAGATTAGAATGAAATTCATCATGGAGAGAGTGTAACGAAAAGACCATAAAGCTCAAGTCAGGCCACAGAGTTAAATACACAAGAGCCGCACACTCAATAAAGAAGGGACTTAAAAATCATGACGTAAGTTTCCATCTGAATGTCATTTTATTTCTCACCATTAATCCTTGTATGGTGTCCCTTTTCTCAGTTAATGGCATCACTGGCACAAATCAGAAATCTGAGTATCATCCTTGATACCTCTTTCTCAGCCTCCACATGGAGACTGTCAGCAGATCCTATCTCTTTTTACACCATCATATATTTCTTTCTTTCTTCCTTTCTTTCTTTTTAAAGATTTTATTTATTTATTTGACAGAGAGAGATTACAGGTAGGCAGAGAGGCAGGCAGAGAGAGAGGAGGAAGCAGGCTTCTTGCTGAGCAGAGAGCCCAATTCCGGGCTTGATCCTGAGATCATGACCTGAGCCGAAGGCAAAGGCTTAACCCACTGAGCCACCCAGGCGCCCCCACCATCATATATTTCAAATGTATTCTCTTACCTCCCATGATCACATGATTACAGGGAAGCCATTCATCTTGAATCTGGACTACAGTAATAGCATTCTGACTGGTCTTTCTGCATTGCTCTTGCCTCACTTGAGTATATATTCTCCACATTGCAATGAGTGCCATTCTTTCTGGATGCAAACCTGATCACTTTACCTCTCTCCTTAAAATACTTCTCATGTATTTCCATTACTCTGCAGTGTAAAGTCTTCTGCATATTAAATCTTACATGATTTGGCTCTCTTTCCTTGCCACCTAATCTAGTACCATTGCCTCTTAGTCTCTCCTCTCTGGTCCAGTGTTTCTCAAAGTGTGGTACGTAGACCATAGGGTCTCTGAGATAATTACAGGGAATCCATGGGTCTACTGTCTTCGTAATAGAACAGTATCATTTGCCTTTTTCAGTGCATTGACATTTATACTAATTGTGCAAAAGTGTGATGCTCTCTACTCTGCCCTTGCAATGAAAAATATGCCAGTTTCACTTAAAAATGTCCCTGATGAGGCAATAAAACTTATTGATTTTATTAAGTTTTGAACCCTTCAATACTCACGTTTAACGTATTCTGTGATGATGAAATGGGAAATAGGCATAAAGCACTTGCACTGCATACTGAAGTACCATGATTGTTTTAAGGAAACACACTTGGGCAGTTTGAGTCACAAGTTGAACTAGCTGCTTATTTTATGGAACACCATTTTTATTGCAATAATGACTGATCTGGAAAAAGTTTTTTCATACTTGATTGTTTGGTAGGTATTTTTTAAAAAATGAGTAGAAAAAGCCTTACCAGTATCCATCTAATTGATAGTATTTCTTGCCAGTGTTAAAAGAGCTTTTAAGCAAAAATTAGAATTTTGGAAAACATATAATCCAGTGAGCCTGACAGCTTCTCAGTATATAGCTTTTTGATGGCCTATGTTGAAATTACTGAATATCATTTTCTGATGGCCTATGTTGATATTACTGAATGTCATTTTCTGATGGCCTATGTTGATATTACTGAATGTCATTTTCTGATATATGTAATGAAGTGTGTTAACATACGTATATAGTGGTCAACCAATATTTTCCAAGTGGATAAGAGATTTCTTTTTTTTTTTTTTAAGATTTTATTTATTCATTTGACACAGAGAGAGAGATTACAAGTAGGCAGAGAGGCAGGCAGAGAGAGAGGAGAGAGGAGGAAGCAGGCTCCCCGCTGAGCAGAGAGCCCGATGTGGGCCTCGATCCCAGGACCCTGGGATCATGACCTGAGCCGAAGGCAGCAGCTTTAACCCACTGAGCCACCCAGGCGCCCGGATAAGAGATTTCTTAAAAGTACAGGAAGTCTGATTAATATTAACACTGTAAAGTTTGAGAAGTTCATCAGTAAGATTTCAGAGACCAGGGACACCTGGATGGTTCAGTCATTTAAGTGTCCAACTCTTGGTCTCAGCTCTGGTCTTGATTCTCAGTGTTGTGAGTTCAAGCCTTTTGTAGTGGCTTGAACTGTGTGGAGCCTACTTAAAAAAAAACTTTTTTTTTTCAGGCACCACATTGCAAATAATCTTCAAAAAAAGATTACCACTTGCCAAAGTTTTTGAATGTGTAAGACGATTAAAATACTCCTTTTCCAACTATGTATATGTGATGGGCCAGATTTCTTTGTAAAGCTCTACCAAAACAATGTCCTGCAACACACTGAATGTGGAGACAGACAGGACAATACAGCTATTCTCTTTGATAAGCCATATTTTATTTATTTATTTTTTAGCCACAAAACAATTTACAAAATATATATACTGAATACTATACGTTAGGCCCTGTCACCATGGAAACAAATCCAAAACCAGGTTGGGGAGAGCTCAAGAGAAAGGTGGTGCCTAGGAAAAACAGTCTCCCAACCACTCTTCCAACCGGGTAGGAAAAACATGGATTAGCCCGGGTGGGGGGGGAGTTGGGAGCAGAGCAGGCATGGGTGGAAGGCTCAGCCCACCCAGGACTGAAGGCCTGGGCAGGGAGCTAGGTGGTGCCGGGGATGAATGGGAGGAGAGGAGACCCGGCTCCCAGCAGGGGGAGCTGGGAGAGTGTAAGTGGGGAAGGACGCCTCAGGCCCCNGGGGGAGTCGGGGGGTGGGGGTGTGAGGTCAGGTCAGGTCTTGACGTCCAGCAGGGATATCCGCTTGTGCTGGTAGCCGCTCTGCCAGCCATGTACCACCTTGGGGTCCCCAACATCTGAGAGCAGCTCCTGCTCGGTCTCATGCAGCTCCTCCATGGGGTCATAGCGCTTTTTCTTCTGGACATACATTACCACAGCCACCACCACCCCGACCAGGGTGATGAGGAAGAAAGGCCCCAACACATAGTCCACCTTGGAGTCGCTGTTGGCCTGAGGGGTATTGGGGACTGTAATGTTACTCACTCATGACATCGGCAGCTGGAGGGCTGAGTCGTTAGCATGGGCAATGGGGCCTCGGGAGGGTGCCTCCACCGGGCTCTCTCCCGCAGCTGCAGCCTGGACAGGAACGCCCTTGGTTGGCTCCCAGGATAAGCCAGATTTTAAAGAGTTCCACAAAAACGTAAAACATTGCCATTCTCATAAAGTTATTTTTGTCTGAAAACACATTTTTCATCAGAATATGCTATTTATACCTAATGAATTTATTACTATACATGAGTTAATGTTTAAAATATCCCCATCTTAAGATTTCCACTATGATGAATATCTGTATTTATGTATATCTCTATCTGTCTGCATAACCAACATAGAAGAAAGTTCTTTAAGAATTCTTAATCATTTAATTTAATTTAATTTAATTTTTTTAAACATTTTATTTATTTGACACAGAGAGAGAGATCACGAGTATGTAGAGAGACAGGCAGAGGGAGAGGAAGAGGAGGAAGCAGACTCCCTGCTGAGCAGGGAGCCTAATGCGGGGCTGGATCCCAGGACCCTGAGATCATGACCTGAGCCGAAGGCAGAGGCTTTAACAACCCACTGAGCCACCCAGGCACACCAGGAGTTCTTAATCATTTTAATGATACATAGAGTGGTGTTTGGATTGAAATATTCCTCCAGCCACCTCGTTCCTTTAGTTCCTCTAATGTACCATTATTTCTTCATACTGGAGAGATTTCACTCACGTTGTTTATTTTGCCAGGTTTCCCCTGCCTGGAAGAAATACATAAAAACGTCACTCTTCCCATAAATCTGATCAGCTCATTGTGAAAGTATTTTATTACTTCTTGACTTAGACTGATTTCCCCTGGATTTATTAGTCCTTTGAACTTCTTTTAAGTAAAACATAGCACTTTTTTTTTTTAGTTTTTATTTAAATTCCAGTAGTTAACATACAGTGTAATATTAATTTCAGATGTACAATTTAGTGGTTCAACACTTAAATACAATACCTGGTGCTCATCATAAGTGCCCTTCTTGATACCCAACACCTATTTAACCCATCCCCCTATCCATCTCCCATATGGTAACCACCATTTTGTTCTCTTAGAGTCTGTTTCTTGGTTGCCTTTCTCTTTTTTTCCCCATGATCATTGCTTTGTTTCTTAAATTCCACGTGGGTAAAATCATGGTACTTGTCTTTCTCTGACTGACATACTTCACTTAACATAATACTGTCTAGCTCCAGCCATGTCATTGCAAATGGCAAGGTCCCATTCTTTTTTTATATCTGAATAATATTCCATTGTACACACCTTATCTTCTTTATCCATTCATTAGTCGATGGACATTTGGGATCTTTCCATAATTTGGCTGTTGTAGATTATCTGCTGTAGACATTGGGGTGTGTGTATCCCTTTGTATTAGTATTTTTGTATTCTTTGGGTAAATACTTTGTAGTGCAAATGCTAGATCGTAGGGTAAACACTTTTTTTAAAGTTCAATTGTATGATTAGTTGTTTAGTGCCTAGTAACCTGTAACACAGAGTAGGTGTTTAATGAGAACTGGGGCCTGTCCTTTTCTCATGTATTTCCCATGTCTAGTATTAAATGCTTAATAAATGTATTTTTTTTAACATTGTTAGGTCCTATGTTATGTACCAGTGAAATGCTGGAGAACAGAATTATGACAATTTAGTCTTGTGTTTAATTTAGTCCTTCAGATGTTGATAGTTTTTGTATCTCTCCATTCCATCTTTGGTTTCTGTTTAATTTTATCAATTAAAGAATTCTGTTTAAAGCAGTGCTAATTCCAGAAAATTTGGACAGCACTGAAAATAACCCCTTTCCTCCATACCACATAACACTTTAAATTCTTTTGTGTTCTTCTGTCTTGTCATCTTGCTGTGGTTTTATGATTCACATAGTTGTGATCATTTTATTTTAACTTTTTTAAACTACTCATGCTAACTTAAACTACAGTTGACCCTTCAACAACATAGGTTTGAACTCTGTGGGTCCATTTATATGTGGAATTGTTTTCCATAAACAGAGTACAGTACTATAAATGTATTTTCACTTCCTTATGATTTTCTTAACATTTTCTTTAGCTTACTTTGTTGTAAGAATACAGTATATAACACATATAACATGAAAATTATACATTAACTATGTTATCTGTAAGGCTTCTGGTCGACAGTAGGATAGAAATAGTTATGTTTTGGGGGAGTCAAAATTATATGTGGATTTTTTACTGCACTGGGTTGCCACCCCAACCTCAGCATTATTCAAGGGTCAGATGTATTTTTATGATTATAAAGTAGTAGGCCTCATTCTAAAATTGATAATATATGCAAAATGCAAAGATATATTTATAGAAAAATCTTGACAATATTTTAGGATGTTTCTTTAGTTTTTACTTCGTGTCCTGTTTGTATAGGTGACGTGAAAGAATGTACTCTGATTTTATGCATTCTTAACAGATTGTGTAATAGCTAATATTAGTAGCTGGTTCATTATTTTTTCCTCATTTAAAATCTAAATCTCTTGTTACTGTTTCATATTAATGTGAATGGCCACTATATTGCTTTTATGCAACTCTGCTTTTGCAGCATGGAAACAAGTATCTTCTATTTGTGATTTTTCTTAATCCTGTGCCCATTGTGGAAGTACTGCATAGGTTTGTGTGTTTATGTATCTTCTCTAATTGAAATTGAAGTAGCAGCTATAATTTTCCATATGACTACTGCCTTTTAAAAATTAACTTACATAGCATAAAACTTGTCTCTTTAACAGGAAATGGAAAGGTCAGTAGTTGCACAGCTGCCGAAGGTAGTTTCACATCTCTCACTGGACTTCTAGAAGTTGAGCCCCTGCATTTTACTTGTGTGTCAACTAGTGATGGCACCAGAATAGAAAGGGATGATGCAAGTACGTTTACTGGTATATACCTTCTTTTATTATTCACTTTCTTTATCATACATTTTATGCTGAAGTAAAAACAAAGTGATGTATAAGTACTTAAATATTAGTTTGTATTAGATGTAAGTGCCTTTGGTGTCATGTTAAGTAGAAACTTAATAGGAGGGAAAAAACATAAGTAGTTCTCCATATTTTTCTATGTCCGTTCATAGTTTTTTTTCCTACCTTCTAAAGCACCATCTTAAATTTTTATGTGTGTGCATTTTTAGAAGCCCTTTAATTTGGAAAATATCAAACATAACAAAAATAAACGGAAAAGTACGATAGACTACATTTCCTTTACCTAGCCTCAACTCCTCTCAACTGTTGGCCAGTCTTATGTGTGATTTTGGCATCATAATGTTATTTCTTGCATTTAAAGCTTACAGTATATTTAAAACTCACAGTATACAATATCTTTGAGAAGGTTGAGAGGAATGACGAGGGAATATTATTTTTCCAGATATTTTAAAGCACCTTCAGATATATGAATCATTATTTTAGTGTGCTGAATGTCATGTTATTAGTGTTTTAAATGAATCAGTGGGAACTCTTGTTTTTTTTATATACCTGTGATTTATATATTTCTGTGATTATATTATATTTCTATATATTTATATATTTCTGTGATTTTCTTCATATAATAGGATCAGTATTTATGATTCTGTCTTGGCATATATAATTGAAATTTTTATAATTAAAACATTGGATATGGTTTTATCTTTATTTTATAGTCACAGAAGAGTTTGAATATTGTCTTGAATGATTTCTGCTGTTAGAGGTTGTGTTGTGTGGATTTCTTTTTGTTTTCTTCAACAGTTTAACAGAAAGTATAAACAGTTTGAGAAGCTATAAAAAATTTAATCTTAAGGGTTTTAAAAGGAAATTATCAGTTCTTCAAGTGCCATCTTATTCAGAATCATCTTATATCTTCTAATTCTGGAAGTAACCACTAAGTGAATTCTTTGGCTTGTGTAATTTAAATGAGAGTTTTCAATTAATATCTAATATTTCTCTTAAATAAGGATGCCAAAAGGATGAAACTTTGTGTTTGCTCTTTTGGATTATTATAGTCATTTTGTAGAGACATACATATACAGTGGAATAGAAAAATGCATGACAAGAAATTGAACTTTCAGAGAATCTTTTTGTTTTAAATCAGACTCTTTTTTTGAACTGTTTTGAAATTAAGGGTCTAAAATTCATGTGTTTAAATAAGTAATGTTTTTAAAAGATATGAAATTTTATAATAGATGTAAGAGTAGTTTTGAAGAAGAGAAGTATTCCTTCACACTCCTTTTCCTCTCCTATAAAGCATTTTATTTATTTTCCAAAGATACTGTGCCTATACAAGCAATCATATCTGTATTTTGCCTGCACCACCACCACCACCAGCAGAAGGATTTTTATTAAATGTTAAGGCAAAGTCTTGACTTGCGGTCATAAGGTGCTAAAAGGTGACTGGAATATCTCAATTTCTTACTTTTTTTGGTTAATTGTGAAATATGATGCTCTTATGAAAAAATGCAGATAACAGTTATATAACCAGCAATTTATGACAAACCAAACTGTCCATGTGACCACCAAATCAGGAAATAATATATCTAGCACTCTAAAAGGTATCTGCATGTCCCCTCCCACTTACTTCTTTCTTGCTCTCTAAAAGGTAAACTTTGTCCTTGCTTTTAGAGTAGTCATTTCTTGGTTTTTGTTTGTTTCATTGTATAATCACGTAATTATACATATCTGATCACGGATTGAATAGAGGCTTTATGATATAAAATTCCTTTTATGTTTTTTTAATCTGCCTTCTGTTCAGTGTTATGATTGTTAAATTCATCTGTATCAGTGCATGCAGTTACTTGGTTCTTTTCCGTTGCTATTTAAGATTCTGTTGTCTGAATAAAACAATTTGACTACTGTTGATTAGCATACTATTGATTGATATTTGGGTTGTTCCACTGTGATGCTTTTAATGCTACTGGCTGTAATATTTTCTTGGATATGAATGTAGAAGTTGATGTGCTGTTCCATAGGTTTTCCATATATCCAACTTTAGGAAGTAGTATTAAAGAAATGTACTTCTTAATTTCTAAATGTATTAGGATTTTCTGGTTATTTTGCTATTGGTTTTTACTTAAATTGCTGTAGGGTTAAAAGTTAACTCTGTCAGTCTTGTATATTGTGCTAGAAATTGTAGAGGATCAGTTTTTAGATTTAAGTATTCCATGAATACATGACAGTAATGTTTACTCTGCACTTATTGGTGAAGTGTACTCTATCCGTTTGGGCAAATTTGCTAATTGTGTCCCTCAGATTCTCCGTCTTTATTAACTCCTTGGTTTCTTTTAGTTCATAAGATCAATATGTTATGAGACTGACGCGCTACCTACTGCGCTAACGAGGCACCTAAGATCAATATGTTAAATTCTTGTTGCTGCACCTGTGGAGGTGGCTGTTTGAGTTTCATCAGCCTCTATTTTATGTATTCTGAAACTACCATACAAGTTTAGAATGCTTGTATCTTTCTTGTAAATTTAATCTTTTATCATTAGGAAGTATCTCTTTATCTCTGCTAGCTGTTTTTCCTAAAATTACCATGTTTGATATTTATATACTTTATTTTGGCTACTATTTGTATGATACACATTTTTCCTTCTTTTACTTTGAACTTACTCTTTCATAAGCAGCTGGTAGTTGCTTTTTTTTTTTTTCAATTCAAAAGCAAAGAAAGGAAAAGAGAGGAATGAAGTGTAATTATAAGATAAATCCAAATGAATACTGAATATAAAAAAGTATAATTATTTGGGAATAAAAATACACATAAAATTAAAGTATATAACCACAACACCATATAAATCAGGAAGGTGACAAATGTTCTAGATATTTGCACTGTATAGTACAAAAAGCAGTTGTAGTTCTGAATATTAAGGGTATGTGTATATTATGATCTCTGGGATAACTGCTAAAAATAGTAAAAAGTAGAAAAATAGCCCAATAAAAACATAATCACCCAAAAAAAGAAGGAAAGGGAAAAACATCTAACTGACAAAAGGAGAAATCTAATACTTGTATATTAACAACACAGCAGATTTAAATACAGATACATCAGTATCAAGTAATTATACCAGTAATTGCACTAAATGTAAATAAATACTGCAACTGAAAGACAAAATATCAGACTGGATTAAAAAATTATAATGTTTCATGTTTCATCCATTTAGCATGTATCAGTACATCATTCCTTTTTATGACTGGATAGTATTCCACTGTATGGATACACCACTTTTAAAATAGCTTGTACGTACCTTCTTTTGTTTATCTACTGAGAAGTTAACAGGCATTTGGGTTGTTACTTCTTTTTAAGAAAAATACTGCCATGCAGCATATTTGTGTACATTTTTGTTTTCAGTTCTTGAGTATATACTTAGAAGTGGACTCTACCATTTTTCTTCTCGTAGTTTTTCTTAAAGCTTCTGTGTCTTTTTTATTTCCATTTTCCCCTAGCTTTATTGAGATATAATTCACGTATAATATTGAGCAAGTTTAAGGTATACTGTATATTGGTTTTGATACATTTATATATTATAAAGTGATTACCATGATTACATTAGCTAATGTCCTGTCATGTAATTACCAGTTCTGTTTCTGTGGCAAGAACATATAAGACAACTCTTACCAACTTTCAGGTATATAATACAGCATTATTAATTATCATCAGGATGCTGTACATTAGATCTCTGTATTTCTGTTTAAATTTTAGAATCAACTTGACAATCTGTGCACCAAAAAGCTTTTTTTTTCTTTTTAAGAATTTGAATATAAATCACTTTGAGAAAATTGACATCTTAATATTAAGACTTTTACTTCATTAGCATGGTGTATTTAGTATATTTAGGTCTTCAGTTACTCTGGGAGATGTTTTTTAAGTTTTCAGTGTTGACATTTTGCACATCCTTTTTAGATTAATCACTAGCTATTTGATTTTTTTTAATGCTATTGTAAGTGATACTTAATTTTATTTCCATTTTTTTGGATACCGGTTTATAGAAATACGATTTGTGTATATTAATCTCATGTGGTGATACTGTTGTATTAGCTTGCTAATTCTAATAGCGTGTAGATTCTTTTTTTTTTTTGAAAGATTTTATTTTATTTATTTGTCAGAGAGAGAGCACAAGCAGGCAGAGTGGCAGGCAGAGGCAGAGGGAGAACCAGGCTCCCTGCTGAGCAAGAAGCCCGATGGGGGACTCGATCCAGGACCCTGGGATCATGATCTGAGCTGAAGGCAGAGGCTTAACCCACTGAGCCACCCAGTTGTCCCTAACTTGTAGATTATTATTTTTTTTTTCTAGCTTGTAGATTCTTAAGGACTTTTTATAGACACAATCTTGGCATCTGTTAAGAGTTTTACTTTAGTGTTTTCCTAATCATTTCTTTTAGTTCTTTTTCTTGCTCTTTTGTGCTTTCTAGGACTTCTGCATGGTACTAAATAGAAATGGTGGTCATAGTCGTTTTATTTCGTTCTTATCTCCATTATTTTTATATCTGGTTTTTGAGGCCCCTAGTATAATAGAAGAAGATACTGAAAACTCAGACTTGGCAAAACATTTAAAAATTTTGTGGTTGTAGGATGATGTATTTCTTTTGGATTGTTTATGTTTCTTACGTGTTTTTGGTGACTTAATTCATTTTCCCATAAGTATTATTCAAGCATTGGATTTTAAAGTGAGTGAAGGGCTAAACTCCACATGGTTAATAATGAAATTTACGTTAATGACCCAAAAAATACAAGTACAATATCAGTGCTTCAGTAAGTCTAATACTTAGCCCTCTAGAGTTGAAATTAATCGCTGTTTCTTTGGGGGACCATTTGACGAAGTGGATGCATTTCATTTTGGGGCACATAGCTTATGTGAGTTTTGATTGCTCTTTCCTTGACCATGCTTGTATAGTTGGATTCTTGAAAGTTAAATGAGGTACAGTATGGCTGTTGTAAATAGGTGTGGTTTTTTGTTTTTTGTTTTTTTTTAAGTTGAGGACGCTTTTAATTGTAAGAGGCTATGCACAGTTTCATTTATTGCTATCTTGTTGATTATAGCTTAAAATTTTTTTAATAGTTTTTTTGAATCGTGGCACAGTACAGCATTGTTAGATGTTAAAATAGGCTGTCAAATACCTGGGTGTTGTTTCCCGCCCACCTTTTCAGGTATTTATGAGCAGATGATTTCCCTCAGCTTTAGATTCATTACCTGTAAAATGGGATAACAGTAGTACCTACCTGTGTGCCATTGCAAAGGTGAGATGAGTTGATTTAAGTTCTATGCTCAGCACTGTGCCTGTCCTCCCATTGGCTTTGGTTTCACATAGTCCTTGGTTCCAACTCTAGTTCTACTACTGTGAGCTCTACAGGTAACTAAGAAACAGAGTTTTAGTATCTGCTTCTTAGGGTTGTTCATCTGTTGAATATGTAATTAATTAAAACACTCACATGGTAATGCACACTAAACATTTGCTACTATTGTAGTGGTTATCCTTCCCCAATATAACTTTCTTTCTTTTTTTTTTTTTTTTAAGATTTTTTATTTATTTATTTGACACAGAGAGAGAAATTACAGGTAGGCAGAGAGGCAGGGAGAGAGACAGGGAGAGGAGGAAGCAGGCTCCCCGCTGAGCAGAGAGCCCGATTCGGGCCTCGATCCCAGGACGCTGAGATCATGACCTGAGCAGAAAGCTGAGGCTTTAACCCACTGAGCCACCCAGGCGCCCCCAATATAACTTTCTAGCCTGTTAGAATATAAAGGTTAATGCTGTTATTAAACTTGGCTTTTACTTCTTACTTTGTGGTGACCTGTTTCATTAAGTTGTGACATTAAGCTTTTATCTTAGGTTTTTCTAAAATGTTTCCCACAAATATTGGCAAATATTTAATGGGGGAAGAAAGTGATTTTTATAATGTATATTTGAGTAACATTGAAAAGGAAAGTCAAATTATTCAACTTAGGGAATTTTGTAGAGTCTTTAAGGACGATAATGTTCATGACTAAGCAGTATGTGCCAGAATTATTTGACATAAGTCAAATCGGACATATTTCTCTCTGTATTAGAGTTCTGGGCAGCATTTGGTAGGAAACATTGCTTTACATATTCTCTGTGGGTCAGACTCTGTCTAGGGCAGGCTTTAAAATGAGGAAATAAGGTATCATCAGGTTTTTTTAAATGATGTTCTTATAATTGAAGGTTTTTTTGACCTTTTTGGGGGAGGGAGAAGAGGGTATTGCTATAGGAAAACTTAGTAAAGCAAATTTCAGTTTATTTGTTATGCTCAAATTGATTACTCTCATTTTGTGTGTTTATTTTGGCCATATTAAATGAAAGTTTTTATATGCTGAAAATATTTTTAAGCTCAGCGATTTTTCTTTGATTTGGAAGTAGTTCCTCAGATTTCCCTAATCTTGAATACTGTTATTATCAATCAGTATGCTTCTACCATTAAGATTTCCCTGTTGATATTCTATAGATTCTTCTTTTAAAATAAAACTGGAGTTTTAATGTCAAAATAGTATACTTGGAATATGTTTCTATGTGAACCTTTTCCTCATCCCTTTTCTCCTCCCCCCTTGTCTTATGCCAGTGAGTTCCTTCGGGGTTACTCCTGCAGTAGGTGGACTGTCATCGGGGACAGTTGGGGAAGCTTCGACAGCCCTGAGTTCAGCAGCCCAGGTAGCTTTGCAGTCTCTCTCTCATGCAATGGCGTCAGCCGAGCAACAGCTGCAGGTGCTGCAAGAGAAACAGCAGCAGCTTTTGAAGCTTCAGCAACAGGTTGGAGACTCTTTGGCTCTTTGTTCATGCTGTCTCTAAACTTCAAAAGCTGAAAAAGTACTGTAAAAATGACTATTATTTTCGTAAAGGAAAGTAGGTTGACCGATCTGAGCTAATCGTTTTCTACAAAAATGGAGGTAACGTCTTTGTGATATATCTAAATTTAAAATAATGAGTAAATTTTATATGATAAATATCTACGGGAATATAATTGATATTTTGGGGGGCAATCTCTAAGTAAATCCATTCTGTTTCAACACTCTTGGTCAAACGTTAGAGTTACCAGTTAGGATTTTTATAGATTGGAGATCCTGAACTGTTTTAGAGATGAATTGAATTTACATGGATTAAAATTTAGTAATAATGACAGATGCTTTGGAGATTTCATGGTGGTCTAAGTGCAGTCTGTGTGATTGTAGGTGACATGATATTAGGTTAGGCACCATGAGAATCTACCTCCTCCTGTTGATATTTTGCTTTGAGGAGAATTTTGTTTCCTTATTTACATTTATTTGTTGTTCTTCCTTTCCACTTTTGGTTTGTGGAAGTCCTTGTTCCCCCAAACACGAGAAATTGTATATCAGATATTTAATGAAGTTGTTACAGTGAAGAAATACTCAGTTCATGTTAAGTCCACTTTTTAATTTAATTTCATTTTTATTTAACTAAGATCTAGTTAATCAGATCATGTTTACCTTTGTAAGCTCTTTTCCTGTACAGTACTCCCCACAGTTTGTGCAGGCAAGACTAGTCTATATCTTGTGCTTTTATTTCTTTTACAGAAAGCAAAGCTGGAAGCCAAGTTACATCAGACGACAGCTGCAGCAGCTGCCGCTGCGTCGGCAGCCTCAGCAGTAGGTCCTGTTCACAACTCTGTGCCTTCCAACCCGGCGGCGGCCCCCGGCTTCTTCATCCACCCATCCGATGTTATTCCACCCACTCCAAAAACAACACCACTTTTTATGACTCCACCACTCACCCCACCCAATGAAGCAGTTTCCGTTGTGATTAATGCCGAACTTGCCCAGCTTTTCCCAGGCTCAGTTATTGATCCCCCAACAGTCAATCTCGCTGCACATAACAAAAATTCCAACAAGTCCAGAATGGTAAATTATTATATTTTAAATAGGTGTTCGCTTAGACATTTAAAAATATTTTGATGTATACGCTAACCCGAGAAGGCAAACTTTTCTTATACAGACTTGATACATCAAATTAGATTGTTTTATAAAGTATTACAGAATATACCTCAGGAAATCAGACTTGTTAATTTGATATTACAGTTACTAGTTTGTATAGAGGAAGAATAATATCAATACAGAGTTACACTTTTTTTCTTTTCTAGAATCCACTTGGTTCTGGCCTAGCTCTTGCAATTTCTCATGCTTCACATTTTCTTCAGCCTCCACCCCACCAGTCCATTATTATAGAGCGAATGCATTCAGGTAATCTTTGATTTCCTTAAAATATTTTTCTTGCCTAGTCTGTCAGCCCTTTGAGCCTTAATATTCTGTAGTTTGATTTCCTTTGCAAGTAAATCCCATCTGTTTCTGGGTGAGTACATTTTACCAAGAATAAGCACTACATAAGGCTTAGCTGTGTGCTCCACCATGTTGAACGTAGTAGTGCTGCAGGCTAGGATGGCCAGTTTTATCGAGACCCTGAATCTGACCCGAATGTGCATCTTGTCTGTTGAACTGTGATTGACATAAGTGTCTACTTCCATTGTAGCTGCTCAGTTAACCATGACACTAGAAATTATACTTCAGTATTCCTAACACCAGCACTCTGGTGTTGAAACCATTTCCAGAAAATAGCACACAGATTTATTGATGATTTTAATAACTGAGTAAGATTAATAACACTTCATGGTCTTGATAATTCAAATTTTACCTAAGTTTGTAGCCATACTTCTGTGTTAGCTACCTGTGACTGGGATAGGTGCTTTCAACTACTGCATGTTTATCTAGTAAACTGTGGCAATTTTAACCTTATAATCCTACCAAACTTAGTTCTGGGCTTGAGCTGCAGCAGAATTCAACAGAATCCTTCTGTATTTTATAGCAGAGAATAATATGAATATAATGCATACTGTGTCACTTTTCATCATATGAATAGTTGAAGCAGATTTGCTTTATTGCATCAGGCTGTTTCTTCTTTGGATGAGAGAGCTTTTAAAAAATAATAAAATAAAAAATCTTAATGGTGTTGTCTGTTCAACTAATCCTTCACTGGTATCACCATTAGTGTCGGTAACATTTAGAATGTGACTTGTTGATGTGCAGTGTTATGAAATGTGAGCAGTTGTTTATACTGCAGTTTGCTTTTTGTCAGTGGAATTGACTATAGATTATAGAATTATATTCTTTGTTATTTAATGATTTTTCTGTTTAGGAAGTGTTGGTAACTACATTTTCCTACTAAACTAGCTCCATTGAAAATAGCACGGGTTCTAGCTATTTAGCTGGTTCCCTTCACTGTAAAATGCAGCTCTTAAGTTTATTAAGTGCTCCTCACCCCAACCTAGTATAGAAAAAAAAAATTCTGTTTTAATGATTCTGTCTGCTGTTTTACTAATTGGGCTTATTCTGAAATGTGTATGAGATGAGAGATGCAAATCTGCTCTTTTTCCATTCCTCTCAGATCATTTTTGCCTTTCATTAGTGTGAGCATCTCAACCATGCTGAGTGTGATTCTGGTGCTTCCACAAAGAGGCTACTGCCTCTTTAGTGTGGCTCTTGAGAGTAAGCCATCAACTTCACCTGGTACTAAGTAGCTGAAGAGACAGTGATATGTCAGAACCTGGACAGAAACATTGTTTGGGATAAGCTGTGTCTCTCTTTATTGGAGGACCTTCCTAAGGGATTTTTTAGTGGTAGTAATGACTATGTGTGATTTCCGCCTTATACTTTTACTTTACGTCGTAACCGCAGTGTGAGAGCTAACTCTGTAAGAAGATAAACAAGGCCTGAGAAAAGTAAAATCAAGCAGTACAATTTGACATCATTAATGCATCTATTAGGGAAATTTTTAAAAGTGACCAGATGACTGAAAGAAGATCACGTAGATACTTTTTAGAATTAATCCATATACTACTTTTGGTAATACAGTTTTTCAACTCTGATGTCTTAAATTAAGCTTGTATGTACAGTTGATTGCTGTGACGATAACAAACTTAACTCTTGTATGCTGTTTACTTAAGTCTTAACGAGCATGGATTGAGGTTTCAGGGAATTTTTGAGGGCTGCTTATTTACTTTGCTTCCCATCTTTTTGTAGTTTAATTAAGTTGATTTCATATTTTAAGATGCATGTTCCCAACTGTTTTTGAATGCATCTTTTGGTTAATTGCAATAATGTTAGTTTTTGTCAACTCTTGCTATCTCTCTCTGATAGGAGCAAGGAGATTTGTGACCTTGGATTTTGGCAGACCAATACTGTTGACAGATGTCTTGATTCCCACTTGTGGAGACTTGGCCTCCTTATCAATTGACATTTGGACGTTAGGAGAAGAGGTGGATGGGAGACGACTGGTAGTGGCAACTGATATAAGCACCCATTCACTGATTCTGCATGATTTGATACCACCTCCTGTGTGCAGATTTATGAAGGTAAAGAACTTCAAGACTGAATTGATATGCTTTTCATGTTTCCAACAAGTTATGAGAGATACTCAGACATACAATTAAAAAGTCTATCTTCTTAAATGCATTGCTCAGAATTTTATTTTTGCAGATGGCTGTGTATGTATATATATATATATACATATATATTTTTTTAAATTTCAGATCACTGTCATTGGACGTTATGGAAGTACAAATGCCAGAGCCAAAATCCCCCTAGGATTTTACTATGGTCATACGTATATCTTGCCTTGGGAAAGCGAACTGAAGTTAATGCATGATCCTTTAAGGGGAGAGGGTGAATCTGCAAACCAACCAGAAATTGACCAGCATTTAACAATGATGATCGCCCTACAGGAAGATATACAGTGCAGGTTATTAGAAAATTGCAGTATATTTTAATCTTACTGAAACCCTTTACTTTGTATATCTTATATTTTTCAAGAAATATCTTTGCATAGATGTATAGAAAAGAACAGAAGATTGGAGCACCTGACTGGCTCAGTCAGAGGAGCATGTGACTCTTGATCTTCGAGTTGTGCATTCGAGCCCCACATTGGGTGTAGATTACAAACAAACAAATAAATAAGCAAACAAACTTTAAAAAGGAAAAAGAAAAGAACCAAAGGAAGTCGGAAGCTAGAATGTTACAATATTTGATAAATTACAATGTTATGATTAGATAATTGACTTCATTTAGTATTTAACAATTGACGAATTCTTTTTAATGGTTGTTAAGATGTTTTAGAGATTTAATTTTTAGTGTGCATTTGTACGTATATATAAAAGGGAATGTTGCAGGAATTATTTTGTCCATTTTTTATTTGCAGGTATAACTTAGCTTGTCATCGACTGGAAACTCTTTTGCAAAGTATTGATCTTCCTCCTCTTAACAGTGCTAACAATGCACAGTACTTTTTGCGAAAACCAGACAAGGCAGTTGAAGAAGACAGTAGAGTTTTTTCTGCCTATCAAGACTGTATTCAGCTACAGCTTCAACTGAATTTGGCTCATAATGCAGTGCAGAGGCTCAAAGTAGCTCTTGGTGCAAGTCGGAAGATACTAAGTGACACATCAGATCCAAAAGATTTAATTCAAACGTCTTCCACAGAACAGTTGCGTACCATCATCAGATATTTACTGGACACTTTGCTCAGTCTCCTTCACTCTTCTAATGGTTTGTATTTGGCTTCAGTTCTTTAAATGCTGGAAATGTGTTTGATATAATTTTATTGCCTGTTTTGTTGTGTTAGTATTTTCTAGTATTGTTCATTTTGATATTCTTTCTATGTGAGTATTTATGAAATGTGTTTGTAGGTTAACTCCCCCCCCATATTTCTCCGTTTTTTTGTTTTGTTTTGTTTTGTTTTAAATGGATTTTCAATTTTTTTTTCTTGAGTCTTTGCTGTTGATGTGGCACCTCATTTAGTTTGCCAAAATATTAAATATTGTTATTGTGAAAACTTAATAAATTGCTAACAATATACTGTTATTTTCTAATCAAGAGCTATTTTTGGTCATTATACATGCACACACAAATACACATACTCAACTGTCAGAATTACCCAACCCCACACATAAGAAATATAGTTGATTCAAATGCTAGCTTTTCTCCTCTCCCAGTGGTTAACAATTAAAATTCTACATACAAAGAATAAATAAACGAATAGCAAAATAAATAGAATATAATTGGTTACTGATTGCTGGTAAGAAGAAAGTGTATTTAGGTGTGCTGATACTGATACTACAGCATACACCTAAATAGGAAATTTTATTGTTTTCTGTTTTGTAATAGGACACTCTGTTCCTGCAGTTTTGCAGAGCACATTTCATGCCCAGGCCTGTGAAGAGCTTTTTAAACACTTGTGCATCAGTGGAACCCCAAAGATACGGTTGCATACTGGTCTTCTACTTGTTCAACTCTGTGGTGGTGAAAGATGGTGGGGTCAGTTTCTTTCTAACGTTCTTCAGGAATTGTACAATTCAGAGCAGCTTCTCATCTTTCCACAAGATAGGTAGGTCAGAAAATATTGGAGTTGTTTTTTATTAGTAATTTATGCTTATCACAGTTAGGGTTCAGATTTTGAAACTCTGTGTATGTAGATTGATCCTGAGTGGGTAAATGAAGCACGTCTTTCCAGGGTTTTTTGAATGCCCAGCAAAGCACATATTGAACGTCTACTGACAACAAATTTTGTATATGTATTATATGCTGTATCTTTATAATAAAGTAAGCTAGACAAAAAAAAGTACTTATTGAAGAAGAGTATACATGATATAATAGACTACATTCTTTAGTTTCCTAACTGCATCTGTGGAGTTTATAGATCTGTGTTTATCAGTATTTCCTAATAGATTATGTTACTTCATGTTTTACATGTATTCTTTGAGACTATGATAAAATTCTCTGCTGGATTTCTTATGCATATAGTTAAGAAATTTAACTAAGAGTTTGAAAAGAGCTAATTTTAACATCGTAGCGCCAGGTATAAATCATGCTAAGAACTACATATCCTATCATTTGTCTGTTAAATTTCAGTGTGAATTATTTTATAAATGAGCAAATGGATTCATCATGGTATTTTATTTATTTATATCTCTTTTTTAGGGTCTTCATGTTACTTTCCTGCATTGGTCAAAGATCACTTAGTAATAGTGGAGTATTAGAAAGCTTACTAAATCTGTTGGATAATTTGTTGTCACCTCTTCAGCCACAGTTACCCATGCATAGGAGGACAGAAGGTATTATTTAAAGTGGTTGTCTTTAGTAAAAACATAAGATTCCTATAAGTACTGCTTTTATAAAATGGCTAGAGTGAAGTACTTATTTTAAAATTTATCTCTGTACATTTTGTTAATACTTTTATGATACAGACTTTTTAGATTTTAGAATGTAAATTTTCATATGATTGTCTGCCATATGGTATTGCTTTCTAAATCTGTTACCTTTTCATTATTTGAATTTTGAACTTGGGAACTATTATATGTTTTTTCTGTACTGTTATAACTAAAATCAGACTCTCCTAATTAAGTCTCAATTTTAGTACAGTTGCTTTTCTGGTCATTCATAATGTATTTCATTTGATCAACAAAATTGTTATTAGAACAAAAACTTTAGAACTTAGTTTAAAACTATATGTTAGGAAATTGAGAGATTTTTTTATTTAGTTACCTGGAAGTCTAAGAATTGGACCGTATACCTTGCTTCCTAGTTTATAAATTATTGTCTCTTAGATTCAATCTGTAATCAAGAATCTATTTTCATACCATAAAACATTTATCTTCCAATAGATTCAATGTGTTAATCAGTTTGTGGCCACAGGTTCCAGTTTTGAGGCTTATTATAAATGAATATTAATGTTAGTAGTGATATGGTATAGTTTGAATTTTAAAGTGTTTTATCTCATAATTATCTTCTCAGACTTCATTAGAACTCTTAGAGTCACCTGATTATTTTTTCTGCTGTCATCTGTGTATAGGAGTACTAGATATTCCCATGATCAGTTGGGTTGTGATGCTGGTGTCCAGATTGCTGGATTATGTGGCCACTGTTGAAGATGAAGCAGCAGCTGCAAAAAAGCCTCTGAATGGTAAAGACAGGGAGAGGTTTCTGACAGGTATCAGAAGTTTATAATAATCTGTTGGTGGGGATTTTGAGTTACTACGCAGTTGTTCCAGAACTGGCTATTGGCCTGCAGTTTCCAGCTGTATGTAATTTATGTAAAATATGAATTAAATTTACTAGGAATCTGTTTTAAGGATAGAATTTATTTTTGAGGGACTTTATGGACCAGCGCCTTATCTGGAACATGACTTTTAGTGTCTGGATACAAGCATGTCTTTGATGAAGTTTTTTACCCCGTGCTTATTTAAACACTTTCTAATGGCATACATGTAATTGAATTTATGAGTAGGAAGTCTGTGAAGAGTTCTTTATGTTCTTTGAGTACAGTGTGTCATTCTATTTATCAATATGAGGAAGTAGAGTTCTAATTAAGTATAAAGAGCTTTTATGCTTAGATATGGAAATTCCCAGATTGGTGTTCTTTGTTTGTTTTTTTGAGTTTCAGTCTTTCTCCATAAAATTTTGAGGCATAAAAAATTTTTTAAATTAAATGTAATCCAACTGCAGGACAGATTATTTTCTTCCCTACTTCCAAGCTAACAACAATTTTCATAAAGGTTTTGAAATAGCTACATCTTATGTCTAAATACAGTCATCAAGTACCATAAATTTTGAATTTTACACATTGTCAGGTTTCTAGTATTAAAAAAAGGTCCCTTGAGGTGTTTATAGATAGATGAATCAATTGGTTATGGTGCACATTATATTTGAGAAAAGGGTGGGGAATTTTTTCCTTGTAGAGGGAATATGTCTTAAATATTTAGAGTCTATGGGTCAGTTTACTCATAGGATATAGAGTATCTATACAGTTAGTATAACTGCCACATAAAGGTGGAATATTACAGTATGGGAGATCTTAGTTTTTATTTATGTCATTCAGATACTGTGGAAATGCATTGGTGGAAGACATTTTTTATAGGTTTTGAAAAATTTGAACTGGCTTAACAAATGGATAGTAGAGAATAGGAGAAGATGTCTAGGTTAAGCAGGCATGAACAAGTAAGTGGAGATGGGTCAAGTGTGATGTTGAGCAGAAAAATGGTACTTGAAGTAATAGTCTGGACACATTTTTAAAAATGAGAAAAAGTGGAATTACACAGCATGAGTTTCGAACTTATTTTTGCATTCAGTAAGTCAGATTATTGAATATCCTTTTTTTGGGTCCTTACACAAAAGCATAGGTTTGAAATAGGCAGTAGTGAACATTTGTTGTTGTTTGAATCGAGTTACATCAGAGGTGTGTTGTTAAAAATTAATCTTAAACAACTGTGGAGAAAGATAACTTATTTTAAAGGAAAGATTGGAAACGGAGAAAACTGATCTTAGAGTCATTTAGGGTCTAGATTAGCCTTTCTAGGGTCAGATCTTAAATAGCGATTTCCTTTTTTTTTTTTTTAAGATTTTATTTATTTATTTGACACAGAGTGAGAGATCACAAGTAGGCAGAGAGGCAGGCAGAGAGAGAGGGGGACGCAGGCTCCCTGCTGAGCAGAGAGCCTGATGCAGGGTTCGATTCCAGGACCCTGAGATCATGACCTGAGCGGAAGGCAGAGGCTTTAACCCACTGAGCCACCCAGGCGCCCCTTACTAGCGATTTCTTAATGGTTAATTTTATTTAAAACTGCTTTGTCATGATTGACACATTTATAAATTTGTGTTTTCTGGGTATAGAAAGTGCTTTAAAATCACATTTAATAGAATTACTAATAAAACATTTTCTTGCTCTTATAGGTAACCAGTGGAGTTTTATTAACAATAATCTGCACACTCAGAGCATAAATAGGTCTTCCAAAGGCAGCAGTAGCCTCGATAGATTATATTCCAGAAAAATCAGAAAGCAGCTAGTTCATCATAAACAGGTAATTTTCAGTATGCTTTTTTAATTTTAATGTTTTAGAACATTGTTTTAGGTTGCATAAGATAGACTTGTTATCAGATGTTAGGTATGCTATTTAAGGAGGTATTTAGGGAAATTGTTTAACATATTTGAGATTGAGCTTCTTTCTTGGTGAGAGGGCAACAATTTGTAGCTTGCGGATTTTTGGTGGGGTCTACCTCTTCCCCTCTCTATTAATACTCTGTTAATACTGTTCTAAGTAAGAGGCTATCATTTTTCTTTGTCTGGTCATAAGATGTCTCTTTGTTCTTTCTCAGTCCTTATCATTTCCTTGAATTCTTGATAGCTTCCAGTTGACCTGTGCTTAAAGGTCAAAGTCCTTAACGTGGCTTCAGGGTTCTATCATGGGTCCCTCTTTGTAACTTACACGTTTGAATTTTAGTCTAGCCTTATTGAATTTGAATTCACGAACCACCAACCCCAGTTTTCTCATCCAGGATTTTGCATGTAGTAAGTATCTACATCCCTCCCCGCCCCCCACC
Source organism: Ailurus styani (assembly GCA_002007465.1). Classification (NCBI taxonomy): domain Eukaryota; kingdom Metazoa; phylum Chordata; class Mammalia; order Carnivora; family Ailuridae; genus Ailurus; species Ailurus styani. The sequence goes on along the minus strand of LNAC01000024.1, from coordinate 2,304,082 downwards.
AACCCACATAGATTACTCTTTCGCTGAGATAACCTAACTTACTAGGCATTAGTTTATAATAACTGGTTTCCAAATTAGGATAGTACCCCATACAATATATTCCCCATGTGTCCTATATGTTATCCTTTCATTGTATTCATCATAAATTTTGGTAGGGATTCTTTTATTTTGTTAACAGGAAATTTGTGCCTTTCACGGTGAGTAAATCATTTCTTAAGGTATTGTTAGGAGTCATGCAGAGTGCTCTTTTATACCTGGCTTCTTTTGCTCAAAATGATTTTTTTGAGATCATCCATATTGAGTGTATCAGTGGTTGTTTTTTATTCTTGACCACCATTCTACGAATGTTCCAGAATCTCTTAATTCATTTGCCTGTTGATAAACCTTTTAGTGTTTTTTTCTTTTTGCAGTACAAACAGATGGGCGTATATGTTTCTTCTGCTTATAATGCAAACGTTTGCATGCACTCACACTAAATCTTTCTTTCATACAAAGTCATATATTAGAATGTGGTTTGTATTGTAGAATACTTATGCATATATCTGTTTTTTTTCTCACTTGGTTCCATGATCCCTTTTGAAATTCCACATACAATTTGTTCAATTGCGTTTTACTGTGTAGAAGTGAATTTATAGCTGATGTCAGATTCTTAAGAGATTCTGTAATTCTGTATGAGATTCTATATCAATTTTTTTTTTAAGATTTTATTTATTTGACAGAGAGAGATCACAAGTAGGCAGAGAGGCAGGCAGAGAGAGAGGGGGACACAGGCTCCCTGCTGAGCAGAGAGCCCAACGTGAGACTCCATCCAGGACCCTAAGATCATGACCTGAGCCCAAGGCAGAGGCTTAACCCACTAAGTTACCCAGGCGCCCTCTGTATCAGATTATTACTACTTTTTAAAATGGGTCTTTCTCTTTCTCTTACAGTAAATACAAGGTTAAATATTATATCCTTGATGCATAGTATGGAGCCTAGTGTGTTGTCAATAAATATTTGTATAATTGATTTAAGCTGTAATTAGAGTTTATATGAAAATCCATTTGGATCTGACAAGTTTGTGAAAGCTTTAGGCCTTTTTAAAAACATGGGCTTAGCACTGAATTATTTATTTTCACTTGTAAGTTTTTCAGCTGTGAGCTCTTTGATCTTTTGCAAGAAAAATGATGTGAAGCTTTTCCCTTTTTTTGTCTCTTAATATATGTGGTAATAATTTGCATCTTTCAAAATCAGCTAATTTTATTAAACATTTAACACATATGCTTGCTGCATTTAATTTAGGATATGAAGTTGGAAAACAAACCTAGAGTATAAACCCAGTAGATTTTTCTTAATAAAATATTACTGTTTTATTCTTTACTATGAAGGACATTATTGGGACTGACAAAACTTAAAGTGGGGTGTGAGGCATAGTTGGTAGTAGTGTGTCAGTATTCTCTGATTCTGATGGTTTTATTATGGTTTGCAGGAAAGGGTCTTGTTTCTAGGAAATAGACACTAAAGTATTCAACGGTAGCTGGTCAGCAGGTTGCTAACTTACTCTCAAATAGTTTAGGGGGAAAATGTCTTCATAGTAATTAAAGTTGCTAATTAAGATTGTGGTTGTTTGAAATAAATTAAAATTTTTATATTGTAATTGTCATGTGTTTATCGTAGAACTTTTAGGACAGTTTTCTGAAAATACTGTTTTATAATAGTTCTTACACATATGTTGATTATCTAATAAATGTGCATGTTGTTTTTAATTTAGGATACATTTTTCTTCATATATGGAGATTACAGCCCAGTGAATATTTCTTTGTATTAATTTTTCTTCATATTAGTTCATTTTTTCCTGATAACAAAAATGTCTATCAAAAATAGAAATTAAGGAAATGTTCTCTGAAGAAGGAGGTTTATTAAGTTTTTAACTAAATTATTCATTTATAATTATGGCTATTACTTTTTTGTGACTTTTTTTTTTAAAGATTTTATTTATTTGACAGAGGGAGAGATTACAAGTAGGCAGAGAGGCAGGCAGAGAGAGAGCAGAAAGCAGGCTCCCTGCTGAGCAGAGGGCCTGATGTGGGGCTTGATCCCAGAACCCTGAGATCATGACTGAAGGCAAAGGCTTTAACCCACTGAGCCACCCAGGCGCCCTCTTTTTTTTTTTTTTAAGATTTTTTTTATTTATTTGACCAAGAGAGACACAGCGAGAGAGGGAACACAAGCAGGGGGAGTGGGACAGGGCGAAGCAGGCTCCCTGCTGAGCAGGGAGCCCGATGTGGGGCTTGATCCCAGGACCCTGGGATCATGACCTGAGCGGAAGGCACGACTGAGCCACTCAGGTGTCCCTTTTAGTGACTTTATTTAAAATAATGTTCTGCCTTATATGGGGTTGTGGTTAAGTCAGTCAGTGGATTTTTAAGGTCGTCCTGTGCAGGTTTTTTTTTTTTGTTTTGGTTCATTGCTACTGACTAGTAGTTGCCAGGGATTAGGGACTGGGCAAATGGGATAAGAGAGACATGGATGGGCAATATAAAAGGACAGCTTGAGAGAACCTAGTGGTGATGGTACTGGTACATGGTTTATGTGTCTACACATATGTAGAATTGGTACCCAAACACAGACATACAGTTAAAAGAGTAGAAATGAAACTGGAGAAATCTGAATAAAACTGGTGAATTTTACAATGTCAATACTCTGTTGCGGTATTAAGCTTTACAAATTGTTACCATTGGAGGAAACTGGGTAAAGTATATAAGAGATCTCTCTTATTTCTTACAACTACATATCTACAGTTATCTTGATAAAATTTTTAATTAATAAAGAACAAATACATTCCAAAAAATGTGCTACTCTTGAGGGAGATTGCCATAAAAACAAAGCTAAGAATATTGTGCAATAAAAATATTTTCCCCATATATTTAAAAACACTTACTTTCCTCCAAAAAATATCTATCATTCTTATTAGTGGCTTACATAAGAAAGTTTTCCATTTACTTCCCTTTTTCCTGGGTGAGGAATTAAGTCTTAATTGTAACATGGACAGATCATTCTGGATTTGGAAATGACTTATCAGTAACAGTTAAAACTAAATCTTTCAGAGAATTATTCTGTCAGGTGTATGAAATCTGAGGTAGATAATGATTTAGTTTGTTGTTTTTAGCACTGTTAGTTTAATTTGGGTTAAAAAGTTAAATTGATTTTCCTTTTTTTTTTGTAAAGCAACTTAACCTATTAAAAGCCAAACAGAAAGCTTTGGTGGAACAGATGGAAAAAGAAAAAATACAAAGTAACAAGGGATCATCATATAAACTTCTGGTAGAGCAAGCAAAACTAAAGCAGGCTACCTCAAAGGTATGATCTTTGCTTTTTAATGTAATTATTTTGGGATAGTCACTTTCCTTTTTAATATTTTCAATTTAGTAGTTAAATATTTTAAATAATTAAGAAACTTAAAGTTTTGCTATTCTGCTTATCAATGAAAAAATCTATTTTAAACCCTTTTTTTGAGGGAAGGTAGCTTTTAACTCAAGGAAATACATGATAAATGTGGGCTTACATTGTTTCCAATGTGCTCCCTTTAAAGTGGAGTTTGTGCCAATAAATTGAAAATAAAAGATTCAAGGACATGTACAGTTTTCTTAATGTGTTCTAAGTGAAAATTAAATCCATTGATATCAGTAAATAACATTTTAAAATAAAACTTAACATGTATTTTTTAATTTGGGAGAATGACACATATAGTAACCAGATTTGTTTATTGTGTTTCTATAAATTGGAGGTTATATTTATTCCATCAGATTTTGAGATAATGAGTTAATACTCTATACTTAAAGTTACATTACATAGGTTTTTTTTTTTTATCCATCCACCTTTTATGAATTATGTTTAGGATACTTTGGCAATTTTTATTCAAGATGTTAGATTTAACCTAATGTAGCCTTAATGTAGAATTTCACTTTTCTGAAATTCTGTTATATATCCTATACCTTACTCTCGGCAGGACTTTAGCTATATTGGTCAGTATAGCTTTTAATAATCTTATTTTGAAGCTTATGGTTTATCTAAAATTTTACTCTTTAGAAGTTGTGAATTTTCTGAGTGAATATTTTCGTTCCATAAATAAATTTATACTGAAAGAATTTTCATTTGGTAAACACTGATTTAAATATTGTAAATTTTTCTGTGTAGCACTTCAAGGATTTAATTCGGTTACGTCGGACAGCAGAATGGTCCCGTTCTAATTTAGACACAGAAGTTACAACAACAAAAGAAAGTCCAGAGATAGAACCACTTCCATTTACCCTGGCCCATGAACGTTGTATTTCAGTAGTGCAGAAACTTATTCTGTTTCTCCTCTCCATGGATTTTACATGTCATGCAGATCTCTTACTGTTTGTTTGTAAGGTAAGTAAACTAATAGGCATAATTTATAATTATAGACTGAGAGGGTAAGGAAAAGAAAGGTGTTCTTTAATTGGTTTTTGATTAAGTAATAGTGCTTTTATTGGTTTTCCTTTATGTACGTCAGATTTTTTTATTGTGCCTTGAAAGACTTAAAAAATATTTTGTCACTTCTTAAGAGATGTGATTTCTTAGGAGATGTGATTTATATTTTAACCTAGTTAAAACCAACTTAATGTAGATTTGCAGTGTATATAAAGTGGGTATGTCTATCTGCAAGCTACCTTTTTTCTCTTAATTAAAATAGGAAATATACAAATAAATGTGAAATTATGGTAATGAAGGGATTTTAATACCCTGAGACTTTCTTGTAGCATAGTTATTGAGAGAGAGAGGGAGGTGCTCGGGAGCACCCACATACCAGTGGGGGGGAGGGGCAGAGGGAGAGAAGCTCAAGCAGATTCCCTGCTGAGCATGGAGCCCGAAGCAGACTGGTCTCACAACCAAGACTCATGAGATTGTGACTTGAGCAGAAATCACAAGTCAGACACTTAACCAAAGACTGAATCACTCAGGCACCCCACTATTCCATAATTTTTAATGAGTTTTTAATATTTGATCATGAAAATATATTTCTTTGTATTCCCTCTCAAGCAATTATTTTGACACCAGAAAAATATCTCACCATTGAAAAGTATTATTCCAACAGTTTGTTTTTGGAGAAAACATATGTAATTGCTGTAATTTCATTAAATGTATTGCAGGTTCTTGCACGTATTGCAAATGCCACCAGGCCAACTATACATCTATGTGAGATTGTCAATGAACCTCAGCTGGAAAGACTACTATTACTTTTGGTCGGAACTGACTTCAATAGAGGAGATATATCTTGGGGTGGTGCTTGGGCTCAGTATTCCTTAACTTGTATGCTACAGGATATATTAGCAGGTTTGTCTGGATTTATTTCTCATAGGGTTTGTCCAGATTAGTTTGTCATAGCTTGAATAAGTAACTTTTAAAAGGAACTATAACCCCCAAAGTGGAAAAGGTCTGTTTAATGTTATTGTCATAGCAACTATTTAGAGTTACTTTTGTATTTAATTATGTTGACAGTTGCATAAATGTTAAGTCTTTATGGAGGAGTTAGGTTGTTAAAGCACAGGAATATTATAGCTAGTTGGTTTCATTATTAATATCAATAATGGGCTGCTTATTAGTAGCTTATGTGGCCTTGCGGACTCTACGTGCCTTAGTCTTTTCATCTGTAAAATAAGGACAGTAAGAGCACCTTCCTTTATAAAGTTGTTTGGAGTAAGTGAGTTAATATATGTAAAGCGATTATAATAATTCCTGTCCATATTACACATTTTATGTAAGCATACTAGTTACTTCTCTTTAACATTGGAAGGTCATGCAGTGGGTCCTAGCATTTCCTTAGACGGGGAATATTTTGCCTCAGACTCTTTTATAGTTGGTAGCACATAACACATACATGCCATCATTCTCTAAACTGGAGGAAAAATATGCTTTAATATGTTTTGGAGGTTTGTTAATAACTTATGAAGACACTTACGACTGTTTTCTTTCATACAGGGGAGTTACTGGCTCCGGTAGCTGCAGAAGCCATGGAGGAAGGAGCAGTGAGCGATGACGTAGCTGCAACAGCTGGGGACTCTGATGACTCCCTGCAGCAATCTTCAGTTCAGTTGCTGGAAACTATAGATGAACCTTTGACACATGATATAACGGGTACATTCCTTAAATTATGTTTTATTTAAGATAGTCTGCTCTCTTTTTCTTTAATGAAAATATATTTTGAAATTAAGAATTTTAGTGAAGTAGATAATTTTCCTATTTTTGTCTTAGGGCTCTGTCCTTAGTAACCACATTAGTTAAATATGATAAATACGTTTCAGTTTGTTTCTCTGAATGAATGCTTGTTATAATAAAACACTATCCTTTCATAATGTCCTAATTATTTTGATACGGTTTGATTTGGTTATGTTCAATAAAATCTAGAAAACAGTTAAAGATATGCATAGGTGAAGATAGCAAAGTTAAGGCTCTTATTCTTTAAGATCCAGCCTTTTTGGTGTTTTTTTCTTTCTTTGTTTTCTGCCTTTTTAAAAACTATATGTGTATCTTAGCATACACATCTTAGGACATCTAGGTCCTTCTTGAAGAGAGTATTTTAGTTACTGCTTGTATGTTGCAGGGGCTGTGGTCATTTTACCCGTTTGTCATTTTTCAGTCTTATGTTCTCTCATAACTTTGTGTTTTTTTTTGTGATATTCCCTTTATCTGGAATAGACTTCCCTTCTCTTATTTGCAGGATGAACTCCTTATCTAAGATTCACATAAAGCTTGCCCTCCAATAAGCTTTTTCCACCACCACCAGTAGCAGTGTTGGAGACTGCCTTTGGTGCTGCCTTCTACTCTAGATAGTTTCTGATAGCACTCATCATGCAGTAGTTGGTTTAATTTCTATAGTGTGCCCTCACCTCTGGACTTTGGTTAATTTTTTAGAGAGCAGAAATTTGTTTTATTAATCTTCACATACCCTTCCCCTAGTACAGGCTGGCATGTGCTAGGCATTCTATAAATATATGTTGAGTAAGGGGTGAGAAGGATGGAAAAGTAAGGTTTATCGTAGGGCGTAGAAGTTTAGTTAAGAACTTTGAGAAATCTGAGAGCAAAATAATTTCTAACTCAGAATAGAAAAATAAGGTGATTAGCAGCTTTTCCTATAGGAGCTGCCAGGTTGAGAGGAATGTGACCCTCTTCTAACCCCGTGATGGCATGTGCTCATCCACTGATACCAGTGTACTCTGAAAAGGGGGAATCATCTGGCAAACATGTTACTTTGCCTCCCGTGTTCAGGGCTCCCATTTGACCTGATACTGTAAACTTTGTTTATACCAACTTGCACAAAAACAAGAGACAGCTGTTAGTCATCAAACTAGCGCTGAGTCTTGGGATACTGGCAGAGTTCGAGGTGGTGGGACTCACCGTTCTGCCAAGGGTGCTTTTAGAAATATGTGTTGTGGGGCATGCATGTTTGCACCAAACAAAACCTGGCACCGTTGGCATCGCTGAGAGAACATGACATGGAAGTGATAAGCCATCTGCTCTGCCCAGGCTGCCTCAGCCTTACCAGCGCTGGTCATTTCTAAAGGTCATGATATTGGGGAAGTTCCTGAACTTCCTTTGGTGGTTGAAGATAAAGCTGATGGCTGCAAGAAGACCAAGGAGGCTATCTATATTGCTTAAGAACTTAAAGACTAAAATGATATAAGAAAGGTCTGTGACTCTCAGTGAATGTGAACTGGCAAGAGCAAAATGAGGAACCATCGTTGTATCCAGCACAGAGGGTCTACATCATCTATAATGAGGAGAGTGGTATCATCAAGGCCTTCAGAACCATCCCTGGAATTACTTTACTTAATGTAAGGAAATTGAACATTTTGAAACTTGCCCCTAATGGGCATGTGTGATGTTTCTGCATTTGGACTGAAAGTACTTTCTGCAAGAAGACAATCTGTATGGCAGTTGGCATAAGCTGCCTCCCTCAAGAGTAACTATAACCTTCCCATGCACAAGATGCTTAATACAGTACTTAGCAGAATCTTGAAAAGCCCAGAGATCCAAAGAGCCCTCTGAGCACCATGCAAGAGGATTCATCGCAGAGTCCTGAAGAAGAATCCACTGAAAAACCCAAGAATCCTACTGAAGCTAACTAAACCCCTATGCAAAGACCATATGCCAGAACACCATTCTTTGCCAGGCCAAGAATCACAAGCTCTGGGTAGATAAGGCAGCAGCAGCTTCAGAAGCCAAATCAGATGAGAAGGGAGTTCCAGGCAAGAAGCCTGTGATGGGGAAGAAGGGAAAGAAGGCTGTTGGTGTGAAGGGTGTGAGGAAGCAGAAGAAACCTTGTGCAAAAAACCAAAACACAACGCTGCAACTCCCAAGAAACCAGCAGCTGTGAAGAAGCCTGCAGAAAAGAAACCTACCACAGAGGAAAAGAAGCCTGCTGTATAAAAACTGAAATTTGTTTATTCTGTAATTGTCAAATCATTTTGGATAGCTAATTTTGAATAAAGATCAAAGGCAAGAAAAAAAGTTGTATAACAGTCATATGACTTAAATTTTCTTTGCTTTTTACTTTAATACTGGGTATCATTTTCTGAAAGTAGTTGTAACATATTGGAGGTAGTAAAATGAGTAATGTTCATTTTAGAAATGGGTAATGATTATTTTCAATAACAGAGTTTATGCAACCTAATTCAATAAGAGCTAATTCCATGGTCTTTTTCTCAAGGAAGTCAAATATTACTGCATGGTGTTTTTAATTGTATGTTCTAGAGTGATATATTTGTATACTTACTAATGTTTAATTGTCAAGTATAAAAATTTAGAGATTTTTAAAGTAATAGAAACATGTTACAAGTAAAATAACTTTTTCTGTGAACAAAAGCAACATATTGGTTACATTTTATGTTGCATATTCTTTCAAAATAATTTTCAATTATTTGAAGGTACACCTCCTCTTTCTTCTTTGGAAAAAGATAAAGAAATTGATCTTGAGCTACTTCAAGATCTAATGGAAGTTGACATTGATCCTTTAGATATTGATTTGGAAAAGGATCCTCTTGCAGCCAAAGTTTTTAAGGTATGATTCGCTATTCTTTGCCGTTAAAATATTTCATTTTATACATTTGGCTTAATCACTTAAAACAGGAAAGTATACATATTTATTACATAATGTAATCCAGTATTCATTGTTTTCAAAATTCATTATTTTGCTATAGGTCCTATAGTAGTTTTTTTTATAATACCAATAGAATAGTATAAGGAAAACTTGTACCCTTTTATTAACATAGCCACTATTATTATCTTACATATTAGTAAGGACCAGTAATAGGCATGTGGAAGTTTAATTATAGATTACTAAATTTCATGCAGCATTTAAGCCCCTCTAAGCCCAATTTATTTCAGATTCTACTTCTGTATTAGCTTCAATATTTTCTGAAGGAGATATACCCCTAATACTTTATATTGCTGCTTTTTGTGTACAAGAGATTTTTTTTTTAAGGATGCAATTATCTCTCAGGTTCTAAATAAATAAGGTATTTTAAAATTTTGGTATAAAATGAAGAGAATATTAGTGATCTATTCCAATAGATCATTTAGATCGTAAGTATATTTTGGTGATTTAAAGGGTAGGGAGAATGTTTTTTTGTAGCTCTGTTTGAGTTTAGAAAGTGTAAATAATGTCACTCTTAGTGAAGAAGTTAAAATAAACCACAATTTTTTTCCACTCTTTTAAGCCAATAAGCAGTACATGGTATGACTATTGGGGTGCTGATTATGGCACCTACAATTACAACCCTTACATTGGAGGTCTTGGAATTCCTGTAGCAAAGCCACCTGCAAACACAGAGAAGAATGGATCACAGACAGTTAGTGTTTCAGTATCTCAGGGTAAGTGCGTGTTAAATTTTAAATCATGTGCTGCTACTCTTTTTTTTTTTTTTTTTTTTAAGATTTTATTTATTTATTTGACAGAGAGAGAGAGCGAGCACAAGCAGGGGGAACGGCAGGCAGAGGAAGAGGCAGGCTTCCCATTGAGCCAGGAGCCTGATGCAGGGCTCAGTCCCAGGACCCTGGGATCATGACCTGAGCTGAAGGCACACACTTAACTGACTCAGCCACCTGGGTGCCCAGTCATGTGATATACTTAAAACAAGTCCTAAATTTATGTATGCTTTGTTCTTTGAGAAAATGAGCCTGAGTGTATGCTGAGAGGGTTTAGTTTCACAGGTGTGCCATCAGAATGACAGAGCCACATGTTTTGGTGTCATTCACTTTGGAGGTGCTTCCATTTATGGGGCATCTTTTGTTTCTCAAAAATAACACCTAGCAAAATATATTTGTCTGTTGTGTGGGATGTGCCACTGTTTTAATTAATTGTCCTTTCTTTTATTTTTTTTACTGCTAATAATAAACTTGTATTTTATTTGTAAACAGAATGAAACCACACTGAATATTATTTTTGCACTCTTCTAGTTATGTAGAATATATCAGATTTTTTTAAAAAATAAAATCTTTTGCTACATTTTAAAATAATAATACCTTAACTGAAAAGTTGCAGGTTTGATACAAAGAACATTTGTTATCTTGAACCATTTGGGAGTAAGTTGCTAATCTTACTTATTTTTGTTTTGTTATTATTTTTTTCTTTGTACACATCAGGGCATTTTTCTACATAAGCAATCAGGAAGCACATTCTGTCAAAATTAGGACATAACATTAGTACTAACACTTATACCTCATTCAGGTTTCAGCAGTTGTGTTTAAATAACGTCCTTTATGCAAAAGGATCCAAAGCAAAATGATGTCTTGCATTTAACTGTCATAGCTCTTCAGTCTCATTCAACCTGCTGTAGTTCTTCAGAGTTCAGTTTCATGGCCTTAATGCTTTTGAAGATAACAGGCCAGTTATTTTATAAAATGTTCCTCAAAATTTGTGTTTGTGTGCTATTTTCTCCTGATTAGGTTGTGGTCATGCATTGTTTCCAAAAGTATTTGAAGTGTAATGCTCAGGTTTTCTTACTGCATTCTGTTAATTGGTTTATGATTTAATTTTGTTCCCTGACCGGAGATTTGAAGTTTAATTACTTGATTTAAGGAGATGTGTGCCAGTCTTCTCCATTGTAAAGTTATTCTTTTCCCCTTGGTAAAAAAAACTTTTGTGGGTGTGGGTGAACAATACTTGGAAACTATTTTTTTTTAATTAGTCTATTCATTGATTTTTAAATAGACCCATGGTTCCCTGTTTTATTCAGTGGGTCATAATTTGTTATTATTTATTTGTTGCTTAGTTTTTATTAAACTAAAATATAAATAACATAAAATTTACCATTTTAACCATTTTTAAGTATACAGTTCCATGGCATTAAGTACATTCACAGTGTTTTCATTTTTTGTTTTGATGTTCAGATTGTCCCAGATTTGACCAGTGGGTTGGATCTCCCTTAGCTTATCTATCTCCTCTTTGAGTACTTCATTGTTTTCTGGCACAAGATGCCCCAGGCTAATCATTTTCTTTTCCTTCCCCAGACTAGGAATTAACTACTTCAGCAAGGAGAAGGGTTTTTCAAAACCTTTTAGTGGAAGAATGTGATTAAGAAACCAAAATTTGGGTGCTAGGTATACTTACTATTTTGGTGGCTGTTTCTTTGCCCTCTAGGTGGACAGATCTAGGGAACATGTGTGTTTACACACATTTGCATCTACAGTTCTGTATCTCCCTTTTTATCTAGCATGCATTGAATTCATATCAGTATCTCTGGCTGTAATCTAATTCTGCAAGCTTCATTTTATTTAATTTTTTAAAAAAATTTTTATTCATATTCCAGTTAGTTAACATACAGTGTAATATTACCTAGACTTCATTTTAACTTTCTCACTTTCCATATTTGTATCTCTTTTCTCTGGCCTTGAGGAACCTGGTTCTCATTATCCTTAACTTGATTCCGTAATCATTACTTCATTTAGCCTCCTTTGCACAGATGTTGGTACCTGCTGTGGCTGATACTTCTTGACAGGTTGTCGTTACACGAGGACACATTCTTCACCCTGTTTTGCATTTGTATGTCAAAATTTTATTGTAGAAAGTAGGATGTGAGTAATAATTATCAAATAGATCTTTTTCTTTGAATTGTTTTTTGTAGCCCTAGATGCTCGCCTAGAAGTTGGACTTGAACAGCAAGCAGAACTTATGTTGAAAATGATGTCTACCCTGGAAGCAGATTCCATTTTACAAGCATTAACAAATACATCTCCTACCTGTAAGTGAAAGTTACCATTCTTAGAGTATTGCAATGAATGATTTATCTCTTGTTAATTTTAAGTGCATTCAGCAAGGACAGATTTTTAAATTCCATGTGTGGTGTGAGTCTGAGTGGGCTAGGTACATAGCACCTCTCCCTCATTAAGTTAGTAGCAAGTAAGACAAAGGATTAATAAATTGGGGAAGTGGAGGGAGAACAAAATACCTCCATGTAGTAGTATGCTTACATTCATTCCAAAAACCTGAATGATGTTTTTGTTATTGTGTTGTGAGGTTAATGAAATTCCTAGAGTTGTCTGCTTAGCTAGCTGCCTGGGAGTTCATTGCATTATATCCACATTTATGATAAAGTGGGTTTTTACATACAATAATTGCCCCTATTCTGGGAGAGATATATTTCAAGACCCCCATTGGATGCCTGAAACCACAGATAGTACTGAACCCTGTATATACCAGGTTTTTTCACTATAGACATAGCTATGATAAAGCTTGATTTATAAATTAGGCACAGTAAGAAATTAACAATAATAATAAAATAGTTATAATCATATATGGTAATAAAGATGTGAATGTGGGCTCTCTTTCTCACAATCACCTTTCTGGTGGTGATGTTTGATGATAAAAGCCTCCATGATGAAGTGAGATAAATGATGTAGGTGTTGTGATGGAGTATTAGGCTACTGTTGACCTGACTGCAGTGCCTGCTAGTAACAAAAACCAGAAACCATGGAGAGCAGAACCCCAGATAAGCGGGCACTACTGCAGTGGCATCTTTATCACCATTAAAGACTAGGATGGAAGAGATACATATGGGCCTAATGAAACTGCTGAATTGAGAGGATTTACTACCTAATTATGTACATCAATGGAAGGCAAATGTTTTATATAAAGGACCAGATAGTAAATATTTTAGGCTTTCTGAGCTGTACAGTGTGTGTTGTAACTACCCACCTCTGACTTTGTAGCAGTAAAGTAGCTACAGTCCATATCTAAACCAGTGGGTATGCCCGATACAGAAACTGGGATGCAGTCAGGTGGCCTGTCTGTTTTGATCATCAGGCAGCCATTTGCTGAAGTAGAATGCTCGACTTGGGAAGATCCCCTCCTATCAGGTGAGCTCTTGCTCAGTTAAGATAAATAGCAGCCTGTGTCACAAAGACAAAAGATTGAGGAACTGTGCTAAGGAGATAGTGGTGTTTTTATTTTTCTTAGGCCTACAAATAACTTTACCTTCTCTGGAGCATGGTGAGTAAAAGGGTAGATGTACTAGTTAGAACCTAGGAAGACAATCATGTTCTTGCCCTGTGAAGGGGAGTTCATGATGCATTAGAGAAATTTGGGTTTTTAGACATTTCTGTTTCAAATTGAATTCTTTCCTATTGTGGTCTTCATTTATTTCTTACCTTAGGCAGTATATAGAAGAACGAAAAACTGAAGAAAAGGTCTAGTGTTCTATGATCCTGGTATTGGTACACTAGTATTATTGTATCTTACCTCTCATATAATGGAGGGATCCCTTTTTTTGGGCCAGCCTCTTCATGACCACAGACAACTTAGTACTGAACTAAGTAGTCCTTTTCTTTGATAAAGTCATTTCTTGTTTAAAACAATTTATTAGAAGATGATTTTGTAATTTTTATCTGTTTCTCTTCATATTGTGTCTTTTGATTATTGTCCTGTTCAGAACTGTGTCCCCCTTTTAATGTAATAACTCTTAAATATATGAAAAACCTGTCTTAGAGCTCATGTAGTTCTCTGCTCCCCATGAATGTATACTCATTTATTAGTTTGGTGTGTGACTTGGCCATCAGAATTTTTTAATGCTTTCCAGATAATTTTAAATGTATAATCAAAGTTAAGAATCAATGGACTTGAGTCTAAATTATTCTAAAACTACTTTCTTAAGAATTGGTCAGAATTCTTCTTTTTCTTCCTTTTCCTCATTTATTAATTAGGAAAAAATAGAAAATAAAAATTGCTAAAAAAAGTTTTTTAAGATTTTTCACTTACCTATACATACTAATAGCTAGTGAACATTTCTCCTGATACTTTGTGATAAAATCATAATTGTTTTTAATTTTCAGTATCACAGTCTCCCACTGGAACAGATGATTCACTTCTAGGGGGTTTACAAGCAGCGAACCAATCCAACCAGCTTATTATACAGTTATCATCTGTCCCAATGTTAAATGTTTGTTTCAACAAACTTTTTTCCATGCTTCAAGTCCATCATGTTCAGGTATGACTTCAGGAGAAATGGTGTATTTTTACACGTATTGCCAGCCTAGTAAAAGATGAAAATGATTGGGGAGATCTTTCTCAACCTGACAGGGATGATTTATTCATTATCTCGGATGGAAAAATACTGGATATCCTTTGATAACCACAGATCCTCAGTGATAGGTTATTTATAATTTTTATGATTTTTAAGATTTACTGTAGTTCCAATTATATGTTTTACATACACCTGTATTTAAAGACTTGAGTCACTTATTTTAATTTAGAAAACTGTATGTATTAGGTAAATTATAAATTTTAATTCAGTTTAATTTTTGTTTCGTCAACAATTTTGAGATGTGTTTGCTTGCCAACTGAATTGAAGTAACCAGAGGAAATATTTAATAGAAAAATTACTCAAAGGGATTCATTCGTAAGATTTTTGTTTAAATAGTATTTCATTATATAATGGGTACTTTCGTTTGTTTTTTTTCCCCTGTCAATTTTCATTCTTTTTCAGTTGGAATCTCTACTCCAGTTGTGGCTCACATTGAGCCTGAATTCTAGTTCATCTGGAAACAAAGAAAATGGAGCAGACATTTTTTTATATAATGCTAATCGAGTACCTGTCATTTCATTAAATCAAGGTAAGATTTGTTAGATGGAAAATTATTAGCATAGCATAAATAAACTTAAAAGGCAACAGTTAAGTTAGTATTACCTAATCTTTGTCATTAGGTTTATAATGTTTTAGTGGAAAAAAAAACCTTTCTTTATATATTGACTTAATTTTCAGGAAAGAGAACAAACAACTTTTTCTCTGGTTTGTATTATCTTGTGCCCATGTGTAACTAAAATTTGCAGTGTTGACCTTTGTATTTCCAAAAAATACCATCTTGTTGATGAGCTGTTACATTGCCATTGGTGTTTCGTAAAAATGTGAATTAGCCCCAAAGGAATTGATAACTTGAAGGATGTCCCATTTCCTGTGGAAGTTGTATTAGTTAGCTTTTGGAATTTTTTGTTTTTGTTTTTGACAAATGCAAGAGTGTGAAAATAATGAGAATAAAATAATATCCTTCTGCAGAAATCGAATTAGCCTTTAGCTCTGGCTGCAGGAATCTGTTTTCGATACATTTTAAGAAAAGTGTAAATGATCATCTATTTCTGGTGCTTTCTCCCTTGCAGGGGCGCATTCTGTATCTTGCATGGCTCTCATAGGCTTGTTTTCAACCTTAGTGACAGCCCTACTAGCTCACCGTCCCACTTAAATCTCTTGTCTTGACAAGAGCCAGCCCTTGGTAATTAATAGGTTTTCATCTCTTCCACTGCACTAATAATAATTATAAATTGTGCTTCCCTTGTTATTTTCAGCTTTGTTATTGTGAAAATGTTACACATAAACAAGGGTTGATGAGTAAAAAAGTAAATGTTCATTATTATCATCAGATATCTGGTTAACATTCAAATTTCCAGTTGTCTCAACTCTTACAAAATTTTTAAAATTTGAAATAGAATCTGTATAAGATCCGCATATTTTAATTATTTCTTTAATCCCTCTTAATATTTATAGGTTCCTTCCATGTCTTTTTTATTTCCTTAACAAAACCATTTATCAAAGAAGTTTGGTCTTTTGTCTTTCAGGATTTCCAGGGTCCTGATTTTAGTGATTGTATCTTCACAATGTCATCTCGATTTCCTGTAAATTGGTAGTTAGATCTGGAGCTTAATCTGATTTTTTTTTTTAAAGGCAGTTTCCTGGGTTGCCTCTCTTTTTACATTGTTAACACAGTGATGCTCAGTGCCATTAATAATTCATTAGAGGTTTCAAAATGAGGATAGTCTAATCTATCACTTATTCTTTATTTTAGTTGAAATATTTCCGTATGAGAAAATCCCTTTCATAGGTTATTATGTCACCCTCTGTTGATAGTTTGTATATTAGAGGCAGGGAAAATGCCAGAACTTTTTTCTTTTTCTTTTTAGTTTTTAAATTGAATTGGTTCATAAGCAGTCTATGTGCATGATCAGTTAGTTTCTTTAATAAATATCTGTATGTTTATGGTTTTTAAAATATTTTTTTGAGTTACAATTGTTCTTATTGATGCTGAATTTTACCATTTGTGGTCAGTGAGGTACTCCTTTCTTAGTTGTTTTTATAAACATATTACATTTTTGTTAGCTTTTAGTGTGATAAATATTCCAGTCTGTGTGTATTTTAGCCTGAAATCTGGAATCAACCATTTTTAAAGGGTGTTTTTAGAGCAGAGTCTGGCCATTGTATTATGTTCGCACATTTTGAGTAACTTCCTTGCTTTTCCAGCTACCATAAGCACTTTCTACGTGGGCCTTGCAAGTGATCTAATTATTCTAGCTTTTGCTTTTGTTGCAAAGTTGCGTTGGTTTTTAGTGGTCTTGCCCCATCCCTATTTTTCCAATATCCCCTATTGTTTTCAGGTTTTGGTCTTGCAGAATGTGAAGATTTTTAGTAAAGTAAACTGTGTTGCAGTAGAAGTGCCTCTAGTTTGAAAAGGACAACACATTTATAGTGATAACAGTTTATGTGTTGCAGGCTGAGCTTTAAACTTAGCTGTAAAGTAGTATTAACTCTTAATTTTTAGTGATATTTAATGGGGAATTCTTTTCGTTCCTATGTTTTAAGGACACTGGGTGGTGAATTGATTGGACAAAATAGTGTCATCTTTAAATTTATTTGTTTTATTTTTAATTCTTAATAAACATTCAGTTTTCCTTAATTAAAAGTTTTCCCCCTTTCTCTTTTCTGTATAGCCTCAATAACTAGCTTTCTCACCGTGTTAGCTTGGTATCCCAACACTTTGCTCCGGACATGGTGCCTTGTGCTTCATAGTCTAACACTCATGACAAATATGCAACTTAATCGTAAGTGCAAAAATTTATTCCTTTACATCTAATTATTCTTTAAATCTCTGACCTATACCTCTTTATTCTTACTCTCAGATTCTTAAGATTTTTCCAAGAAGTGATACAGTTGTGAAAAGATTATGTTCCTTATTTGACTACACCTCTTCTGATTTTGTTCTATATCTTAGGCTTTGTGCTTCCTTACTTTGATAATATACTCTGATCTACTATCACGAGTTCTGTCATAGTTTTACTTTCTAAATGCTTACTACTTAAAATAGAACTGATTGCTTTTAGAGTACAAAATCAAATGTGTACTTTTTTAAGTTATTCTTTTTAAAGTACCTTTGTACTCAAAAAGTGATTTATTATATTCAAGAACATGCATTAGTTTACTCTATTTAAAAGCTGTATTTATAGAATGTAATTGCTTTTACTCAGATTGTGATAATAGGTTTTCTACTTTCCTTACGCTATTCCGTTTTCTTCGTTATAATTAAGATAGTAAAATAATTTCTGCACCTTTTTAGTGCTAGAACTTTTAGTGCTTTCTATGACTTTATGTATCCTGAAGTCATGAAGATAATCCTACACTATCTTCTGTACTGCCTATTGGTTTTATTTTTCACATTTAGGTCTGGGTTTTATCTGGCATTCTTGAGACTGTTGTGAGGTAGGGATGAAAGTTCACAGTAGACAATAAGGACTAGCCATTTATGAATTGAAATCTTCATTCTGTCTATAGGTTATGATAAGAGGATGATAAATTTCATCCCCATTCTGTTTGAGATTAATTTCATTAAATAGAAAGCTCTGTCACATTGATAAAATATATCAGTTTAAATCATTGTTTAGCATCAAAGTGCTATTCCTTTTTTTCCATTTGGAATATGTTTTCCAAATATAGGCTCAAAAACGTCACTGTCTTATACAGAAGATAGGTTTAACTCAAAGGATATTTTATTCAGTTCAGAAAACTGGTGTGTTACCTGTGTATCATTTAACACTGTACAGCCATTAAACTACTGGTGTGCAAAAGTGAATAGTTTTTGCCTGGATTTGTCTTACAAAGCAGGGTTAAGATTTACCCAAAAAGGGGGCCCCTGGGTGGCTTAGTCCTTAAGCGTCTGCCTTCAGCTTGGGTCATGATCCCAGGGACCTGGGATGGAGCCCTGCATTGGGCTCCCTGCTCAGTGGGAAGCCTGCTTCTCCTTCTCCCACTCCTCATGCTTGTGTTCTCTCTCTTGCTGTGTCCCTCTCTGTCAAAAAGTAAATAAAATCTTTAAAAAATTACTAAAAAAAAAAAAAAAAGATTTACCCAAAAAGTAGATCCATATTTCTGATAGAGGGAAATAATTATCAAGAACAGGCTTACCTAAAGGTCAGTAAGAATTTAATTATTTCTTTTCCACTTGACTGTATACTAAATAAGATGCACACTAAACCAGCTATTTTTTAATAGATTAGAAGAGAGGGAAGGTAGATGAAAATAGGGAATGAGTCCAACTTAGTCAATACAGTAGAAATTCAGACCCTTTTAAAAAACTAACTCCCAGGGGCTCCTGGGTGACTCAGTCCTTAGGTGTCTCCCTTAGGCCTGGGGTCATGATACCTAGCTTCCCGGCTCACTGCTCAGCAGGGAGTCTGCTTCTCCCTCTGCCCCTTGCCTCCCTGGTGCTTGCTCTCTTGCTCTCTCATTGTCTGAAATAAATTAATAAATAAAATCTTTAAAAAGCAAAAAAACTTAACTCCCAGGAATTTGTGAGTTTTCTTTGACACTAAAAGATATTTTATATACTGTATTTCTGTTGTTTAAGGATCCATTTGTTAAAAGCCATTTTTTTCTTTCTTTCTTTTTTTTTTTTTTTTTTAATGTTTTACAGCCGGTTCAAGCAGTGCCATTGCAACTCAGGAGAGTACTGCTCATCTGCTGGTTTCAGATCCAAACCTTATTCATGTCTTAGTGAAGTTTCTTTCTGGCACCAGTCCACATGGAACAAATCAACACAGTCCACAGGTAAGATGACTTTTAAAAAACTAGGGATAGGCCCAAATTATTCAATAAGCACTTTTGTAAAGAAAAACTTAATGCACCTAATATGTAAAATTTTTATTGCTACGGTATTAAGTGATAGTATTTTATGTATCAATATAATATAAAATGTTTTGAATAATATATAAGAATAGCTATACTGAAATTGAAGAGCATAATAGGTAGTAAATTTTCTTTTGAATTTTTACTGGATTTTTATGTAGGTATGTACTTTTGGCATTAATGTTAATTTAAGAAACATTCTGAAAAAATGCCCAAAAGGGAAGCATTTCAGAAATTTTGGAATGAAAAAAGTTTTTAAAAATAATGTACCGGGCGCCTGGGTGGCTCAGTGGGTTAAAGCCTCTGCTTTCGGCTCAGGTCATGATCTCAGCGTCCTGGGATCGAGGCCGCATCGGGCTCTCTGCTCAGCAGGGAGCCTGCTTCCTCCTCTCCCTGTCTCTCTGCCTGCCTCTCTGCCTACTTGTAATCTCTCTCTCTGTGTCA
The DNA here is from genome assembly GCA_002007465.1 of Ailurus styani. Classification (NCBI taxonomy): domain Eukaryota; kingdom Metazoa; phylum Chordata; class Mammalia; order Carnivora; family Ailuridae; genus Ailurus; species Ailurus styani. Next base: position 2,284,199 of record LNAC01000024.1, on the reverse strand, counting down.
AATAAATAAATAAAATCTTTAAAAAAAAAATAATGTACCATTTTAATGACCTTTACTGTCAAGATTGATAATTTACCTAACTTAATCATTTTATAATATTAAATATATTGTTGAAGAAAAAATAACAAGTATTGGTCAGAGCTTATAAACATTTTTAGTCTTACTATAAACTTCCTTTATATCAATTAATTTCTTGTTATACTGTTTTTTAAAATATTTCTATTTCATTTTATTTCTTATTATGTATGATACATATTTTGTGTTCATACTCCCTTTTCAGTGCAGTTTATGCAACGTTAACTGTCTTTTTATTTATTTTATTTTATTTTATTTTAAGATTTTTTAAATTTATTTATTCATTTGACACAGAGAGATTATAAGTAGTCAGAGAGGCAGGCAGAGAGAGAGGAGAGAGGAGGAAGCAGGCTCCCCACTGAGCAGAGAGCTGGATGTGGGCCTCGATCCCAGGACCCTGGGATCATGACTAAGCCGAAGGGAGCGGCTTTAACCTACTGAGCCACCCAGGCGCCCTTAACTGTCTTTTTAAATTTACCATCTTAAATTCTTCTCTGGATTTGCCATTAGACAAATTCTCATTTGGCTATCTAGTCTGTAATAGTACCATCCTTTCTAATGTTTCATTTCTTTAGTGAGTTTGTAAGAGGCTTTTGTATACTAGGTCCCGGTATTGTTCTAGGTGCTAGGGAATGTAAGTAGTTATCAAGACCAAGTTTCTAACTTCTTAACAGCTTAAATTCCGTCGGATATGTTTAGTTAGTACTCTGATACTGCATTTACTTTCTTTTTTTTTTTTTTTTAAAGATTTTATTTATTTATTTCACAGAGGGAGAGAGATCACAAGGAGGCAGAGGCAGGCAGAGAGAGAGAGAGGGAAGCAGGCTCCCCGCCGAGCAGAGAGCCCGATGCGGGCCTCGATTCCAGGACCCTGAGATCATGACCTGAGCCGAAAGCAGAGGCTTTAACCTACTGAGCCACCCAGGCGCCCCATATACTTTCATTTTGCAGATTACAATAAAACAAAGGACACAAGGATGAAAATAAGAGAAGAAACTATTATAGTTCAATGGGGCCAGAGTGTTGGTGGGAGCAGAGGCATATTATCAAGGGATTATTGTATGTAGAGATATACGAATTTAGAATGTGAAGATTCCTGGGATCATTGATTTTAATAACCTTCATTATTTTACATATAAGGAAAGATACATTATCTACATTGCCCACAATTACACAACTTATTTGCGGTAGATCTAGGTGTTGGAGAGCATGCTATTGTATAAAATAGAGATGTTTTCTTCCCGCTTTTGTTTTTTTAAAGGCAGAGTAGTAAGTCATTGAAAGTCAGACTTTCCTCTGATATCTTTAGTTGTATGTAGGAAGTTTGGTTAAGTATGCTATGATTTATGTGCTCAGTATTAGAAATTAAGTTTATCTAACTTTAAAACAGTTTGAGGAATTATATTACATTTTATTTTACAAAAACTCCTCCTGCTGTTTATGATCATAGCAAATTGGGATAGAATAAAATCACATGGAGAAGTGTTACAAAACACTTGAAAACATACCTCAGGTTACTTAGTGTGGTTCTCACCATTCTTTCATTGATGAGACAGAAGTTTGGGAAAGCAGTCTTTTATAAATTGGTACAGGTCTGTTTTTACCTTTAGAGTTTTTTCTTTGTGGTTTTGTGTTTTTTCTTTCATGATAGTGTTATTAGAAGCATGACCATTTGTGGATCTCTTAACCTCTTGAGGGCTTCTGTTTTGAAATGGGTAATAAGGTTGTGAAAATCAGTCCAAAAGTTTTTTGTACGTTTGAAAGGATTATGAAGGCATTTCTTGGTAATTCGGGCGATTTTTTTTTCTTTTCCTGTTTTGAATTCTATAAACCTACTATAAGTTCTAAACCATAATGATAAAATTATTGACACTAGATTTTTTTGATTTTCAGTTTAAATATGTTAAAACCCCCCCAAAAATTAATTGGTTTTCTACTATCACTGTTAATATTTTCATTCTTTATATGAAAAGTTAAGGCTATAGTGCTTGATTTAATACTAGATAACATTTATAGAATTATTCATTAAAAATTATAAGTAAAACGTTTTCCGTTCTCTTCAGGTTGGTCCAACAGCTACACAAGCTATGCAAGAATTTCTTACCCGATTACAGGTGCATCTTTCTTCAACATGTCCTCAAATATTCAGTGAATTTTTGCTCAAGCTAATTCATATACTTTCTACAGAAAGGTAAATTTCAATGTATACATAGATTACTGATACAGAAGTAATATGTGATCCTTCAGATAAACTCTCCCTTACCATTTGTTGTGAAGTTTGGGAACAGATAAGCAATATAGTAGGGATTAAGGGGGAAGGGTTTATCCATTTCTCTCCTGTTTTCATTCCATTTTATTGTGGCTCTTTCAGATTCAGGAACTCTATGAGAGATATACAGTGCATCAAATCTCTGCTTGCTTTTAATGTTTTTTATAGGTTACTGAAATTTACTTGAAGCTGTTTAAATTGTTCTAGAATACAGAGAGTATTGAAGCTACCAAGGATTTTACTTGAAATCAATATGTCAGAAAATCTGGGGGAAAAAAAAAAGCTTAAAAAAGAAAATTGCAGGTATGCCTGGGTGGCTCAGTTGGCTAAGTGTCTGCCTTCGGTTCAGGCATTTGCATTGGGCTCCCTGCTCATGGGGAGTCTGCTTCTTCCCCCACACGTACTCTCTCTCTCAAAAAATAAAAAAAATTTTTTAAAAAATTACATACTAATCTCATAGAGAAATCCTAAATAAATAAATAAAATCAGGCAATATGTTAAAAGAATGAATTGTTTCCATGAGTGGTTAAAAATCGTAATACATATCATATTAATGAATCATTATCTTCATACCGTAAGACGTTTTGTAAAATCAGCATTACTTTCTGATGAAGACTTTTTTTTAGAGAGAGAGAGCAAGAGCATACGGGGTAGGGCAGGTAGGAGGGGCAGAGGGGGGGAGCAAATCCCAAATAGGCTTCTTTCCCAGCACTGAGACCAACACGGGGCTCGATCTCACTTCCCTGAGACCATGACCTGAGCCAAAATCCAGAGTCAGATGCTTAACCAACTGAGCCATCCAGGAGCCCCATATTTTCTTTGTTTCTTGAGAAAGTCTATGGTGGCCTGATAAATTAGCCAGGAGCTTTTAGGTAAATTAATTATATGACTGAAACAAAATACCCAGTCTTATTATAAAGAGGGCATTCAGTTTTATCAGGTAAGTGTTTCGCAGATACTTTCTATCAATCTGTGGGTTGTATTTTCATTTTAACAATATCCTTCAAAAGACAAGTGTTCTATTTTGATGAAGTCTTACTTGTTTGTCAAATTTTCCCTTTATTTATTATTTTTGTGCTATTAAGAAAAATCTTTGCCTAATCCAAGGTCATACAAATGATCTGGTATATTTTCTTCTAGAAATTTTATAGTTTTAGCTTTTACATATAAGTTTATGTTGCATTTGGGTTGAATTTTATTTTTTTTGCCTGTAGATGCCCAATTGTTCCAATGTTGTTTGTTGTAAAGACTGCTTTTTTCATTGAATTATCTTCGTATGCATTTAAAAAATCAGTTGATCATATTTGATGTACACTGATTCTGGACTTTATTATGTAGAATTGATGTTTGTGTCTATACTTTTCCAGTACCATATTGCCTTGTTATCTCCCTATTTTCTTGAAATCTGGGAGTGCAGATTTTCCAGCTTTGTTCTTTTTTCAGAATTGTTTTGACTATTCTAGTTCCTTTGCTTTTCCACATAAATTTTAGAATACTTACTGATTTAGAATATTTATTGATTCTTGTCTGCACTGTCCAAAATAAAACAATAAAACCCTGCTGGATTTTGATTGAGAATGCATCGGTCTACAGATCAATGTAGGAAAAATTATATGGCCTCTTTGGATTTTTCTTTGTATACAGTTATATGGTCAGTGAATGAAAACAGTCTTATTTCTTCCTTTCCAATGTGTATGCGTAGCCCCTAAGCCCTGCCCTGCATCCTCTTCTAATGCCCTGGTTAGTACTTCCAGTATGATTGATCGAAGTGGTTCAATTTGCCCTTTTTTTCTCACTCTTACAAAAGTAGAAGTCTTTCAGAAGTAGAAATGTTCCTAGTTATAGCTTCCTTTGTAAGTTGAGGAGGTTTTCTTGTGTTTTTAATTTGCTAAGGCTTTAAAAAATCATGTATTACTCTTGGATTTTGTGAAGCGCTTTCTCTTTATCTTTTGAAATGATCATATGTTGTTTCTTAAATGATCTATAAATACGGTACGGTGAATTACCTTGACTGATTTTTTTAAAGTGTTGGTCAATATGTACTCAAGTATATACTCACTTGGTCATGAGGTATTATCCTTTTCATACTTGCTGAATGAATTAGTTAACATTTTGTTGATTTTTAAATCCATATTTTTTATGAGGGATGTTTGCATTTTTCGTACAATGTCCAGTTTTTATGTAAAGTGTCCATTCTTTATATCAAGGTAATCTTGGACTCATAAATTGGGGGATCCCTATTCTATTTTCTGAAAGAGGTTCTGTAAAACTGGTAGTCCTGCTCACTTAAATATTTGGTAGTGCTCACTACTGAGGCATACTGAGTCTGAAGTTGTCTTGTAAAAAATGTTCCATTTATTTCATAGGTGAAGGATTATTCAGGTTTTCTATTTCTTCTTGAGTGACATTTTGCAGTTTGCATCTTGAAGAAATTTGTTCATTTCTTCTATGTTGAATCATTAGTACTATTTCCTTATTATCCTTTTAATATTGCTAGGCTCTAGTTTGATTTCTTTTTTCATTTCTAATATTGGTAATTTTTATTTATTTATATAGGTCATTCTTGCTAAAAGTTTATCAATATTACTGATATTTTCAGAGAACCAACATAAAGCTTTGCCCTGCCCTTCAGTCCCGTGCTGACACTTTCCAAAGTCAGCGTCACAGTCACAGGTTTAACTCCTCAGTCCTATAAGACTGCCCTCACTTGAGAGGGTAGGTGCCAGGCTACCACACTTCTGTCAGATTTGAGTATAAATCTAGGGGTTCTCACAGCATTCTCTTCAGTTTCGATAATTTGTAAAAATGACACACAGAACCCAGGAAAAGGGTTACTTATATTTATTGGTTTATTATAAAGGATGTAATGCAGGAACAGACAAATAGAATAGATGTATAGGGCATAGTATGTGGCAAGGGGTTGAGGAGGTTGGGTGCCTGTGAATGGGTTTGAACACCAAAGGTTCCGTGTTATTATCCTTGCATACACCAGGATATAGCAAGTTGTTAAATATTTTAGCTGAATTCTTCTTACTCCTTTGAATGTTGCCAGTATCTCTTCTCAAATTCTGCCACTGGAGAATCAGTGCTCCTTGGAGGTGCCTATCTTCTCATGAATTTTAAGCCCTCTAATGGGGTTTATGTGACTTTATAACTACTTTCAATACTCTTGTTAATTTGGGGGTACTTTTTTCTAAGATGATTTATTTATTTGACACAGAGAGAGAGATCACAAGTAGGCAGAGAGGCAGACAGAGAGAGAGGGGGGGAAGCAGGCTCTCTGCTGAGCAGAGAGCCTTGATGCGGGGCTCAATCCCAGGACCCTGAGATCATGACCTGAGCCGAAGGCAGAGGCTTTAACCCACTGAGGCACCCAGGCACCCTGGGGGCACTTTTCTTTCCAGCTTTTTATACCTTAGACTTGAACAAAACTGGAGAGCATTTAGTTTGACTGAATCTTAATTTTTGAAAATCATAATCAGTAGAGACTGTTTAAAATAGCACCATTTGAGGATATGAAAAACTAGAGCTTATTCCATCATGAGGAGTGCCATGTAATGCTGAAATATTTTAGTCTGGGGTTTCAGAATCACCTCTTTGATTTACTTGTCCTTTCATTTTCTATTTGGAAGGAAAATCATTTTTTGTGTAAAATGGAGGAGAGGGTAAGAACGACTCAGGAAGAGATGGAAACCATTTGCTGCAAAATGAAATAGTGAATACCAAGAGTTTAATTGCCTGCTTTCTTGTGTTGTGATGGTTACTTTCTAAAAAGTTTAACAGGATTAATTTTTAACCCCCTCTCTTTTTCTGCAGGGGTGCTTTCCAGACAGGCCAAGGACCTCTTGATGCCCAAGTAAAGCTCTTAGAATTTACTCTTGAGCAGAATTTTGAAGTTGTTTCCGTTAGTACTATTTCTGCTGTGATAGAGTCCGTCACCTTTTTAGTGCACCACTATATCACTTGCTCAGACAAAGTAATGTCTCGAAGTGGATCTGATAGCTCAGTTGGTGCTCGAGCATGTTTTGGGGGACTCTTTGCCAACCTCATTCGTCCAGGTGATGCAAAAGCAGTTTGTGGCGAAATGACAAGAGATCAACTCATGTTCGATTTGTTAAAACTGGTTAACATTTTAGTACAGCTGCCTCTTTCAGACAATAGAGAATACAGTGCAAGAGTGTCTGTGACCACCAATACAACAGACAGTGTTTCAGATGAAGAAAAAGTGTCAGGAAGCAAAGATGGTAATGGAAGCAGTAGTAGTATACAAGGATCACCTGCATATGTTGCTGACTTAGTGTTAGCCAACCAACAGATTATGAGCCAGGTTTTGTCTGCTCTGGGCCTATGTAATAGCAGTGCCATGGCAATGATAATCGGTACGTATTGAGAATATTTAATTTTATACTTATTTCTGGTATTGTATTTCTTTTCTTGAGCAACATATAGCTTGATTTTTTATCACCTTATAGTGTAAAGCTACTTTATTGCTAACTTCTTAGCGTGATGTAAGTGAAAACTTCTATAGAGTGGCTTCTATCAATAAGTGAAATTGAAATTAGGAAGAATTTTAAGTGTGAATTTTTTAAAAAATTGGAAATTATTAACCAGATAACTTATAGTTTGTTAAATTAAGAAAAAAATCAGGCTTCTAAGTAGGGTACCACAATTTATAGCTGTACATCTCTAATGTTCTATTGATAAGAAATTTCACATCAAATTTTGCATTAGGGAACCAGTAAGGTTTATTTATTCACATTTCCTTAAGTGAAATGTAAAATTTTATCCAAAGTGTAACAATTTCTGTGACACGTATATCAATGTAAAATTTTCTATATTTGTGCTTAATTTTTCTGCCTATTTGAAAGATAATATCTTGTGTTAATTTTTTTCAAATAATTAAACTATAAATTGTGACAAAATTCATTTCAGTCTGTTTTTATTTAATTCTATGTGTTAGGGAAGCAGTCATCATATCTTTTTTTTTAATTAGATGATTTGAAGTATAATTATGTACCCACATCACTTGCTTTCTCTCCATTTCTTCTCCATACGTAGCAAAAGTATAAGATGATGTTGCTCAGTCATAGAGCAACTTCTTTAATTGTCACCAACAATAGAGGTATCTTGTGTAAGAAGGTATCCAAAAATATGCTTTACTGAATGCTGTGATACTTTCCTCAGTTTCATAGATAGATAGATGCACATACATACATACACGTACACACACACACACACACACACACACACACACAACTGTTGAATAGCCATCCTTCAGTGGATTCAGGAGAAATGACTTTTAAGCTTCTATTTTAATTATTAATTGGTTTTTAAGGATATACTTTTAAAAAATGTGTAATCTTTTTATTTAAACTAGGAGCAAGTGGATTACATCTTACCAAACATGAGAACTTTCATGGTGGGTTAGATGCCATATCAGTTGGGGATGGATTATTTACCATACTGACAACCCTCAGTAAAAAAGCTTCTACAGTCCATATGATGCTGCAGCCAATTTTAACCTACATGGCCTGTGGATATATGGGCAGACAAGTAAGTTCAATCCAGCAACTATTTCAGTAATGTAAATAGTTTCTAGCAATGGGAATAGAGAATTATTTATAGAACAGAGAACAGAGGACTCATATCATGTATTAGAAAAAGAGCAGCAGCATCAGGTGAGAACTGTAGACTATTCCTAGAAGTTAGAATGTAAGATTTTCTAGAGTTAATACTGTCAAAAATGACTGCAGTGATAGAAGAATAAAAAAATTGGGGCTCCTGGCTGGCTCAGTCATTAAGCGTCTGCCTTCGGCTCTGGTCATGGTCCCAGGGTACTGAGATCGAGTTCCGCATCGGGCTCCCTGCTCAGCAGGAAGTCTGCTTCTCCCTCTCCCCCTCCTCCTGCTTGTGTTCCTTCTCTTGCTGTCTCTATCAAATAAATAAATAAAATATTTAAAAAAACACATTTAACATATTCTTGAATTTTAGATTTTTTCCCGATTGTCTCAAGAAATAGTTCTTTCTTTTCCCCTGGACATAGCATAGTTGAATACGAACATGTTCTCTGTAGATGCTACATATGAAAATTTAATGCACCTTTTTTTCAAGCTATGTTGCATGTTTAGTTTCCTTTCAGCTGAAAGGGATTTGGGTAATTTTAAAAGAAAAATAGGTTAGAATATTACTGCTTTTTCTTTCCTTACAAAATGAAATTGTAGGAAACAGTGTGATTATTTTAACTTCTGGTCTGTTTACCATTTTTTTCAAATATAGGTTTTAAAACATACTTCTTTAAGGAGTATTTTGTCAGTGTAAAATTACATTTTCATAAAAATTTATTATACATACGTGTGTGTGTATTTTTCCACAAGTATATAGGAAGATATTTTAGAAGGATTCATTTTTAAATGAAATTAGTGTCTAATGGAAAACAAAATCAGTGCACATTAAGGTCAAAAATGAAAGTAGTAGGTATGGACAGATGTTTTAAAAAAACACTCTGAGTTCAGAGAGGACACTGTACATTTCCTTTATGATTCAGGTAAGATTTCTTATGTATTTTGACAGATATGTTCTATTTAGTGATTTAGATTAAGGCTGCCATTTTAGAATCATTAACTATAAAATAATTATATTTAATATGTTTTATTGTACTGAGTCACAGAGAATTTCATAATTAAGATTTTAAAGTCACAATACACTTTTTTTTTGTTTTTTTAGGGTTCTCTTGCTACCTGCCAGTTATCTGAACCATTACTGTGGTTTATTTTGAGAGTATTGGATACTAGTGATGCCTTGAAAGCATTCCATGATATGGGTAAGATAAATTCCAAAAATTGTCCTTTAGTATAATCATGTGATAGTGTATGATCTCATTTTTGTAGTGTTCTGCAAAAGGTGACTCAGTGTCAAACTATCTTAAGATAATTTTCGTTTGGTGTTCTTTGTAAATTTAGGTGGTGTACAGCTGATTTGCAACAATATGGTTACTAGTACAAGGGCTATTGTAAACACTGCGAGAAGTATGGTATCAACTATTATGAAATTTCTTGACTCTGGTCCAAATAAAGCTGTTGATAGCAGTTTGAAAACAAGAATACTAGCTTCTGAGCCTGATAATGCAGAAGGGATCCATAACTTTGCACCCCTGGGTAAGAAAAGAATTATTCAATCTTACTGGTATGGGTTTATATAGTTTATTAGCTGGTATGAAGCAAAAATAGTTGTTGAAGTAAGTTGATCATGTTACTGTAACACCAATTACAAATAATTGATTTTAAAGGTAGCAGTTTTTTAAATTTTCTGTTGATTAGAAGGAAGTTTTTAATGGTTCTTTAGCAATCACAATTGGTTTTTTTTCTGAGTTAAATAGTAAAACAGTTTGTGAAACTAGCAAATTCTTTTTTTTTTTTTAAAGATTTTATTTATTCATTTGACACAGAGAGAGAGATTACAAGTAGGCAGAGAGGCAGGCAGAGAGAGAGGAGAGAGGAGGAAGCAGGCTCCCTGCTGAGCAGAGAGCCCGATGTGGGCCTCGATCCCAGGACCCTGGGATCATGACCTGAGCCGAAGGCAGCAGCTTTAACCCACTGAGCCACCCAGGTGCCCTGAAACTAGCAAATTCTTACGTCAGTTTTCATTGTAAACGTTAATCAGTTTAGAGGACTTGTTCCTTCTTATTTTGAATGATTTTTTTAAGTAGCTTCAGATTCAAATAGTACTTCTTTTCCCAGTTTACATAGTTTCTTTATATATATTTCTTTTCATATTTCTAACTCATGAATAGTGACAATTAAGATAAAGGTGATTATTTTCAAATTGAAGGTTGTCTTGAACATAGTATTTTTACTTAAATTATTGAGAGTTGTGCTAGATTTGTTGTTACTGCTACTTTAGTTTTCATTCAACATATGAGTACAAAGACATTAGATAACAATAATGAACTTGTCACCTTGCAAGTCGATTAGATGTCCTGATGTTTTGTGAATACTGTGACAAATCACGCTAACTGTACTAATAAGTATATTTTTAGTATCATATGTTCACAGTTTTAGCTAATTTTTCTAGTTTAATTGCTATGATTAAATACTTCTTGATGCTTTATTTGGTTTCTTCTATGAACTTCTTTTTATATTTAAAATCTCTTCTGTAGGTACAATTACATCTAGCAGTCCTACTGCCCAACCAGCTGAGGTGCTTTTACAGGCCACACCACCCCACAGAAGAGCTCGCTCTGCTGCTTGGTCCTACATCTTTCTGCCAGAGGAGGCTTGGTGCGACCTTACCATTCACCTTCCTGCAGCAGTGCTTCTGAAAGAGATACATATCCAGCCACACCTTGCATCTCTTGCAAGTGAGTTATGCTTTTTGTAAGGAAGCATTATGAAAATAAACTGTAATCAAGAAACACTTAAAAGTAAGAAAAATATTTAGCAAACAATGATACACTTAGTTACGATTCCCCAATTGCTTAATTTTGAAGTTTTTTTGTATAATATTCAACACTACCACCAAAACATTTCCCATGAGATGAATTGTCATGGCTATTCCTTTCAAACAAATAGAATGTTTCACGAAATCTGGACAAATATCTTTCAGTTATATATAATTTTGCCTTGCCTTTCCTCCCAAGTTAAGCTGTAGCATTGAGATTAGTTTATATACTATAGATAGCAATCTTATTTTCTCCATCCCTGTCCTCAGTGCTAGTCCTGTAATGTGAAATTAAGTGTGTTAGATTTATTGGTCTTTCCCCCCTTTCCATATTAGATAATTACATGTAAAGAATATTTTATTGTAATATTTTGGATATTTTAATATGATTTTTAAAATTTGTACTATTTTGAGTATCATTCATTTGATGCTTTTTCATTGATGTGCTTTTTTCACTTTGCAAGGTAAACAATTCAGAAGAATTTTTAGGGCGCGTGGGTAGCTCAGTGGGTTAAAGCCTCTGCCTTCGGCTCAGGTCATGATCTCAGGGTCCTGGGATCGAGGCCCACATCGGGCTCCCTGCTCAGCAGGGAGCCTGCC